>OZ005652.1:160574463-161774463 GCA_963930645.1 Salticus scenicus
GTATAATGAATGATGAGTGTATGAGTCGACGAATATATCAAATAGTACGAGTAAAACAGAAAAGTACTATATACAGCAATGCATAAAAAATCTTACTCAACTTTCTAAATTTATAACAATAATCGTCCTTATTATTGATAGATGCATATGCATATTTAAAAAAAAAAAAAAACTTTTTAAAAATTCATATATGACAAACAATTTTCGCTTTGTAACACAAAATTTTAAACTGCTATATTTACATAAGATATATTTAAAAAGTAAATAAATAATTAAATTACGCCGGTTTCAACAGAAGATTAATTTGCAATTTCAATTTCTGATACCCTTTATCTAAGTTTTATAATTATTCAATACCTCGGTCCATCAGCGGCCGAACGGTTCTGCGCTCAAAGCTAGTAAATGGGAAGTGCCGGGTTCGATCCCAGGTCGCAGTCATCGGCATAGTCGTTTGGAGATTTTCCGTAGTTTTTTCCGAAACTCGTGTAGATACGGGCTAGGATCTCTCAGAAAGACCTCCATGGAGGACATTCCTCTAGAGGCCTAGGACCCTAGCGTAGTCTATCGACCTTAAACCATCCAACCACTAATTATTCAAGTGCATATGAATGTGCTTTAGTTTATGCCTAAAATCTCTCTGGTTAACCCCTGTGCTTCTCGCTAAAAGTAAAAGAATTTTTAATAAGTATTAAACGATTTTACTTTGTAGAAAAAATGTATGTAAGTACATGTAGCTAAAAAAAAAAAAAATCTTTAAAATAAATAAATATGAAGTTTTAACGAGACATTTTTTTGAACACAAAATGTTTTTCTCTGAATTCCTCAGACAGTTATTAATTTATTGGCATGCTTTTTGAAATTATTAAAACAAAACGCATCATTATATCTCCGTTTACCAAACTATCAAATTTATAAATAAATTTTTGTTTATTTATTACCGGGTTTTCATAATAATTCAATAAAAAAAGAAAATATAAGTTAAGATTTTGTAAATGCAATATTAAAACTAAATAAATAAACTTTCATTTTAACCAAAATAAAATTGTTTTTATTATTTTTACATAAATTAAATAATTTCAAGTAAAATTTTTTACACTTTTATAAAGCTATTATCATTATTCTTAATTTCTTACTTATTATTTATTTATTTATTTATTTTTCAGTAGTTCTATTCAGTTTTGATGATAATTTTTTTGAAATATAATTTAATGAGGTCATTACGATAAAATAATCATTAATCTTCTTCTTCGTCTTTTTTTGTTTTTCCCAGAGAAAATTTAACTGAAAAATATCAGTAAAAATGTTAAGCATATCTGAAAATTAATAATCTTAAATACCCATAAAAACTCTAAGCAACTGAAGTTATATCATAATTAACGATAATATTTTAATGAATATGCTTTTTCATCGATTAAGGGATACTCGCTTATTTATTTTCATATTCAAAGCTCCAATTAATTATAATATCTCTTGCTGAATTTAAATTTTACATAGATATTTATAATTACGAGGGTGAATCAAATATAAACGAGACTTTTGGACCTGCGCGCGCAATAGTGATGGAAGAACGTTCCGCTGTTATTGGCTGTTAGGTTGGTTTGTCAGGAGTGGGGGAAGCACGTGACTCATCATCATAGACTCGCTCAGTGTCCATCGTTACGATGTCCGAGCAGGAGGTACCTCTCTCTATTGCGCAACGTATTGTTATCAAGTTTTTAGCTGCAGAAGGTGTAAAACCGGCCGAAATCTTGAGAAGATTGACTGCACAGTTCGGGGAAGAGACGCTGTCGCGAGCTAGAGTGTTTGCTTGGCATAAACAGTTCGTGGAGGGCCGTGAACGTGTTGAAAATGAGAGCCATGACCGCAGACCCCGCACCAGCATTACAGCGGGCAACATCGACAGTGTTCGTCAACTTGACTGAGGTCAGACTTGCATATCGCCGCAAAAGACGAGACCTTCCGATGAGAAAAGTGATTCTCCTCCATGACAATGCTCGCCCCCATACAGCAGCCCTGACCGTACAAAAATTGGAGCAACTGGGTTGGGAGACACTGGAACACCCTCCATACAGTCCAGACCTGTCTCCCTGCGACTTCCATGTCTTTGGTCCTCTCAAGGAAGCTTTGGGAGGGCAAAAATTCCACAGCGATAATGAAGTTGAAGCATATGTGCGCCATTGGCTACAAACACGACCTGACTCTTTTTACCTGGAAGGAATTAAAAAATTACCTATACGCTGGGAAAAATGTGTTTCTAAATCAGGAGATTATGTAGAAAAATAAACTATGATTGTTTGTGCGTTTAAAATCAAAATAAATATTTTAAAAAATAAGTCTCGTTTATATTTGATTCACCCTCGTATATTAAAGATGATATTTTTTTAAAAATCTTTTAATCATATTTGAGATGTTTTCAATCATACAGTTAAGCACTCGGCTTAAAAAAAAGTCTAAAAATATCCATGAATATTTTTTTCTTTACTTTCTCTTACCTATGAATAATAAAAAAGTATTGTTTGGGGTTGAATTTTAAAATGTAGTCTTTATTATATTTACACGTTTTCAGGTTCTCTGAATCCGAATAAAATGTTTTTAGCAGTTGATCTCTCTGTGAGTCTATCAGTGTTACGAACTTTTCCGGAACTTTATATTTAATAATCACCACTAATTTTGAATAATAATGTTTAATATTATAGTCGATTTGGCATCTTCCACTTAGGGAAGCATTGGAATATAAATAACTGCCCGTGTGACTATTTTATTTTACGTGAAACAAGGCAAATGTTCATAGTTTCATAGTTTTTCGTATCTTTAATACTTAAAATTCAAGATACAATACAATATAATACAAATCAATAGATACAATACAATAAAATAAAAATACAATAAAAATTCAAACTATAATTTCCATTAAGTACATTGGTCTTTATATTTTCAAAATAATGCTAGTATTTTTCGTCCATTTATTCACAATGACTCCCAGAAGAATTTTCAAAATTATATAAATGTGTACAAAACAGCACGTCTCTCCCTCTCTTTCTATACACACAAAAACACACACACACACATATATACAGGGTGAGTTTGACATAATCTGCCAAACGAAAGGAGGTGATATAACAGCCCATGGGGAGAATACATAGAAACCCTGTCCTATCTCTAACTGTTTCCGATTTATGGTAGATAGAAGAAAAATCTGGTGTTTTTTTTTTTGCCATCCCGTTTGAAAAAGCCCCAAATTTGTGAGCTTTATGAAAGACTTACACGCAAAATGAGCACATATTTGAAAAGAACAGAAAAAATACTATGGGGTGACGTCGTTTACATCAGGATACCTTAATTTGACGGCGAGCTACAAGCGCTAAAACATTGGCGAAGTTTAAAATCGAGTTGTTACCGAACTCTTTAACCGGCAATTCTGCAAACACCGTTCAAGCTACAATCGGTCAAATTTACCAAAAACTTCTCCATTCCGCATGCTTCAGAATGAGCTTTAGAGGGAAAGTCTGCAGAATTTTCATGAAGATTGTCGAGGTAACAGTGTACTCAGTGGAAAGGAACGGGCCTATACATGACCTTAACCACATGTACACTTTTAGAGTTCCTCTTTCTCATTCCAATGTCTCATGTGGTTGCTCGTCTGCCCAGATACAGGTGTTTTGACGACCATAGTACGAATATACATCACCATACCACAGGTACGGAGTGTCCATTCATCACTATATCGTACAATGTCCATGGGATTATTCTATTCAGTACTTTCCAGGAGATCTGCACATATTCCTGTTATGTGGCCTAATATGTCTTAGGTAATACAGAATCTGGAAATAAGAGGCCTTCTTTTTTAGTGTATACTTCAGTACACGCTACAAACTGCTGCGAGAAATATTAGGATGTTCCTCACTCAAGTGACAGGTTGACGCCTTTGTCTCCTCTCAATACACTTTTTTTACACCTTTCTTACACTTTATGCATCTTCTTCTGCAATTACCGGAAGTCAAGACCGTTGTTCATCATTGATGATTTTGTTCTTTTCATTTTGTTAACCAGAAGACGGATATACTCCCCGGCCAATGCATCTGAGCGGTAGCGTTGATCAAGCCTTTCCTGGACTACTGCAAAAGAGTTGCACTCAAACTTTAATGAATAACACTTGTTCTTTGTTCTGTTGTAAAGATACGTCTATTTCACTAAAAAAGAAAATAAATTCGTTAGCTTTTATCGAGAAATGAGTTAGTAATTTTAAAACACAGTGTGTAAAATTTGTCGCTGACTAAATTTATTCATTTATATTTATTGAAAATATGAATTTTAAACATTCATAAGTATGTCACATTCATAAAATGTTTTTTCACTTATTTTATTACTATTTTTTTAAGAAAGGGTATTTTCCACCCCCAAAAAAAACATGAAAAAATTTTACTTTTTGAAGATTTAGAAACTATACGTCTATATGCTATGCATTGCTCTATTATGTTGCGTGGTACATATTTCAGCAGTGCTTGTTTTAAATATCCTATGTAGGTAAGATCATACAAAATGAAACAGGTAAAAAGTTCTGTTCACCACTAGTAAGGGAAAAAACATATATCAGTTTTCTTGTATTTGATTAGATGTCATATAAAAATGTATAAAAACTTACAAATTTTAAACTTTGCAACTAAAGCGTAATCAAATGGCTGTAATAATTTACCTTTATCCTTATAAAATTGGTTATGTCTATCCTTATTTTAATTTCTAATATCGTTATTATATAGTAAACATTTGAAGATTAGAAGAACGGTGTACGTCAATGTACTAATTATAAAATTTGTTTTAAAAATTTATTCCTGATATATTTTAGTTATTCATATATTTTAATTTAATTATTAAAATTTAAAATATAATCTGCATTTAAAATTTCAGAAAAATTAATTGAATTCTGTGAGAAGTAATTAATGTTTACAATTAAATTTGGACTATTTTTCTGTACAATCTCTTTACCATAGGTTTTTTTTTTTTTTTTTTTTTTTTTGGGGGGGGGGGGAATTATGGAAAATAGTCTTTAATTATTTGGGCAAGATATTAAATAAATAATTATAAAAATTTGCGTTCATTTACATAACAGATGCTGCAATAAACTCACGTATCACATAAGACTTTTTATGAGGAGAAAAAATGAAAAAACCCAATTTCTGTTAAATTTAATTAAATAAAAATAAAATTTTCATTCTACATCGGTAAGAGTAAAAGATTTATATAACTAAGTCGTCTTCAAAAAGATTTCCGCTTCTTTAGTTAAACGTTTTATTAAATTTAATTTTTACCGATCATTATGCAAGTTCATTTTCTTTAGATTTCATATTCTTTTCAACTAAAAATTAATGGCCTGTTTTATTATTTGTCACAAACGAAAGAAGATGGAGAAGTCGAGGATAAAAATTTATTTTTCATCTTTAAAAGCATTTACTCACAAAAGAAAAATTCTCATATCCTTATAGTTTTTTAAATTTTTAGTTTTTCTTCAAAACGATTTTTTTTTTTTTTTTTTTTTTTTTTTTTGTGTATGTCATGTATTATCATCAAAACACTTAAATAATAATAATAATGATGATGATGATGTCGTGTCTATGAAAGTGTAATTAAATGGCTCCGAAGCTGTCGAAGACAGCTTTAGCAACCTCGACAGCCCTATCTGTATAAAGTAGGTCTACTGGGTCTTCAAAGCCGATATTAAGAAGTTTGGCCTGGATTGCTGGGCAGCTGAAGATGTGTTGGGGAGACAGTGGGATGTCGTCTGGGCAGTGAGGACAAAAGTTGGTGTAACTACGCTGCCCGTCCTCAGAAATCCTCATCCCCTTTAAATGGTTTGTCCTCAGTCTGGTTAAAATAGTTGATAAGGCTCTATCACAGTTCAATTCCGGAATGGAGTTTCGTTCAACTTGTTGACCGATTAGTCTTCGGCCAGCGACGGCATTGGCGTCAATGAGGGTTAGACATTTGGATGGCTGAGGAGAATTACGTGCAGCCTTTGTGAGCTCATCGGCCTTCTCATTACCGAAAATATTTACATGAGCCGGTATCCATTGCAAGATGCAGGAACCCTGGGCAGCAATGATTTTGTTTGTGAGCTCAATGATCTGATGGCTGAGTTGACATTTGCCCTTCTGGATCGCTTGCAATGCTGATCTGCAATCTGAGAATATGATGATGCCTTTGGAACTCTGGTCCTCCTTAGACAGATAAATCTCCAGAGCACATTTGATGGCGACGAGCTCGGATGTGTAGTTGGAGGCGATTTTCCCAACAGGAATACCGTGGCATTCCTGCGCTCCGTCTGGTTTGATGAAAAAGACACCTGCTCCTCCTCTATCGAGATTAGAGTCAGAAGAGCCATCTGTGTAGGCGATCGTCAGATCTTGATTTGAGGTCGTGAGTACTTCAATGGTATGGTCGCCTTTCTCTTTAATTATTGTGGTGGGATCTTTCTTGGTGCAAGGTTGTAAGAGATTTAAATAGATTTTTGTTTGGGGGAGAGGGCACAAGATGTTGTAAGGCTCTTTGGAAATTTTGAAGGTCTCATATTTGAGGTTGATATCATTCCTGATACCTTGGTCAAGTTGGAGGGTCGAGGATCTCTTCAGCCTGCAATTTCCACTCCATGCTGTAAAGGTTCTACTTCAGATATGGCGATCAGCAAGGGTTTGGATTTTGTTGGTAAATTTAATGGTTGTTAATTTTCTTCTGCTTTCCAAGGGGGAGGTTTTTTTTATAATAATAATAATAATAATAATAATAATAATAATAATCAGCAATGGCAATCACATTTAAATTAAAATAATTCATTGAATTTAACAGAATTAACTTTAACATTGTTTTTAAACAATTATTTTGTATTAAAACAAAAAAAAAGTTTAGTAACACAATTTAAATTTAATTCATGTTGTCGAAAATATAATTTTACTTTTGTTAATACAAGCAGATTTTAACTTAGTTAACTTAAACTGTTTATCCATGCTAATGATTTTTATGTAAATCCTTAATATTTTACAACATTATTATGATAAACTATTCCCAATCATTATGCAAATATTCTTTAAAAACAAAATAATAATATTTTCGTCAAAAAAGATATAAATACGTCTTTTAATATTTAAATAAAGAAAAAAAAAGCTGTAAAAAGTCAGGATAAAATTCATAGGATAAAAATTAATGACATTTGATTTTAAAGTGAGTTTATTTACAATAAATAAATAAATGAATAACTGATTGTTACACTTTTGTAAGTTTTTAGTTTTTCTTGAAGATGAATTTCTAAAATTCATTATAATTACCAATAAAATACATTAAATATAAATATTTTAAACAAAAGTAATCTTATTTTTAAAGTCATTAAATGATCTTTAATAAAATACTTCAATAAAGTTATTCAATATATATATATATATATATATATATATACATTAATTAAAAAAATAACAATAAATCCTTTACCACAAATTGAATTCATTATTATTGTTTTTTTTTTTTTTTTTTTTTTTTTATGAAACTTTTTTAATAGTACAAACAGATTTTGTGTTAACTTAACTAGATGACTCATATTTGAATCTCTTTATATATATCTTAAAATAACGACTTCTCCTTATATTAATCAAATTCTGAAAACATGGGTAAAATTCAATTTGGAATTTAAACCTTAAAAGGCATACATTGCATTTTGATATTATTTTATTTTACCATTTATAATTTATCAAATTTAAATCCTGTGCAAATTTAAAATATTAATCTGTTTCGATACAGTATTCTCCTACATGATGCATTGAAATAATTTTAATATATTTTTTAAACTTTTGTTTCTAGTTATTATGTTTGCTTTATAAACACTATCAATAAATAAAAATATCATTTGGTTAGTCTATTTTATCTCATGATTCTATTTTGTCTCAATTCTTCCTATGAAGCAATAACTAAAAATTCTTGTCAAATGATAAAAATCTATTCTATGGATTTAGTGATTTTTTTATTCAATCTATGATATTACTGTTTTCGCACTGCATTTACTCTTTTTTTTTTTTTCCTGTCAAGGGTCATACATAAATATCTTTGACCTAAAACAGCCTTTGCGTGTTTCTGAAATTTATTTATTTATTTATTTTTAGTAGTCTTGTTCTTTGCCTTAAAAAAAAAAAAAAAAAAAAAAAAAAAAAAACTTTTTTTTTTCTTTTTTTGGTAGTTTTAATAACATTTTTTTGCTAGCATTGTTCAGTTTATTTTGAGTTTGAGTAGAAGAAATTTCGGAATCTATTATTTTTTATGTATACTCTATAACAAAAAAAGTGACGCAGCAATGAGGAGTAAAGCAAACTGGACACAAATTGACATACATACAGGTTTTGATGGAATCAGCACCAATTCATTTTTATCATTGCAACTGGTACTTCAGTGACTTCAAATACCCTTAATAGGAGGCTCAGTGAAATGGGGTTGAGCTTCGTCCACGGATCTCTCTTCCACTGAGGACGTTTGGAGCATCATAAAAAGAGTCCTACAATCAGCTCGAGATTTTACCAATCTAACGCAACAATTCGACAGAATTTGGCACGATACTTCACAGGAGCAAATCTGCCAACTCTATTAATTAATACCAAGCCGAATAACTGCGAACATACGGGCCAGAAGTGGACCAACGCATTATTGTTTGCTTTGTGAGGCCCTTTCTCTTGATTAAACCATTCAAATTTTCTGAAACTGTAATCAATTGTTTTTCTCCAGCTGTACATCACCTCTACCAATTTTTGTCCCATTCGGACCACCCATTCCACCCTATCTACCAATTTTTGTCCCCACTACTTCTTGGTGCGTCGCTTTTTTTTTTTTTTGGGGGGGGGGGTTATAGAGTGTAATCAGTCTTTTTGAATATAAAACACGTTTATGTGCCTTTAAAAAGATAAATGAAATAGCATATTAAAACAAGACAAAAAATTTCCTAACTTGGCGTGTGAAGAAACTTTCAAATTTAAACAACGTAAGATACTCCCTCGGTCTTCTGGAGCAATTCTGTAATCATGATCAAATGCTCGATGTACAATCATAACTGAGTCACTTTTTGAAAGTTTAATCCCATCGAATGTTTTTTGTTGCGCGGTAAACATATAAGCAAGAAATGAATGATATAAATTAAACTCTCAGCGTTTAGCCTGATAGCCTCATGTCTACATAATATATCTCAATTTTCACGAACTTTCAACTGTTGCTTTTGATTTCTGATGAACAACAAGATTATACTGTCTTTAGTTTTCTTTCAATTGTCCAACAAAGGTGAGACGTTCATTTATACACACACTGTATTTTACTGAAATAGCATACTGATCTGCATTCGAACGCAATCACAAAATAATTGTCAATCGAAAAAAATTATTATCTATTTCGTAAATATTTAAGTATTAAAATATACACTGGTCGACAAACGTTAAGGAACAACCTGTTTTCTCTTTCTCTTCTTTTGCACATAATTTTTAACAAATAAACATATGAACATAAAACGTGGAAGGCCTGTTCGTTATCATATTATTAACCGAATTTTATGTACCTTTAGCATACGAATAATTTTTAAGCTAATAAATATTCATTTTTTTTTCTCAAAAGTAAGTTTTGTAAAAAATGAATATTTTCAATAATTTTAGGAAAGAACACTTAATGAAAAGTGGTGTTAAGGATGCATTAGAGATAGGTAAAGACGCACATGCCTTCAAATGTTACACTAAATCTCGATTTTTCTTTCTGTATTAACTTTTATTTTACTTTTATAATGAACTTAAAAAATATAATTACTAATTTATAAATTATACTCAGCACTAGAATAATAATGATGTCGATAAATAATTTTATAATGAACATCTAATCCAATTTTCATGTTTGTATGCATTTTTTTTTTTTTTTTTTTTTTTTTTTAAGTTATTCACATGCGAAAAAAAGATGAAAAAATAAAAAGAGAAAAGCGAATACAGGTAGAAAGATTTGGTTGTAATCTATCATATGGATGCGTATGCATCTTCACCTATCTGTAAGGCATCCTTATGACCTATTTTCATTAAGTGTTCTTTTCTAAAATTATTGAAATTTTTCATTTTTTTCACAGCTTACTTTTGAGAGAAAAATGAATATATATTAGCTTAAAAATTATTCAATTGCTAAAGTTACATAAAATCCAGTTAATAATATGATAACGAACAGGCCAACCAAATTTTATGTTCATATATTTATTTGTTTAAAAATTATGTGCATAAGAAGAGAAAAAGAAAACAGGTTATTCCTTAACGTTTGTCGACCAGTTAATTATTATAAAAAATTAATATTCAATAAATATTTCTTATTAACATTTATAAAAGTACTCTAATTTTAAGTAATGAAGAAAAGAGGACATATACTAAAACATATAACACATTATGAAAAATTCGTCATTAAAAATTTATTTTCCTTTATAAATATACTTTTTTTTTTTTTTTTTGTTTCGGAAAATTCAGATTCTGTACTTTTTTTCTTAATTCTATTAATTATTTTCTTTTAAAACCAATTTTTACAGCATGTATAAGGATTAAGAAAGAACCTGAAATTAAAATATAAATAAGGACGCCTTCCTTTACTAGAAGCCAAATATGTTATTTTTTCAACTTAAATGGATTAATGAATTTATTTTGAATTTAATTACAAACTTTCGAAATTCAGACGAAAGTTTTGCTTTCTAATTACTTGAAATCTTGTTTTCAACTTACTCTGTTTTCATAATTTTTTCTCTTCATTGATAAAATGGACAGTTCAAAATCTTTTAAGATTTTTGTTCTCAAAGAATAATGAAGTTTGCTGAAAGATTAATGAAAGATTAATGAAAGAGGGATGATGTTCTAAAAAAAGTCCTTATACCTTTAGATATCTAAAGGTTTTAATTATTTAAACCTTTATTAAATCCTTTTCATTTTGACAGGCAATGGAAAAGATTAAAACTTTGCATAAACATCGCATTATGAAAAAAGAAATAGTTTGCAATATTTTATATCATCAAAGAGTAGAATAAATATTGCATTAGGTGACACTGGAGAGTATAATTACATGTATTAATTTAAATAATTAAAAAAAAATCTTAAGTATTCTATTATATTTTTACAAATTATATCTGTGTTATACCCGCAAGTTATACTTAAATAATTATATGGGATTATTTTATTTTTATAAACTTCAAACTTCATACAGAAAATTTATGCTTTTGTTATTTTCTTTTGTTAAACAAACAATTATATTCTCTTAGCTAAAAAGGAATATTATTTTTCAATAAAGAAACTATTTTGACTAAAATTCTTTGTACATATATATTTTTATAGGATGCAATAACATTATCAAAAAGTATTTAAAAAATCTTTATTTTTTTTTTTTGTGTGTGTGTGTGTGTTAATAAAATATTTCTAGGTTAAAATCTAAAATTAATAACTCTCAATGAAATATAGCATAGTTCAATAAAATATTTCCTTATTAAAAATATTTCTATTACTATATTATTTTATCGTTTAAAAAATAAATATTCTACGCTCTGAATTAGAGTTAAAACTTGCTAAAAATCTAAAGTTTTGATAAAATATGATCATGGATTTCAAATGAAATATTTTTTCCAAATTAAATTATTGTGCACATTTCATCGATAAGCTACAAAAAAATGATCTCTGTTGCATGATGTATGTTCAGTAAAAATTTTTGGAGAGGGAAAAGGGGCACAGAGCGTTTATATATATATATATATGAAAGGATAAAATAAGCAAGATTCTAAATTAGCATTTAAATTAATATTAAGTGATATCTTAATAGTATTAGCTCAGAATAAATCTTAATTTTAAGAACAACTTTGTGAGAATTCTATTTTAGAGCCCCAGTAAAGTTAGTTTCTCAGCAAAACACACCGTAGCGCGGGAATCGGAGTTAGAAGAAGTTTCATAATCAAAATTATGCAATAGTCGAAATAAGCGGCAAGGCATTGCGAAATACGAAATCCTGTATATCCGGGTTAACCAATGAGAGAATGTGGGCTGGATTTTAGCTCACTTATTTATCCAATAAGAATTCATATTAGGAGTTTGGCCTCGCCCCCAAATATCCATATTTAAGCGGGAGCACCCGAAAATCGGCGCCTTTTTCATGGAAGCGTTTGCTTAATTAGTTCACGTCAATAAAAAGTTTATTTTAACGGTCCCAGGAGGGGGATTGGTCTGCGGTTCCACCGTTTACGGGACGTTTTCGGCCCGACTCGTCTACGGATCTGTATGTCAGCGTGCTTAGATTGATTGACTGTTAATAAAGTGTAAAATAACTAAGTATCTTCAATAAAACGACTGCATAAACTATTGTGGAATATTTATTTTGAGTGAACTCTCTTAATATGAAGTAACTGTCCTTAATCATCTACTAAAGGAACGATACGTTACATATATATATACTATATTAGATATTTTCTACTTTACTAAATTTTAATATGCAATAAAGTTGTTACTTGATGTACAAAATTAAGTTACCTTTAATCATTGATAAAAATTGCATTCGTAATAAACATTCTGTAAAAGGACTCAATATAGTGTAATCACGTTTCCTACGCCTAGCAGTGAGGACGAGTCGAAAATCTTGGATGGTTTCCAAGTTGACTAACAGGTTTGAATTTAGTAAACATCCAGTCATTCGGTATTCCCTTATCGCTTATTTTCTCTCAAAGAAAAGTTTGTCTCCCCTATTTTACTAGTGGACTTGTTGAATCCGCACTTGCGCAGAGGCTTCCATGGTCGCAAGAAATGTAGTTAAAGAGTACCCTTCATTTGGCGAAAAACGATCAAAGTGCCAATTGTCTACTTTTTGCTTATAATATACTAGGACATCCTTAGTACATCCTGACTAAGTTTATGATGATTCTAGAAATTTATTCGATGATTTAGAACTCTGGGTAAAAATTTGTGGAGTGAGAGAACACGTGCAAACAAACAATTTTTGTCATATAAAGCATGAACATAATGCAATTAGTAAACCGCTAGATAAAGCTTAAGATTGAATTTTCTCATACTTGTAATTGTGCGGCTTTATCTTTCTTTTATCTTTCCTTCTTTAATTATTTGTGATATATAACAGGAAAAAATAACAGGAATCGTACATTATGTAAATAATAATGTGTGGTATGTTAAATAGATACTAAAAACGACCTTTTTTTTATTATTCACATTGATGTGAGTATCTCTTATAAATTCCAAAATAATACAAATCCGAAAAGCATTGTGGGCCGCGGTAGCCCAGTCGGTAGAGCGACGGCCTCGTAATTGGAAGATTGCGTGTTCGGTACTCGAGCCGGCCAAAGACCGTCGTGTACACTAATGGTGGCTGGTGCACGTAAAATCTGTCGTGGCCGCAATGTCCTCCATGTTTCCATCAAAAACTATACCTCTGGGGGTCACCGAAGCGGGAGAGCTATCCCTTCCGTGGAGGATCCAAATTGTGATGGCATGTCTCTGGACCACCTCTAGGGGTGTGTCCCAGACCGTCGCCAATTGCCCATCTGCGCAGCACTAGTGCGACGTAAGAAAACCCAACCCAACCAACCGAAAAGCATTGATTCAAAACAGCGACAAAATATCATTATACGTAACATTAGTGGTCATTAAAGTTGCTACAAAAGGAAAGAATGCAAAAAGCAGAATATTTTCTGAAAGCATACATTAGAGAAGAACAATTGTTTAAATTTTCAGAAATTTTTAAGGAACACCTTGAAGATACCTTGAGGATACCTTGAGGAATCGGTACAGCAACCTCTGGCAGCATTAACAGCACTTACCCGCCTAGGTCATAAATCAAACATCAATTGGATGACATGGACGGGTACAGCACTCAATGCAGCTTCAACACTATTCCACAGTTCATCGTCCGTAGTTACTGAAAAGTGGTGGCGTTCCAATCGCTTGACTACGATTGATCAGAATTTTGCAATTCGTGCTAGATCAGTGGAACGGGCTAGCCATGTGAAACACATTCCTTATCAAGAAAAGTTTAGACAACATGTCGTGCATTATCCTGATTAAATGTTGGAATACGGTAACCTCCAAAATAGGGCGTCGTGATGGTCCTTAACTCATGAGAAATGTAATGGTCGCTATTCAGATAACTGGAAATGCAAACAAGAGGTGATCGAAACGTGTATCCAAAGGCCCCCTATACCATTACTCCAGGTGATGGGCCAACATGTTAATGTAGAATGCCAGCTGGCAATCTGCATTCTATACGATGCCGCCAAATAAGGATGCGGTAATTTTGATGCTGTAAACAGAATTGTGTTCGTCAGAAAATTCACAGTCACGCCATTCCTACTTCCAGTATTGTCCTTAATCACATATAGAAGGCACCACTGTCTGTTACATAGCTTCCAGGGTAAATTATGTCATAAACGTCGTATATTGGTTCACGACTTGGAGTGATGGTATGGAGCACCATTAGACTTACTTCTCGATTATTTATTCTTTCCTTGCCGGAACTCTTAGTAGCGGCTATTACATATCAGGTGAGTTAAGACCCGTGGTTCTTCTCTAAATAAGAGGACTTCATAACGAAACAATAAAGGAGGACAATGTGCGACCGCATGTTGTCCGTTTTGTCTTGACCTTTTTTGAAACAAAATGCGTTCGACTGTTGCTCTAGCCAGCGCGTTCTGATGATCTCACGCTAATTAGAAACATCTGGTCAATCATTGCCAAGCGATTACCACGTCATCACTCTCCAGTAACTATGGTCGATGAACTGTGGCATAGTGTTGAAGCTGCATGGAGTGTTGTACTCTTGCATCTCATCCAATAGCTGATCGGGACAAAACCTAAGCGGATAAGTGCTGTTATTGCTGCCAGATATCGCTGCTTCCTATACTGTTTTCTCAGGATATATTACTCCAAATTTCCTGAAAATTTAATCAATTGTTTTTCCCACTATTATATATATAGGGAAACGGCTACAGACCTTAACATTTAACAACATTTATTTAAAACATAAAGGGGACATTACAGAAACACTAATATATATGCATTTTACGAGCGGAAAACACCATCTGTGTTTCAACCAACCGCTCGACGTCAACTCAATAACTAAACTGGCGCGCGTTAGGTGCGTGCGCATACAGTGAAAGGATGATACAAAACAGTGACGTGGTGACACGTGATAGGTACGTACACAGTGACATCACACAACGGATATGATAGCTGAGAAATACAATTTCCCATATCGGCCATCATGACCAAGCAGGCGGCCTCGCCTGAAGGTTATTAAACAACAAGAAAAAAAAATTAAATTAAATTATACAAAAACAAAAGAAATAAAAAAAATAAACAATATACAACACTACATAATAGAATTATAGATACAGTAATAATATAGCTGCATTAAAAAAAAAAAAAAAAAAAAAAAAAAAAAATGTATACATTACCAAATGGAAAATTGTGTAAATATTACACTCAAAATCTGAATCATCAAAATACTAAAATAAAATAAGATAAGATGTTAGTAACATACAAGTAGAAAAAAAAAATAGGTAGATAGTTTTCACCAAAAAAAAAAAAAATAATATATCAGGTATTGTATAAATGTTCATGAAAAAAAAAAATTGTTCATAAAAATGAGAGTTTCTCTTGTATTGGCAAGTTGAAGTTCAACGTGTTATGTTAAAAAAAAAGTTTAATTTTGCACAAAAAATGTCCAAAGAAGAGTTCTGTAATAAAAAAAATAAAAAGTCTTGAAGAAATATGTCAATTAAGTCTTAAAAAAAATAAATAAAAAGTTCTGAAGAAATATGTCAGTTAAGTTTTTGAAAAGTGTCGGTCCAAGGTTTCAGGAATTCAGCGCATGTGCTGGTCTTGATTGGGCCTTCTACGAAGTCACACTTGACGACGTCATATGTGTCGTTTGGATTCAGTTTGGTTATCTTATATGGACCTAAAAATTTCTGTTTTAGTTTTAGGCCTGGCCCGAACTGGGTGCGTTTAACTGCGACTAAATCGTTGATTTGGAATTTAGCAGCTGGTCGTCTTCGAAAGTTATACTGTCTGCGATTTTCTTCTTGCACTATTCGAATCTGTTTTTTGGCGTCGATACGTCTCTCTTCTCGTTGCTTTTGGAATGTGTTAGTAGTTTCGTCGTTGAGAAGCTCCAGGATCTTGATGTCATCTTTATTTTTCATCTTGGTACCGAATAGTAATTCAAATGGTGTCGTCTTTATGCCTCTTTGAAATGTCGAGTTGAGGATTTGTTGGAGAGCAGGCACATGGGAAAACCACTTTTCGGGGTTGTCGGATGATAGTTTGGACAATACTGCGATGATAGTAGAATTTTTATTTTCAACTTGACCATTCGATCTTGGTAAACCTGCTGTAATTGGTATGAGAGTAATATTTTGGTCGTGGCAATAGTCTTGAAATGCAGTGGAAGTAAATGCTGGACCTCGATCTGTTATGATTCTGGCGGGGTTACCGAAGGTTGATCGTTGGCTTTCTAGTCGGCTGATAACTTCTGCGGCGTCTGTAGATTTTGTGGGGTACAGCCAGGTAAACTTGGAAAACGCATCAACCACAACCATAATGTGTTTATATTTTTTCGATGTAGAAGCTAGGGGACCAAGGTGATCAACATGGTATGTGTGCTGGGGTGCATCGTCTTTATCAATTGGGTGGAGGAAACCATCTAGTTTACCTCGTTTTCTATTATAGAGTATGCACATTATACAATTTTTGATGCAACTTTCGATTTTGTCTTTGAGGTGAGGGATATAAAAATCTTTATTGATTAATTCTTGGGTACGGAGTGCTGCAAAATGTCCACGCTCGTGTGCTTCTTTAATTATGCTACTCTGCAAAACTGTAGGGACGACGAGTAAATCAACACCGTTCACTGTTTTATAGAGAAGGTTGTTTTTTATAATGTAATTATCATGGGGTGTGGACTGCAAAAGCGTTTTTAATGAGTGAACTTCTTTATCAGCTTGCTGAGCTTTCAAAAGTTTTACATAAAGGCTATATTGGATGATGAAACATTGTGGAGCTCGACTTAGAGCGTCCACATGCGCCATGCGGGAACCTGTTCGATGCTCAATTGTGTAGTGGAATTCTTGAAGGTACAGAGCCCATCGTGCAATGCGGGAGTTTATTTCTTTTTTATTAAGTGCCTTGACGAACGCATCACAGTCTGTGATAATTTTGAAGTTTGTTCCTAGAAGGTAGATTCTAAACTTTTTGAGGGCTTCTACCACAGCCAGAACTTCAAGTTCAAAACTACTGTATTTTCTTTCGTTAGAAGATGTTTTCTTCGAAAAGTAAAAGACAGGGTGTAATTGATTATCATTGATGTTTTTCTGCAACAGGACTGCCCCCAAGCCATCTATAGACGCGTCTGTATGTACCTCAATAGGAGAATTTTGATTAAAAATATTGAGAACTGGTTCTTGGGAAAGTAAATATTTTAATTTTTGAAATGCGGCTCTTTGTTCATTTTGAAATTGAAAAGGGGTGTCCTTACGCAGAAGATCACTTAAGGGTTTTGCAATGGCAGAAAAATGAGGGATAAATTTCCTAAAATATCCAGTAAGGCCAAGAAATCTACGTACGTCTTTAACATTTTTCAGATCTGGGTAATTTAAAACAGCTTTAGTTTTGGAAGGGGATGGCAAAAGTTTACCATTTTCTATTATGTGACCGAGGAAATCTATTTTGGTATGTAAAAATTGGCATTTGTTAAAATTTATGTCGAGTCCGTACTCGCTAGTTGTTTGAAGAACAGTTTTTAGACGTTCTACGGCCTCAAGTTCGTTACTCGCGGGAATTACAAGATCATCCATATAAGAGAGTACTATGCCGGCAGCAATCAGGTCTCTAAAAACAGCGTTTATATATCTCATGAACACTGAAGGGCAGGAGCTAAGTCCGAAAGGCATGTAGCCAAATTGGAATTGACCGTTATGGGTTACAAAACTAGTGAAAGGGCGGCTCTGTTTGTTTACGGGTACATGAAAAAATCCATTAAGTAGGTCTATCGTGCTAAAAATTTTTGCATGTTGAAGTCGATCTAAAATATCATCAATTAGGGGGAGGGGGTAGTGATCTTTAACTAACTTACGATTGAGTTTCCTGTAATCGATGGAAACTGTTTACCATCTTTTTTTCGAACAACTACAACTTGGCTGGCATATGGGGAGGACACTGGTTCGATAATACCATTTTTAAGCCATTTGGAGACTTGTGCGTCTACAATGTCTCGTTCGGTAAAGGGTAGACGTCGGGGGGAGTGAAAAATTGGTGTATCGTCAGTTAAAGTGATGTTAAGTTCAATGTTCGCAGTTTTGATTTTATTAGGTTTATAGGTCGACAACAGTTTGTTAATGTCGTTACGAGTATGTCGTGAAACATTAGGACCAATATAAAATTTGGAATTATCGTCAGTGATCGTCATGATAAAATTTGGATCTGCGGTACACTCAATTTGTTGTGAAAGACTAGAAAAAGTAACACCGGTGGGTGAAATGCTAATGTTGGCTTGTTGGATGACGTCACATTCAATTATAAGGTCATAAAATGTGGACACGTCGGGTACGACTGAAATAGTTGCCGAAAACTCTTGATCGTCTATAGTAATAAAAGAATTAAAAGTACCGATAACATGTATACGCGCAAAGCCAAAACCAGTTAAAGATTTATTAATTTTTGACAACGGTGGGGAACCTACTTTTATCCATGCAGAATGTTTCAAAAGGGTTAACTGACTACCAGTATCAACCAAACCAGTTAATTCATTACCACTAATTTTAACTTGTTTACACATATGAGAAGCATGCGATTCATGTACAGTGTTAACGCTATCTCTGGAAGGAGGTCCGTCATTTGTAGCGGTTCGGCGGCAATCGGTAGACTTGTGTCCAAAAAGACCACATGCAAGGCACCTAGGGCCACGAGAACGGTTAGGACAAAATTTAGATAAGTGACCGATATCGTTACAATTGAAACAACGTAATTTATTTTGAGATGCCGGACCAATATTAAATTTGGATTCGCGAGTGAAAGCTGATTGTGTGTGACCAGTACTGCGGTTTATAATTAACTGAATTTCGTTGATTTAAGTTTATTGTATTAAGAGCAGTTTCATAAATACGCAATTTTTCTTTAAATTCTGAAAAAGATTTTGCTCCACAAAGAAGAATTTTTTCAGAGGGGTTGCCCTGTATACCTTGAATGGTGTACTGAATTACTGAAGAATCGTCAATAATAGCGTTACCGCGGTTAGCAGTTTCGCGCATCGTTAAAAAATATTGCGTAGCAGTTTCATTAGGACGCATTTTCCTGTTTTCTAGTTGTTTATGTATTTCAATGGATGGTATTGTATCCAAAAATTTAGAAATTAACGCGGCTTTAAATGACTCGTAAGTATTAAGATTTCGTTGCGAAAATAAAAATGTTTTAGCAGAACCATTAATTAAACGTTTAGCAAAAATAAGTTTTTGTTGATCGGTAAGACTAGGAAATAAACAGAATTGTTCCTCAATGTCATTAAAGAAATTACGAATAGAATATGAATCATTTCCAGAAAAAGTTCTACACGTGCTAGCTAGATCTCGGAGAAGAAACCAGAAATGATTACTCAAATCAGACATCGCGTCTGCAGCGTCATTCGGAGAAATATTTCGAACTTCCGAAGGAAAGGTTTGGGTTTGAGATTCAAAAACAGAAGTATTTGGAACGATCGAAGAAGGGGTTTCAACAGAATGATTATTTACACTGAGATCGTCTTCGTCTGACAAAAAACTAGTATCTAATGTTTTCTGAAACTCAGATAAATTAGTAAGTGCATTAAAAATGTCTTTACATAAATTTTCCTTACTACCGACTGGTTCTAAGTGTAGCGATTGATATAAAATCAGACAAATTAAATGATTTTAAAATCTATTCTTGATGTTTATTAATGTCGAAATCGGCAGTAAAACCGCTAAAATTTCGCATACGTTTACGCGATTGATGATCAAATGTTGGGTATCCTAACAGCGTGTTGAATAATTTTATGGTATTTGTTTTAGAATATTTCAAAGAATTTGCAACTAACGGGAGGTCGCCTAATTTAAGGGCCATTTTTAGGATGCAATAAAATAAAATAAGGAAACCGAAGTAAATTTTTTTTTTTTAAGTAAATATTGGGGAAAAAAATGGATTAAAGCCAGAACATATATATTTTTAGGAACAATAAATAAATATTGGGGAACAGAATATTTTTTTTATTGAGGGAATGCAATTAAATATGGGGGAAGAAAATTCTTTATTTGTATAAAAATGAACAAGCAAGTCATTTTTAAAGGGAGTAAAACGGCAATGAATGAATTTAAATCATAATTTAAACTACAAATGAAAAAAAAAATTTCTTTATATACTATCATGCAGAGAGGAGAGAAAAAAAAATGCATGCTCGTACATGACATTAAGGGCAGTCCTATATGCAGCAATGATGAATTTATTACATCGAACTATCCATCGGGGAAAAAAATATAATGATGAGCAAGCACGTTTATATGGAAATCATCTTTCACGTGCAGAAAAGAAGAACAATTGTAGCGTAATTGCAGAACACAAATGCAGAGAAGAAAAATAAATAGCTTCGTAAAAAAATATCCAGTACGTGATGAAAGTATAGAACGTCTATTAAATATCAGCGAGACATTTCATCGAATATAGAATACTTTGTCTAGTCATTTTATTAAGAAAAAATAAATGGAACATTCGTCTTCACGCTACTGTTTTTGAAAACAGCTTTCCGTTAGTAACGTCTATCTAGGGGTAGATATTTCGGGACAGGTCGAGCCCCCAAAAATATAGGGAAACGGCTACAGACCTTAACATTTAACAACATTTATTTAAAACATAAAGGGGACATTACAGAAACACTAATATATATGCATTTTACGAGCGGAAAATACCATCTGTGTTTCACACAACCGCTCGACGTCAACTCAATAACTAAACTGGCGCGCGTTAGGTGCGTGCGCATACAGTGAAAGGATGATACAAAACAGTGACGGGGTGACACGTGATAGGTACGTACACAGTGACATCACACAACGGATATGATAGCTGAGAAATACAATTTCCCATATATATGTGTCCAATAAATATCATTCTGCTATATGTATTCCTTCCTGACGTAGCAATTTTAATGGCCAGTCGTGTACATTGATTCCAAGTCTCCCATTCTTCAAGGGGAACTTCAAACCGGATTTTTCTTTTTTTAATAATTATTTTCCGTTTATTTAATCGTCGATAATAGTATATGAAGGTTTCTTATTAAAAATAGTAGAGATAAATCTAATTTAAAGGTTAGAAAATTTGGCAGCTATGTATTTATTAATTCATAATGCTAGCAACTACAATTAATTTTATTACATATAAACAGCAAAAAATTTACAATATATAAGCAACAAAAAATATAGTTTTATTCTCTTCCAAAATGAAATTAAATAAACAATCAAGATTCATTACCATTAAGAAAATAATATTATCCCCGTCGTAATTAAAACTAAGAAGCTTAAGGAATCTAATTCAATGTCTAATACGCAAATCTGTAAATACAAAAAAAAAAAAAAAAAAAAAAAAAAAAAAATCCTTGTTTTGTAACTACATAAATTCATATTCTACGTTAATTCTTATATTTTCACATTTCTTTTTTTACTTACTTGCATGAAAAAAATAAATTGTTCTTTTACTAACAAACAATTTATTCTCGATAATGCAATTAGTCATAGAAATTCTTTTAAATTAATTAGTAAATAAATCTTCTAATGGAATTTCAGAAATAAAAAAGGAATTTATTTTCTAGTTTCTCATCATATTGAGAATAAATTCTCGAGTATTCTTTCACTTAAGGTATAAGTAGGAGAGTCTGTACAGAATTCAAAAGAATAACAAAATATTAATTATTATTATTATTATTATTATTTTGCCGTTCTTTAATTTGCTACAACAACTGTAATAAAACCAAAAAACTTTCTCGTACAATCGGTCCTTACAGGCTTATTATGATTGCGCACATTAACAGGAAGGGGATTGTTATTAATATTAACTGCAAATTAAGTGTTAACAATAGTATTTGCTCTTACGTAACATTGTCATACGCTTTTGTAAACAAGTGTACTATATTAGGAACCAATGATTAAATATAATAATAATTAATAAGAATAATAATAATAATAATAATTTAAAATAATAATAATAATTAAAGGGGAAACATTATAAATCAGACACAATAAGCCCAAATAAGATTGCAACATAGCCTTAAACTACTATATAACAAGTCTAACTTAAAATTATTTGGTGATCGAAGGTCTTATCTTCCACAAACAATGTACTTATTGTTGCAAATAGTGCAGCTTTCGTGCAATCACTTGCCACAAGTAACACATTTAATCCAACCACTTTTCGAAATTCTCTCCTTTTACAAATACAGACATTCAATCGTTCAATACATTCAACAACATTATTAACAATAAGTAGCATAGTGTTTAAACTAATGAGAACATTGCGCCATCTCTCCTAAGTAGCAGATAAGCAAACAAATCTATTTTCTCAGAAGAGATAATGCGGCCCTTTGTTTTTTAAACTTGGCCACTTTTAGAAAGAACCATTGGTTCGTACCGTTAGTCTAGATACAGTTTCAATTCACTTGTAAATCGAATCTATATCTGTCAATGATTCACACTGACTTTAGAGTTGGAGCACAATAAATACGCTCATTTCACATATTTTACATTAGCGTTTTTCTTAGAAATTAAGAAAAAAGTGTAATTAAAATTTAAGCATTTACTTGGGAAAACTAAACAAAATAGTAACGCTATATCTTAGACTCTCGAAACAGTCAATGTGCATTTTCAATTGTATTAAAGGAATGCTGAAGTAGACACTTCATTGCTGCTTTCATACAATTACTTGGAGGCTCTGATTATTGTCTTCAATCCTACATAATAATTAAACTTCCCCCACAGCCACTTACATCCATAAGACACTTATAAACACTGTTAAAAGTTTAAAAATGATCCATTAAACTTCTATAAATATCCTACAGATATCTATCACTTCCGTGGAGGATCAAAATTGTGATGGCATGTCTCCGGACCACCTCTAGGGGTGTGTCCCAGACCGTCGCCAATTGCCCATCTGCGCAGCACTAGTGCGACGTAAAACCCAACCAACCAACCTACAGATATCTATTAGCAAGACAAATGTCACTCTTTTTTACATCCATTTGATGTCTGTTACATATCGAATAAATCTCCAAATATTCATTAATTGGACTTGTTAGATCTAATAGGTATTGAAAATATCTAAGTGTTGTTTTGATCTAACATGTTACATCTATTAGGCATCGGAAAAGGGATGATTCCATCGCCACGTGTGGGACAATTAGACTGAATTTTTACTAACATTTTTATGGTTAGACAAATTACTTAAAGCTGAAAGTTTGAAAATTAATGACCAATGAAAGTTATTTACTTATATGATTTTTTAAGCACATTTTTTTTTCCATTGTATTTTTTAATTATATATATATATATATTTTTAATGAAATTATATCTGTTACGTGTAGGACATAATTGACCTGTTTTCAGTGGAATCACCCAAAGGCACATCTATATTTCGTCTATATTTAATGGATATTTTTTAGATATTTTGTACCTTTCATGGATCATTGGATGTAATTTAGATGTCTAATGGATATCAATGCGGCTGTATGGGTTTCAAACCGCGCCATCTCTCTAGCTTCATCTTGTCAAAGACTTTAAAAAGTAGCAGTTAAAATATATAACCAAACGGGAGAAAACAAATTAAATAAAGGTCATTTAAAATTTTTTACAGGTTTCATACACTGAAAAAAAATTCTGTGACTGTCATCTAGAAACTAACTCGTGTCTCTAATAAATGTAGTTGCATGTCATCCTTATAAATTCTAGTTACCTTTGTTAGTGAGTTCTAAAATCCTCTGTTAGAATTCTAGATCATTTTCCTATATTATGATGGTTAAACTTATTTAAAAATCTCTGCAGATAAATGCGAACTCAAAAGACGTTTTTAATAACTATAATCTTGATTATGTCCCATTTCTGGGAAATCAAGCGAGAATTTCTCGCAATAAAAAAAATTAATAAAATTCATAATATTATCTCTATCTAGAAAACTTTAGACTAGAAATTCTCGATCATTTCTTTTATTCAGATTCTTTGTTTATCTTATACACATAGCTCGCAAATCTATATTTCTAGTTTAGGGATTCAGAAAATGACTATTTATTCCTTCTAGAGGGAGACGGTATATATATATATATATATATATATATATATATATATATATATATATATAGAGAGAGAGAGAGAGAGAGAGAGAGAGAGATTTTTTCGGTGTGAGCTATAAACTAAAATATTGACAAAAATGAATTTTAAGACATTTAATGTATCTATGCTTGTTGTTTCGTAATGTTATATTGAATAAAAAACTTATTTTGACTGTATGTCATTTTAAAAAGGTTTTTCTTTTCTTTTTTTTTTTTTTTTTTTTTTTTTTTTTTTTTAATACAATTTTTAATGAATTCATTCATTAAAATTATTTATTCATAAATTACGTTTGATATATTGAGAGTAGCAAAATATATGAATATATATTAACAAATCTATTTAATTAATAATTAAACTCATAGTTTTTTTTTCCTCCCTTAAATACTGTTGTTAAAAAAAGAAAAAAAAATTGTTTTCTTATATATTTGAGGATAATTTGTTTATCTCGAATATGCGTACTTAAGCGAAAAGAAATTCAGTCAAAACGTTTTGTTTACTTCATAATAATATTTTTTTCTCTTTTAGCAAGAACAAAAGAATTTATTTTTTCTTACTGGGAGTTAGCAAAAGCATAGAACTTTCTGTATAAAGTTTATTGTTATTATTTTTTAATAACTTTTTTTTTTTTTTTTAGCGCCTTGAAAATACTGCTGGCATAATTTATAAAGCTATAATAAAAAACTAAAAATATGCTTGTTTTTTTAGTTTTATTAACCCGCATATGAGAATTTATGCATAAATAATTTTAGTCCAAACACCTTTTTTTTTAATATATATTTTTTTTTTCAAAGTAATGCTCTTTTTTCTTTCTGTGAAAACAATAGAATTTAATTTTACTTGAATAATTAACGAATAAGAAAAAGATCAGATTTCTGGTATGAAGTTTTAGGTTTTGAACAAACTCACATATATTTATTTAAGTCTGGCTTCCAGGTATTGCATAGAAGGAAATTTTACTGTTATAATAAATCTACACTGTAGAAAGGTTTTCTGAAAAAGCATGAAACAGCATTAAAATTGCGCGTAACACTAGCGCGATTTAATAGCGTTGCCATTAAATGACGTTCCGTGATTGAGAAGTAACATTGTCGTCTACAGTACTGTAGGTCCTGGTTCGGTGCTGGCTGATCTTGCTAATTTTATTTAATTCCAACTTCCTTACAATGTGCCCTATGGAAAGAATCTGTTGTATACAAATATTTTCTGTATTGTATTCTTAAGTAAGTTTTATCTCAACATATTTTTTCGATAGCATGCAAATATATTTTCTAGGAACTTTTCTGCTAAACATTTTCTGTAATATATATATATTTTAATTTAATTATTATTTTTAATTTATTTTGCAGTATAACATGATTTATCCACTAACATTTAAAACAAATTAATTAGCATAAGCACTCCCTAAAAAGATTTACAAATGTCGTCTGGAGCAATTGTATGTAATATATGGGGTGATATCTCCATAAGCGAAATCGCAAAATGTAAATAAAAATACTATTTATTTCCGGTCGATATATACCCAAATTAAATAAGCATAATTTTTAGTTATGACTGTCGCATACATCAAGTTTGATACATTTGTTTGCTATATAAACTGAAGTATAGTCTTTCGAAAAACTGGAGAATATGCAGCATAGTAGCGCTATCTTTTAGATCACAGGTAGTTAATTCGGTTCTTATCGCCTACTAGTGGGCGTTCCAGCTTTTATGGCGGGCGGTAGTTGTTTTGTCCTATATTAAAGTACTTTTTTTTTTTTTTTTTTTAACTTATTGAATTTTTAATACATTGAAATAAAAATATACTTTGTCATTATATGCTTTAACTTGCTGTAACTCTGTTTTATAATTTTGTAACGTTATTTCTTTCCTTTATTTAACACCGTTACTGTGGAATTGGTAGGCAGTTAGAAAATTTTATTACTAGCGGCAGGTGTCGTACTCTCCGCCCTTTTTTCAGGACACTCTCAGAGATACAAAAATTCCGCCTGTTTTTCCACCACTAATTTCATGCAGAAATATCTCTAGAATATTTAGAGCAATGTGCCATCAATATACCATTTTATAAAATTAATGGTTGCAATAAATTTGAAAATTTCTCATTCATGAGAGGTTCTGAAAAAAGGGCGGAGAGTACGATCCCTGCTAGAAGAGATACATAAGTGGAATGGGCTGGATTGTGGGGATTAAGGTCGATTAACTGCACTAGGGTCTTAGGCCTGAAGGGGAGTGCCCTCCGTGGGGTGTGATACATAAGTGAGAGCTACACATAAAATGATTGATATCCCTGTTTAGATGATATACGCCAAAATTTAATCAACTATACTTAACATCAAGGACAAACCAAACATAAATTTTATGATATTCCGTCACTATTTTGTGAAATGCGGCACTCGCTAACTTTTGCAACACATGCAAATAATAACAAACACACGAGACAGACATATAAATTGCCACACATTTTTTTTTTTTTTTTTTTTTTTTTTTTTTAGGACGAGTCTTAATTTACGGAGATACCAATTTTATGATGGACATTTATCGAAATCGAAAATATAATTGAATAATTTGGAAGCGATGTTATAATTTGAAAAAAAAAAAAAAAAAAAAAAAAAAAACTAATAGTCCTCTGTATTAAACTAAATTCTGCTTTTGTCATGATTTCATCAAAATCTTTTTTTTTTTTTTTTTTTTCTTTGGAAGAAAAAGGAAATTAATAATAATATATATATATATATATATATATTTTTTTTTAATGTTCAAATCGTCTTTAGAACATCCTTGTAAATCCATCCTAAATGAGAAATTGAAAGTTTCAAGAGTTCAGTATCTTTTTCTTGTATATAGAAAATAATAAAAATTAAAAGCACTTTCATCTATTTTTAATAATTACAAATATGCTTAAAATATGTCGTAAATATGCATAACTTTCTTTCGCTAAAATGCACAAATTTTACATTCTAATATCATATATTAAATATTTATTGCATTGTTTGGTGAAATAACACATAGGAAACATATTTATTTAATAATCTGATTATTACTCTCGATTTTACACTTTCCTTTACCATTGCATGTCTTTCTGCGATCTAAGAGGATTTAAAAATAGTTTAAATTATTAAAAAATATATTGATATCTAAGCTATTAGAATTTTTTTCAACGCCATCCCCTTCTCATTAATCTTTTAGAAAAATTTATTATTCTTTGAGAACAAAAACATTAAAAAGTAGTGAAATGTCTATTTTATCCATTATGCGAATACTCAAACTTTTATATGAAAATGGGATAAGTTGAAAAGACGATTTCGAGTAATTACAAAGCAAAACTTTTATGTAAGATCACAGAGTTAAAGTTTGTAATTAAATTCAAAATAAATTCCTTAATCTCTTAAAGGGACAAAATACTTTTAAAAACGGGCAAATGAAGAAATTTTCGATCAACTTTCATAGTTTTTAAAATAAAGAATGAATGCATGTACAAAAAAAAAAAAAAAAAAAAAAAAAATGTGTGTTAACTATGTATGATTACTCTATTGATTAAAAATATTGTTTTGGTTTACTTTAATATAGAAAATTATTTTATCAGAGTTTTTTTTTTTTTTTTTTTTTTTTCAATTAAAGGGTGCTTTCTCACTGCGCACAACATCTTTCAAAAAGTGAAAAAAGTAGGAACTTAAAACTTTTAAGGTAGCGTTCATTTGCGTAGCTTCTAACACGTATATGGCCATCATGGTACCACAGATTAAAGTGGAATTCGTTAGAAAGAGCCACTCGTTGCCAATCTGCGCGCGGCTGCAATGGGCTTATTGTACACTTGTGACAGGGGACCAGAGTGCAGTCAGTTGTCTATGAAGTCCGGTTTCCACTGAGAGCTCTTTCGACGGCTTCTATTCAGAATCCTTTGATGTGGTCACCCGGGCTTAAAACCCTCGAACGGGGTTGGAACTCCGTGGTTCTAACCCCCAGCTGAGATAATTGAGGGGCCAGAGAAAGATATCTAATTTTGCATGCTCTCCTTGGAAGTAACTGCGCAATCTGATAAAAAAAAAAAAGGTTACAACTGATGAAAAGACATTTGGCTCTTTGTGTCGGGAGCGTGATTAATGGTTTTTTGAACCTGGAAGCTCCAACTCTAGTGGAAACTGGCCTTAAGAAGCTGTATGGTCCGTCTGCACAATACAGGACAAGTTCCCGTTATCAAGCGTTGACGTCCTTTTTCGGGGTCAACACCAAGATTTACGAGCTGTCTTATAGTCGTCGGCCACATTTTCCAAATTCCTATCACTGTGCTGCTGTCACGCTGCACACGAGCTGCTATTCCACGATAAGTAAATTCTCCATCACGGAGGCTAATAATTCTACCCCATTTAAACTATGTATGCTGTATGTATGCCACCCTCATTCTTCGAAGAATCATTGTTACGTCTCACCTAACGTTTACCAGTAACGGATAACAATAAACGAATTTCAATGCCCATCTACAGCTCCCTATTTATACAGGTTCAACAGAAGTTCAGAGGGTGCTACTCAGTCCATGCCTGCATGGTGAGTCTGAGATGCCAATCACTACTCAAAACACTGTAAGGATGCATTTGCTGTTTCAGCTCAACCTTATCATTTCGTCATGATTTTACAATATTTACAAACAATATATATAATATGAAGCTTTCGCAATGTATGCCTTTTAATTAAAAAAACAAAAAATATATGTCACACACACACACACACACACAAAATAATAATAATAATAATAATAATAATAATAATAAAATAAATAAATAAAGTGATTCTACTCTTTGTAGCGAAAACGTGATGAAATATTTTTATTTATTGAAATTTCAAACATGTGATACATAAATTTCTTTGAAATAAAAATAAATAAATAAATGAAGGGAATAAAATAAAATGGTAATAAAAATATTTAAATAAATAAATAAATAAATAAATAGTTGCTATTATGGAAAGCACCTTTAAGATTTTGTTTTGTTTTTACCAGTAGAAAAATAAAAGATTGTCCTAAATTAGGTTTAGTCATATGCTAAATTATATCAGAATATATGGTTAACGTACAGTCGGTAGCAAAATTATTGAAGCACTAGCAATAATTTCTATATAAAAAAAAGGGCACCTAATACTGTTTTATTAAGTAAATATTTGTCGAGTCATAATCTTAGTCTTATGTTGTTTATAAAAAAGTAAGTTGATGATAAAAAGTAACGACCAAACTAAAAAAAAATATATATGAAAAATGTGGATGTGTGCTTCAATAATTTTGCTACCGACTGTATTTTATGACATCACGGCCAACATAGTGTACAAAGCTTTCCCTATATTGGAAAAAGAAATCAATCATTGGTCCTGTACTGAAATCTATAAATTCTGTATTAACCCGGTGATATTAAATTTCACTCCTATAGTCAGAGCTGCCAAATTTCGGGACTCTTTTATTCAATATCCACTACTAAATTTTAATTGTAACATGTGCCTAATTACTTCAAAGATCATTTGTCTACTATACTTATCAAATATCACTCCTCAAAATTATTGGTGGTGGTTGAATAAAAGAGATCCTAAATTTGATAACACTGTTTAGAGAGTTAGGGCATAGCCTCCTTAAATAGATGCCTATCGCGTAGCTCGGAAACTAGGCAACAGTTGAAACGGTAGACAGCGCCACATAGTACAGATTAAAGGACTTTTTTATTCAACTGTCACCAATAATTTAAAGAAGTGATACATGATATATATAATCGACGTTTCTTCAATTCTATTCGCCTTTTATGTATATCATATCACACTATAAAAAATTTTTGGTGACTGTTGAATAAAAAAGTCGCGCAATCTGTACCAGGTGGCGCTGTCTACCGCTTGAACTGTTGCCTAGTTTCCGAGCTACACGACAGGCATCTAGTTCAGGAGGCTCTGGTTAGGGCCGACAAAAGATGGTCAGTCAAGTCTACCAACTAGAACGCAATTAGTTGCAAATTTACAATTGGGGTAAAAGAATTAAGTTAACAAACTAATAACTTTTCTTTTAATAAGTTTTGAGAAGAAAATTAATAATAGCTAAAGTAAGAAATGAAACGTAAATTATTTCAATGCAGCATATCTGAAAATTTTTACCGAAATAGTTTAAAGGTTACTACAGGATTACATTTTATGATTTATTTGCAAATTAAACAGAAGATATTAAATAGTATATATAAATTAAAAAACTAAACATATAGAAGAGTAATTTTATCTTAATTTTCAGATTTTGGTTAATATGCTGATAATACGCAGTCACGTTAATATATATATATATATATATATATATATATATACCTAAAAATGTTATAAGTATTTATGTAACATGAATAAATTATTCAATTTAATCAATATTGAATCTCTGCTTTTTTAACAGAAGTTTACATTTTGAATAAATTAAGTTGAATCCAATTTATGTAATTGGATTTGTTTAACTTACAAGGCAATCGAAATATATATATATATTGGAGCATTTTATCAAAATCATTCAATTATTTTAGTTAAAAACTGATTACTTTTCGTTTTTTTTTTTTTTTTTTTTTTTTTTTTTTTTTTTTGCGCTATGTAAGAAATTCTAATAATTTTTAGAAAACTGTCTTCAAAAAATCATAAAACTCACAAAAAATGTAAGTGCGGAATTTTCTTCTTTCGTGAATAAATGCATTTTAAAATCAAATAACATTGATTTTCATCATCTATGTCTGCATTTCTTTTTCCCTTTTTGTCAAACATTAAAACACATCATTAAGTCTCAGTTGAAGAGAATAATATTTTTTTTTTCAAAAAAGAGCTTTTGCATAACGATGGGAAATATTATATCATAATTGACTTAATAAAAAATAAGAGAAAAGTCTATATAATGAAGGAAATGTATTTTTAAAACGACTTAGTTATATAAGTCCTTAGGTGTGACTGTAATTTTTTCTTCTTTAAAAATTCTCCTTTAAATTGATTTTGCTAAAAGTTTTTTTCTTTTATCATTCGTATAAAATATTTTTAAAGCATTAATCAATCACGATAACTATTTGTTAGAGGAATCAGTTGAACGTAGAAATTTTTTTGTCATTTTTATTTCTATTACCCGATTGCTATAGGTAATGGAAGTATTGTATTCTGCAAAAAATTTCGATATGGAATTTTCATCTGATTTACATTTTTTAAGCTCTTCTGAGTCCAAAAAAAATGGTTTTTGGCAGTTGATTAGTGTGTCTGCATGTTTCCCCCTTTTTGTCCAATGGGTTATGTATATGTGTTATGTAAAATTTTTATTTATATATGTATGTATTTATGTGTAAGGAATATTCTAACTATCATATCTTCTAAACTAATAAAGATAGAAAGATGAAACTTCGAAACTTAGGCACGTGAAGTGTGCAGATCGCTTTTCCAACTTTTTGTAAAAACTGAAACCCGGAAGTAGGACATTGTAAACCGGAGATGGAACCGTAAGTCTGTATCTCAGAAATGGCTCTAACGATTTTCTTCTTTAAAAGCCTTAATTTTGGAGAGAAAAAAAAAAAGTTATGTTAATTTAAACTTATCAATTATATAAACCTACATTTTAAACCTTAAATAGTTTACTAACCCATAAATTTTTACTAAAATCACACAATCAACTGACTGGAAGAAAATCATATTTCTTGAAATTTTATTTTTCCGACTGAGTGAAAATAAGCATTATTTTCAATCAGTCGGAAAAATAAAATTTCAATAAATAACCCCTAAATGTTTTATAATAGTGTTAATAATTAATATTAAAATTGTTATACTTCAATTTAAATAAATTTGTTGCAAGAAATACATCGGATAAAAATTTAATTTTACATTGAATTGCTTGAATTTTTTTAAAATTATTATTAAGGTCAACAACCAAATCAACCAACCAAGCCAAACAACACCACTTTACTCCCTTAATCAAATATTTCTCCATCCATTTCTCACATTTTTTAATTTCTTTTATATACATTTTATTATTTTGTAGTTATATTACTTTATTATGCTTAAACTTATTATAAATCTTGTTATACTAAATAAGTATAACAAAATTACATAATTACAGATTTTGATTTTGAATGATTAATGCAAATGATCTACATATAATAATAGTTATATGCTGCAGTAAAATTATGATACTTTTGTGACATTAATGTATTACATTTTTTCTTCTGAGATGAATAAGAAACTAATTAAATATTTGATTACTAGAGACTAATTTTCTTTTTAAAACTAACAGTAGTTTATTTTCGATGATTTTATTTTCAAATACTTATACAATGCTCATACAATATATATATATATACATATATATATATATATATATCATTTAAATCTTAACATTTAATGATAAATTTAATACTTTATTAATTATTTATACATTAATGACATTGTTAACTAGAGGAAAAATTTAAATAATTTTTTCGGTAAAATGAAATTGTAATACTTCTTTAAATCGCTCTTTATGTCTAGCAATGCTTCATATTTGAAGATGAACATCTTATTACAATTTCTAAAGTAAATTAAACAAATTTAAAATATATTCTAATATTAAATGCTTTTTAAAATAATTTTGTTTAAAGTTTATGAAATATAAAGACGAAATTTAAACAAAAAAAAAAAAAAAATACTTCACAAAAGCTATAGAACCCTCTTAAGTTTCTTCTCGATCTTCTTAAAACTCTTTTCATATGGAAATTGCATATTTCATCTGAAAAAAGCAAATTGGTTCACAAATATACTTTTTATCTAATTAAAAAATTTTTGAAGTGGCGTCTAGTTTATTTATAAACTTTGTGGTGACATTGGTATTGGCTATAGGCACATTGAATTTTAAACAGATCTGTTCACGAATACGTCTTTTAAGGTGAGTTTGAAATTTTCAAGAAGGAAGATGATTAATGTTGGCCATCGAACTCATAAAAGATAGTTCTTAGTCTACTGTCCAAAGTTTGGTACTTTAGTTTTTCGGTGATCATAGATTTTCTAATATACCTACATAATATATATATATATACTATATAAAGTATAACACAACTAATGGTCACAACTATAAGGGGTGATATAACTTACCAAAATAAACAACTTTTACCGTACAACGTGGGGTCGAAAAGCAAATGTTGAGAGTTGAGACACAAGAAAGCGCTATCTCTAGAGTGAGAAAAAATGTTTGATTGGTCTCAGTGGGCTCGCATCTTGGCCTCCTTGATCTCCTTATCTGTCTTTTCTGCATTCCTTTTTCTGAAAACAGCTAAAAAGCATTGTTAGTTGCTATAAGGAAAGGGCATGTTTACAAACAAACGCTCTGTCAATCAATCTTTGTCACACTCGAGTGGCAAAAGATCAATCCCTATTGGTGGAAATACTAATATTTTGCCACTTTACCCATAATTTGACTGCTAGTGACGTCAAGTGCCCTTTCCTTATTTGTACTCAGAGATGCAAAAATATTCAAATACACCATCTCAGCATGCTCATCAAACCACCAAACAACGGTATCGTCCAAATTGACGTCGCAGCTGCAGGAAAATGCCAGGAATCGTTTAACATCTGCGTCTTTCACACCGTCGCCGATGTTAAGCCTGTATTGCAGCTGATGGTCGCTTATTTAAGCATATGTTGAAAAGTTTTCAATAATAAAGATTCTTTATTCTGTATTCTCCATTTTCGCCAAACAGGCACTCTCTCGCAGCTCGCCCTTTACTTTCGGACCACACCTTGGATAGTAAAAATTATTTTGTCGAGTTCTATCCCTCCTTATAGTTGTTACCGTTAGTTTTGTTGCACTCTGTATATATACATATATAGAGAGATCGATCGATCGATAGATAGATACATAGATAGATAGACAGACAGGCAGATAGAGAAATAGAAGGGGGTATATACCTATATAATTCATTAGTAGATGTATAGATAAACTAAATAACTGAAACAGAAAAACATAAAAAAGTGACTAAAATCTCGTCAGAAAAAAAAAAAAAAAAAAAAAAAAAAAAACTTTTAACAGTAATAATTTGCTTCAAATAATGAATATTTTAACAATAATAGAATACATGATCGAATTTTAAAAATGCAAAAATATTTTAACTGGTATCCCACTGATAGTAATATGTAGTTTAACAGCAATTCAAATTAAATTTTCAATAAAAATTTCTCTTTTATTGATTTGATTATCCTGGAGTATCAAAAATTACATTTTAACACAAAAAGACCTGAAGGGAAGACTTTTTGTTTACATCACTTAAGAATATCTTCCGAACTTAAACAGAAGTATCGGAAAAACAATATCGATTTGCGTTAAAACAAAAGTACTTTAAAAAGTTCCTAGGACTTCCGAGAGCAGTTTCATTCAAAAAATATATAATATTTTAAGTAAACTTAAAACTGACAAAAAAAAAAAAAAAACATAAAACGTAAATAATAGTCGAGCAGTTTAGCATAATGTAGAAATAAGTGTAAAAAATGCAAAATATAAAAATGTAATTTAAAATATTGTTATTTTGGTATTTTTGTAACCATTATTTTAAAAGATTTATAGCTAAAATTATAGAATTTTATATATACAATTTTTTGTTACAAAAAGGAAATAAATTATTTGAGACTTTATCCGTAGATCTTTACGCAAATCATTTATTTTTATTATTGTTATCCTTATTTTAGTAGAAAAACGACTTCTTTCTTTCAATGAAGTAATTTCGTATTACAGTGAATAATTAATATAAAAAGTGATTTAAATAAAAAAATCTTGCTTCTAAAGCTAAGTAGGTCAGTGAGTAGATGGAAGTTGTTTTTCAAAATCTAGAGAAGACATTTAAGTTCAAGTGAAAATTAATTATGCGAAAATAAAATTTTATTTAATATATGGTAAATGTTTATCACTGCAATATTTACTAGATGAATATTTATCTATAATAACATGAAAAATTTTTTATTTTCCTTATCATTGTTAGGTAAGGAATACAAAGAACTAGCAGTAAAAAAAAAAAAAAAAAAAAAAAAAAAAAAAATATGTTTAGTTAAGAATAAGAATTTTGTAAATAAAACACCATAAATTTCAAAAATACACGATAGTTATTTTGGGTTGTAATTCTTGGATAAAATATAATCTAGATATTAAATGATTCTTATTAACATAATGTCGTAAATTTGGAATATTAATTCTGGTTTGTTTGGTTTTAGGAAACCATATATTGCAAAAATCCACATTTATAATATTCTACAACATCTGACTTAGAATGATCAAAAACGCTAAAAGGAATATGTAACGCTGGACGCTAACTAACGTAATTAAAAATAACAAATAAAAATTAAGTTTCTATATCTTTTCTATCTATGTATATATATTATTATTTTAGTAATAATTAAATCTATTCGGTATGTCTCGTATGTCAGTAATATGAATGTAACAAGAGCACGAAACTTGATGTGCCAACGTGTTTGCCACTGTCAGTTTTTACAACTAATTCCTCAAAAATAATACGCTAAAGGCTGTATGAAGTAGGGTTGCGACCATAGCCACCATTAATTAAAGTTTCATTCAGCCTTCAAAACAAAGATGTTCATTTTTATATACCACCACACTTTTGCTTTAAAAAAAATCAAACCATGGGAAAAAATGTATAGAAAAAAAATAATTAAATAAAAAAATCGCGCAATCCCAAATGTGCTAATTCCAAATAAAAAAGATTTCGCCCTCAACTGAATGAATTAAATAAATAAAAATTAAACAGCGTAATAACCGTTGTTAAGATACGCAGACGATTGAAATGAAAGAATAAATTTTAGAAAAATGAACCACAGAAATCAATATTTAAAATCGAAAAATAAACATTAATTTAAAAAATTCAAATTCGAAATTTGAAAAAATCTCGGCGAGGTGCAAACCTACAGAGTCCCAGCTAGCCCTGTGCCAAGTTTTGTAGCTTTTCGATCAGTTGTCTAAGCATTAGAGCGCAGACAGACACACACACAGATACTTCTCTTTATTTATATAGAATAATAACATCCATTTTGTTTAACATATGCATTGGTCCTTTAAATCTTACGTGACAAAGGTCACGAGTACCAACTATAATTGAATCTTTGTAATAATAAAAAAATTCCATCATTTATTGTGTTAAATTTAACGTTTTTTCGAGACGCCCTCTGGTGGACATTTTGGAACTAATTTTGTTTTTTTTCGAAATTCCGTGAGCGCATCTCGTGTATAGTCTATATACGAAATTCAATGCATTCCGTTTACCCGTTTGCATTGAAGGATGCTATTTATAGGGGAAGTTTAATTATAACCACCCTGTACATAGTTGCAAAGGATTAAATCTCTTTTTTGCCTCAACTGTGCTATGGCAGTGAAAGTAGATTTGCAATGAAAGTGAACATAAATGGCATTTCCATTTATTTCTACTAAGATCGAGCTTGGCGAAAATTCGGCGAAAAATGGTAGTTTAGTGTTTCTGAAGTTTCGAAGCTTTGTGATGAATAGAAGCCAATTTGGTTGGATTAAACACAGAACAATCGTCAAACTCCCTCGCCAAAAGTTATAAATAGAAGCAAGTTGACGTCTGTGAGTCGGTGTTGTTCAGAGAGCTATTCTAAGCGAATGCATTTTTGTGTTCCACCTTTGTTCGTGAATCAGCGAAAATCCTGAACTTTGGAGAATTTAAAGCTCTTTGCTTTACTCTTGTGGAACAAATGACTATTTTCTTAGACTACTTACATAACTTTCGTTGAATACTGACTTTTGTGATATGTGAGATGGATTCAATGGACTGCTTAGCTAATATTAGATGAAATGATAGTATTACTGGATTGTTTCAAGAATATTCCTGAAAATCACAATTTTGTTGTACATTTTTTTTATAAATTACGCTGATTGAAATGCATTCATGGACTAGAAGCTTCCTGTTTATTTATGAACTACTTTCTTCTGACAAGAAAGTCAACACCTTTCATAGCAATGTGGAAAGTTTAAGTTTTCATTGGAAATTATTTTCAGCAATATGTATAACGTGTAATTTAAAATAAACTATTAGGTTGACGGGAAAATTCTGTCGTACTTTTTGAATAACTTTTAATAACGTTTATCTATATTTGAATCAATAATATAATATCCATTATTTGTAACCACTGGTTGCCATCTTCCAGGCAGCTTGTCGATCCCCCTAGCGTAGAAATTCTCATTTTTCGACCTAAAATATTCAGCAACTACTATGGAGAGAGCTACGAAAGAAATTTTTTCCCGAAGGAAAATTTTAAAACGATTGGAACAAATAGATGCGATCCGATAGAGCTATGTTATATGAATATAGTGGGTGACTAAGAACTTCCCATACAAGCACATTCAACTTTTATTGCGCAACCATTGTACTATGTGATTTTGCATTATCTTGATGGGACAAAATTTCTTTTCTGTTCGCTAATTCTGGCCACTTTTCCTTGATAGCTGCATTATATTTATCAAGCCGATTACAATAGGTGTTCGCACTGATAGTATACCTATGCATAAATAGCTCGTAGTACACTGAACCTCTTATATTCCACAATAAACAGAGCACAATCTTTCGTTGATGAAGATCTGGATTTGCATTTTTTGTGGCGAATGTTCCAAGTTTTCAGAAAATTTTATTTCTCTTTATATTCTCGTAAAGGATCCATTTTTCATTTCTCGTAATAAGCTTCTCCAAAAACGGTTCAACATTGACTCTAACAAGGAGAGATGAACAGACTCTCACACGATCCGATTTTTTTTTTTTTTTTCTTTTAGTCAAATTGTGTGGAACACAAATACTCTTCTTCTAGACAAATCCAGTACGTTTAAGATGTTGCTCAGCAGTAGAGTGTTTGATCCCGACTTCATTTGCAATTGCTCTAGTGGTTAGATGTGGGTTACTCTCTAATATAGACCGTAAAATTCCATTATCGACGTTGGATGGCCGCCCGAATCGACGACCTTCTTTGAGATTGGAATCTCAGAAATGAAATTTGGCAAACCATCTTTGGCAGGTCCGAACATTTACAACTTCATTTCCCAACATGTCACATAAGTTTTTACAAGCAACCGATGCGTTGCGTTCTCTTCTGTAACTCATACCAAATGCGATGTCTTAAAAAAAAAAAAAAAAAAAAACTTTAGCCACTGCCACTTATTCATTCTGCACTTTGCAAGTAACTGATGAAGAGTACACTGCAAAAAATAAACCTGTAAAAGTACAGGAAAAATCTTGCAACTGGGGTGCCAGTATTTCTCCGTAAAATATACAGTTTAAAATCTCAAAATTGTATCACTGACATGTATTTTACGTAGAAATCCTGTAAATCAAACAGGTTTTTTGTTAAAAGTACAGTTTTGTTCTATATATTTCACGGAGAAATACTGGCACCCCAGCTGCCAGATTTTTCCTGTACTTTTAACAGATATTTTTTACAGTGTATTTTAACTAGTCCTCTTATATCCCACGTACGCTAAATAATAAGACCCCACAAGACGCATTCTACCTACTTGTCTTGACAAGTAGAATTACCTGAAAGTAGTTAAAACGACAGAACTTTCCCGCCAACCTAATAGCTTAATCAACCTTTCCATTTCTCTTATATACTATAACGTTAAACAGCCATCTGTAAAGTTTAAATAAAGATCGGCATATAATTATATAACAGTATATTTTGTGTAGTTAAGCACTTAAAATGATATACCGTAATATCAACTGACGATATTCAAATATCTATATTTGTTATAACAATTTAATATAAATTAGTTTTGCAATAAATTGAATTCTTTGATTGATGCATTAATAAGTTATGCTCGACTTACATGCACAAATTAAATTCTAATTTATATTGCTTTACTATAAACATTTATCAAAAGATTCTGGTGTCTTTATCTAGAAAACTAATTAGCTTTGTTAGATTTTCAATGTTCCTGATTTAAATAGAAATTATATTTCATCCAATACATTGATGAATGTTTATGAAAGCATTCATCTAAAATTCTGATTGTAAGCTCAAGAACATAACATGAACTATATTTACTGAATTTTAATCAAATATAAGTAAATTATTGTGATATATTACATAATTTTACTGAATATTTATATAAATATTTCTCTTAAAATAGAAAACTTAAAACTAATATCTTAAAACTAATAAAAATATTTTTTTAAGGAATAAAAAAGGATAAAAAATATTTTGTAAGGCTCGTTATTTATTTACTTATTCATTTACTTTTAAAAAATAATTTTTTAATGAAAAACATTATTTAAAACTTTATTTTGAGTAATTTTTTTTTTCTAATTGAAGCACATGTTTATAAAATATTTGTAATTTTTTACTTTTTACTTTTCTTTATATTTTAAAATTATTATTATTAGTGTTGTTGTTATTGTTGTTATTAATATTATCATTATTTTACATCTATCATCATGATGATGATCTAGACAAACCTTTACAATTTCAAAGCGGACTAATCAATTAATCGGTATTTTAAAATATCGTACGTTGACATCTAATTTTACACTTTAAATTTGTAACGAAATTTGATAATGATGATTAATTAACAAAATATACTGAATAAAAAGAAAGACTGGTAATTAATTAATGTTATTACAATTGGGAACGCATCATCACAAAAATACCTGCATTGAAAGTTAAACTGTCAGTTTCCTTATAATAAAAAATAATCAATTCTTAAAATGTACTTTAGTTAATTCTGGTGAATTTTAGGCATTATTTTTCGAAAAAATGGAAAATACAATATTTGGAAATAAAAATAAGTTCAAACTTATCTACGAAGTAGTAAATGCTTAAATTCAATTGCTTCTCCGTAAATCACAAAAGCGTGCCTCTGCAGTTAATTTTTATCTTTTATGAGGACATCCTTTATTTTACATTAATCTTAAAATGTTCTACTGTGTTTACCACATTATATATATATATATATTTATTTATTTAAAATATAAAAATACTTAAGAATTTTTACAGAAAGAGAAAACATGAAAATAGCTGTTTCCATATGAAAATTTTAATTGAAAGAAGTTAACCTATTATTTTTATTAGTGCTAGAGGCCTATTTCAGTCGGTACAGTTCTCGAATTTTTATAATACACTCTTAATAGTGCTAAGGGCCTATTTCAGTCGGTTTATTGAATGGGGATTTATTGAATGAAGTCCCCCCAAGGCCCAACTTTGACATGAGTCCCCCCCCAAGGCACACCTCCCCCTCATTGGGAAAAAGAGAAAAAACGTTGTTTTGCGGCTATAAGACAGTTTGGACTTCCAACGTTATTTGTTACAATATCTGCAGCTGAAACACATTGATTTGATTTAATGAAAACTTCATCATGGAATTTAGATCGTCACGAATTAACTAAAGAAGAATTTGTCGATATTAACAAGTTTAGCAGTAGGCCTCTGGCACTAAATTAAAATCTGTCAATGTCAGATTTTCATGTTTTAAATAATGAAATAATGTCGTGTCTGTATAATTTTATATTGTATTTTTTATTTTTTGTTGTTGTTGTTGTTGTAACTTTGAAGTATTAATTATTTTATTAAATTCGCTATAAAAATTCACATTAATATGAGTTTACGACGTATGTATTAGAATGTATTCTTACCGCACTGTCACCAAATATATATATGTGTGTGTATGTGTGTTAGTAATAGTAGTAGTAAGTGTGGTGGTGGTTGTAGTAGTAGTAGTAAAAGTAGATGTGTGTAAGTGTAGTAGCATGTCATATGGTTATTAGACATCAGATTTTTTAAATATATAAATTTGAAATAAAATGTAAGATAATAAATTATGTGTAAATATATATTAATCGAATTTAATTATATATTTCTTTAAATAAGGCTTTAATTGATTTGATTCAGTTATCATAAACGTAAGTTCTAAAGAATCTTATAAAAAATTATTTTAAGAATCTTATAATTTAAGATTTTTTCATATTTGAATGATACATATATTATTCTTATATATATATATATATACATGTATATTATTTAACGAAAACAGGTATGTGTTTGTGAATTATTGTTATTCTTTTTCATCTTTTCGTAAAACAAATAACACCATAAACTAACTTCAATTTAAGTTAAATGATTTAACTTTTTTCTGGCTGTAATTACTATTAGAATAATTCAATAAATGCTTGAAGATTTAGATGAGTAATTTATAAAAAACTTTGTATAAAACTTTTTTCTTTTTTTTTTTTTTTTTTTAATAATTCTATTCATTATCTTTCTGAATTTATTAATTTTATTTTTTTAGTTTTCTTATATATTTTTTTAATATTTCAAATTTAGTTTAATTAGTATTAACAAAATTTTTCCTTGAACTTACACTAATTAAAACAAAGAATAAATATATTTAGAATTAGCAGTAGTACTAATTCTTCAAAAGATTGTTAAAGAAAATGAAAATATATTTTATGAAAATTGCATTTTGCGAAGATTATTTACAGATTTTGAAAAGGTTCACATTGTTCACCAGAACTATTGTTGCAGTGGAAACAATTATTCCTACACAATAAAATGGAGAGTCTCTATTAGTGTCTCTGAAAGTTGGCGTATGCAACATTCTGCAATTTTAGTGACTTGGTGTGTATTCACTTTAGCGTACTTTTACAGAAAAATTCTTCAGTAATTTATAATGTCAGTTGAAAAAAGGCATAACATTTTTATTATATTATTTATTAGATGGCCTAAACTTAAGCAAGTTAATTTAGTATTTTATCATGATGTTCATTACATAATGAAATACACATATATATAAATATATTTTTACTTTCTTTTATATACATAAAGTACTGAATTTGTAAAAAATTTTTACTCTCGGCTTTTGACAAATTTACACCTGACCATTTTTAGAAAGTATGCGTCTGTCTTTCTATGCGCAAATGCAACCGAAATTTTGTGGTTGCTCTAGATTAAGAATTAATGCCCAGAAACTCATTAAAAAAAAAATACATTTGTTGCATTTAACACCAATTGGTGCCAGTCAACTATTAATAATTATCGTACAAAAAAAGGCGCTACTATGCTGCGTCTTCTCCCATTTCCGGGAAGGCAATATCTTAGCTTCTGTAGCGCATAAATATACCAATTGTAAGATGTGAAACGTCCATTACAATAAAACAATGCTGAATCGATGGCATTGTATATCAGCCGGTAGGTGATGCTGTTATACTGCAATTTTCCCTGTGTGTGGGTACAGTATATGTCAACATCTATAGTGTATACACGCAACAAAATTAATATGTGAAATAAGCATTATCAAAGAGAATGTGGATTTAATTTGGGTGTCTATCGGCCGACATATGCGGCTGGTATCATCCAACTTTTGTGATTTCTCATAAAGCTACATCTCAAAATGTATTGGTCAATGTTGCAGCAAAAGGCATATGAAAAATCTTCATTGTGAGGAGCTGTGATAAAATTTTGTGCATGTTAAATGATAGGTGGTGCTGCTATATAGACTAATATAGAAGAAAAATATATGGTGGCCACAATATGCACGTTTTAGAATTTGTGTATTGTTAGAGTACTGTATTACATTTAGTGACTACAGTGTTAACGAATGAATACAAATAATAAAATTAATATCTTTATTCAACAAAAAATTTAACTAGTTCTTCTCTCTCTCTTTCTCTCTCTCTCTCTCTCTCTCTCTCTCTCTCTCTCTAATGATGATTCTTTTGGTTTAAAAATAATATCTTTTTCTAATTTTATAACAATTACTGCATAACATTATAAAGTTTTTTTTTTTTTTATTATTATTTTTATTTTTTATTTTATTGTAATTCTTCCAGAAAAAAAATAAAGAAATAAAGAAATCTATGTTCTCATTATCACATAAAAGGTTTAATAGAGACATAAAATTAAATATATATATATGTGTATATATATATATATATATATATATATATATCTTGATTACTTGAATAAAGATCTACTTTACCTTAACTACACTACTTTTACAAATTATTAACTTAAAAAAAATCGAAAGTGATGAATAAATTTTACCTATAGCAAGAAAAAGAAATGGTAGCACCTGGTAAGATCAAAGCATGCCCGCATGTAATTAAAATGCAAAAACTTTTCACCGGGCTTCCAAAGTTTGTTATTAAATCAGAATTTTGTTCATTAAGCCGCTTAATTTAGAAAAAAAAATAATAATAACGAAAAAAAAAAAAAATCAGTGTATATTTTATTATTAAAATGAAGGAAATTCTCTTCTTTCTTTTATAATAATTAAACTTATTTATCTAAGATAATGAAACGATTTTATTTATAAGTCTAAAAAGTTTGAAGGGATTAAAGTTAGAATTTGTTTGTAGAAAATATTAAAATTTACTTATTAAGCATGATTTTTTCAAGCACTTGTACTCTTTAGATCACAAAAATAACAAAATAAAACATTTTTATTTCTTTAAACATATTTATAAATTAGCAGTAATGGAATCAAAACTTATTAGCATATACTCACTTCCCCAACATATACTTGTTCTCATAAATAGAACATACGAGGGTTGCCTTTTAAGTTTCTACAAAAAGTAGAAAGAAAAAGAATTTTTTGGGGAACAAACTAATTTATTGCTTTTCAAAATATTTGCCTTTAAGATTTATACACTTTTCCATCCGCTCAAACCAATTCTTGAAACAATTTTTCCTCTCTGAAGTTGATAACTCAGAAACATGGTTTTGGAAGGCATCAACAGCTCCTTGAGGTGATGAAAATCGCTGCCCACGCATATTCCCTTCACATAAGGGAACAAGAAAAAGTCGTTAGGCAACAAATCAGAAGAATATGGGCAATGAAACATTAATTCGATAATTTTTATCCTTCAAATAAACAATTGTTACACGTGCTGTGTGGGAGCTGGTGTTGTCGTGATGAAGAATGATGCGGCGATTTTTGTTGTTTTTCCTGATTTCGTTGATGACTTTTGGCAAACAAATTTCTGTATACCATTTAGCGTTGACAGTTTTTCGATCCTTTAAAGGAAAGGTTGCGATATGCCCTGTAAGGTCGAAGAAACAAGCAATTATTTTCTTGGAAGTGCTTCGTAAACGAACAACTTTCGTAGGATTCGGTTCATCCGGAAACACCCAAACAGTGGATAGTTGTTTAGTTTCCAGCTCATACGAAAATATCCAAGTTTCATCACATGTAACGATGTTGTATACGGATTTTGCTGTTCCCAATTTGAATTTTTTAGCATTTCCTTACACCAATTTACACGAGCCTCTTTTTGAGCATCTGTCAAATTGTGCGAATCCATCTGAAACAAATCTTTTCAACAGCTAAATGTTCGTGCAAAATCGAATGTATTGAAGTCCGTGATATACCAAGGTATGCTTCTATCTCACAATGCGTGACATGCCGATCTTCTTCAATCATCTTGAGCACAGCATCGATGTTGTTTGGAATCAATGCCGATTTTGGTCGTCCTTCACGAGATTCATCACTGACGGACGCACGACCACGACAAAATTCTGCAAACCAATTGTAAACTGTTTTTTCTGTTGGTGCTTCATTACCAAAAGTTTCACGAAGCGATACTATGCATTCTTGTCGAGTGAGGCCATTCTTAAAATCATAAAAAATCATTCAATATAAAACTTCACAAGTTACTTCCATTTTTTTCACTCACTTGCTTCTTTTAAACACTCACTGTGAACAAAATACGCAGACGATTTCTAAGATGCCAATGATTCCAAGATTTAAAAAAAAAAAAAAAAATGTGAATTTTACAAATATCCTGAAGACAAAGTTCAATAGCGCCTTCTATTGGTCGTTTGTAAAAACATAAAAGGCAAACCTCGTATTATACGGCATACACTGCAATCGTTTTATGAGAAATGAAGTCATTCGGAGTAGTCACTCCACCCACTAGGCTTCACTTATTACGTTTCGATACATTACCTTATTCTAAATTGCTAACTAATGCTACAACGGCGAGTTTCATATTTCAGTTTTCCTGCAACTCCATGATATTTTCTGTTCAATAATCCCCATAATTCTAGGCTATGTAAAATATTTCACAATTTCGCTATGTTAAGAAAATCGCATATTTCAAATAAATTACGAATTTTTTAAAATAGAATACTCAATTAATGATATTTTTGCCAGTATCACTAAGAAAATATTTAAAATTGTCAAACATTTTTTGGTAAAACAATCCTCATAGTACATGTTTATGCGAAATTTTGCTCTATTCTGCTATGTTAAGAAAATCGTAAATTTTTAATAACTTATGAAATTTTCTAAGTAGAATGTTTATAGTGAAAGATGCCAACGCCAGCATTAAAAATTATATTTTAAATGTGGTACAATATTTTTACGATGAAAATAATCCTCATAATACACGTTTATGGGAAATTTTGCTCTTTTCTCTTGTGATAAGAAAATAAAAAATTCTGAATAATTTACAAATTTTTTAAAGTAAAATGTATTCAATGATGTTCATTGTTCATGCCATTATTATAAATGATATTTTTATGCTCGCTCAATATCTATACGATGAAAATAATCCTCATAATACGAGTTTATTCGAAATTTTGCCCTATTCTCCCACGTTAAGAAAATCGTAAATTCCCAATAATTTACGATGTTTCATATTAGAAAGTTGAAAAGATATAGGGTTATTGCATGTGTCATATGTGTTATTTTAAAACTGGTCCGACCTCTCTCACTGCGTCCATTTACGCTTGATATGCAGTAGTGGAACGTGAATGACATTTTGGGTGGGCTGCAAGATAATGACTAAAAACAGTAAATTAGCATGAAATGCTTTTTCTTCTAATCGTTTCTTTAAATGTCGAAATATTTACGTTGAGTGTAGAAATAAGCGAATCAGCTAATAAGCTGAATAAAGATTCTATTCTGGGTACTTTTTCCAGGCGTTTCGATGCAGCACCCCTAATACTGCCACTGTTGAGATGCCGTATACACAGGCTAACAAACTAACCCACTGGCGTACAATAGAGGGACACCATACCGATTTTGTGTTTTTTAGATTCCTCACTCATCAAACTGTGCAAAAACATCAAGAAACCGAGGTCATAAACTTTCATGATTACGTAAGATCCTTATACCTATATTATGATGGGGAACTAAAAGTTATGTTGAATGTTCTAGAGAAAAGAATAATGGAAAAAAAATAGTGTAACGCTTGCTTCCAAACTAAAGAGTAAACTACAACTCTTCATCAGACAAAAAATTGTAATTGTGGGTGCTGCGTCAATTTAACAGCAGTATTCTGCTTTCACTCTACATTCATTCCCAGTTTTAACCCGAAAGTATTTTGGTCGATTTTTAATTTTTACGCGCAACACATGTTCCAAAACTTATGAGTAAACTACAATTCTTCATCAGCCAAAAAAAAAAAAAAAAAGAAACTGCAGTTATGAATGCAGCGTGAAATTAGCAACAGTATTTTGCCTACACTCTGTATTCATTAATAATTTTAACCCGAAAGTATTAAGGCAGATTTTTGCGTGTTTCTCCTTCTTCGATACACATAAGAAAAAAGTATCAAATTCAAGAACATTTTCAACCTCCATTCGATAGTTTTACGCGTTTTAACATGTTCTGAACACGATTTGACCATTTTTAGAAAATGCGTGTCTGTGTGTTACCAAAATTTTGTGTACGCTGCGTATCTTGTAGTAATGACCAGAATTCAATATGATTTTATGTTTGGTTGGATCTTGACTTAAGCAGGTGCTGATTACATTTTAGTGATCATAATCAAAACGTTGCGCGATCATCCCGTTTTCTCAAAATATTTAATATGGAATTCTGGAAAAAAAAAAAATCTCTATGAATGTGTACAATGTGGGCTATTTTTAACCAATCATTGTGAAAATAATTTATACACCAGATGTCCCATAAGTCTGTAGACATTTTAAAAATCCATAACTATTGAATGAATTGACAGAATTGAACGCGGTTTGCGGAAAATCTTTTCCGTAAAGGGGGATTTTCTTTCTTTGTTTCTTTCTTTTTTTTTTTTTTTTTTGTAAAGAAAAAATAATAATTAAGCTGTTTGTCGATAGAGGTCGCTGTGCGTGTCCAGATCACACATTTTCATGAAAAACTGTACTTATTTGCATGCAAATGTTTACAGGCCTATAACTTTTATTCTATGTGTCCGTCGTCACCACAAATGACAGTTTGCAAACGAGTTACAATACTGCAAACTGCAGCTTCAGTCGGTGGTTCTTACCTGAGGGAAAATATCTTCACCAATAACGATTTATCCACCAAGTCAGCATCGCAATTAAGATTTCATGTATGCACAAATAGGAGGCAAAATAAAAAGGAAACTGTTCTAATCGCAAAACTGTGTAATTTATAGGATTTTCCTTTCTATATTTTTCTTTCCCATCCGTGTGAAAAATTTAACTATTTGTCTAACTATCATAGACAGAATTTTTTTTTTTTTTTCTTTACTAAAAAAAAAAAATCTTCCTTCAGGAGAATGATTTTTTTCTCAAACAGACTAATAAGACACCCTGTAGAATAATAATAATCAACAACAATGAAATGTGAGCATCTTTCCTCCTCCCCCCCCCCCCCCCATAGAAGGATATACTTCCACTGAAATATTTCAGTATGAGTATTTTTTTCAAAAGAACTCATGAATGTTTTTGTGTTCCTAGAAATGTGATAATTTGAAATAAAGGTATTGAATTTTTTTTATATATAATAAAAATTAAATCTCGCTAAATAAATAATAATAATAATAATTAATAAAAATATAAAATTTATTTTTAAACATATCGCCTGTTTGAAACAAAATTATCTTCCTTTTGAAATTTCAAGTTAATTATTTTTCTGAGAGGAAAATCGTCTACGCTCACTATGAAAAGTAACTTTTATAAATAATAATTTTAAGAAATAATTTGTACCGCAAGTAGTTGTACAGAAAAAACATAGGACAGTGGTTTGTGATGGACACAACGTACTAGTTTTACAATGCTATTAATATACTAGAATGACAGAAATACAGGATTACCATAAAATAACTTTCCCTGTTTGGAAGTATCTCTAGGAAAAAAACAATGAATGGAATAAAACAAAATTTCATATACAGTAGACTTTCGTATAACGTGGGGGATACATTCCGGGTAATAGGAAATCACGTTTTAGGGGACATACATTGAGCAAACGATTTCAATCCATAATGAGACCAAAAGTGTCGTGTGTTGGCATAGTAACGGGGCAACCCTTATCTGCATTCAAAAGTAAGTAACTTTGAACAGCTTGAAACTAGAAAAAATGTCGTCCCAGAATAAAAATAAAGATAGTAAACTTCACAGCGTTGTTGGAGAAAATAAATTGACATTTTGTGATAAAAGACATAGGACCTTCGTGTAGCTAATAAGCTTTAACGTGTACACTACTACAACATAAATGACTTACATATACATATTGTATGAGGGAAACTTCATTGAATGCCCATAATTCTGCTTTCAACAAATAAGATAAAAAGAGGTTGAGTGGGTCGAAATACAAGTACGCAGCGGGCTATTGGCATTGAGCTGAGAGTCATCCCTATGAATGGTCTGGATACATACCGTTACAATTTTGGTCTTATACGAAAAGTTCACTTTCTGGTACAACAACGACTTCACTTCTGCACAAACTAGAGCACTTGACATATCAAAAGAGATTAAATAGGGCTAGGTAATATGAATCTACTGGACCCTTCATAGAATAGTCAAGAGAGGCACAACCCTTCAAATATTGACAACAGCCAGTGATGCTTCACTGGTGGTGTTCCAACAGGAAATGAACTCATTCAATTAATCAAATACGGAACTCAGATAAATTTCAGAAAAGACACTTCAAAATGTTTTGCTATGATGCTTATCACTTTGAGGTCAAAGCCCAAGCGTCATTCGGGTTGCAGTTCTTGGTGAAACGAGCTAAACCCAAGAGTCTCTTGGAGTCAGGTTTTAACTCATTGAACTATAAAAGTACCGACTATATACGTTCAAGGTCTTTGCATATATTATTTACAAACTGTTTATTTTTCAAAATATATGTATATTGATGGCATCACCAAGCAGAAGTAAACATGTGAAAAGAATTAGGGTTACTTTAAGCATTCTTTTGAGGAAATTCGTGTTTTAAAATGTATCATACAAAAACAAATTTTACTAAATATTGTTTATTTACAAATAAAACCTATTTCCAGATATTTGTACAGCATTTAGTTAAGCTTTCATTCCTGTCTATGTAAAATTTAACGTTAAAAAATGCTTTCTTAGTGGACATTTTTTTACTATAAATATGCTTTTTTCAATATTTTCACATTAAATATTAATTCTTAATGCAGTTTAATTGTTTCTTCTTTATGGATAAGAATAGTTTGAAGTTTTTAATAAAATAAATTGTCAAAATAAATATTTTACAAGTATTTTTTAAAAAATCATGAAAATTTCAAAAATTCCTCGGTCCAGAATGAGATATGTGGTTGAAATAGCCCGAACCTGAAAGTGTTAATGGGTATTTCAAAGTACCATGAACATCCACGACCTAACACTTGTTAAGTTTAATACGGGAACACCTTCAATGCTGAACGGGAACTCGAACCCGACAGTTGTTAACTGAAATTTAATACGCTAAATATTCAATTACCAGAGGGCTCCTGATCATTTTAAGTTTCCATTCTTAGTTTTTCACCCGAAGATCATTTAAATAAGGACTAGAAACCCATAAAAAGTATCCTAGGCACACCAAAATGTGTGGGGATTTTTTTTTTCCTTTTCACCATCTACTATCAGCAGCAAAATAATTCGAGCGTTATCAAAAATTCCTACATAAGAAAAGTACACTTAATTCTGTTTTGTTAAATAAATCCTTGTTGAATCATCGTTCTTAGTAAGTCTAAGAACATGATTCGACAAGGATTTACATTTAACAAAACAGTATTAAGTGTACATTTATTAATATCACATAATCAGCAGATTGGGAAGAAAATCATATATCTTGAAAATTTATTTTTCCAACTGAGTGAAAATAGTGCCCGGATTGGGAATCAAACCCGGATCTTTGACTTACAAGGTCGACGCTCTACCAATTGAGCTATCCAGGCCAACAGCCGGCGGGCATTACTCACTCAGACAACCTTTAGGCAGAACAACTGGTCTATCACATAGATAGCTCGACAGAATAAGCCGCAGGTAATGGAAAACACCATTAAACAATGGAAGGAAGAAATATCACACAATCAGCGTAATTGGTAGAGCATTGACCTTGTAAGTCAATGATCTGGGGTTCGATACCTGGTCCGGGCATTATTTTCACTCAGTTGGAAAAATTAATTTTCAAGTATTAAGTGTACTGTTTTATTTAGGAACTATTGCTAGTGCTCGAACAATTTTGATGCCAACTGTATTGAGCATTTTATTTCCTTATTATTTCTTAGCTATGGTATTTGCTTTGCATTTGTATATTACTATACACCAGTTTTCATAAAATTCAGTTTTAATCAATTAAATGGCTCAGTTGTTCCATTATTCAGAGAATTTTTTCCCACCCACAAGAAATGCATTTATAATAAAAACTAATCCTATTGAAATTAAAATTATCATTCCTTATAATTTTCGAAATCCTGATAGAGTATATTAAAAACATTTTTTAAATTTATTCAAGCTTCATAAGTTAATGATTATTTAAAGTTATTGTACAGATTAATTAAAATTTGTATTTAAATTATATAACTAGAGTTAGTGTGTATACACTTTATATGCTTTTCTATGTAAAAAATAAATATTTCTACTCCTAATTTCAAAAGTCACGAAAAGGAAAATACTGCATAACTATTTTGAAAGTTTTTTTTTTTTTTTTTTTTTTTTATCTGATTGAAGCTTTACAAGTCAATATTAATTTAAAACTATTGTACCATTAAATTAAATTTTTCTTTTAAAGTTCATTGAAATTGTCTATGAAGTTTTTCTTTCTTATGCTAAAGACGTTTTTAATTAATGTAATATTTTTTCAAGAAATTTTAACTAAAAAATGTAAAGTTTTAAAAATGAATTATAGAACTTTTCTTTCAAATAGAAAACATTGTAAATAAAAAAAAAATATTAAAAAAAAAAAATCTTTACATTTTTTAGTTATATTCATCAGTCATATTAACTTGCAAAAATACACAAGTTCTTTTATAATTAAACACAGTGTATTTGCTCCTAATACCGTAGGTCAGCTTTCATAAACGAATAATTGTAACTAAGTACTTAGTTATAAGTACAAAACTTTGAATAAATATCATAAAATGCAACAACTGTTTCGGGTTGAAAAAACACCGTGCGTTGCCGCTTTGATTGCAGCACACGTGCCTACTTTGTTCAGCTGATGAAGGGTCGTGTGTTCTTTCAACCCGAAACAATTGTTACGTGTTTATTGCATGTTATGGTGTTTATTCAAAGTTTTGCACTGTTACTTCAAAACGCCAGTTCTGTGGTGATGGTTTCTTATTAAATAAGTACTTAGTTATAAAAAAAAAAAAAAAAAAAAAAAAAAAAAAAGCTACATTAAAAATAAAACTTTAAATGCAGTATTATTGTGAATCTAATTGAACGTGCCTAAAGTCTAAAGCAATAAACCTAAGGTAAAAATTAAAATTATATAACACACTAATACTTATAAAAATTAAAGTTAAAATTTCTATAATATTACTAGTACTTATTAAAGGTATATAGCCCTCCAACAGTACTATGCCTTTTATTGCATATGCCAACCTTTTATTGCATAACTTTCAGCTTTTTGACTTTGTTTCATTTTCTGGAAGCGCAAAACAAACTGGAAACTTGCTTAGAGTAATTGCCATTTGCATAAAAACAACGTATCTCAAAACTTTTGTGTAACTCATTAATCATCAATGTTAGTTAGAGTAGTATATTCTACAAGAAACATATTTTAGGCATTTTACTAATATATGTTATAATCATTCTGTTTGTACATTATAAAGATAATAAATATTTCCTAAAGAAATATTTCCTAGAGACCATATTGTATCCAAATTCCTTTACGAGTCCATGAATATATACACTGCATTTCATAGTAGTTATTTTAATTGTTATTAATTATTTAAATATTTTTTTTATTAATGTTATAAGTATCACAAAATATAATTTTAAAGCTTTACTTTAACAGAAAAAGTTTAGAATGTTTTTTTTTTTTTTTTCTTCTTTTTTAGTGTTTTTATTTTATTTTCCCTGCCTTTTATATTAGCTAAAAAAAAAAAAAAAAAAAAAAAAAAAAAAAAGAATGCACATCATATAAAAGTTTTTGAAATTTAAAATAATAAAGAAAAAAATCTCTCACAATGCTACTGAAAAAGACTTTCAAAACATTTTCATTTAGTTTTCATGGTGTATTTAAGTGTTTTTCGAGTTTTCTTAAAATAATCATTAATGCTACACTGTAAATACAAGTGTCTGAAATTCAGAAACAATTGTGTCTGAAACGGGTGTTTAATTTTAAGATGCTAAAAAGTGTCTTAAAAGGCACATCGTTTCACACTCGAAACGTCTGAAATTCCGCCATCTTTGATCCTGTCTACAGTGAATATTTTTCATAAATAAATAAATAAAAAGATGCGTTTTATACTTTTTACCTATGAAAAATAGATTTTAGAATCTCCTAGAGCATAAAAAAATATATTAAAAATTTTTACAATAATATTCCCCGTTGCCCCCGCCGGGAATCGAACTGACAACCAACAGATTCACAGCCGAGCGTCTTACCAATCAAGCCATCGGTGCTCACGCTGTGCTCTCCTTGTATAATGAAATATATTCTAGTATCCGTAAAACAAATCGAAGTTTTATGCCTTTGCAATAAAATTGTCCATAAGAAGTAAAGCTTAATACACATTATCTTAAATTTCATGTGTAGAGGTTTAGAGATTTTTTTTTTCTTTTTTGTAAAATGCGTATTATATATGAAACAATTATATGGATTTTAAAAGATTTTTTTTTTTTTTTTTTTTTTTATACTGGTATTTGCAAGAAAACAAACTATATACATGAAACCAAAAAAAAATGCTCTTTTACATTTTGAAGTGTAGGGAAACATAAAATAATTTTTAAAACGCGAAAAAAAAAAAAAAAAATCAATTATGCACAAATTGCTTAAGATTGTTTAGTTACGAATTCGCTTTCTTAGCTACAAGTTACATGCTTCGTTTATCTTAATATTTTTTTGATTTATTACATGTGAGAATTTTAAATAAAAATCAACTTTTATTTTTAATTTTTAACAGAATAAGATCCGTGTCTAAGTATTTTAAATAAGTTAACTACTTATCTATATATATATATAATCGTTCTTCCTAAATGAGTGAGTGAGTGGGTGATTCATCATCGCCCTTACCAAACCCCTAGACCTAGAAGCATGAAATTGTGTGACAATATTCGTTCTATGACGTAGGCATCCACTAAGAAGCGATTTTACAAAATTCGCCCCCCAAGGGGGGGAGGGTGGCAAAACGTGATTTCACAAAATCCTTCATATCTCAAACAAAAAAACAGATATCCGTAAAATTTTTGCTTTAAAATATAGCTAATATAAATGTCTAAAAACCAATTTCTGGAATTTTCAAAATTCGGTCCCCAACGCTGGCGGGGGGGGGGGGGGGGAGAAACGTGGTTTCACATGCGTAAAACGTGATTTCGCATAATCCTATATATCTCAAACAAAAAAATAGATAAACGTGAAATTTTTGCTCTAAAATATAGCTAATGCAAATATCTAAAAACCAATTTCTGTAATTTTAGAAATTCAGCCCCCAGGTGGGGCAGCAGGGAGGGGGGGGAGCTATGGGGCAAAAACAAATAGAAATACAGTTAGGGCGTTCAAAATTGGTACAGATAGGTTTTGGAGGCCTGAAAGTCGAATGAGGATATTTTCGATTGTGTAAAGTTATTAGGAGGGGCAGGAAGGGGGAGGGGAAAGGGGGGGGGCAAAAAATAAAAATAGAGTTATATCGTTCAAAATTGGTACATAGAGGTTTTCGATACCTACAAATCGATTGTGGATATTTTCGAAGTAAAATTATTAGGAGGGGCGGGAAGGGGGTGGGACGATAATGGGGGGCCTATAGGCAAAAACAAATGGAAATACAGTTAGGCCGTTCAAAATTGGTACAGATAGGTTTTAGAGGCATGCAAGTCGAATGGGGATATTTTCGAAAGTGTAAAGTTATTAGGAGGGCCGGGAAAAGAGGGCGGAGGGGCAAAAAGATAAAATAGAGTTAGGTCATTCAAACTTGGTACATAGAGGTTTCCGATACCTACAAATCGATTGCGGATATTTTCGAATTTTTAAAATTATTGGGTGGGGCGGAAGGGGGGGGGCGAAGGAGTAAAAAAATAAAAATAGAGATATATCGTTCAAAACTGGTGCATAGAGGTTTTTGATACTTACAAATCGATTGCGGATATTTTCAAATTTGAAAAATTATTAGGATAGACGGGAGGGGGGGAAGGGGGAAAATAATAGAAATAAGAGTTAGAGCATTTTAGGAATTTTTTCCGAAGTCAGTGAGAACCCGGTGCGACATTTTTCATAAATCAGATTTTGTTTCTCTTTTTTTTTCACGTGATAAAAATTAATGCAATTTTGAGAATTCAGTAATTATAGTGATTTTTTTTTTTTTTTTAAATAGGGACCAGCGAAGCGGGCGTTGCCTGCTAGTATTACATAAAATAATGTCAAATTTATTTGTTTAAAAAATGTTAAAACAGGATATGCATGCTGCTTAAAGTAGATTCCATATGGAAAATTTGTTAAGTAATACAAATGTCTGAATTTCTAAGTGTCTGAAATTTGTAATGTCTGAATTTTTAAGTGCCTAAATTGTAAAATGTCTGAAATTTTATGTGTCTTAAAATGTTATATGTCTTAATTTCAGACATATCAATCTTATCCAGACACTTATCTCAGCTCATTTATAAAAAAGACACTTACGTGTCTTAATTTAAGACAGCACATGCATCTAAAATTTTGCATGCGTAAGTATTTCAGACATTTATGTGTCTGAATTGACATTTCAGACACATTTCTATCTGAATTTAAGACGCTTCTATTTACAGTGTAAGCATTCTTTTTTGCATAGAAAATATGCTAATGCATATCTACATAATATATATTATTTTCACCATGTTCTCTGTGTTATAAAAATAATAAAAGTATTTAAATATTGCTGATACAGAGAAACGTATCTGAATTTTTTTGTTAGACCGTGTACCGAAACTAGCATTAATATTTATATGACTACTTCAAACTATATGAAGGAAGAAATATCAGAAAAACTATATTTATAGCTTTACTTTTAAATAAAGCACACATAAAAAAAAATTGCTTTTTTGTATTTTAAAAATAAGGTACGCACAATATAATGTACTAAAAATTTATATTGACAAAAATCTTCCTAACATCTTTATAACATTTGTTAGAAAGTTTAAAATATCTGGTGTGAAACAACCATACGGCTCTTTTGTATCTCTTGTGTGCTAAATTTTATTATGATTTACAATTATTTACAATATATATATATATATATATATATATATATATCATCATCATCATCAAATTCAGCCTTTATGAATCTACTGCAGGATGAATGCTTCTTCTAGGTGATTCCAATCTGCCCTGTTTTCTGCAATTATTCTCTTCCTAACCTCACAATTTCATCTCTCCAACGACACAGTGCTGTCTTCATCTGTCTTTTTTTTATCTCTTTGGTGGTCCATCTATCGCCATTTCTTCACGCAAGGCGCTCAGTCCAGCTCTATTTTAACTCCTTAATTCTAGAAATAACATCAGTAACTTTGGTTTTCCCCCTAATCCAAGCGTTTCGCTTTTTGTCTCTCAGGTTAATCCTAACATTCATCTCTCCATGCTTCTCTGGGTTGTTTGAAGTTTTTAGTTTTACTCTCTAATGTCGAGGTTTCAGAAGCATAAGTTAAAGCAGGCAAAATTCACTGATATATTTTTTTCTTTTTAAGCAATTGGGAGGTCGCTTATAGGTATAATTACTATCCAAATTTAGCCTATCAGTTGAATGATATACTTACACTCTTTAACCTATTAGAAAATAAATAAATAAATAAACTTTCTTTTCTGAATTCCTTTATTTATTTATTTATTTATTTATTTGTTTATTTATTTTATTTTATTTTATTTTTATTTTTATTTATTCATTCATTTATTTTTAATAAATTTTAAGCTTTTTAAAATGTTTATAACTCAATAAACCAAAGATGAAATATAACCTTAAAGTCTTTTCAAAGATTGCACTAAATCATAAAGCAGTATAAGAAAATATGAATCAATATTTACATCAATGAATATCGATGTGCTTTTTTCTTATAATGTAAATTTAACTTATGTGAATTTTAAACTGCATCTTATTAAAGAAAAAAAAAAAAAAAAAACGGAATCAAGGACAGTTTTTTTTAATGAATAGTTAATGAAATGAATAGAATACAAAGAAAATATTACTTTTCATTTAAATAATATTTCCTGAAGTGCAATCAAATAACAAATCTTAGAAAAAAAAATTAATTTCATTTAGATAACATTTTTAAAAATGATTTCATTGAATAAATTAAAAGCATTCATTTTTCCTTTATGTTCTTTAATGTTATTTTCTTTTTGCGGTAAATATTCGGAAAAAGTTTTTACGGAATTACAAATTAGCATAATTATTTTTTTATTTATTTATTTATTTTTTTAAATAAAAACGGAAGTTTTATTTTAATTTAATATATATTCTTAAATTTTGTGAGCTATATAATTCTATATCTTAAAATAACCTTATTATTATTATTATTATTTTTTTTTTTTTTTTTAACGGGGACTTCAGGTATATTGATTTATTCTTAAAATAAATTTTATGAAAGCAACGTTTATGATTTTTCTTTTTTAACACGCTTTTATTAGCTTCGCCTGTATGTATGTTTGTGTGTATAATGTATGTTTGTAACCGCTCTGGGAGTAAACAAAAAAACTATATTGTAAAAAAAGACTTTCCCTACGTGAATGCTGTGGCTGGGAGGTAAAGCTCCGCCCTACGAACCTGATTGTCTAGCGTTTGAGCCCAGTCAGGGGAGGTTTTTTAAAAATGGTTTTTGTTTATTTCTAAATTATTTTAATTAAAGAATAAGCGTATGTAAATATTATGGTGTGTCACTCACACGATTTTCTCTTACCCTGCATTTTAATACTAAGATAGATATTTTGTGTTTTTTAGTTCATATTTCTATAAAAGCGTGTTCTTTATTTTTTTAAAACTATAATATTATTTTAAATATAATCCTCGAACTTTTACTTTCTTTTGTATTTTTCGTTATAAAAGTATAGTTTTGTACTTTAAGATAATGAAAATAGGAATTTAGAAGGGTTTTATGTAGATTAGCTTTGATTTGAACAAAATATAAATTGCTTTTTTTATTTTACATATATTTTTGTGAAAGATTTACATAAGCATATCTTATACAATATCATGCAAAATGTAAGCATCAAAAAGTCATTTTTTCATCATACATCTATGAAATCTCAGAGAAAAGCTTTTTGTTGTCAATACAATGAAAAACTAAACTGAAAGGTGATGCTTATGCAGATATCGAGAACATCAAGGTTAACAAACATGACAATAAAAAAGCCTTTACACGTTGTAGAATAATTGTTGAATGTAACGGATATTGCTCAAGAAATTGGAATTCACAAAGTACTGTTTCACGATCCTGAAAAGACTTTCAAAGACAGTTCACAAAAAGGCACTTGGAAAAACAATGAGAATTGATTACAGATATATCATTGCCCAGGTAAAAGGAGATCGAAACGAGACAATGGGCAGTATTGCTTTGCAGCTGCATAGGACAACATAACAAGTGTTCCATTTTACAGTGTCCAGACATCTTACAAAAAGATTAAACAGGCCTCTGAAATCGTATTTATAAGTTTTCGTTTCCTTTTTTCTTTCTTTTTTTTTTTTTAATTCTATCACGTAAAGAATTTTCGCAAAGTAAGGATGGAGATCGAAAGAATTCACCTCCTTAACAACACATCGTCTGCGAAAGGCATCCTCAGGATGTCCTGTGGATAAAAGAGAAATCCTATGGACCTCCTCAGGATGTTCTGTGGACAAGTGTGTTCTTAGGGTAGAACCTAAAGTAAAATCGAACGAATTTATGTGCAAAATGCATTAAAATCGGCTATTCTTTACACATTATTTGTTAAATGTGTTTCTTTTACATCGAAGCATTTTTTAGAGCATTGGGATCTATAAAGGGGCGGAGGGGGATTCTCTATGCAGCATCCAACAATAACCTTCTAAAGTATCAGCACCCCATCAACCCTGATACCTTCTCTACATTTATTTGGTGTCTTGAAGTCTTGATGAAATAGCTCTCCTTGTTTTTCATAGACATCACCCAGGTTTTCTGGTAATAATTTAGATGGGAGTTGTAAAAGTGGAACTATACGATCATACACAATCCCATTTTATGTTTAAACTGTACGTGATGGAAATGTTTGAATAGTTGTTTCTTAATCAGCATCCTAAAATTCATCAGGAAAATATATCACCTTGAAGAAAAAAATTTTATCGTCAATCTGTATTACACTTATACAAGCCTGCTGTCTCGAATGCTGCTTACCACTGATCTTCACCCAAATTGCGAAACAATTCGCATGCATTTCACGAATACAAAGACTAGAAATCCTCACTAATGAAGACACGTCTTGATTACCAATAAACCATTTCAGTCTGACGAATGATTATCGGTACTAGTTAATTATGAATACTCGTATATTATTAAAAGCATTGACTTTTTTTTTCAATTTATAGTGAAATGGCCTGGTAAATAAACGAAGAGATATGTATACAGCATTGTATGCTTTTTTAATTTCGAAAGGTAGAAACGCAAAAGTTCCTACAAAAATCATAGCTATGTTTAAGTTAATGCTAAAGGTGGTTTCTTAAGTTCAAATTCGGTAATTTTGAACTTTCTGACTCGTGTCGATCAAGAAGACAAACAACTTTAGACAGTGACATGTTAAGGACGGAAGTGGAAACAAATTCGTATCAAACAATCCAGAAACTGCCAAACACTCTTAATCAACCTTGGTCTACCATCCAAGAACATTTCCAGTAAATTGGTAAAGTAAGTTGAGATGTGTTTGGATCGTGCATAATCTGTCTGTATGAAACGAAGCCAACCGATTGAGCACATGAAACTTGTTGCTTCAGAGGGAAAACTCAGCTGCAAAAACTCAGAATGGCTAGACCGAGTAGCTATAACTCGACACCTCCCAGATATGTTAAGGTACCAAAACGACGACCCTTAATAAGATGGTACTAAGAATTTTAAAAATGTTTAAAGTTTACAGGATGATTAAAAAAAAAAAAAAAATAGAGAACAATAAAATAATCTAAGTAATCCATACGTCTAGAAGTGGAAAGAAAACACCCCATCACGTTCATAAAGTCAAGTTTAGAAAAAATATACGTACGATAAATCTACCAGATTCAATATCTTTGAGACTGATCATACTAAAAGTTTAATTTGGAAATATTCTTTAAATGCAAATATTTGAAATATTTTAATATACAGGGTGCATAGGAAAGTCCCTTTAACCTGAAAATACTTGCGAACGGAGAGTGCTACAGCCACACAAGTGAGGTAACGGTATAGTAAAGTGATTATGCCCGACCTAATGCAAACGACAGCAGCGCCCCCTAGTGGCTAAATTTGGAAGTTAGCCATTGCAAATCGAAAACGAAAAGAGATAGAGCAAAATTTCCAATTAGAAAGTTTTACAGCATCAATTAATTAGTATGAAACGATATTTGGTTCACACGGATAAGATAAATTGGCGCCTGTATACCCAAAAAATATCCAAAATCGATGCACTCCATTTTGTGTAAATATTTGAAAGGAATAGCCAGAGGAAAGAAGAAATATGAAAAATTTAATGAATAAATACTATGTACTTACATCAATACATTTTGATAACATCACACACAAAAACAAAATAGGTAAACTAAACTCTAAGTCTCATAGTGATAAAAAGTTAATGTTGAGAATGTTCGAAAAGTTCGCCATTGCTCACAATACACGTTTGTATTCGTGTGAGTAATTCTGCATGCACATTTATCAGCATGGAAGGTGTTACACTATTGAAAGCATCTGTAATACGATGACGTAGATCCAGCAGACTTGTATGTGGAGTTGCATAAAACTGATCTTTTATGTAACCCCACAGGAAGAAATCTATCGCAGTCAGGTCCGGCGATTGTGGAGGCCATTCAATACTACTACCATACCCAATAATTTGTTGTCCAAAGCAATCTTTTAAAAAGCTTCGCACTCCAGCTGTCTGGTGTGCAGGAGCACCGTCATGTTGAAACCACATTTCCCGTAATGCGGACAGGGGAATATCATCCAAAAAGTCGGGTATGATATCCTGTAATAGTTGGAGGTACCTCTGTCCGTTTAATGTGCCTTCGTAGAACACAGGTCCCAGTAAGCGATCCTTTCAGAAACCGCCCCACACATTAATGGACCAGCGCATTGCGTGTCCCCACGAGGGATTTTCCAGCGCCCAGTAGTGGGCATTATGTCGGTTTAGTACTCCGGTACGCTGAAACAGTGCATCGTCCGACCAAACAATGTTGGACAAAAAGTCTGAATTATCTTCAACATTATTTAATGCCCAGTTGCACCAATCAAATCGACGCTCATTATCCCGTGGCAACAGTTCTTGCTGCAGAGTGACATGATAGGGATGTGCATGTTGACTATGCAATATTTGCCATACTCGGGCCCGTGTTAAGCCACAAGCCATGCTGATTTCTCTTGTACTGCTGTGTGGATGGGCTAGTGCATATGCCAAAATACTCTCTGGCGGTATACACATACATGCACTCACTGGTCTGCCAGAATGCGGATGACTTTTAGTGCTTCCTGTCTCCATGAGCTATCGCACTACATTTGCGATGGTAACTGCACTTGGATGTGGCTCACCTGGAAAACGAACGGCATACTCCCGTGCAGCATGCGTTGCGTTTCGTTGACATTTGCCATAAATAAGCACCATCTCACAATATTGAAAGTTAGTGAAGCTTGACATTCTCACACAGCTCCAAAATTCTAAATCCAAACGTTTATTTTTAAGAAATGTATCTTTTGTAGGATCTCATTCATTTAGGATCATTCAAAATTCCATTTGGTTTGTCACTTAAAAAAAAAAAAAAAAAACACATATTTTCTACCCGTCGCTAGGCAACGATTGAAATTGCCACAACACAGAAAATAAAATTTTTTAAATGAAAACGCTCGCACATTAGGAATAAAATTATCGTTTGCCATCAATAATTTTATGCTATGAGATTATCTTGTTTGTAACAAGCGAGCGCCAACACCTTTTAAACTAAAATTTTAAATGCATTGGAAATTAAAGTTTTCAGACATTACAGTACAGTACAAAGTCACAAACTGTATTTTCAAACTGCTACATTTCCGAAATGTGAATATGTAGAGTAGAACAGTCGCGCATAGATTACGGACATTTTTGGGTATACACGCGCCAATTTATCTTATCCGTGTGAACCAAATATCGTTTCGTACTAATTAATTGATGCTCTAAAACATTCTAATTGGAAATTTTGCTCTATCTCTTTTCGTTTTCGATTTGCAATGGCTAACTTCCAAATTTTGCCACTAGGGGCGCTGCTGTCGTTTGCATTAGGTCGGGCATAGTCACTTTACTATACCGTTACCTCAATTGCGGGGCTGTAGCACTCTCCGTTCGCAAGTATTTTCAGGTTAAAGGGACTCTCCTATGCACCCTGTATATTTATTATTTACGTCATTTTTTATTCTAAACGAAACATTACGCTTTTAATTGAAATTATGTTTATCAAATTTAATACATGAGCACAGATTTAAATTTCAATTCATATATATATATATACATATATATAAAGATACTTTTAAGTAGAATATGTGAATTTAGATTCCAAGTATCTATACATATAATAAAAGAAGTTGTTTGTGTGTGTGTCACTGTGTATGGTTTCCAGAGCTTTTTAAGAAAACGGCTGATGGCTGAGCTACAAAAATTTGCATGGTGGTTCGTAATGACCTCCCCTGATGCACCTCGAAGCCCGATTTTCGAATTTTGTTTTAGTTTTCTTTTAAATAATTAAAATGTTAAAATAAAAATCTTCTAATTACTGATAAATTGGCCATTTAATTTTAATCCTTAATTTAATTGTTCCAAAAAAAAAAAAAAAAAAATTATCATTATTTTTTGGACAGAAAAAAAAATAAAAAAAACGTGAACAATAAAAATTACATTTATTTAAAATATTTAATTTTATTCCTTAATTTAATTGTTGCCAAAAAAAATTATCATTATTTTTTCGACAGAGAAAAAAAAAATCTGGTGTGAAACAACCACACGACTTCCATTACCCGCTATTACATGTATTATATGCATTTTTGAGAGATAATGTGATCAGAAAACATAAAAGTGACCAAAAAAGAAAATCGTTAGAGCCGTTTTTGAGATACCAACTTTCACAAAAAATCAATTATTGACTGGAAAACAATAATTACATACAAAAGCATATTTAAAAGTGAGTTAAAATGGCGAGTTTGAAAAAAATCCGTACAACCGTTTTTAAAGGAACGCCCTTGGGAAACCTGAAATTGAGCTATTTATACAGGACGCCTATCAATTTTCTTGAACTAACCAACTATATCATTCGAAAGGACATCTAATAGAGTGTTTATATAGTAAGTTTGAAGAAAATCGTTAGAGCCGTTTTTGAGATACGGACTTACGGTCCAACTTCCGGTCTCCGACGTCCCACTTCCGGTTTTTCAATTTTCACCAAAATTTGGAAATTTCATCTGTACGCCAGACGTATTTGAATTCTAAAGTTTCGTAGCTCTATCTTTATTAGTTTCTGAGCTATAATAGCCAGAAGATTCTCCACATACATACACACACACATACACACACACATACACACACACATACACACTGACCAATTGCCAAAGACCACTTCTTTGGACTCAGGGGACCTTAAAACGTGTAAATCAGGTGAAAACCCGATATCGAATTTTCAGACCGAATACAATACTTCCATTACCTACGGTAGTAGGGTAATGGAAGTAAAAAAAACCGTGAACAATAAAAATTACATTTATTTAAAATGAGGAAAGTAAATTAAAAAAATTAGAAATATCAGTCGTATCGTTACAAATAAGATACCAAATGAAAGATGCAATTTTTGTGAATCTAACGGATTAAACAGCTTATCGATCGGACAATTAGATTTTTTAAACTAATGTATGTATTTTAGGTGGCAAGAGAAAGAGATTGTATGGAAACCGTTTGGAATTTTTTTTTAAATGTGCTACTGATTAAGTCACATGTTTTTTTTAAAGTGGGATTAAAAATTGCAGTTTTGAATTTTTTTTAAATTTTCTTTCACAAACACAAACATATAGTATACAGCCTGTACAACACTAGACCAAATTGAAGTTCAAATTTCATCAATATTTAAATAAATAAATGAAAATAAAAATATGTTTAATGGGAAATATATATAACCATTAAAAGTTTAGTTGTCTAAAATATGGCAGAAATAGCGCTCATAGCATATTGTTACAAGGTATTAAGTCTTATTTTTACAAGGGATTAAATCTAAAATGGTGACAAAAATTCAAAAGTCGCCAAAGAGAGATATATTAAGGCGGTACTATGATCATGCTTACAAACCATGAATTATATATAACCACAAAAAATTAATTGTCTCATGCAACAGACGTAGCCGGTCATAGCATATTATAATATTTAGCGTGAAATTGTTATCATTTTTATGGTTGATCGGGGATAAACAAAATAAACATAGGAAATAACGTAAAAGCAAATATTATGTGCACCACGTATAGTGTTGTTCATATGTAACTGGGATTCAAATGTAAAGGGGATACTTCATTTTTTTTCGATACCATCTATTTCGAAACTGTTATCTAATAAGGACTTAATGGAAGCCTATTGGTAAACCATTGTCTCAAGTAATAGGGACAAGCGCCCGAGTTTTAGTGGATGACCAAATCGCTACCGAAGGCAGCAGGGATCCGAAGCGAGCTTTTGAGCAATTTTAGTATTTTATTTTATTTTTATAAAGCTATATAGAAAAGAGTTTCCTTTAAATTTAGTGACCAGCGAAGCGGGCAAAGCCTGCTTGTTAAAAATAAAATCAAACAAAGGAAATGAAGAAAAAGCATTACAGTGTTTAAAAGACTCTTCAAGCTCTTATTTGAAATAGTATTGCAAGATTTTCATACATGTGTTCTTTAAATTAGAACAAGTCAATATGCAAAAATAAATAAATATATACATATATATATATTAACAGAAATTAATAACTCGGCTAAAAATAAAGTTTTATTTCGTTCATTTTAAGCTATTTGTAAAATTAACAGTTATAGTTTATATTTTAAATTCGCCAGTTTCTTAAAAACGTGATTAGCAAGCCTCTTTTAAATAAAACAAATTGTAAAGTGCATAATAGAACAGATGACAGATATTAAAAGAAAACCAATGATATTTTTATGTAAAATTAATATTTTAATTTGCGTAAAATTAATATTTTGCAGTAATATTTATCTATTACCCTCGTTAACTGTAAAGACACAGGTCCTAAAAATCAATAGCTAAATAAACTTTATTTGATTTTATTTATTTTTTTAGGAGGGAGGGGGTTGTAGGAGGTCTGTTACCTTGTCAACTCTCATTCGAATATTTTAGCTACATTTACACTGAGAAAAAATATATATACCGCCTTCGTCTAGAATGAATAAGTGCCCATTTTCTAAATCCCTTAACTAGAAATATAGATTTCCGAGCTATGCGCGTAAGGCACGCCAATAAACTGAGTAGACGAAATTATCGAGAATTCCCAGTATACACATTTCTAGATGGTGAAACAATATTTTGAATACACTAAATATTCTGAATCATTTGTATTGCGAGAAATTCTCGCTTGATTTTCTAGAATTGGGTAACAAACCAATATTATAGTCGCTGAAACCCGCGTCTTGTAGTCTCATTTATTTGCAGAGATCTTTAAATAACTTTTGCCCTCGAGAATATAGGCAAACGCTCTAGAATTCTAATAGAGGCTTCTAGAAATCGCTTTCCAAGGACACTAGAATTTATAAGGATGACATGAAACTATTTTTTCTAGAGCCACAACTTAAATTCTAGATGTCAGTTACAGAATTTTTTTCTCAATGTATAAAACCTTCAAGTCTAGTAATAAAATAAAAATATATATATGTATATTTCAATCTATTTAGAAAATTTACGTTGAAATTGTTTTTATTGATTAATTAATTCACCTAAATTTTCGCAACCCGTATACTGTCTATAACATATATACTAAGTACATATTGTACATCAACCTAGAACAGAAAAAAAAATTTTAATGCTTAAGCACTTCTAACCATTTCAAACATTGCCTTCATTATATCCGAATTTTTGTTTGTGTGGGCCTTATACAATTTTCATACTATTTTCACAGGAAACATATTTTTGTGCATATAAAAAACTGTAGTTAATCTGATTATGTTTAGTGCTATGTATAAGTGTTACAATGTATCCACAAGAAATTTGGCCAATATGCGTAATATGATTGAACTTTTTTGCATGTTCTTATAAACGTTTCAAGTAATATTAGCGTGTCATACAGATTTAGAACACCGAATTATGATTTTCTGCTAATAATTTTTCGGGTTTATACTGATAGAAGACACACACAAAAGAGAAATATGAGGGTAAGTTATTAAGTAAGTCACAAATGCATATGGCATGATTTAAAGTAGTAACAGATATCTCCAAAGAATGGTGATGGATGGCAGCACCATGCAGCTGCATGATATTCAATTCATATTTAGTAGGTAGCATTCACACGCATGCGTAATGCAGTTTCAAAAATGGCGATGGTGCTGAATGGTTGTACAATAGAAGAGCAGCGTGCCGTGGTCCAATTTTTGTGGGTGAAAGGACTTGAATAAAAAATATTCATAAAGAAATGGGAAGTGCTACAGCATCCACCTTACAACCCAGACTTAGCTCCAAGCGATTTCCATTTGTTTGGTCCGCTGAAACAACATCTTGGAGATAAACAATTTGCAGATGACGACAACACGTTCAACCTGAAGTCCTACTGTGGATAAGACATGAACCCAAAGAATTTTATGCAGCTGGAATTGGGGATCTGATAAAACGATGGGATAAGTGCATCAACGTTGCTGCAGATTATGTGGAAAAATAAAAATTGTTTTCAAATGATTATCATGGTAAATTATTTTTTATTATCTTTTGTGACTTACTTAATAACTTTCCCTCGTAGAAATAGACAGATACACAGAATAATTGCTAAAATCTGTTTTTCGGATTCAGGACTCTTCAAAATGTGTCGTTATAGCAAAATCTCAATTCCTAATATCCGATTAAAAGAAAACACGTTTTCTATGTTATATCGGTCATCGAAACAAAATATAATAACATAATTATTTGTAAAAAAGATGATAAATGGACATGTATATATATATATATATGTATATATATATTGTTGTTGGTTAATTTATATATATATATATATATATATATATATATATTCTTTCTTTTTTCTCGAATAAAATGTCATGTAATAGATGAAAAAAAAAAAAAAGCAATTTCCTTTAGTAAAAAATAAATACATGTAAACAATCATCTAATGTGCTTTAAATATCAATATTTTTAAATTTAATAGACAAAATGGAATTTTTCTACAATGCAATTTTTTTCATCTCTAAATTTCTCTTATTAAACTCAAAATTATTATTTGAAAAAAGAATACAGAAACAAGATTAATGATACTTGGAATCTCAGGATTAAAATGTTCCAAGAAAGAAGTTCTATTCAAATGCAATTTATTTCAATTTTGAATTTATCTTCTTGAATAAAAGTTTTTCTTTTTTTTTTTCTTTTTTTTTTTTTTTTTTTATGTAAGAATGAATGCAAAAATAATATTGGTAAATACTTAGAATTCAGGAATTAAACGTTACCCATTAGTGTCTGTATTATCTTCTATTAAATATTGCAGAATGAAAAATGCGAAAAAACCATTTTCCAATAAACTTTAAATTTTTCAAAAGAGGATTAAATGATGATGAATTTACAAGTCTTAAAAAAACTTTCTTTGCTTTCAAATTAATGTATTAATTATTAAATTATAGGGTTAATAAGATTATCAAAAAAAAAGTGACAAATCTTTTGTGATATGTTCTTTATTTTTTATGATACTTTATTTCCTAAAAGAATTAAATTAACCATAGCTTTTTAAAAGAAGTTAAATATTTAGGATAAATAGATATTTAGCATAAAAAAGTAGAGTACTTTTTTCTTTTTTTTTAATTAGCTGCATCTTGAAAGACGGTATTACGTAAAACAATACCAATTAAAATTAATTTTAGTATATGTTAAGGAGTAGGGGGCATTGCGCAGTTATATAGAGTAGAGATACCTCCTCCTGGTAAATACTGCTCCATTCAAGGTCTCTGATATAGACTAAAATAGAATAAAATCGTGTGGTAGCCACAACATACTACTTTTAGAATATGTGTATCATTAGGTTTTTTAATGACTATGTAATCTTAATGAATGAATACAATCAATAAAATAAATCATTATTGTACAACAAATTTAACTAGATCATTTTACTTTCCGAACACTATAGTCGTGAAAGTATTGTAATCATGTCAAATATCCAAATTTGAGATTTTGATGTTTCTATACGTTTCAAGGTCCCCTGAGTCCGTTTTCACTATTTTTACGATGATATGTGTATGTATGTGTGTGTGTATGTGTGTGAGTGAACACGCTAGCGTCTAAACGCTTTGTTCGAATAAGCTGAAAGTTGGTAAGTATATTTTAAGCCACCATAGTGCGAACCCTATTGATTTTGGTGAATCTAGAACTTATAGTTTTTTTACAGGGACACCAGGAAAAATTCTTTATCGTTATGGCCTATGGGGCCAAATTTTTAAAAGTGTGATAGCGTCTAAACGCTTTATTAATCTGAGCAAAAAATTTGTACACATGTTATAGGTCACAGTTGCACGAACTGTATAGATTTTGGTAAATTTAGCACTTACAATTTTTTACAGGGGTTCAAAGAAAAATTCTTTATCATTATGGCCTAAGGAAACAAATTTTTAAAAGTGCGATAGCATCTAAACACCTTATTCAATTGATCTGAAAATTTATATGAATATTATAAATTACTGTTGTACTAACTATAAGCATTTTGGTGAATCTAGCATTTATAGGTTTTTACAGGGACACAATGAAAAATTCTTTATGATTATGATCAATGGGCTCAAAGTTCACTAGCGTTAAATAAAACATCGTGTAATATATGGAGAAAAATACTGAAACGCTCTATTATGTTTTTCTCTCTTTTGTTTGTTTAACAACTCCTCTTTCTTTACTTTATCTACAAAACTGTTAATTACTCAATGTTCGGAAAGTCGAGTGAAGACACCCCAGATATTTTTTTTTTTTCTTTTTTTTTCTTTTTTTTTTCTTTTCTTTTTTTTTTTTTTTTTTTTTTAAATTATGATTCTTTTGATTTGAAAAAAAAAAAAAAATTTCCCAACTACTATATTACATTATAATATTTATTTTTATTTTTTATTTTTTTAGCATTGCAATTCTTCGAAAAAAAAATGTCTATGTTCTTATTATTAAACAAAAGATTTAACCGAAACAGAAAATAAAAAATATATAATAATCTCTTGTTTGCTAGAATTAAGAGACTAATTAATTAACTATTTGCAAATTATTATCTTTAAAAAAATCGAAATTGACAAGTATATTTTACCTATACAATATAAAATAGCAGCACCTGACAAATTCAAAGCATGTCCGCAAGTAATTAGAATGCAAAAACCTTTCACTGGGCTTCCAAAGTTTGTTATGAAAATCTGAATTTTGTTCATTAAGCCGTTTAATTAAAAAAAATATAAATAAAAAAAAACAGTATATTTTATATTATTAAAATGAAGGAAATTCTCTTCTTTCTTTTATAATAATTAAACTTATTTATCTAAGATAATGATCCAATTTTGTATACAGTGCTAGAATGTTTGGAGGGATTAAAATTAGAATTTGTGTGTCGAAAATGTTAAAATTTACTTATTAAGCATACACTTATACTCTTTAGATCACAAAAATATTAAAATAAACTTTTTTATTTCTTTAAACATATTTATCAATGGGCAGTAATGGAATCAAAAACTTATTGGCACAGATAGCCAGCTCAATTACCCAACATATAATTATTCTTGTAAACTTCTAATATAGGGCATGAATGAATGAATGAATCATAAGTGGGTGATTCGCAAGAAACCAAGTACCGCGATCTGACGTCTTAAAAGACCCGTGGCAGAAAGAAAGCCCAGCAGAGACTTAGCCGCAATATCCTGAAGCTCTCAAGGCTCAATTATATGCCGCGTCAAGTGCTAAACCTGTAGGCAGAGAAGACTTCACATTTACATAAAATATGTGTTACAGTATACTCCTTGTACTTGCAAACCCTGCAAAATGGGTCACTAGCGATACCCATGACATAAAGATGTCTTTTAAGCGACCAATCACTTTGATAATGTTATTTCTATTAAGATTCATGAGCTCCTTAGGCCTAGCACTAGAATTAACACAGTTAAGCTCTTTAGCTTGCCTGGTCCCTTCAGTCTTTAGCCAAGCAGAGTACTGTAAAATTCTCATGGTAATATAGGGCATACACTGCATTCGTTTTAAGAAAAATTAACTCATTCGGAATAGTTACTGAGTGATATGCCCCACCCACTAAGCTACATTTACTACGTTTCGATACATTTACCTTATTCAAAATTTCTAACTAATTCTACAACGGTGAGTTTCATATTTCAATTTTTTTGCAACTCCATAGAATTCCCAAACCAATAATCCCCATAATTCGAGGCTCTGTAAAACACGACACAATTTCACCATCTTAAGAAAATCGCAAATTTCAAATAACTTACGATATTTTTTAAATAGAATACTCATAATTAATGATGTTTTTGCTTGTATCATTAAAAATATATTTACATAATTGTCAAACATTTTTAGACTAAAAACTATCCTCATAATACACATTTATGCGAAATTTTGCTCTATCCTACTATGTTAAGAAAATCGTAAATTTTGAATAACTTACTAAATTTTCTAAGTAGAATGCTTATAGTCAATTATGTCAATGCCAGCATTATAAATGATATTTCAAATTTGGTACAATATTTTTACGATGGAAATAATCCTCATAATACACGTTTATCAGAATTTTTGCTCTTTTCTCCCGTGATATGAGAACCTTAAATTTTGAATAATTTACAAAGTTCTTAAAGTAGAATATTCATAATCAATGACGTTCATGCCAGTAATATATATGATATTTTAATGCTGGTCCAATATTTTTACGATGAAAATAATCTTCATAATAAATGGTTATGCGAAGCTTTGCTCTATTCCCCAACACTAACAGAATTGTAAATTTCCAATAACTTCCGAAATTTACATATTAGAAAGTTGAAAACATACAGGGTTATTGCATGCATTAGAAGTGTTATTTTAAAATTGGTCCGACCTCTCTCAGTGCATCCATTTACTCTTGAGATACTGTATACGCAGACTAACAGATTAACATACTTACCCACTAACAAACTAATACACTGACATACTGTAGATGGACACCATACCGATTTTGTGATTTTTAAATTCCTCACACCTCAAAATGTGTAAAAACATCAAGAAACCGAGGTCATAAATTTTCCCGATAAACTAATTTCCTTATACCTATATTATGATGGGGGACTAAAAGTGACGTTGAGTATTCTAGAATAAATAAACACCGTAATAGCAAAAAACGTGCAACGCTTGTTTCAATGTGAGGAGTAAAGTGCAACTCTTTATCAGACAAAAAAAAAAAAAAAAATGTTTTTATGGGTGCTGCGTCAAATTAATAACAGTATTCTGCTTTCACTCTATATTCATTCATAATTTTAACCCGAAATTATTTTGGTAGATTTTTACTTTTTGCGTGCAACGCATGTTTCAAAACTACAGAGTAATTTATACTTATTCATCGGTCAAAAAAATTGTAGCTATGAGTGCAGTGTCAAATAAACAACAGTATTCTGCTTTCATTCTATATTTATTAATAATTTTAACCCTAAATTAATTTGGTAGATTTTTGCTTTTTATGATATGTTTCACCTTCTTCAATACACATAAGAGAAAAGTATCAAGTTCATGAACATTTTAAACCTCCAATTTTCGATAGTTTTACACGTTTTCAGATGTTCTGAGTTCGATTTGACCATTTTTAGAAAATACGTGTCTGTGTATTGCCAAAATTTTGCGGACGCTGAGTATCTCGAAGCAACGGTCGGAATTTAATATAAGTTTATATTTGTTTGGATCTTAACTTAAGCTTGTGCTGATTACCTTTTAGTGATCCCGCTTTCTCAAAATATTTAATATGGAAATTTGGAGAAAAAAAAAATTGCTATAAATGTGTACAGTGAGGATTATTTTTAACCAACCATTGTGAAATATACATATAATAGTAATAATCAACAAAGATAAAATGTGAGCATCGTAGCCCCCTCCCCCTACTTCCATAGAAGGACGTACTTTCATTGAAAAATTTCAGTATGGGAATTTTTTCAAAAGTACTCTTAAATGCTTATAAAATGGATGGTTGAACCATAGACCTATTATAAAAGTGGACGGGACAATGACAACCTTTTTCAGTGGCAAAGATAACTCATAAAAAAGTCACGTGACTGTTCAATTGTAAGAAGCCAAACTGGCCAATATTGAAATTTTCTCATCATGCTCTAAACGCTGCTTTTTCTTAAGCGAACGATATTTTTCCTTTTTCTTTGAAAATTCTTTTCAATTTTTTTTTTCACTTTAAAAGTTAGATTGTTTTGAATTTTAAAAGAATTTTCTAGCAAGAAATAGTAATTATATGTACTTTTAGAAGACCTAGAAGTTATGTAAAATAAGGATTTTATTTCACAGATAAGATTCTTTTTAATATTTTATTATTTCGTTCTTTTTAAGTATTTATTTTTAGAAATTGTTTATAATTGCAATACTTAATTCTCTAAATTGAATTAGTGTAAATATATTATACCTTATGTGATTTCAAAAATGTCCGTGATTATTTACGAGAGTTAAAGGAAGTATAGACTAACCGAAATTATAAACACTTTTGAACTTTGTTGGAAAGTGTTAATAACAAGGTAAAAATAAATTTCAGCAGTTGTAGTGTCTTACACAAGTTTTGCTTGCTGTATCTTTTAATAATAATAATTATTATAATTATAGTCAGAACAAAAAAGCGCCAATAACGCGATAAATAACAGAAAAGATAACCTTTTTTCAGCAGTCACGTGTTTCATCTTTGCCACCTTTACTTATATTCCCTTAATAATGGAATGATCCGTCCACTCTTATAATGGGTCTATGGGTTGAACCGTAGACATGTAATAATTTTAAACAAAAGTATCGATTTTTTTTTTCTTTTAATAAAATTTAAATCTGAATAAATAGATAATAATATTAATTAATAAAAATATAAAATGAATTTTTTAAGATATCGTATCGTCTGTAGGAAACAAAATTATCTTTCTTTTGAAATTTCAAATTAATTACTTTTCTGAGAGGAAAATCTTCTGCGCTCAACATGGAAAATAACTTTAATAAATAATAATTTTAATAAATAATTTGCACCGCAAGTATTTGTAGTGAAAAATACAAAACAGTATTCCATGATGGTTACAACATACTAGTTTTAAAATGCTATTAATATATTAGAATGATAGAAATACAAGATTGTCATAAAATAACTTTTCCTGTTTGGAAGCATCTGTAGAAAAAAAAATAATAATAATGAACAGAATAAAAAAAAAAAGAAATTCATATACAGACTGTGGAAGATATGGGAATATGATTCCCGCAAAGAAAAGAAATTAGTTGCAAAAGTCGCCGATAGCAGAGATTTTAGAGCTACTGTCATTACGATACTTTTAAAATCTACTTCGATTGTGTAAATTTGTACATATAGCATGCATAGATATAGTAATAAGATATAGATTGATCAATGAGTAGGGGAAAAGTGATGCCTTTTCATTTGGAAAAAGACGGCCATTTTACTCTCTTATGGATATCTTTTCCCGAGTGAATATACACGGGAATAGACAAAGGTAATTTAGCAAATAAAATTTATGTACTAAAAGAGAATGAAAAACCCCAGATACCCATTTTTCTTTCTTTCTTTTTCCTTTCTCTTATTATTATTATTTTTTTACTATACTCTAGTATACTCATGTCTGCACAAAACTGACTTTCTTCCTTTCGGTATTTATTATTATACTTCTTTGAGATAAAAATCGTCTGCATTCATCATGAAAAATAATTTTAATAAATTATAATTAAATAAATAATTTGTATTGCGTAAATTTGTATAGGATTATATTTAGAAGAAAGTATTTTGGTAATCACAACATACTAGTTATGTACTAAAACTTCTGCGGCTGCTAACTACATTTAAAAGAATTTTGAGAATTCCATATTACTTACTAATATAAAATATTAAAAAATATTAAAACTTAAAAAGCATTCCACTAGATATGAAGACAGTAATTGTTTCATAATAATAACAAAGCAACTGATTATAAAATTTATATTTTTCATAAATTACTTGAATATAACTTATTTATGAAAACTTATCCCATTTCTTTTCATACATTTATTAGAACACTTAAAAGTCACGCAATATTTCGGCAGCATTTTCAACATTCATTAACATTCTATTCTGTTATTATTTACTCGCTAATGGCTGATGCCAAAAAACTTTTTCGGCATCAAAAATCTTTGCTCGTTAACATGGGGATGATAGATCTATATAAATTACTATATGTATGATAGCATGTGGTTCCGGCAAACCCGATGCTGATTAATAAAAGAATATTTTCTGCGAGTTTAATATTGAATACCGTTAATTTTTGCATGTGCATTTTTATTAGAACACTAGCTAACACTATATTTTTAAAAATAAAATGGGGTTTTTATTTAATAGGTTTTAAACTAAATATTCGATTGAACTAAAAAATACGGCATCAACTTGATTTTGTCCTAATTAAAATGCGTACCAATTTTCTTAGCACTCGGTTGAATTTTGTAACTTTGCATAACTAAAATTTCGAACAGATGCAACGAAACACTTCTAATCTTATACTCGTATATGTGTATCCTGGAGGTAAAGGACACAATTTCGCAAAAATGTAATTTTTTAGGAATTTTTTAATGATAATTTAGTGAAATACATTTCTCATGGATAAATAAAATGGACTTGGTTTTATTTTCCACTGTCCTATCTCCTTTATATTAACTGGTCATAGTGCTTAATGCCTCTATATAAAGAAAAATATGCACATCAAGGAATTAGTGCTAACTTTGTACGCAAAATGGGCATCGTATCCTTTACCTCGGGGGTACAAATAAGTAGATTACTGAACAATTATATACTCCATTTTTTGTTCATTCATTGTAACATTAACTTTTCGTGTTTCTAACAGATCCAATATCACGTGTGCTCCAGGAATGGTGCATAATCCACTTCGATTATTCAAATTTCATAATACGTACTTAACAGCAGCGTCGAAATTTCCCCTATTGGTGACTTCTAGTACTATTTTTTTTTTTTTTTTCTTTCTTTGCTGAAATATCTTCCTATGTATTTCACAGTCTGTATATGAAATTTGGTTTCATTTCATTCATTCGTTTTAGATGCAGATACCTCCAAATAAATAAAATTATTATATAGTTACTCTGTATATTTTTCAATGATCATAGCATTACTAATTGATATATTTAACTATTTATTTAAATTAGATACTCACATTTGTTTCAGAAAAATTTAAATTTATATTTATTAAAACTTTTTAAAAATACCAATAATGCGGGATAGTATGATCCGCAACAATTTTCACAAAAATGTTTGTAATAATAAATTTTCTAATAACAATTGCAGGACAAAACTTCTCAATAAATTAACATCAAATCTGTCGTATCCCAAACAGCGGATACTTCGCGGATACAGAGAAGCTCAACATTTGTATCAAACAAAAATTCTATTGAAAAATAACACAGATCTGCGATGAATTTTTTTCTTCAAGGTGATGTGTGTTACTGGAACAATTGCAGGACAAAACTTCTCAATAAATTAACATCAAATCCGTCGTATCCCAAACAGCGGATACTTCGCGGATACAGAGAAGCTCAACATTTGTATCAAACAAAAATTCTATTGAAAAATAACACAGATCTGCGATGAATTTTTTTCTTCAAGGTGATGTGTTTTACTGGAACAATTGCAGGACAAAACTTCTCAATAAATTAACATCAAATCCGTCGTATCCCAAACAGCGGATACTTCGCGGATACAGAGAAGCTCAACATTTGTATCAAACAAAAATTCTATTGAAAAATAACACAGATCTGCGATGGATTTTTTTCTTCAAGGTGATGTGTTTTACTGGAACAATTGCAGGACAAATCTTCTCAATAAATTAACATCAAATCCGTCGTATCCCAAACAGCGGTTACTTCGCGGATACAGAGAAGCTCAACATTTGTATCAAACAAAAATTCTATTGAAAAATAACACAGATCTGCGATGATTTTTTTTCTTCAAGGTGATGTGTTTTACTGGAACAATTGCAGGACAAAACTTCTCAATAAATTAACATCAAATCCGTCGTATCCCAAACAGCGGATACTTCGCGGATACAGAGAAGCTCAACATTTGTATCAAACAAAAATTCTATTGAAAAATAACACAGATCTGCGATGATTTTTTTTCTTCAAGGTGATGTGTTTTACTGGAACAATTGCAGGACAAATCTTCTCAATAAATTAACATCAAATCCGTCGTATCCCAAACAGCGGATACTTCGCGGATACAGCGAAGCTCAACATTTGTATCAAACAAAAATTCTATTGAAAAATAACACAGATCTGCGATGATTTTTTTTCTTCAAGGTGATGTGTTTTACTGGAACAATTGCAGGACAAAACTTCTCAATAAATTAACATCAAATCCGTCGTATCCCAAACAGCGGATACTTCGCGGATACAGATAAGCTCAACATTTGTATCAAACAAAAAATCTATTGAAAAATAACACAGATCTGCGATGAATTTTTTCCTTCAAGGTGGTGTGTTTTACTGGAGTGTTTTTGGAGTCTGATTAAGGAAAAACATTCAAAAATTTTTGTCGCGTACAGTTTTGACATAAAATGGGTTTTTTGGAGATTAAAGTTCCACTTTTTCAGCTCCCATCTACGTTATTTCCCGGAAAATCTGAATGATGTAAGAAACGAACAAGAAAAGCTATTTCATCAAGACATCAAAGAAATCTGGAGGAGGTATCATAGACGATGGAGTATCAATATAGTAGCAGATTATTGGATGTTGCATAGATAACCCCCCCCCCCTTGTAGCTCCCAAAACGTGCACAAGGGAAAAGGTTTTAAAGGGAGCTCCGATTTAAAGAAACACATGTAAAAGATAATGTGTAAACAGCTTATTTTAATGTATTTTATGCATAAATAGTTTCGAATTTATTATAGTCTCTGTGTGAATTTTCACGATCTTCATCCTTACTTTGTGAAAACCCCATTACGTGATAGGACAAGAATTTCCGAATTCAGCACATCAAAACTAATTAAATACACACAGTGCTGTGAAAAAAATAAAGATAAAACTAAAAATAAAACGTACAATTTCATGGACCTGTGTAATTATTTTTACAAACAAAACTAAGTTTAAAATTCATAAAACTAATTCAAATTTGAAATAATACAGGAAATATATTGAAACGTTTTTCATTGATATTCTAAATAAGACCATTCAATGTTTATACATTCATTGGTTCCATTGTCTGAATTTTACTTTATCTTACCCATATATATATATATATATATATAGAAAAGAAAGTATTGTTTTTGGATCAAATTTCCAAAACTGGGTTTTTATTATATTTACTATTTTGAAGACCCTTAAATCCAGAGAACATGTTTTATCTTGAAACATATGTTTAAGATTGGTAATGTTTCAAGAAGTTGTGAGGATTAATGTTGTCTAAATAATTTAAAATGAAATTTTAAATTTAACAACAGCTTTGAATTTCATAAAAAATATAGGTACCAGTGGCGAAGCGTCCATGGAAGCGATGGAAGCAGCGCTTCCCCTATTTAAGATTTTTTAAAAGTACTCAAGTAATGTCGCCTCGTCGAAAGACTAAATTGATTCTTCCTCTGCTTTTGGAAGCGTTTCGCTTCGGCGCTTCCATAGTTTTCTGAACCACGCCTCGCCCCTGATAGGTATAATATTAAAATTCTCTCACACAGTGTTATTTGTCAAATAATATGCTGTTCCTAAACTTAATTTAATTGTTTATAACGTAGGTTTGTATACAGTATTTGTTACGTTACCCCTTAATCTACAATCGTCTTAATAGTACTGAAATGTAGGAGAAGAGAAAGTCATGTGAGTGCCCCCCTAGATTATTTTTAAATATATTTGTGATCGAGATTTTTAATTTTTATTGATATTTCCCATTTGTGGTGGTCGCTTTACATAATATCTATACATCACTTTCACATAAATATCAATTTTAATCAATTAGATAGCTAGTCAGTTTATGAAATCCAGGTCGCGCTTCTCGCGCTAAACGTTCAGTTTGGTTTGGTTTGGTTAGTTTTTTTCAATAGCGTTTATTGTACTGCGGCTAAATGCTTATCACTTTCGGGTCTAAGCCCGAGCGTCATTCGAGTTGCCGTTTCCGGTGAACTGAACTAAACCAGGAGTCTCTCGGGGTAAGCTCAGCTTTTAAATCTCTGAGCTATAAAAGTTCCGAATTAATACGTCCACGATCTTTTCAGACATAATCTGCAAATGTTTTATTTTTCGAAATATGTGTTTATTGATGGCAGCACCAAACAGCAGTAAACATATGAAAATAATCAGGATTACTTTGAGAGTTTTTTTTTTTTTTTTTTGAGGAAATCCGTTTTCATATTCAGGAAATTCACAATCGTTATATAAGTACTTATTTTCCAGAATTTGATTTATTTAAAATGCTTAGTATTTCATTATTTCATTTTGTGGCTAAAAAATGAGAAAAATGCATATTGTGGAAATTTGAATTTCGAAATGTATCACAGAAAAGCAAATTTTACTAAATATTGTTTATTTAAAATAAATTCTATTTTCAGACATTTGTACAATATTTAGTTAAGTTTTCTCGTTCATGTCTATGTAAAATTTAACGTCAAAAAGTGTTTTCTTATGTGGGACATTTTTTTGTACTGTAAACACGCTTTTCTTTAATATTTTTTTCTATTTTAATAGTCCTTTCATTATGAATAAGAACAGTGTTATGTTTATAATAAAAAAAGTATCAAAATACATATCTTCCAAGTTTTTTTTTTTTTTTTTTTTTTTTTTTAGGACTGAGGGCCTATTAGTCTCAATCTGGGATTTTTGCGTTGTCGATTTCGATAGTTGGACATTTGTCGAAATCTAAAATTTATCGAAAATATAATTCAATAATTTGAAAGCGATGTTATAATTTGAAAAAAGAAAGAAAAAGAAAAAACTAATAGTCCTCCGTCCTAAACTAAATTCTGCTTTTGCCAGAATTTCATCAAAATCTTATTATTATTATTATTATTATTATTGAAAGGAAAAGAAAAGAAAATTAATAATAATCAGTATCGTTACAAGCGATATCGAAATAGTTTTTTTTTTTTTTTTTTTTTTTTTTTTTTATATAATTTCGAATTAGGAAATACAAAGTGCGCGTGAAATAATATGAAATAAAAATAAGTAAAAAAATGAATTTAATGATTTAATGTTTTTGTTTTTCGGGGGCTGCTCATGCATATAAAAAATGCGTATTAAAACGAGTCGAAGAAGGAAGCGAAATAAGTACTGAGTTATATTACGATAAATACGATATATAATATGATACGATGTATTAGACCTATCTTCCAGGGTTAGTAGGTATTTTCGTTGAAAGAAATAGTTTGTTCGTTCGGTGCAACTTGCACATTAGTCCCGTGAGGTACAACTTTCACATTAGTCCCTTGAGGTACAACTTTCACTTTAGTCCCGTCAGGTACAACTTGCACATTAGTCCCCTTTAAATATATATATATATATGTATTTTTTTTTTTTTAACGCGAATTTTCAGCCGATTTTAACAAAAATTAAAAATTTACTATAAAGAATGATTATGAATTCTTAGTGCGAAAATCTTTAAATTCGGTTGAAAATTACAATTTTTTCTAAGAAAATAATATTTAATTAAATTCAAAGTCAGCCATGTGTTGGCGTTTCATAATTTGCGAGCTAGGGCTTTTTCAATAAAGTTGTAGAAGGCAATGATAAAGATAATGAAATGTCTCCTTTATCCACAAGAACCAAAAATAAATAAATAAAATGAAATAAAAATAACCAATATATATATATAAATATATAAATGAACATCTCTTTTTAGAATCATCATTTATGAAATATTACAATAAAGTTTGTCTTTATGGACTCAACTCTGAATGCTTCAATAAAACTGTTAAAGTCCTATCAGATATTAATCCCATTCATGATTATCCTCCTTATTTATCCCTCTCTTAACGGTTTGTTACTTTTCGGCGCGGCCGTTTTGGCGCGGTCGTTTCGGCGCGGCCGTTTCGGCGCCGGCCGTTTTGGCGCCGGCCGTTTCGGCGCCAGATGTTTACATTCCGAACTTTTTGAGTGTAAGAATTTTTTTTTTTTTTTTTTTTTTTTTTTTTTTTAACGTAAAAATAATAAATAGTCAGGAATATTCAAGAATTTTATAACTGTTTATTATTATATGGATTAAAATAAACCCGCGAGTTAATCATTATTGACTTTGTTTAAGTGAAGGCAGTTTAAGAATTGGTTAAGAATGCATACATTTTTTTCATCTTGTTTCTTGCTAAAGTTAACTTTTATTTTATCTCAGCAAGCTTTATTATATAAGAAATTTTAATACGCAAACTGTAAATAAAAATAAACAGAAATCTTTAATAATTAAATTTTGTGTAACAAAAAAAAAAAAAAAAAGAAGAAGAAGAAGAAGAAGAATAGCAGTGATAACTTTAAGATAATGAAAACTTTATAGTAAGTTATTTTTTATTTTTATCATTTTTTTTTTAAATATATATATATAACTGGTGGAGATTTAAAAGTACAGGATATTTTCATCTGGCACTTCTGAACGTAAATTGCTCATTTTTCTTTTACTACAGTTGATTTTTAGTGATTTAGTGATTAATGAATCTAAGTCTACATTTTAACTGTGGGGAGTTACTAAGTTACAACAAATAAAGTAAATAGTAAGCTGAAGGGAAAAAAATGGTATTAAAAATTAACAAGTTGTATGGAACTATTCTACTATGTGTAATAAGTTTCAGAAATTTAGAGCAATGCGAGCTTTAAGTAAGTTATAAAAAAATAAAAAATAAATTAAAGCAGGTATGCATTTACCGTGTAATGGTTTTTACCGGTTTTTACTATCTTGGCCAAAACATGTTTTTCTCATGGTTTTTACCACCTTCAGAGAAAATAAAATTCCTATTTTTTTATTTTTTTTATTTGTTATCGTTTTTTAATCTACCCCAAAAACCTTCGGGACATATTTTAAAATTTTTAGTTCTCATTTTCCCAATATTATTTACTATGAAATTTCCATTCTTTCATCCATTTCTAACAACAATATTTTGAAAATAAAAATAAGTAAATAAAAAACAATACTTTCTCTACCTTATGGGTAAGAGAAAGTAAAAATTAAAAAATCAGAAATTACATTTTTTATTTTATTAGCCCAAAGAAGCTCTATCACCAAATAGGTTAGAATCTTTGGAATTGACGCGTATGTATTGCCATCTGATGACTAAGTTTAATAAGTTTTAATTGCAAAAAAACTAGTTTCTCATCTTATCTATGGCTCTTTTAAATTTCGCAAAATTCTATTTATCAGTAATACCTTTAGTAAATAATTTAAAATAATTTTTTTATTCACGCATAAATTAATAAATAAATAAATAATAATAAATCAGAAATTACATTGTTTATTTTATTACCCAAAGAACTGCGCGACAATAAGTTTAATAAATTTTAACTAAAAAAAATCGAGATTTCTTCTAAGATTACCACTGGCTTCTTTAAATTACGAAAAATCCTATTATTCATCATTAATATCATCAATAAAAAATAAAAAAAATTTTTGGTTCAAGCATTAAAAAAAAAGAAAAAAAAATCAAATTACATTGTTTATTTTATTAACCCAAAGAAGCTCTATCACCAAATAAGTTAGAATCTTTAGAATTGCTGCATATGTATTGCCATCTGATGACTAATTTTAATAATTTTTAATTGTAAAAATCTAGTTTCTCACCTTATCATTGGCTCTTTTAAATCACGCAAAATTCTATTCATCATTAATATCTTTAGCAAATAATTTAAAATAATTTTTTGTTCACGCATAATATATATATATATATATATATATATATATATATATATATATATATATATATATATATATATATATATATATATATGTGTGTGTGTGTTACCGTTAAAGCTCAAAATCTGTTAATTTGCAGATTACCTAGCTAATCTGCAGATTAACTAAAATGACCCGTTAAAGTGTGGAATCAAGAGTTTTCCGCATTTTAACTAGGTAATCTGCAGATTAGCGGCTTCTGTGTCGTTAAAGTTCAAATGTTTGTTTCGAGCCTTAGTTTTTTTACATTTCACTATGACGTCAAACAGTCATGTGATACAGATACGCGAATGAGCTTCAAACACAAACCAAAACTTTCATCCTTTCCGCTCCGCTTCTGCTATGATAATTGGTAAACGCAAAACTTGGAGCATCGAAGACATGGTTATTATAGGTTTCTTATCATGACCAACATAAAACTTAAAGTAACAAGTAAGTTATAATTGTTTTAATTTTGATTTTATTTCTTCTGTTTTTTAATTCTGTCAATATAAGTTTGATAAGGGTCTGCACTGCATTTTTTATTGAAATCTAATCTTAATCTAAACGCTCTATCTCCTGAAACTTTATATTGAATTATGAATATTAAAATTTACAACACAGTAATTATTTCCTCCCGAAATAAAACTATTAAAACACAACTTTTTAAATTTAATTTATTTAAAAATTGATTTAAATTACTATTACTTACTGAAAAAAAAAGTTTTAATTTTTAACTCTGAAAAATATGGCATTCAATATTATGGCTTTCTTTACTAAATACTTAATATGAAATTTTTATGCATTTTTTAGCATTTCATTACATTTTGCTGTTGTTTCTTTCAATTTTAAGTTTTCTTTACATTTTAATTTTTATTTTGTTTGCTTTTTCAGATAATTTCGTTGTAGTTTATCATATAAAATGTGTTAATAAAGTTTTTTTTTTTTTTTTTTTTTTTTTTTTTTTTGTAAAATTAATATATTTGCTAAACTTGTACTTGTTGTTGTAACATGTATGCTGCAAAATATAGTTTAATAAAGCTTTGAAAAACAGAAACAGTCATTTTAATTTTCCTGCGGTCTAAAAATTATTAAAGCAGTTTTAATTATTTGAAGTACTTATTAAATAATGCTTCTGAATTGTCTAATTTAATATTTCCTTATCGAATTAAAAATTGGTGCATAACCTTTTAAAAAAAATAGTAATAGCAATGTAAGTTGTTAATAATTTTTTTTTTTTTTTTTTTTTTTTTTATTTAAATGGTTAAATATTTTTATTTTGAAAAGAAATCATTACTGTATTGCAATTCTAACATTCATTTATAAAATAGAATTTATTGAAAGCTATTAAAGTTATTATATTTCATATTAACAATGCATAACATCTTCAAACTTATATTGACAGAATAAAAAAGATGAAATAAGTAAAAAAATTAAAACAAATATAATTTTAAAAGACATAAAAATTAAAACACATACAGATTAAAATAAGTAAAGAAAGAAAGGAAAGGAAAGAAAACTATTTTTTTTCCCCGAATGAAAAAAACAAATACAACACAGCGTGCTGTAAAATTACAACACCAGATCTTATTTTCACTTTAACGAGTGCCTAGTAGGTAATGTGCAGATTATCTAGGTACTTCGCAGATTATCTAGGTAATTTGAGAAATGAAACAATTTTCCTCACTTTAACGGATCGCCCTAGTTAATGTGCAGATTACCTAGCTAATCTGCAGATTAACTAATTTCTGCACTTTAGCGGTAACATATATATAAAGTCAGAAATTACATTGTTTATTTTATTACCCAAAGAACCGCACGACAATAGGTCTAATAAGTTTTGACTACAAAAATCGAGTTCTTTTCTCAGATTATCACTGACTTCTTCAAATTACGAAAAATCCTATTCATCATTAATGTCATAAAAAAAATTACAAATATTTTTTGGTTCAAGCATTAAAAAAAAAAAAAAAAAATCAGAAATTACATTGTTTATTTTATTCCCCAAAGAACCTCCATCACCAAATAAGTTAGAATCTTTAGAATTGCTGCATATGTGTTGCCGCCATCTGATGACTAAGTTTAATAAGTTTTAATTGCAAAAAACAAGTTTCTAATCTTATCATTGGCTCCTTTAAATTAAGCAAAATTCTATTCACCATTAATATATTTAGTAAATAATTTAAAATAGTTTTTTGTTCACGCATAAAAAATAAATAAATAAGAAATCATATCTATCATTAAATAAATTTTAACCGAAAAGGTTGAGACGAAAGCTACGGCCATTTCGTGAAGGACAGGCTGTGCGAAAACGGCCTCTCCGAAATGGATCTCACGCCAAAACGGCCGCGCCAAAACAGCCGCGCCGAAATGGGTTTCGCGCCAGAACGGCTGCGCCAAAACGGCGGCGCCGAAACGGCCGCGCCGAAACGTCCCATTCCGCTCTCTTAATCATACTTTGTATAACAAGACTTCACGTAACGAAAGAGAAAAATTATATTTTGCTTGTTAGAACGAGGAGAATATTTTTCTAAATATAAGTCATATGATAAGCGGGGCCGTATAAAAATTAAATTTCGTATTTAATATGTATACAGGCCCTTGTGCAAAAAAATGCCATATCTGAAATCTACTCTTAATTTGCACCAATTTTGTAATTGGAAGTATATTTCTATCTTTCTTAGTTTACGAGATAATCGCTGTAACATCTATTTTGAATCACCCGGTATATTTGTTATGCAAATATTTATTCTTGTCAAATTCTTCTAAAGTTTTTCAAATTTTAAAAATAAATTAATCTTTTTTTTTTTATAATGAAAACTCCGAAAAACCCCTAGTCCAAAGTGAGGTATATGGTCGAAATAGTCCAAACCTGGAAGTATTAAAGGGTATTCTGAAACACCATGAACATCTATGTCTGAACGGGAACTCGAACCCAACAGTTGTTAATTGAAATTTAATTCGCTAATCATTCAGTTGCCAGATGTGTCCTGAAAGTTTTTTAGTTTTCCATTGATTCATCCGGAGATCATTTAAATACAGACTAGGAGCCCTTAAAAAGTATCCCACGCACACCACCATCTGTGCTTTGGTACAATTATTGTTTGCTTGCTTGTTTTATTATTGTTGTTATTATTTTACACTTTCGGTTGAGCTTTTGATTTACTTGATATTTCTCAGCTACGGTATTCGCTTTGCATAATACATCACTTTTACATAAAAATCAATTTTCATCAATTAGATGGCTCAGTCATTTCGTTACTTACAGAATCTTTTCCCATCTACGTGAAATGCATGTCTAATAAAAATTTATTCAAATACATGAAATAAAAATTATCATCCCATATAATTTAAGAAATCCTGAAAGAGTATATTAAAACTATTTATTTATACTTACTCAAGTTTCATAAGTCAATGATAATTTAAAGTTATTGTACCGATTAATTAAAACTTTCATTTAAATTATATAACTAGAGTAATTGTGTGTACAATTTATATACTTTTCTATGTAAAAAAATAAATAGTTCTACTCCTAATTTCAAAAATTACGAAAAAGGAAATACTGCATAATTATTTTGAATTTTTTTTTTTCTGGATTGAAGCTTTACAAATCAATATCAATTTAAAACTATTGTACCATTAAATTAAATTTTTCTTTTAAAGTTCATTGAAAGTGTTTATAAAGTTTTTCTTTCTTGCGCTGAAGTCGTTTTTAATTAATGTAATTTCTTTTTTAAAGAAATTTTTACTAAAAAATGTATAGGCTTAAAAAAAATGATTTATAGAACTTTTTTTTTTTTCAAATAAAAGACATTCCATATAAAAATATGAAAGAAAAATAAATATCTAGATTATAATTCATATTAGCTTGCAAAAACATGCAAGTTACTTTATGAATAAATACAGTATATTTGCTCTAATACCGAGATCAGCATTCCTCAACTAATAATTACCACTAAGTACTTAGTTATAATAATAAGACACCACCACAAAACTGGCGTTTTAAAGTAATAAATACAAAACTTTGAATAAACGCCAAAAAATGCACTAAACTCGCAACAATTGTTTCGGTTCGAAAAAACACACGACCCCCCTCGTCAGGTGAACAACGTAGGCATGACTGCTGAAATCAAAGCGGCAACGCACCAACGCGTTGCTGCTTTGATTGGAGCACTCGTGTCTACTACAGAACTTCATTTCCCTTTTGTTTTTTCAATTTAAAAATAAATTTAGGTGTTTCTTTTAAATATTTATAACTGAATAAGCAAAAGATGAAATGTAATCTTAAAGTTTTTTCAAAGATTGCACTAAGTCATAAAGCAGTATAAGAAAATATGAATCAATATTTACATCATTGAATATCGATGCATTTATTTCTTATAATTTAAACTTAATTTATGTGATTTTTAAATTACATCATATTAAAGTATTTGCAAAAAAAAAAAAAAAAAAAAAAAAAAAAAAGGAATTAAAGACAGTTTATTTTATGAATACTTAATGAATGGAATACAAAGAAAATATTGCTTTCATTTAAATAATATTTACTGAAGTGTAATTAAAAAAAAATCTTAGAAAAAAAATCTGATTTCATTAGATTAAATTATTAAAAATGATTTCATGGAATAAATTAAAAGCATTCATTTTTCCTTTATGTTCTTTAATGTTATTTTCTTTTTGCGGTAAATATTCGGAAAAAGTTTTTACGGAATCACAAATTAGCATAATTAATTTTTTGTTTTATTTTAAAAATAAAAGCAGGACTTTTACTTTAATTCAATGCATATTCTTAAATTTTGAGAGCTGTATGATTCTATATCTTAAAATAACTCTTTTTTTATTTTCACGAGGCATTAGACATATTGATTTTTTCTTAAAACAAATTTAATGAAAACAACGTATTTGATTTTTTTTTCTTTTAAATATAATCCTCGAACTTTTGCTTTTACTTCATTTTAGTTTATTTTGTTTTGTTTTTTTTTGGTTATAAAAGTGTAATTTTGTATTTCAAGATAATGAAAACAGGAATTTAGAAGGTTTTTATGTAGATTAGCCTTAATTTGAGAAAATTAAGGCTAATTTATTATTATTATTATTATTATTATTTACACGTATTTTTCATAAAAGATTTACATGAGCGTTTCATATACACTCTTGTGCGAATTTTAAGCATAAAAAAGTCTTTTTTCAACATACAACGATGAAATCACAAAGAAAAGCTTTTTGCAAGTATCAACAACGTCAGAGGAAACAAACATGACAACAGAAAAGCCTGTACACGTGGTAGAATAATTGACGAATGGGGCGAATATTGCTCAAGAGACTGGAATTCACAAGGTACAGTTTCACGATCCTAAAAAGACTTTTAAAGACAGTTCACAAAAAGGATCGTGGTTATCGCCTAAGAAAAACATTGAGGATCGATGACGGATAGATCATTGTCCAGGCAAAATGCTATCGAATCCAGACAATGGATAGCATTGCTTTGTAGCGGCATACAACAACAGAACAACAAGTATTCCTTTCTACAGTGTCTAGACAGCTTACAAAATGATTACCTACATGCCTGCTATCTCGAAGGCTGCATACCATTGACCTTCACACAGATTGCGAAACAATTCACTTGTGTTTCACGAACACAAGGACTAGAAACCTCACTGATGGAGACAAGTCTTTTTTAGTAATAAATCATTTCAGTCTGACAAATGATTATCGTTACCAGTGAATAATGAGATAATTAGGAAAACGCTTTCATCTCACTAACATCAGAGAAAGAGACGTTGGTTGATTCTGTGGTTCTTGTGAAGAGATACATCATGATAAACAGACATAGGGAATTTCACATTTTTAGTACATTTTCATTTACCGGAGATTGTTACTGGGAATAAGTTATTCGTATCCAAGTTCGTCTGCTTCAAAACGTCATTGCTCCAGACCTTGTTTTATCGAATGTAACGCAAAACCATACATGCACCATGCTATCCTGGATTTTATTAAAATGGAAGATATCCGCAGAAGGTATTATCCAGCGTATCTCCTTATTTTAATTCTATTGAGCATGCGTTGTATTCTTTAACAAGAAGTTTGGTTGCACAATCATATTGTTTAGTAAACATCAGATATTTGACATAGATACTCAATGATATATGAGAACTCTTACTTTAATAATTTTTTGATAATATGGTGTTGAATATACACAAACTATACAGTGCTACGCAATTATTGAATTTATTACAGGTCATATCCCTTAGTAATAAGACAAACGGAAAAGTTTCTGCTGATCTGTTATTGAATATGAACGTTCGGTGCTACGCAATTTTTAGAAGGATCGAAAATAAATGTCGTTTTTGCGCATGTCTATATTTGATTGTCATTTATCAACTCATTGTTTGCTTGAATTGGTGCCAAAGACATTTCAAGGTTAGAGTGACTTGTTTACTCGTAAATTGTTAAAGTTTAGATTAAAAGAAGAGGTACGCATCCAGCATTGTATATGCTTTTTGAGTTTCAAAAGGGTAGTAACGCAAAAATTGCTACAAAAATATTTTGCAATGTTTATTCAAGTGGATTAAAGCTTTCTAAATACTAATGCTGATTTTTTAAGTTCAAATTCGGTAATTTTGATTTTTCTGACTCGTGTCGATGAAGAAGGCAAACAACTTTAGATAGTGACATGTTAAGGGAAAGTGGAAAAGCATTCGTGTCAAACAGTCGAGAAACTGTCAGTCACTCGTCATCAACCTTGATCTAACATCCAAGAACATTTGCAGCAAATTGGTAAAGTAAGTAGAGCGTGCGTTTGGGTCTCGCATAATCTGTCCGAATTAAACAAAGCTAACAGATCGAGTACATGGACCATGTTGCTTTAGAGGTAAAACTCAGCTACACAAACTCGGAATGGTTAGACCGACTAGCGTTAACCTGACACCTCCCAGACATAATAAGGTACCTAAAAGACGACCCTTATTAAGATGGTACTAAGGATTTTAAAAATAATTAAAGTTTACAGGATCATTGAAAAATCAAATAGATTATAATTAAATAATCTAAGTAATCCATACGTCTAGAAATGGAAAGAAAACACTCACCCCGTTCAAGTTTAGAAAAAAAATATATATGGTAAATTTATCAGATTCATAGTAGCTTTGGGATTGCAGGCGTGTTTGCGTTCCGGGTTTTTTATTGTATTTTCCACCAGTAATTAAGAATTGTATTTTTGGTTATAGTTAATTGTTATACTTTACTAGGAAACTATCAATACTATTATTGTTAAACAATTCTGGTAGCAATTTCCGGAGACATAAACATCCCTGAGATTGATTGTACTAAAAGTTAATTCGAAAACATTCTTGAAATATGAATATTTGAAATATTTTAATATATATTTATTACTTGTATCATTTTTAGTATAAATATTGCACATGGCACTTTTAATGGAAATGGTGTTCAAGTTTATTAAATTTAATATTTACTTTTATGAAACAAACAAAAAAAAAAAAAAAATCCGTAAAAACACAATATGCTAATACTTGAGAACAGATTTAAATTACAATTAATACAGACATATATAGTGAGACAGAGAGAGAGAGTGAGACACTTTAAAGTAGAATATGTGAATTTAGATCCCAAGTATTAAAAAATAAAATCAAACAATGAAAAGGAAGAAAAACATTACGCTGTTCAAAAACTCTTCAATTGGTTATTTGAAATATTATAAGATTTACATGCATCTGTTTATTAAACTAAAACAAGTCAATAAAAATAAATAAATAAATAAATATTATCGGAAATTCATAATTTGACTAAAAATTAAATTTTATTTTGTTCATTTTAAGCTATTTGTAAAATTAACAGTTACAGTTTATATTTTAAATTCATCAGTGTCTTAAAAACGTGATTAGCACGCCTCTTTTAAATAAAACAAATTGTAAAGTGCAAATTGGACCAATGACATTTTTATGTAAAATTATTTTTTTAAATTTGTGTAAAATTAATATTTTCCACTTTCCAGTAATATTCATCTCTTACCCTGGTTAACAGTAAAGACACAGGTCCGAAAAATAAATAGATAAATAAACTTTTTTTTTCGGGGTGGTGGGGGTGGAGGAGGAGGGGAGCTGTTACCTCTTTAACTCCCATTCGAATATTTCAGCTACATTTATAAAACCTTCAAATCTAGTATTAAAATTAAAAACAATAATAATAATATCCATATATTAATTTGAAACGTGTTTTTGTCTGTCTCCACTATATTGAGAGAACGGCTAGGTGTAAAAATTTGGTTGAGGTGTCTAAAAAAATCTGGAGTGACTCCACTCGACTTTCCGAACATTGAGTAATTAACAGATTTGTAGATAAAGTAAAGAAAGAGGAGCTGTTAAAAAAGATATAAAACCATAATAAAGTGTTTGAGTATTTTTCTCCATATATTACACGATGTTTTATTTAACGCTACTGAACTTTGAGCCCATAGATCATAATGATAAAGAATTTTCGTTGTGTCCCTGTAAAAAACCTATAAATGCGAGATTCACCAAAATGCTTATGGTTAGTGCATCAGTGATTTATAATATTCATATAAATTTCCAGCTCAATTGAATAAGGCGTTTAGATGCTATCGCACTTTACACTAGTATGTTGTGGACAACACATGACTTTCTTCTATATTTTCCTATACAAATTCACTCAGTAATAATAATTTATTAAAATTATTATTTAAAAAAATTATCTCCCATGATAATGCAGATGATTTCCATATTAGAGAAGTAGTATAACACTAAACATCCAAAAAAGTCAATTTTATTGTCAATATTACATTAAAAAAAATCGATAACTTTATTTTATATTATCGCAGATCTATGGTTCAACCATTCGTTTTAAAGGTACTGGCGAGCACTTTTGAAAGATACCCATCATGAAAATTTACTCCGCTCTAGGGGGGAATTCCCCCCCCAGGATGGGGGGGGGGACGCGAGGCTCCTACACATACAAAAAAATTTTCCCAGTTGACTATCTCTATTATGAATAATTCTGGCAAATTTCATAAAGATTATTAAAAAATAATTTTCTTTATGCACATTTATACAAAATTTTGTACTATACCACCATGTTAAAAACTTAGAAAAAGCGGGATGGCAACGCAACCTTTAAGACAATTTTTACCAAAAATTGATAGGCACTAATTTATGTCAAGGTGCAACTACATACCAATTTGTATGAAATTCTGTGAAGTAGTTCCTCAGATACAGTTGCCAAAAAAGTTTGTCACTCCCATGCAGAGACTGACAGACAAACAGACAGACATTTTCTAAAAATGGTCAAATCGTAATCTACAGCTCTCAAAACGCGTAAATTCATCAAAAACCCGAGGTCGAAAATTTTTACGAATCCAATACTTTGTTCTAATTAATATAGAAGAAAGTAAAAATTTGGTCCCACAGGCCATAATGATAAAGAATTTTTCTTTGTGTCCCTGTAAAAAAACTGTAAGTGCTAAATTCAGCAAAATCTATACATTTCGTGCAACTGTGACTTATAACATGTGTACAAATTTTTTGTTCAGATTAAATAAGCGTTTAGACGCTATCGCACTTTTAAAAATTTGGCCCCATAGGCCATAATGATAAAGAATTTCTCTTTGTGCCCCTGTAAAAAAACTGTAAGTGCCAGATTCTCCAAACTCTATACAGATTTAGTAACTGAGACCTATAATATGTGTATAAATTTTTTGCTCAATTGAAGAAGGTGTTTAGATGCTATCGCACTTTTCAGATTTTGGTCCCGTAGACCATAATGATAAAGAATTTTTCTTTGTGTCCCTGTAAAAAAACTATAAGTGCTAGATTCACCAAAATCTATAGGGTTCGTACTATGGTGACTTAAAATATACGCACCAACTTTCAGCTTATTCGAACAAAGCGTTTAGACGCTAGCGTGTTCACTCACAGACATACACACATACATACACACATACACACATACACACACACACACACACACATACACCATCGTAGAAATAGTGAAAACGGACTCAGGGGACCTCGAAACGTATAGACACATCAAAATCTCAAATTCGAATTTTTGACATGATTACAATACTTTCCTCACTATAGTGTTCGGAAAGTAAAAAGGTCTTGGTCTGTAGATATGTTATGAAATCAGAAAAATAAAAAAAAAAGTCGACTCAACTCCAAATTACTTCACGGTGAAGAAATTGTACCTGGGGGGACTCGACTCGAATTCTAAAAAATCGATACCTCCGATTTTAGAATTTTTAATTTTAAAGGGGGGGGGGGGAAGAGGGAAAGTACATTTGGAGGGGGGGGGGAGCGGGGAAATTAGTTTGATTTGGAATCTAGACCCACGTAGCACCTCATTTTAAAGGTCTTGAAATTTCATGTCGATTGGGGATGTTCGTATACAATATAGTGTGACCCTGGTGGTGAAAAATGGAACTAGGTGATTTTGTTGTAGGCCATATCATGTTGCACCTTATTCTTAAAGTCTTGGTATTTCCTGACCGTTGGTGATGTTCGTACAGTACACTCTGCGCCCCCTGGCGGTGGAAAGTGCAACTAAAGGATTTTTCAGTTAACACCACCATGTGACACCTTATTTGAAAGGTCTTGGAACGTATGATAAAGATAATAAACTTACCTTTACATATCATTATTATCCGGGTTACATGGGCTATGAACCTATCATGTTAAACCTTATTTTAAAGGTCTTTGTTTTTCCTGACCGTTGGTGATGTTCGTATAGAACACACTGCGCACCTGGCGGTGGAAAGTGCAACTAAAGGATTTTGCAGTTGACACCACCGTGTGACACCTTATAAGGTCTTGGAACGTATAATAAAGATAATAAACTTGCCTTCACATACCATTACCTCCCGGGTTATATGGGCTATGACCCTATCATGTTAAACATTATTTTAAAGGTCTTGGTATTTCCTGACCGTTTGTGATGTTCGTACAGAACACACTGCTACACCTGGCGGGGGAAAGTGCATCTAAACGATTTTGCAGTTGACACCACCATGTGGCACCTTATTTGAAAGGTCTTGGAACGTATAATAAAGATAATAAAGTTCCTGTCAGCAGGCCTCGCAGCGTTCCTAAAATTTTAGACTCATTTAATTATACCCGCACCACTATGGTAAAATAATACTTTTTTGCTTAGTGTTTAGACATGTTTTAGCATCAAAACATTCAAGAAATTTTTTTTAGTTACGATAGTGGTGTCAGTATAATAAAATGGGAATAAAATTTTAGGAACGCTGCGAGGCCTGTGCCCGTTTTCTTCAAGACCTTGGTGACATTTAAATACGCGGATTTAAAACCGGACAGGAACAATCGAAGAGTGACGATTTTTGAAACATTGCGGTCAATAAAGTGACCGTCGAATTCGACGGGTTCCAGCTTTGGGTGCCGTGGCTGTCAAGATCACTCACAAGATCTCACCTGGACGTCCCGTGGTCGATGGCTGGACCCAAAATATCGTCTTCAATGAAATACTCAATTAGAATTTGTAACTGTATTCGTGCTCATTCGTCATTCCATTTGTACTCTTCATTTTTGTACTCAATAAAGATAGTTAAAAACAAATTTTAAAGATTTCAAACATTTCACTGCCATCTAGCGTACAGTTGTTAAAGTACGCTGAATTAACACGGAGTTTTTTGTTTACTTTCTGTCACAAGCCATCTCACGTCCACGTCGCGCTTCGATTGTTCCTGCCCGTTTTCTCCAAGCCTTTGGTAACATTTAAATATGCGGATGTAAAGAACCGACAGGAACAATCGAAGAATGACGATTTTAGAAACATTGCGGTCAATAAAGTCACCGTTGAATTCGACGGGTTCCAGCTATTTTCAATTTATTTAGAAAGGTTACGTTGAAATTGCTTTTGTGATGTCATAAGTGACGTCACACTCACCTGATGAACGTGCGGGTGCAAGAAGCACACTGCGATGTTTTTTTTTTTTTACTATCAGTAGTACAGGTTGGTGGCGAGGTCTGGGAAGGAAGGTGGATGAGAGCCTCGCTTATTTTGCATAATTCTATTAAGCGTTTTATTTATTTATTTATTTATTTATTTATTTTGTGTATTGTGGAACCTATGTAGTGGTCGTCCTTTCATATATGAACAAATTATATTAGTGTTTAAATCAAGTTTAGTGATTGAACAAGTATGCAACTAGATAAATCAGAAATAAGTAAAACAGAAGTATATCGTCTGCGCCAGCTGTTGGGTCTGGGGAACGGAGCATCACAGCTTTTATTCATCTACTTATTAATCTAATTTTGCGTATCCCTGTATAATGTCTATAACTTATATACCAAGTACATATTGTACTTAAACCTAGATCAGGAGAAAAAAATAATTTTAATGCTTGAAAAACACTTCTAACCATTCCAAACATAGCCTTCATTATATCTGAATTCTTGTTTGTATGGGCCTTATACAGTTTTCATACTATATTTCGCAAGAGACATGTTTTTGTGCATATAAAAAACTGTAGTTAATCTGATTATGTTTTGTGCTGTGTAAAAGTGTTACAGTGTATCCACTAGACATTTGACCGGTATACGTAATATATTTAAACTTTTTTGTATGTCCTTATAAATTCTTTATGTAATATCAGCATGTCATACAAATTTAGAACACCGAATTGCGATTTTCTGCTAATACTTTTTCGGAGTTATACTAATGGAAGACACACACAAAGAGCGATAGGAACAGACACATACACAGACAGATTTCTAAAATCTGTTTTTTTATTCAGGGAACCTCAAAATGTGTAATTATAGCAAAATCTCAGTTTCTAGTATCCGACGTAAAAGAGAACACATTTTTTACATTGGTAATATAAATCAGCATTTATAGTTACGCTCATCAGTGCCTGACTGTGTCACGCTTAAAAAGGCTTAAGGGATTTTCTTGGACTATGTCTGTGTGTGAACGCAAGTTTTCATACTTTAGTTAATTTTAAAAAATCTAATGAACTTTATCGGCGTTACGTAATAAGCCCTTGACACGTGACTACTACAAGAAAAAAAAAAAAAAAAAAAAGAACGAATTATAATGTTTATATTTGTGTTTTATGGGAAAATGTTTACATTCTATAGGGAAATATTTTCAACCTAGAGAGAAATTTACAGGGAAATGGAGAATCAAAAGTCATATGTTGGGTATGATTTAACTTCGAACCCAAAAAACCGATAGAGTCCATTGTCCTATCGATAATCTGTTTAATCCGACCGATTCAGAAAAATTTCCCCTTTTCATTTGGCACCTTATTTGAAACGAATTTTTGTTTAGATTTTTTTTAATTAATTAAAATATCAAAATAAAGCTTTAAAATAGACATTTAAATTTTTAATTGTTGCTTTTTTTTTTTTTTAGCATTAAATGAAATATGCTTTTACGTGAAAAAAAAAATAAATAAATAAATAAGTAAACAAATTAAATATTAAATATTAAATTTGCTTAAGCATATGAAAAAATGACGCCTATAAAATAATAATAATTGATTTCAATTTTAAAGGTAACGAAGCGACAAATAAAGTGCGAAGATTTCGCACGGACTTGCTAGCAAATGAATTATTTGAAAATGTGAAATAATTAAAATGAAATGATAATTTTTCAACCGGCGCCTTAGTCGCCCTACAACTAACTAGTTTAATATAATAATATTATTTGTTAAAAATAATAATAATAATAAAAAATAATAACATAAATAAGTTTATTTATTTGTTTATTTATTTATTTATTCGAAGAAATGTCATGCATACAATAAAAAAAACTAGTATGTTGTGGCCACCACAAGACTTTCTTCTATATTTTCCTATATACATATTCAATCAGTAACAATATTTAAAAAAAAAAAAAAAAACGATTTTTTTTAATTTTTTTTTTTTTTTTTTGTTTGTTTGTTAAAAGTAATACATATTCAACCAGTAACAATATTAAAAAAAAAAAAAAAAATACGAAGTAAAAAAAAATCGATAACTTTGTTTTAAATTATCACAGATTTATAGTTCAACCATTCGTTTTAAAGCTATTGACGAGATCTTTCGAAAGATCCTGAAAACCATCTTGAAAATTTACCGGGGGGGGGGGGGGGTGCTTCCCCCCCAGGGGGGGAACCGGTGCCCCCACATGCACAAAATTTTTTTCGTTGTTAACTACTACTATTATCAATAATTGATAATTTTACAATCACAAGTTTAAAATAACGCTCATTATGTACATTTATACGAAATTTTGTCCTATATTGCCATGTTAAAAATTTAGAAAAAATGCGATCACAGCGCCACCTGTTGAGCTATTGATCCCTAAATGTAATCAGGACCAGTTTATGTCGGGGATCAACTAAATACCAAGTTTGGTTAAGTTTCGTTTAAAAAAAAAAAAAAAATACGATTTTTTTTCTTTTTGTTAAAAGTAAAAAAATCGATAACTTTGTTTCAAATTGTCACAGATTTATAGTTCAACCATTCGTTTTAAAGGTATTGACGAGATCTTTCGAAAGATACCCATCTTGAAAATTTACCCCCCCCCCCTGGGGGGGTACTTCCCCCCCAGGGGGGAGAACCGGTGCCCTCACATGCACAAATTTTTTTTCGTAGTTAACTACTACTATTATCAATAATTCATATTAATTTTACAGTCACAAGTTTAAAATAACGCTCATTATGTACATTTATACGAAATTTTGTCCTATGCTGCCATGTTAAAAGTTTACATAAAATGCGATCACAGCGCCATCTGCCGGGAGATTGATCCCAAAATCTAATCAGACCCTTTCCATGTCAGGGTCCAACTATACACAAAGTTTGGTTCAATTTCATTCATCGGTTCGTGAGATACGGTGTGACATACGAAATTTTGCGATCACAGCGCCACCTGCTGGACGATTGATCCCCAAATCTAATCAGCACCATGCCCCGTCAGGTTCCAACTATATACCAAGTTTGGTTGAATTTCATATATTAGTTCGTGAGATACGGTGAAAAATACGAAAATTTGTCCTATACTGCCATGTTAAAAATTTACATAAAATGCGATCACAGCGCCACCTGATGGGCTATTGATCCCAAAATCTAATCAGCACAATGCCCCGCCAGGGTCCAACTATATACCAAGTTTGGTTGAATTTCATTTATTGGTTCGTGAGATACGGTGAAAACAGTAAACCACAGACAGACAGACAGACAGAGACAGACACACAGACAGACATTTTTTAAAAACTATCAATTCGTGTTCAGGACACCCCAAAACGTGTAGATCCGTCAAAAAACGGAGGTCGAAAATTTTCGCGAATCCAATACTTTCTCTATATTACATATAGAAGAAAGTAATAATAACTTCCTGTAGTAAAAAGTAAAATGTATTAACAATCTTATAATGTGCTTTTAATGTGCTTATTTTAAAATTTAATTGGCAACATGAAACTTTTCCACAATACAATTTTTTTCAATTCTAAATTTCTCTTATTAAACTCAAAATTATTACTTGAAAAAGCATGCAGAAGCAATATTAATGATACTTGGAATTTTAGGATTAAAATGTTCCAAGAAAGAAGTTCTACTCTCATGCAATTTATTTCAATTTTAAATTTATCTTCTTGAATACATTTTTTTTTCAATGTAAGAATGAATGCAAAAATATTATTGATAAATATTTAGAATCCAGGGATTAAAACGCTATTCATTAGTGTTTGTATTACCTACCATTAAATCTCTCAAAATGAAAAATGTAGGGGGAAAAAAAACATTCTTCAATAAAGTTTAAGTTTTTGAAAAGAGGATTAAATGATGATGGTTTTAAGAAATAAAAGAAAATAAAACTTTCTTTTGTTTTTCAAATTAATGTATTAATTATTGAAATGTAAGCGTGAATAAGACTATCAAATTAAAAAATTTTTATGATATAGCTTTTGTGATATATATTTTCTTTTTTATATTTGTAATAATTTATTCGATAAACAAAATAAATTAGCCATAAAATTTTAGAAGCAGTTAAATATTTATCATAAATAAATATTTAGCAGGAAAAAGTGCGGTCTTTTTAACTTTCTCTTACCCATAAGGTAGAGAAAGTATTGTTTTGGGGTCAAATTTTCGAAAGCGAGTTTTTGTTTATTTACACGTTTGGAGCTCCCCTGAATCCGAAAATCATGATTTTTGCGTTTGATCTGTGTGCGTGTGTGTCTGTGTGCGTGTCTCTGTGTGTATCTGTTATCAGCATATCTCAAAAGCAAATGGCAGCAGAAAGTCCAGACTTGATACTCTAAATGTGTATGATATAGGGATGGTATACTAAGCTTTTCCTTGAGATGAAGCAAATGGTTTGTGTACAGGGACACCCAAGAGAATTCAAATGCAGTAGAGCACCAATTATCCGCGCAGTTATGTGGCACTCCCGGATAACCCGAAAAAAAAAGTAAAATGAGGTGCAAACAGGAAAACAACACGCAGTAGAACAGTATAATTTCTATATCTAAAGTAAAAAAATCCATTTCCTCCTAAAACCGTTAAAAGAATTCCAAGTAGGCTTATAGAATTACGATGCACAGTAAACATGTCAGTAATTTTCGACCTTCGCACTGTAGAACTTACTGTACTTTCCTTGTTGTTGGCTTAAATTAAAATTGAGTTTTTTGGAGGTTAGTAATTTAAATTGTTTTACGAAGCTCTCGCACTCGCGGATAATCTGCACCATGGATAATCCGGTAGCGGATAATCGATATTCTACTGTACATTACGTCTAGGGAGGAAATTGCAGGTAAGTACAGTTCAAAAGCTATAGACTACACTAAACCAAATGAAACGAATATTTATTTATTATATACATAAAAACATGTCTCATGTCGAATATGGTTGGGAAATCGTGCACTGTTTATTTACAGGGCTACACAAAAGAACTAGATTATAGTGCGACAATAGCTGAAAATGGATTGAAGTGTATTTCAGGTTGTGCCGTGTGTTATTACTATAGGATTATATTTGGTGCACCATGTGGTCTGTCCATCATCTTCAAAAGATATACATGGCTGCAAATATTTAAGCGATAGCATTCTTCTTTATTGTTAAGGTAAGTGTTTTAGTATAATATTTTATCATGTCCTGAAAAATTGCTCAGGAACTGAAATGAATTCCTAATGTGTAATAATAATATATGTTTTAAAGCTAAATGTTCATCGCTTGCTTTTTGAATATTTACACGTTTTGAGGTTTCCTGATTACCGATGTGTCAAATTTTTAACATTTGATCTTTGTATGTGTCTCTTAGAGTAATTTAAAAACAAATAATTTTAAGAGATCCAAAATTTGTGTTTTTAAGTTAATATAAGTTTGTAAAGAACCATGTAAGGAACCATTCTCAAATTATCACTTGGTCTGCACTAAAGTTTTCAAAGCGTCTTCACTGTACTGTAGATTTCTTGTGGGGCTCCATTCTGCCTGAAACTTACAGAAAATACAACTTTTGCCTTCAATGCTGGTAGTATATCTTCCCGCAAAAAATTAGATTTCGTTCAACAGTCACTGTGCACGTTTTTCAGGCAAATACTAGGCAGTGGACTTCAAAGAAGAAAGGGCCAACAACGAAAGAGATGAAACCCCGCCAAATTGTGAGATGGGGCAATGAAGTACTTTCATAGCATACTCATGGAGATTTGATGTCGTGAAAATGCAGCTTTTGTGTATACTGACGTCTCCATGTAATACAAAATCTGCTTCATCCGTGTACAACACTTTTTTTTTTGCTATAGTCCCTGTGGCAAATAATTCACTAACAGCAATATTAACCAGTAAAATCTTGTCCAATGATTGCAATTTGTATGGATACAAATTGCACGTCGAACCGGTGTTTCAGGCCCCTCCAAAACCTTCCTAGCAACATAAGCACTGCTATTTCTTCTAGATGCCTTTGCTTCCATGCCGTCCATTACACTTTGTATGACAATAACACAAGCTTCTGTCAAGAAGGCCTTCCACTTTGTGGAGATCGTCCAAACAGCACGTTTATTTGAAGTGTATCACAGGTTTCAGTAACCTCGATCATAAAATAAGGTGTTTTCTTTTCTTGAGTCATTTTTCTGTGTGAAATTTTCCCAATGCAGTGGTTGCTGATTTATTGTTCATGTAAAAGAGCTTAAACAATAACGTTTGATCTGCAATGACAGTAAATTTTCGGCATTTGAGGAATAATGAATGTGCATCCATGTGTTTTATTGACAGCCTGATTTCCATAAATTCACCTAATTTTATATGTCAGCGTCATCTATTGATAACACTTTGAGCTACGACGTTATTTGTTTAGAAAATCTCAATCTCCTTCTAATAACATTTTTGCAAATCTGTTTTTTTTTAATCTCAATTTGTTCTTTTCTAATGAAATTTTAAAGATTTGACATCTTTTGTTGCAATGTAGTATAATAATAATAAAAAAATTATATTCTGCATTATTATAACACAATTTGACTTTTAAAAAAATCTCTATTTTTTTATTATTATTATTTTGCTTAAAAAATGAGATCTTCAGTACATTTAAGGCTTAAATTTTATTAAAATAATAATAATAATAATAATCTTGTAACAGTTATGGTAATAAAATTATTTCTCTATTCTCCGGCATGCAGCAGAATTAAAAAGTTATCCTCTCAAATTCTTTTTCCTTTTTCTTTTTTTCGGGAAGGAGTGGTGGAGTTATGAAAGTCTTGCTTTTATTTTAGCTTTAATTTTAAATGCATATTTCTATTTAATTAAAATTTCCACACTACAACAGCAGCATATTTCACCATATCAGCTTATTTTATCCCTTTTCTTAAACCCATATATGGAGGATAATGTATGGGGTTTAGGTAAATACCACGAAATTGAGTATTTGATTATTTACAAGTTTTGAGGTCTCCGAAATTCAAAAGACATGATCACAGCTTTCATCCTCTTGTGTGAGAGTCTATTTTCAGCATAGCTCAAAACATATATCAGCAGAAGGTATAACATATTCGATATTCTAAATCTGTATCATAAAAGAACACTTTTTTTATAGATTGGCCAAATAGTTCGTCGACAGGCACATAAAAAATAATTCAAATACAGGGTTAGCGAGAAATAAGTTACAAACTTCAGCGAGCTCTATAGAATTACGTTCTATTGATACAAATGAGATAAAATTTGAACTACAGATGATTGAAATAATTCCCTTAGCATCTATTAAATGAGAAAAGTAGTACGAAATTCTGACTATAGGTAACACTGTACGCGCATAAAAACTTTAATATGTTTTATGAATTTTAGATAATAAAAAAAACATTAATATTGAAACTTCTCAATATGTCCCTATCAGCCGTGGATCCACTAAATGCTGTCTTAGAAATTGATTTACACAACTATCAGCCGTGCATCCCCTAAATGCTGTCTTAAAAATTGTTTTACACAACGATCAATGTGAAGAAGTACATCATACTGCATGAATGCATGAATGTGATGTCCTGAAGGCAACCACACTGTTAAAGATGTTAAATTATAATATCCCTCATCATATCACGGTACCGGTTTTCTGTAATGGAACAAGTTTGGATTCCAAATACAGTTATCTAATTCGACAAATGTGGTTGTTAATTTGCTCAATAAGGCAAAAGTGGGGTTTGTCCATCCACAGAATGTTCCAAAGCCAAGTAACGCCAACCACAATCGAGCAAGTAACCGAAGTCAAATATTTTAGAAACTTCTAGTCCTTGTCCTGGAAAATGTGCACATACATAGACTTGATTTTGTTGGTATTAAAATGAAAAATCTACCGTAAGTTTTTTCATACAATGGAATACGGCATATCACCAGAAATAACGGTCATACTCCCCTTACTGTACGGTGACTGACTACAGCTTGGCTCTAATGACCACAGTAGTCACATTTCCGACGCTAGAATCCGACGCTAGAATCCGACGCTAGAATCCCGACGCTAGAAAGTTGCTTTCGTCCTATCCCTTTAAGACAGGGAACATTTTTACCTTAAAGCATTACATTCTTCTGTTGTTGCAAACTAATAGAATAATATGGGCTATAACCAACATTTGTTGATTGAAAATTGTACTTTACACTTTCTGCTAATTAGCTCGATCATTTTTTCTTGATTTTATTACATACTAGCTGACCCGTCCGGCTTCGCAGTGATGAACAAATTTTAGTTAAAGATGGATTGATATGTAAAAAATCAAGAAATATATCAGTTTATGTGTTATAGTCAGGCAATATTATTAACTGGAAAGTCAAAATATAATTTTACAATTATTTGTTTTAATTAGTTGTTAAATGTTGGCAGATTTTACTTAATGCTATTTATTTATTTATTTATTTATTTCATAAAAAGAAACATTTCTTTACTCATGAATAAAAAATATTGAAAAATAAACCTATGACATGAAAATGTTTTTGATAAAATTGACGTCATAATAGCTTTAATTATTATTTATTTTTTCATTTCGCAAATATATTTAATTTTTTCCATAATTGATTATTATTTTAATAATGTATATTAAAGGAGAAATCAATAATATGAAACAATATTCGTACAATATATACTATTACAGAATCTGGTGTGAAACAACCACACGACTTCCATTACCCACTATTACACGTAATATATACAATTTTTTGGAGATATTACTTGCATTTTTTGAGATTTTCGAGTAAGAGAAACTTGATACACGTATAAAGACACATACGACAGAGTTTGCATAGCGAGTTAAAAAATAAGGGGAAAAAAATAGATAGTTATTTTTTTAAACACGAATTTCCGAGATCTAAAACTGAACTACCTAATCAGGATGACCGTTAATATTCCTGTAATAAGCACGTAATACTTGAGAAAGGTTATCTAAATTGGATTAAAGAAAAAATTTTCAAGAATACGTTAGAGCCGTTTTTGAGATACCAACTTTTACCAAAACTTAACATACTCAATTATTGACCTAAAAACAATAATTACATACAAAAGGATATTTAATAGGAAGTTAACATGGCGAGTTTGAAAAAATTCCGTACAGGCGTTTTTAAAGGAACGCACTTGCGAAGTCTGAAATTGAGCTGTTTATAGAGGACGCCTATCAATTTTCCTGAACTAAGCAACTTTTCAATCGAAAGGGCATCTAATATATTATTTATGTAGCAACTTTGAAGAAAATCATTAGAGGTGTTTTTGAATATGGGCTTAGGGTCCCATTTCTGGTTTTCGATGACCCAATTCCGGTTTTTCAATTTTCACGAAAATTTGGAAAATTTATCTGTACACCAGACCTGAATCACTTGTGAAGTTTAGTAGTTCTATTTTTATTAGTTTTGGAGATATGACAGCCAGAAGATTACACACACACGTGCACATATACACACACACTGACCAATTGCCAAAACCTATACAAATACTTCCACTACCTACGGTAGTAGGGTAATTGAAGTAAACACATACATCTCGTATTTACTACGATAATATACAGATTTTCGTATTACGTTTTCGATCGCCAAATACAAAAATCGCCAATGACGATAGATATCAAATCTATGCTTTGTTTTCAATTAAAATATTGAAAATTTTAATTAAAAATTTATTTTACCAAAATTTATTATAGCTTCTAGCACTTAGAGAGAGACAGTGTAACTTTTGATTATTGAAAGAAAAAAAAAAAAAAAAAAAAAAAAGCAATCGGCTTTTTAGTTCTAGCGATCGTTCTCTACATATGCATATAAACCTTTCTTTTTTTTATATTAGTATAGCTATAGAGCATAGGTATATTAAATAGGTTTCCAATCAGCATAATGTAACTCAAATAATTAAACGCTATTTACATTTCAGTAATGGCTGTATGCGCTATGTATATTGAGCTACTTGCCATAACTGTTAGTTGCTAAAAATAGTCGCCAAATAAATTTAAACATCTCAATACGCAAGCGAAGTATGACATCACTGACCGCCCGTGGATGCAAGAAAAATATTTTCCATGTTAATCGCTCATTGGATTTTTTTTTTTTTTTTTATTAAAATTCTAGAAGAATTATTTCCCGATTTTAATCCTCATATTTGGGTATAGATATGTATTAGTTATTGTATGCATGCGTTAGATTGAGTTATTTTGCTATCAAATTGACAAAATTTTAATTTTAAATTTCAAAACTGTCACCCTTCGCGTTTTTTATATTTGGCGATCAAAAACGTAATACGAAAATATATATGCCAGATGTATATTTTCGTAATATGTATTGTACGAAATATTGTTTCATATTATTCGTTACACTCTTAATGTAAGTTTTTAAAATAACCATGATTTTTGAAAGGAATTAAATTATATTCGCCAGATAATTTGGCGATATTTTTTTTTTTCTGCCAAGGATGATGGATATCAAATCTATTCCGCTGCAACATATTAGTATATCATATCAGATACTTTATTTAGACATTTGAAAACAAATTTGACTTCAAATTATGATAAAATATTTATCCTTTCCCTTTTAATTAGTTTATTAGTTGGATGTTTATTGTGTAAATATCATCCTTTGAAATGAAATGTTTAGGTTTTCAATCAAATATGGAAATTTGCCATTTTTTTTTTTTTTTCTAGAGTTTTGAAATTTAAAATTCCAATTTTATCAATTTTACAACAAAAACAATTTAATCTAACGGATGCACATGATAACTAATACATATCTATATCCAAATATGGGGATTAAAATGGGGAAATAATTTTCCTCGATCTTTATTATTTTTTTACAAAAAATCCAGTTCACTTTTTATATTATTGTTCGCGTGAAAATATATTTTATTATGTCTAAAAATAAATTAATTCGTAAATCTTTTTGGCAACAATTATAAATTAAAATAAATAATATTGATTATAAAATAGAATTTCTTATTTTATTTTATTTTATTTATTTATTTATTTTTAAATTCCAATTTCGTTTACACACATCAGTTTAAACCACGGAGTAATAAAGACTCCGTGGTTTAAACATTGATGCTTAGATATTATAATCATATCATATCAAATTAAATTATTAGAAAAATAAACACTTTTAATTCTATAATGACGTCAGATTTAACGTGTAAGTTTAACAATTAAAAAAGCTTTACATGAATTTCAATTTAATGCACGTGCAAATATATTTCTTTTCTTTTCACGTCAAGATATTTTAAAAACGAAATGAATATGTAAATGTTTCTTTTATGTTGGCAGCAGCTAATTTTTTTAATATTTCATTATTTCCATTTCTATTACGGCTTCTATGGGGATTTTAATTAAAATGCTCAGATTTTAAACTAAAATTTATTTTATCAAAAATAAATATAGCCTATAACAATATGGCATACTGTAGCTTTCGGTCAGTGAAAGAAGTTTTTAAATCGGTTCAGTAGTTTCAGAGATTACCCTCCACAAACAAACAATTTTTTGCGCTTTATATAATGACTAGCTGACCCGTCCGGCTTCGCACTGATGAACAAATTTTAGTTAAAGATGGATTGATATGTAAAAAATCAAGAAATATATCAGTTTATATGTTATAGTCAGGCAATATTATTAACTGGAAAGTCAAAATATAGTTTTACAATTATTTTTTTTAATTAGTTGTTAAATGTTGGCAATTTTTACTTAATGCTATTTATTTATTTATTTATTTATTTCATAAAAAGAAACATTTCTTTACTCATGAATAAAAAATATTGAAAAATAAACCTATGACATGAAAATGTTTTTGATAAAATTGACGTCATAATAGCTTTAATTATTATTTATTTTTTCATTTCGCAAATATATTTAATTTTTTCCATAATTGATTATTATTTTAATAATGTATATTAAAAGAGAAATCAATAATATGAAACAATATTCGTACAATATATACTATTACAGAATCTGGTGTGAAACAACCACACGACTTCCATTACCCACTATTACACGTAATATATAAAATTTTTTGGAGATATTACTTGCATTTTTTGAGATTTTCGAGTAAGAGAAACTTGATACACGTATAAAGACACATACAACAGAGTTTGCATAGCGAGTTAAAAAATAAGGGGAAAAAAATGGATAGTTATTTTTTTAAACACGAATTTCCGAGATCTAAAACTGAACTACCTAATCAGGATGACCGTTAATATTCCTGTAATAAGCACGTAATACTTGAGAAAGGTTATCTAAATTGGATTAAAGAAAAAATTTTCAAGAATACGTTAGAGCCGTTTTTGAGATACCAACTTTTACCAAAACTTAACATACTCAATTATTGACCTAAAAACAATAATTACATACAAAAGGATATTTAATAGGAAGTTAACATGGCGAGTTTGAAAAAAATCCGTACAGGCGTTTTTAAAGGAACGCACTTGCGAAGTCTGAAATTGAGCTGTTTATAGAGGACGTCTATCAATTTTCCTGAACTAAGCAACTTTTCAATCGAAAGGGCATCTAATATATTATTTATATAGCAACTTTGAAGAAAATCATTAGAGGTGTTTTTGAATATGGGCTTAGGGTCCCATTTCTGGTTTTCGATGACCCAATTCCGGTTTTTCAATTTTCACGAAAATTTGGAAAATTTATCTGTACACCAGACCTGAATGACTTGTGAAGTTTAATAGTTCTATTTTTATTAGTTTGTGAGATATGACAGCCAGAAGATTACACACACACGTGCACATATACACACACACTGACCAATTGCCAAAACCTATACAATACTTCCACTACCTACGGTAGTAGGGTAATTGAAGTAAACACATACATCTCGTATTTACTACAATAATATACAGATTTTCGTATTACGTTTTCGATCGCCAAATACAAAAATCGCCAATGACGATAGATATCAAATCTATGCTTTGTTTTCAATTAAAATATTGAAAATTTTAATTAAAAATTTATTTTACCAAAATTTATTATAGCTTCTAGCACTTAGAGAGAGACAGTGTAACTTTTGATTATTGAAAGAAAAAAAAAAAAAAAAAAAAAAAAAAAGAATCGGCTTTTTAGTTCTAGCGATTGTTCTCTACATATGCATATAAACCTTTCTTTTTTTTTTATATTAGTATAGCTATAGAGCATAGGTATATTAAATAGGTTTCCAGTCAACATAATGTAACTCAAATAATTAAATGCTATTTACATTTCAGTAATGGCTGTATGCGCTATGTATATTGAGCTACTTGCCATAACTGTTAGTTGCTAAAAATAGTCGCCAAATAAATTTAAACATCTCAATACGCAAGCGAAGTATGACATCACTGACCGCCCGTGGATGCAAGAAAAAGATTTTCCATGTTAATCGCTCATTGGATTTTTTTTTAATTAAAATTCTAGAAGAATTATTTCCCTATTTTAATCCTCATATTTGGGTATAGATATGTATTAGTTATTGTATGCATGCGTTAGATTGAGTTATTTTGCTGTCAAATTGACAAAATTTTAATTTTAAATTTCAAAACTGTCACCCTTGGCGTTTTTTGTATTTGGCGATCAAAAACGTAATACGAAAATATACATGCCAGATTAAAAATTTTCGTAATATGTATTGTACGAAATATTGTTTCATATTATTCGTTACACTCTTAATGTAAATTTTTAAAATAACCATGATTTTTGAAAGGAATTAAATTATATTCGCCAGATAATTTGGCGATATTTTTTTTTTCTGCCAAGGATGACGGATATCAAATCTATTCCGCTGCAACATATTAGTATATTATATCAGATACTTTATTTAGATATTTGAAAACAAATTTGACTTCAAATTATGATAGACTATTTATCCTTTCCCTTTTAATTAGTTTATTAGTTGGATGTTTATTGTGTAAATATCATCCTTTGAAATGAAATGTTTATGTTTTCAATCGAATATGGAAATTTGCCATTTTTTTTCTAGAGTTTTGAAATTTAAAATTCCAATTTCATCAATTTTACAACAAAAACAATTTAATCTAACGGATGCACATGATAACTAATACATATCTATCCGCGTTTGTAATGATCGATAGATGGCGTTCTCTGAACACTGCAGTTGTTAGTAAATATAACAGCCACGTGTAATTATTATTCTTTCTCCGCCATTTCATCATGGAAAGTCGATTGCATAATATGACGATATGCAGTGGTGTGATAATTTCACCTTAGCCCACCAGAGGGCGAGCATTTCATTACAATCGCGGATATCCAAATATGGGGATTAAAATAGGGAAATAATTTTCCTCGATCTTTATTATTTTTTTTACAAAAAATCCAGTTCACTTTTTATATTATTGTTCGCGTGAAAATATATTTTATTATATGTCTAAAAATAAATTAATTCGTAAATCTTTTTGGCAACAATTATAAATTAAAATAAATAATATTATAAAATAGAATTTCTTATTTTATTTTATTTTATTTATTTATTTATTTTTAAATTCCACTTTCGTTTACACACATCAGTTTAAACCACGGAGTAATAAAGACTCCGTGGTTTAAACATTGATGCTTAGATATTATATCATATCATATCAAATTAAATTATTAGAAAAATAAACACTTTTATTTCTATAATGACGTCAGATTTAACGTGTAAGTTTAACAATGGGCTCTTCCCAGCGTCGTCTGCTCAATCACGTGATAGAGGAAAACGAATAATCGGATTCTGAGAATCGAATTCAATTAAATATTGTTCTTAAGAACAAAAATGTTAATATTTAATATAAAATAAAATAAAAGTAATATTGTGTATTTGTAAACAGTAGAATAATTGTATTTGTAGATTTAATAATTTTTAAAAAACATTTTATGTGTTTATTTATTTTTACCTATAAGAATCGATTTTTGTATATTGTAGTGTAACTGTAACATTAACTGACCTAGCAATAAATAATAGCTTCTTGTGGAATGTTTATGGATTATAATTTGAAATTTTAAAATGTTTTCATTTAATTTAATTGCATAAAGGTGTTAGAACAAGTTAATTAACTTAGTTATTGGTCTGAATGGATTTACGTAGTACGATATTGCACTGTCACTGATTTAAGTACCAAAAATCAGAGTATTTAAAAACAGGTATAAACTAAATGATGATTGTAAATGTATACAGCAAACAAAAGGTGATGAATAATGATATAAAATGGATTAAAAATGATGATGTATAAAAAATAACCCTGATTAAATACGATTGATCAAAAATAAGAACAGAAAATATGTTATTTCAGCAATCGCTCTAGATAAACAAAACTTCGTCTGCTATTTGTTTTTCCTCTATCACGTGACCTCTGACGTCAGGTGGGAAGAGTCCATTAAAAAAGCTTTATATGAATTTCAATTTAATGCACGTGCAAATATATTTCTTTTCTTTTTCACGTCAAGATATTTTAAAAACGAAATGAATATGCAAATGTTTCTTTTATGTTGGCAGCAGCTAATTTTTTTAATATTTCATTATTTCCATTTCTATTACGGCTTCTATGGGGATTTTAATTAAAATGCTCAGATTTTAAACTAAAATTTATTTTATCAAAATTAAATATAGCCTATAACAATATGGCATACTGTAGCTTTTGGTCAGTGAAAGAAGTTTTTAAATCGGTTCAGTAGTTTCAGAGATTACCCTCCACAAACAAACAATTTTTTGCGCTTTATATAATGATATAGATATAGACGACTGTTCCAGATGCAACTAGTTGGCATGTGGACTCTACTCAGTTCCCCATCATATTTATGTTCTCACAAATTTCTAGTGCGAGACATATTATAATCATGTTAAAAGAAATGAATTTGACCTAAGCTTGATACAGTGACAGAATGTAATCCCCGACTAATAGGCTATCCACCGTTCACTTCGATATATTTATCTTATTCTAATCTATTAATTTATTTTATCAGGGTCAATTCCGTTGTTTAGTTTTCATGCTACTATTTCCAATGCAATAATCCTGAAAATTCATATTTATATGAAAAATTTACAATTTCGCGCTATGTTGATAAAATCGTAAATTACGAATAATTTACAAAATTTTCCTATTAGAGTATTTGTATTCAATCACGTTCAAACAAATATCATAAATGTAATTTTGAATTTTTCTAATGTAATTTATGATCCTCAAAATGGAAGTTTATGCTCAATTTCGCCTTATTCTGACTTGTTAAGTAAATCGTAAATTACAAATAACTTACGAATTTTTTAAATTGGAAAAATCATAGTCTATGATATTCATGCCAGTATCCTAAATAATATTTCGAAAGTGGTTTGACATCTTTACGATGAAAATATCCCTCAAGACTGGCGTTTATGTGAAATTTTGATATTTTTCGCCATTTTAAGAAATTCGTAAATCTCCAATAACTTACGAAATTTTTATATTGGAAAATTCATAGTCATTAATATTCATGCTAGTGTCCTAAATAATATTTCAAAAGTAGTCTGACATCTTTACGATGAAAATATCTCTCAAAATTGAAGTTTATGTGAAATTTTGCCCTATACTGCCATGTTAAGAAATTCGTAAATTTCCAATAACTTGCGAAATTTTCAAAGTAGCATATTTATAGTTACTGATGTTCATTCCGGCATCAAAACTGATATTTTAAAACTGGTCTGACATTTTTACAGTAATGAATTTGAAAAAAGATTGATATAGTGACAGAATGAAATCCCCGCCTAATAGGCTATCCACCGTTCACTTCGATATATTTAAGGGTCAATTCCGTTGTTTAGTTTTCATGCTACTATTTCCAATGCAATAATCCTCAAAATTCAGATTTATATGAAAAATTTACAATTTCGCTATGTTGATAAAATCGTAAATTACGAATAATTTACGAAATTTTCCTATTAGAATATTTGTATTCAATCATGTTCAAACCAATATCATAAATGTAATTTTGAAGTTGTCTAATGTATTTATGATCCTAAAAATGGAAGTTTATACTCAGTTTTGCCTTATTCTGACATGTTAAGTAAATCGTAAATTCCAAATAACTTACGAATTTATTCAATTGAAAAAATCATAGTCTATGATATTCATGCCAGTATCCTAAATAACATTTCGAAAGTGGTTTGACATCTTTACGATGAAAATATCCCTCAAAATTGACGTTTATGTGATATTTTGTCGTATACTGCCATGTAAAGAAATTCGTAAATTTCCAATAACTTGCGAAATTTTCAAAGTAGCATATGATAGTTACTGATGTTCCTTCCGGCATCAAAACTGATATTCTGAAACTGGTCTGACATTTTTACAGTAAAAGTTTCCATTTAATGCACGTTTAAATGAATTTTTGTTCTCGTCTCCCATGTTAAGAAAATCGTAAATTTCTAATAACTTACGAAGTTTTTTAATTCGAATGTTGCAAATGAATAGGGTTCTTGCCAGTATCGAAAGTAATATTTTAAAACAGGTCTGACCTCTCTGCGATCATTTGTTCGTGAGATGTCATGTAAACAGACTAAAAAACTAACGGACTAACACACTAACGGACTAACACACTAACGGACTAACACACTAACAGACACCCTACAGACAGACACCATAAAAATTTTGTCATTTTCGTATTCCTCACGCCTGAAAACGTGTAAAAAAGTAAAAAAACTGAGGTCGAAATTTTTCACGATTACCTAAGTTCCCCATACCTATAGTATGATGGGGAACTAAAAATGTGAGTGGATGTCGTGGATGTCTAACCCGTACAATCGTACGCTTTCGGTCGGAAAAGGCTATACTGGTAAAAATGTAAAATTGGACAATATTTTTAATATTCTGTATTCATCTTGTGTAGAGCACTTGGAGATGTTCAACCTCCTCATACCTATTTCACATGACGGAATTCTTTTACATCTGCAACGGAGTTCTGCTATTCTAGTGTAACAATTTTATCAGTGGTGCTTTACCTTACAACGTGGACATGATGTGCAGCGATGTAACTAAAGCTTGAGAAGAATTCGTCTTCTTTTTATAGAAGGAATAATGTTAATAGACATTTGCTGTAACGGAAATGATGTTTCACATATTCGATATTCACAAATAAATACGAATGCCATATATTGGCGAATTTTGTAGCCTTTTTTTTTTTTTTTTTTTTTTTTTTTTTTGTTTAATAAATATCAAGCAATTCATTTGAATTATCTGTTATTCACATTTTATCTAATTTGGGCTAATAGAACGTATTACAGAGCCTTCTAAAATAGGAAACTTATTTTTGTTAACCCTTTATATCTTTTCTATAGGGGAAATTTCTCTAGGGCACAGTTAAAGATCTTTAAATGTATTAAATAAAATGAAATTGACAAATATTTCTTATATGCATACAAACATAAATCATATACAACATGAAATAAAAAGTATTTATCCTTCATTTACAGAGCAGCAGAAAAGAATTGCGATATGATAGCGCTACGGTTGGAAATGGCTCGAAATGCATTTCAAATTGTGAGATGCACTATTTTTCCTTTTTGTCGATGATAAATTTAAGTATATCATTTTATGCTTATATAACTTCAAGAAAAAGCACACAGTTATTCAAAATTAGTCGCATAAGCTTGAAAAAGTGATGTGCGCAGAAATTCTCTGAATAATTTGAAATAAAGTTTGCAATTATTAACAACCTTAAATGTATCATGAATGTAAATAAAATATTCAGACGGGTGGTTGACGGAGGCTACTTTTCACTTACTCAAAATTTTATGTTAGATATAACATGCTGAATGTTTTTTTTTTTTTTTTTTTTGAGTATTGTTTAACCCTGGAATGGAGACGCCGGCGTACAGAGTTTTGGGCTGTCATTTTTTCTGATATTCTTTTTATTATATCATTTTTACTATGACAGAATATTTTATTAATGTAATGTATGAGGTTAAATAGTTTCAACCATGATGCAGAGGCTCGAAAAAAGACCTGGCTTTTTTTATACGCCGCTCCTCTAAAATTGTACCATACGTCCGCCCCTGTAACTGAGGGTTAAATTTGTTTGACACTCTCAAATACAGTACCTCATGTCTAACACATTAGACTGTTTTAATATATCTTTAGTAATGTACAGTCCGTAACAAAAGTGTCCGAACACTAGCAAAAATTCCTATGTAAAAAAAGTACATTTCATACGGTTTTGTTAAATAAATCCTTATCGAATCATGTTCTTACACTGACTAAGAATAGGATTCGATAAGGATTTATTTAACAAAACCGTATGAAATGTACTTTTTTTACATAGGAATTTTTGCTGGTGTTCGGACACTTTTGTTACCGACTGTAGGTTATGCTAAAGTGTTGTTAATGACTAACCAAAATAATTCCTATGCCAGTACGTTAGTCCTACAACAAAATCTGGGGAGTTTCATATCGATACTTCGAAATTTGCGGCTCTTTGGAGGTTGAAATCGCTCTAAACCGCTGCATAGTGGTGAGCGGCCTCCTTTCGTCTTAGATAAGTATTATTATTTTGATCAGGCTGCAACACATTTAATTTCGATCAGCATACATGGTGTATATTTTTGAACTGACTCGATTAAGAACCCTCCGACCGCAAATTTTCTTTGAATAATATATTCAATAGAAATGACACATTCAAGCAACATATACTTTTTTTTTCAAATTGCTTGGGGAAAAAAAAAAAAACTTTTATAGAATATATTACAAGAAACAGTAAAATATTCATCGAGAAATGACATTTAAGGGCTTAATTTAAATATAAATATTTATAAAGCAATAATTTTATCTATACGACTATTAATTTTATTTTTTAAATATAACCTTAGGCAATATTAATAAAATAAAAGTCAAATGCGATATTATCTAATAAACTTCTGGATCATTTCACTTAATTTCGAATGTAAATGTTTGGTGTGTAAAAATAAAAGTATCAGAAAAAATATTTTTAAATAAATTCAAATGATAATAAAAAGTAACTCTTCAATCGAAATTTGTTGGCAGAAATTCAATGGTTACTAAAATTTAAAAATAATAATTTTTCATCTTATTGTCGTTAAATACTTTTTTGCTAAATCTAAAGGAAAAAATTTCAGTTGCATCAGGCTATTTTCAAAATAAATGTATATCATTTAAATTTTATAAATCAATGTTAGTTTAGGAGAAATGTACCTAATTATTATCAACTCCTTAAAAAAAAAAAAAAAAAAAAAAAGATTAAAAGAAAGAAAGAAAGAAAAACTTAAGTTTGTAGTATTTGATTCAAATGCAAACAGCCATTTTTAATTTGTTTATCTTTAAAAAGATAATAACAAAACAAACATAAGAAATTAAACATTACCTTCGGCAAAATAATAATCTTTCGAGGAAAGAAAACATTAAATTCATATTAAAATCAGTTTTTTGATTTTAATAGAAACTTTAAACTTATTCACATGACTTATTTTAATATTTTATAAGTTTTTATGTCGTATAATATATTAATAAATTAATTATTTAGCATGCATTTCAAAATAATGATTGTTAATTTTATTTTAAATGATATAAAATAAGAACGAAAAATCATGTGATACGCATTGATTATTACCACTTTTCTACTGTACGTACTCGTTGTATCGTTTAACGGAAGAATTTGAGAATTTGAGCCCTTACGCCATAATGATAAAAGAATTTTTCGTTGTGTATAAGAACTATCAGTGCTAGATTCACGAAAATTTATGCGCTTCGTGTAACGATGACCTATAGCATGCGTATAAATTTTCAACTCAAGTGAATAAGATGTTTAGACGTTATCGCAGTTTAACAATTTTCGGCCCATATAGACCATAATGATAAAGAATTTTTCTTTGTGTCTCTCTAAAAAATGACTATAAATGCTCGATTCAGAAAATTTTCACAGTTTGTGGGGCGGTGACTCATAATATATGTATAAATTTTCAACTCAGATGAATTAGGCATTTGTACGCTATCGTACTTTAAAAAACTTGGGTAAATAGACCATAATAATAAAGAATTTTTCTTTGTGTTCCTGTAAATATATATATATGTAAGTCCTAGATACACAAAAATTACTAGAGTTTGTGCTATGGTGACTTATAACATACGCATCAATTTTCAGCTCTTTTGAACAAAGTGCGCTATTTTGTTCACTCACATACATACATTGTCGTAGAAACAGTAAAAATGAACTCAGGGGACCACAAATTATGTAAAAATACCAAAAACTCAAATTCGGATTTTTGACATGATTAAAGTACTTTCCTTACATATATATGTTTGGAAAGTAAAAATTATTTTCGAAAATTGAAATTATAATGCAAATATAAAAGATGAAAATCTTTTTTATTGGAAAAATAAACTGAACTGATTATTTAGCTGCATGATGGTGTCGGCATCTGTTGATTGAAACAGAAATCATCATATTAAGATACAATTTAAAATGCTAATCCAAATAAATTTTAGAAAGCCAAAATTACATATTTTTTTTTTTTTTTTTTTAGATTTTTCATTCTTTAAAAGTTATTATACACCTCTCGTTCAGTGATTGCATTATAGCATTTTCTATTGTCAAGTTTATATTTCTATTTAATATCTATAAATTGAACTATATTAGGTTTTTTAAATAAAATATATATTCAGGCAACATTTATTATGAGCTTTGATACATTTTTTAGAGCTGTAAAATCTTTAAATTGCGTTTTCTGAGTTTGCATTTTTTCATGAATTCATGATCTTCAAAATACATAATTTTCTACATATATTTAAAAATAGACATCTCTTAAATTTTTTTCTCAAAAACTAATCGATAATTTTCAAAACCCATTCCTAATTCTTTTAATTAGGTTCTATCAAACACCGCGAAAAATTATTAAGTCCATTATTAATTATCTGAAGAAGGTTAATCATTTTGAAGATCATGAATTAATGAAAAAAAAATCAAACTGAAAAAACACAATTTTAAGAATTCAAATTTGTAAAATGTATATCAAAAACCATAAGAACTGTTGCCTGAATATATATTTAATTTAGCAAATATAATATACTTAAATTTATAAATATTAAATGGAAATATAAGCTTTTATGTGAAACCTACTTCAGAGCTGCCGGCAGTGGTGCTAAATCCCGTTAAATTTATACTGGTCAAATTATTCACACACTTTTTTCTTTATTTTCTTTACTTATATTTTTAATATTAATAGTTATTTTTATTATACTTATTTAATAAACTTTCTAAACTTTGGTAGATTATCGGGGCAATTTAATCATCAATTTTATTTTTTGTATTCTACTTCTTTTTGTTACTTATATATCTTACTTACATCGTGTAGTAAAATTAAGTTCGTAAAATCTAAATAAGCTATAGGGGAGACCCGTGTACCTAGGGCCAACCCACTTTATTTGAATAATATTTAATTTTAAGTTTAAATACTCAATTGGGCGAGTAACAACACCAATTGCTACTTTTACAACTACTTTGGAACTTTTGAGGAGAGAGTTTTGACAAGTTACATGAAGAAAACGAATATACATGGTTTGAAGTAAAATTTTGCAGCTCATCTCTTTTGCTATTTTACAAAAGCCAGTCAAATATTTTTCTTTCATTTCTAGTGTATAATTTTGCTTGTTATATTGAGTAATAAATGAGATATTTAATTAGTCCTCTCTGCATGTGGATTTTTTAGTGAAAGGCATTTTGAATGAAGTTACCGAAACTTGTACCTAGGGCCACATCGCTGCCTTGTACCTAGGGCCAGTGTGTTTGGACCTTTTAACACTTTCGTGACCACATGTTTTTGTCTTTTCGACAGTAAAGTCCGCATCTGGGCGTTTTTCTCATAAGTTACAGTTTTTCAAAACAAAATTTTCGGTATTAACATTTATATTACAAATGGATATGCATTATAATCATACTCTCTCTCTAATCAAAGTATTTGCATCCATAGTATACTGATTGTACAAATATGAATATTGTGTATATTTTTTAGAAACAAATAACATACAAATTGCAAAAGAAACGCCCACTGGTGGAGTTTCATATTTTCAAATGACGTGAAGCTACGTCAGCGGTCGAGAAAATGGTAAGAAACACAATACAGCCTGTAGTAATTGGTTGCTGGAAAACCCTGGTAAACCAATCACTATACATGACGTTGCTGAAAGTGTTGGCAAGTCCTATCCGTCAGCTTTTACTCCTGTAAACATTCTATCAGACTTTCGTGTATCCGGCATATAGCCAATAAATCAAAACACATTCACTGAGGATGAATATTTAAGTTCAAATGTGATTGAAAGCCAAGACCCCCCCCCCCCCTCCATAAATGTAAAAAAAAAAGATTTTCCAGGAAGAAAGTGAACCAACAATGATAGAATTGGATGTCTCTGTTTCGTGTCTTGTTGAAATTTCGAAACCTTCAACATCTAACATCTTTTCGTGTGTTATGCTTTAACAGGTACGAACCTAAGCAAAACCTTTACCTAAAGCAAAGCCTCTCACATCAAAGGAAAGATGTGACCGAAAACCAGAGAGATCTAGAAATCCAAGAAACACTCCAGAAAAAAAAAAAAAAAAAAAGCATTCTGTTAGAATATCCCAAAGGAAAAAAAAGTGAAAAATTTCGTGTTTTAAATTAAGGCAACATGATAATTATTATATGATAAATAAATGTATAACTTTATATTGTTTCTTTTATAAAATACATGTTTATATGCTTATTTTCTATTCATTACAAAATGAAATCTAAATTTGAGAGAATGGCCCTAGGTACAGTGAGGTCTGGCCCCAGGTACAATGAGGGTGTTGTACCTAGGGCCACGAGTGAAGTTTTTTTAACAACCTTCTATTTGTCGGAATTTATTATTTTAGGTATTTATATTAATCCCAATTGGAAGTAATTAGTCCTAAAGATATGTACATATCAGTTTAATAATTTTAAACAGGTCAAGGGCTCTGTTTTTGGGCATTGAAAAAAAGCGGCCCTAGGTACACGGGTCTCCCCTATATATTAAGTGAAATGGCATTATAAAAGAAATATGTCATTTTTAAATAACATCTTGATTAATATTTAAAAAACAATTTTATCATATTCATGATAGTGTTTATTTTAGTAAAATAATAATAATAATAATAATAATAATAATACTATTTCCTATTGTCTTTGGATTTTTAAGAGAATACTAATTAAATAGATATTTCTAATTCATGCCTTTTTTTTTTCCCCCTCTTAGATTTTACTGATGTGAATTAATTTTTCATTTCGAAACACATTTATTATCTTACATTACTAAACCAATGATTGCAGAAAAGAAATAAGTGCTAATGTATGCACTTTTAATTATAATTTTCGTATTTAGTAGCATCAAGTACATGCAATTTTGCAACTTTATTTATTTATTTATTTATTTATTTACGTTTTTGTTGTTGAACAGTGTTATAACATTAAAAAGAATATATATATATATATATATATGTATTATATAAGTACTCTTAATAATATTAGGATTTAATATTTAAGTTAAAAGTGACAACTAAATTTTAGCAAAGAAAATTAAAAATAACAACTTATATTTTATTTATTTATTTTAAGCGCATTTATGACGGAGGTTTAGATTTTGGAATGTATGCATGGAAAAAATTAAAAACCAAACTTTAATTGCGCAACTCATTTTATAGTTATGTGGCTTTCTAAAAATGGATCACAAAGAATTTCAGGTCTATAATTAATATAAGAGTAACACTAGAGGAATTTTCTACATCAAAAGAAAATAACTGAATTTGCAGGGGAAAATTGCATGTACAGGGTATTAAGTATTAAAATTATAATTATCTTCCTTTGGATGACATTATCTTTGGATGCTGTTCTTTTTTGAAAGCAGAAATCTTAATAACTATTAATGTGCATTATAATACCTTTTTTTATTATACTTGAATCATCAGAATTTTATATCTGTCCAAATACTTTCACGAAAATTCTTTCAATGTAATGAAAAGGGTATTTCATCAAAATAATATAAATATGTAAAATAAAGTATAAAAAACAATTATAACAAGAATAAATAGAAGAAAATTCGGATTAATCTCAAATGTTTATAAATGTATGTATTATTTTTACAATGATTACTTAAAGCATTAAATATCCTTAAAATTCATATCATCGCGACTTTACATGTTTTTCTATAACTGCATATTCATTCTGTAATGCAGTATTATTTTCCAAGAATGAAAAGAATATTTTTGGATCATGTAAAATATTTTTTTGTTGAATGACATTTTAATAATTTTATAGAATGTTATTTTGATTTATTTCAACTTCTTTAAATTTGACAAGGAACACAAAATAATAATAATAATAATAATAATAATTAAAAAAAAAAAAAAAAAAAAAAAAAAAAAAAGGAAAGAAAGGGAAAAAAAAAATAAATAAATAAAAATAAATGAATAAATAAAATAAAAGCTGCATAAAAAATGTTGTTACTGATAAGAATAATTTTTTTGCAATCAATTTTATTATTATTATAATTATTATTATAACGTTTAACTATAATAAAAAATATAACGTCATTTTGTAAGAAATATTGCATAACATTAAACGAAAACAAAATTTATACACAAATTCACAAGAAACATCATGTACTATAAATTAAATGTCATCGTAACATTTTATAACAAATTGCGTAATACACTGATGGAAAAAAAAATCCCAACACCAGGAAGGAGCTGTGCTAGATAAACGAAATTTGGTAGGCGTGTTTATACATCTGAAAGATGACGTCGATTCAAATTTCGAGCTACGCGCATAAGTGTGGCGCCTGTAGCGACACTATGAATATGCAAATGAGGTTTGCTTTAAATAAGCGCTGTAAGGTTCGTGATCGTTATTTACAGTTGAGATTTGACGTAGTGGGTTAATGTTAGTCAAAGAAGACGAAGAAGCCATTATCAACAGCTCACTGAGTTTGAACGAGGTCGTGTAGTAGGGCTACGAGAAGGTGGGTTTTCTTCCCGCGATATTGCAGAAAGACTTGGCAGGAATGTATCCACTGTGCATGAGTGTTGGCAGCAGTGGTCAAGGGAAGGTACTGTCTCAAGAAGACCGGGTTCCGGGCGGCCACGTGGCACTACTGAGAGGGAAGACCGCCGTGTTCGGCGTATGGCTGTGGCTAATCATACTGTGTCTGCAGCTGAAATTCGAGCTGCAGTTGGCACCACAGTGACACAACGAACAGTTACAAATCGGTTACTTCAAGCACACCCTGACTGTAAATTTGTACGTCAGTCTAGTGATACAACCTGTTGTGCTGCCATTCATGAACAGCATTCAAGGGGGTGTTTTCCAACAGGATAACGCTCGCCCTCATACCGCTGTTGTAACCCAACATGCTCTACAGAGTGTCGACATGTTGCCTTGGCCTGCTAGATCACCAGATCTTTCTCCAATCGAGCACGTATGGGACATCATTGGACGACAACTCCAGCGTCATCCACAACCAGCATTAACCGTCCCTGCATTGACCGCCCAAGTGCAACAGGCATGGAACTCCATCCCACAAACTGATATCCGACATCTGTACGACACAATGCATGCACGTTTGCATGCTTGCATTCAAAATTCTGGCGGTTACACCGGTTGCTAATGTACAAAACATTTCACATTTGAAATGGCTCTTCTCGCCAATGGCTCTACCTGTGATCTTGAAACTTTAATCAATTAAATATGTTACCTAGACAAATGTATGGCTGAAATTTCATTACTGTACAATAATTTTTTCTTGGTGTTGGGATTTTTTTTCCATCAGTGTAGATTGCAATTTGATTTCTATGACATTTTAATAAACAGATTTAAAGATCTACTAACATTAAGAATATTTTTGTATCGCGTAAAATAATTTTCTATTAAATAACATTTTAATAATTTTATAAATTATTATTTTGATTTTATTTCACCTTCTTGAAATCTGAAAAAAAAAAAAAAGAAGAAGAAAAAGAAGAAAGGAAAGAAAAAGTTGCATAAAAATTTTATTACTGTTAAGAATAACTTTTTCACAAAGATTTTTTTTTTTTTTTTTTTTTTTTTTTTTAGTTATGAAGTTTAACTATAGCTAGTATCGCCCAGTGGTCAAAACTCGACCATTTGTTTTTCCAAAGCGAGGCAAAGCAAAGTTATTGCCTTGTCCTAAACGGAATGCAATTGGAACACAGCTGTGGCAATTGCAGCTAATAGGTACCATTGCAGCCCAGCAGCTAATAGGTACCATGTCAAACCAAGGCCCAACCAAGTATCAAATTCTGTTAAATTAATTCGATTGGTTCATAAAGTACAGTGTTTGAAAAAAAAAAAAAAAAAAAAAAAAGAAAAAGAAAAAAAAAAAAAAAGATATTTTTCAAAAATGGTCGGGAAATTGAGTTCGGGAAATTTCAAAACGTGTAACTTTATCGAAAACCGAAAATCTAAAACTTTTCTGAATCTTATTTTTTCTACTTATATATGCAGAGGAAAGAATAATAAATCCACTTTTTAAAAAATAAAAATAAGTAGTCAATTTCACTTAATTAAAATGCAAGGGAATCTCAAAACGTGTAAATTCATCGGTAACCGGAAATCAAAAGTTTTTATGTATCTTCTACTTGCTTCTTCTACCCACAAAAACTAGCAATAAAGACACTTTTTTAAAAAATAAGCAGCCAATTTCAGTTAATTGAAACGTAAAGAAAGATCAAAACATGTAAATTCAGCAAAAAACGGAAATCGGAATTTTTTCCGTATTGTCTACTTATACATGCAGCAGTTATTAACAAATCCATTTTCCTTTCATTTAATATATCAGTTGAATATTTATTGTTTAAATATCACCCTTTGAAATGAAATGTTTATGTTTACATTCGAAACTGGAAGTTTGCCATTTTTTTTTTCTGGAGTTTTGTGATTTTAAATTAAAATTTTATCAATTTTACAGAAAAAATAACTTAATCAAACACATGTAGACTGTAACTTATATATAACTATACCCAAATATCGGAATTAAAATCGGCAGATAATTTCCGTTATTTTTTAATAATTTTTTACAAAAAATCCTATGGACGATTAACATAGAAAATATTTTTCATGGCTCCATGAACAGACAGTGACGTCATCACTTCGCTTGCGTATAGTGATGCTACATTATACAAATTACTGTGTCTATGGTTTTATTTGAGCTTTATGAAATTGCCAGATTTAACAACTTTCTACTTTTAGGTATTTTTTAATGTAAAGGAATACGTGTATAAAAGGGGAAAATGGGGGGAAATGCATAAAAAATAAATGTATTTTTAAATACCTTCTTGACATCATAAGAAAATAATATTTGTATTCGCAGCTTCCGGCTAACCATACCTTTCGAATGATACCATTTTCAACCCTCTACTCCCATAATTAATATGTTAAATAGGGACTACAAATTTTATGCTTGCCTATTAACATATAGATAATAGTAATAACTATAAAATTAACTATAACATCATTCTGCAAGAAATATTGCATAAGATTAAAGGAAAATAAAATTCATGAACAAATTGACATGAAACCTCATGTAATATAAATTAAATATAATCGTAAATTTTATAACAAATTGCATAATAGATTACAATTTGATTTCTATGACATTTTAATAAACAGTTTTCAAGATCTACAAATATTAATATATTCTCATACCAATATGTGTAATGTATAAATACTAAAATACCCTGTAAGCATATATACAGTCGGTAACATAAGTGTCCGAACACTAGCAAAAATTCCTATGTAAAAAATGTACACTTCATACGGTTTTGTTAAATAAATCCTTATCGAATCATGTTCTTACACTGACTAAGAACAGGATTCGACAAGGATTTATTTAACAAAACCGTATGAAGTGTACATTTTTTATATAGGAATTTTTGCTAGTGTTCGGACACTTTTGTTACCGACTGTATATATATATATATATATATATATATATATAATTTTTTTTTTTTTTTCCCATATATCTTTTTCTATTATGCAATTCACAGAGGCGTTACAAAAAACATTTAACGATTTCTTTTTCTTACACAGTTTTATTTTTATCTGATTAATTTATTATTTCGTTTTATTTTTATTCTCAGATCTATATATAATATATAAAGTTTCAAAAGATTAACTACAAAAATTTGTAAGCAATTTCAATTTCCATTTCAAATTATGCACATTATTGCAGTAAAATACTCTAAAGACTGATGCTGAATATTCAAAAATAGGATATTTCAAAGAAAACATTGTTAATTCAAAATTAATTATATATACATATATATATACAGTTGTACAAGTAATACTGTATATATCATCTATGACTAGTGCAACGTGAAAAATAGCAATGCACGTATACCTTAACAATGGATTTTTTTTTTTTTTTTTTTTTTTTTTTAATTTGCGAATATCGTTGTTTTAAATTTCGAATTATGCAATATTTCAGTAAAATGGACTCTTCCCAGCGTCGTCTGCTCAATCATAGAACCGAATTCAATTAAATATTGTTCTTAAAAACATAAGTGTTAATATTTAATATAAAATAAAATAAAAGTAATATTGTGCATTTGTAAACAGTAGAATAGTTGTATTTGTAAATTTAATAATTTTTAAAAAACACTTTATGCGTTTAGTTATTTTGAACTGTAAGAATCGATTTTTGTATGTTCTAGTGTAACTGTTACATTAACTGATCTTGCAATGAATAATAACTTCTTCTTGTGGAATGTTTATGGATTATAATTTGAAATTTTAAAATGTTTTCATTTAATTTAATTGCATAAAGGTGTTACAACAAGTTAATTAACTTAGTTACTGGTCTAAATGGATTTACGCCGTACGATGTTGCACTGTCAAAGATTTAAGTACCAAAAATCAGAGTATTTAACGAGTTCTTCATGAACATCAAACATCAATAACAAATATAAACTAAATGATGATTGTAAATGTATACAGCAAATAAAAGACGATGAATAGTGATATAAAATGGATTAAAAATGATGATGTATAAAAAAAATAACACAGATTAAATGCGATTGATCAAAAATAAGAATAGAAAATATGTTATTTCAGCAATCGCTATAGATATACAAGACTTCGTCTGCTATTTGTTTTCCATCTATCATGTGACCACTGACGTCAGGTGGGAAGAGCCCATTACTTTTTAAAAAGATTGTTAATAAACTACAATTTTCTTCCTCTAAACTGGTGCCATTACCCAAAACAATTTATTTAAATAACAAAATAAATTAATTAATTAAATAAAATAAATTTTTACCTTTGGTTTGGAACGTAAGAATAAATAAAATAATGAAAAATAGGAAAAATAATTTAGAAAAAAAAAAGGGGGGGGGTTAAAATTGGCGTTACAATTTCAACAATACTTTGAAAAATATTGCCCGAGATTTTAATTATAAAAATGAATAAATAAATAAAAAATCTAAATGATAAGAATCTATATATTAATAGGCAAGCATAAAATTTGTTGTCCCTTTTTAACATATTAATTATGGGAGTAGAGGGTTGAAAATGGTATCATTCGAAAGGTATGGTTAGCCGGAAGGTGCGAATACAAATATTATTTTCTTACGATGTCAAGAAGGTATTTAAAAATACATTTATTTTTTATGCATTTTCCCCCATTTTTCCCTTTTATACACGTATTCCTTTACATTAAAAAATACCTAAAAGTAGAAAGTTGTTAAATCTGGCTATTTCATAAAGCTCAAATAAAACCATAGACACAGTAATTTGTATAATGTAGCATCACTATACGCAAGCGAAGTGATGACGTCACTGTCTGTCCATGTAGCCATGAAAAGGATTTTCTATGTTAATTGTCCATTGGATTTTTTGTAAAAAATTATTAAAAAATAAAGGAAATTATCTGCCGATTTTAATTCCGATATTTGGGTATAGTTATATATAAGTTACTGTCTACATGTGTTTGACTGAGATATTTTTTCTGTAAAATTGATAAAATTTTAATTTAAAATCACAAAAAAAAAAAAAAAAAAAAAAAAAAAAAAATTGGCAAACTTCCAGTTTCGAATGTAAACATAACCATTTCATTTCAAAGGGAGATATTTAAACAATAAATATTCAACTAATATACTAAATAAAAGGAAATTGGATTTGTTACTAACTGCTGCATGTATAAGTAGACGATACGGAAAAAATTCCGATTTCCGTTTTTGGCTGAATTTACATGTTTTGAGCTTTCTTTACGTTTCAATTAACTGAAATTGGCTACTTATTTTTTAAAAAAGTGTCTTTATTGCTAGCTTTTGTGGGTAGAAGAAGCAAGTAGAAGATACATAAAAACTTTTGATTTCCGGTTTTCAATGAATTTACACGTTTTGAGATTTCCTTGCATTTTAATTAAGTGAAATTGACTACTTATTTTTATTTTTTTTAAAGTGGATTTATTATTCTTTCCTCTGCATATATAAGTAGAAAATATAAGATTCAGAAAAGTTTTGGATTTTCGGTTTTCGATAAAGTTACACGTTTTGAAATTTCCCGAACTCAATTCGACCATTTTTGAAAAATATCTTTTTTTTTTTTTTTTTTTTTTTTAGTGCTAGAGGCCTATTTCAGTCGGTACAGTTGTCGAATTTTTATACGTCACTCTTAATAGTGCTAAGGGCCTATTTCAGTCAGTTTATTGAATGGGGATTTATTGAATGAAGTCCCCCCCAAGGCCCAACTTTGACATGAGTCCCCCCCCCAAGGTACCCCTATTTCAGTCGGTACAGCGTTGTCGAATTTTTATACGTTGCTCTTAATAGTGCTAAGGGCCTATTTCAGTCGGTTTATTGAATGGGGATTTATTGAATGAAGTCCCCCCAAGGCACAACTTTGACATGAGTCCCCCCCAGGCCCAACTTTGATATGAGTCCCCCCAAGGCCCAACTTTGACATGAGTCCCCCCCCCAAGGCCCAACTTTGACATGAGTCCCCCTCCAAGGCACACCTCTCCCTTATTGGGAAAAAGAGAAAAAACGTTGTTTTGCGGCTATAAGACAGTTTGGACTTTCAACGTTATTTGTTACAGTATCTGCAGCTGAAACACATTGGTTTGATTTAATGAAAACTTTATCATGGAATTTAGATCGTCACGAATTAACTAAAGAAGAATTTGTCGATATTAACAAGTTTAGCAGTAGGCCTCTGGCACTAAATTAAAATCTGTCAATGTCAGATTTTCATGTTTTAAATAATGAAATAATGTCGTGTCTGTATAATTTTCTTTCTTTTTTTTTTTTTTTTTTTTTCAAACACTGTACTTTATGAACCAATCGAATTAATTTAACAGAATTTGATACTTGGTTGGGCCTTGGTTTGACATGGTACCTATCAGCTTCTGGGCTGTATCACACAACAAGGGGCGTTTTCACGTTGCGATTTTCTCTAATTTCAGGAAAGGCTAACATCTACAGAGAGAAATAGTTATATTAAGTAAAACTCTGCTGATTCAGTTAGAGTAAATATCGGCAAACAATTGCCGCAGCTGTGTTGCAATTGCATTCCGTTTAGGACAAGGCAATAACTTTGCTTTGCCTCGCTTTGCAAAAAAAAAAAAAAAAAAAAATGGTCGAGTTTCGACCACTGAGCGATACTAGTAGAAGTAATTCTATGTAAAAACCATCATTTTGCGATTTGTTGATTTTACGGCCACTGCTAAATTGTTCTCAAAACATTTGGCTAAACTAAAGAAAAATAATTAAAACAGTCGTAATAAATAATAAGATTTAATAATATTAAAAATTGTATTAATGATTTATAGCGAAAACAATTATGATACTTTTCTGTTAACGGGAACGGACTCAGCTTGAGTCAAATTCGACAAATAAACTATCAACGATTTTGATGAATTTGCGTGGAAGTTAATTTTCGTAAAAAATTAAATTTAAATTACATTCCATTACTCAAATTCTCTTTTTAATTAAAAAAAAAATATTGCAACAAAATTTTAAATAATCGTTTTTACTTCCTCATACAAAGTATAAGGAAGTATTGGAATCCCGATTTGCAAAATGGATTTTTATCTCGCATAGCTCAAAAACGTATCATCGTAGAATGTTGCAAATTCATATGTGTGATTTTCATGATGTCTAGTTATACACCTGCAAGTTTTGTCTTAATATGAGCTCCCGTTTCAGAGATATCAGTGACTTTACACGATTTTTCGTTAAGTCTATACGTGTGTGTATGTTTGGGTGTATGTCATATGTATCTCGCATAACTCAAAAATGGTTGGACGTAGAACGTTGCAAATTTGTATATAGGTTTTTTATAACATCTAGTTGTGCACCTCAATTTTTGGTCTTTCTGTAACTTTCCGTTTTGGAGATATTTAAGAAAATTGTATTCATAATGGCAAATATACAAAGGTTTTGGCCATTATATATGACCTACCATCATAGAGGTTTCAAAATAAGCTAATGGTAGAGGCCGTAATGATATTATTATGAAAATTGCCGATATTTTTGCGTGTAGAAAGTAATTATTAAAGACATAAACAGGTTATAGTCGATGAATGCACTTTAATGAATATTCAGAACGTAGATAAAGCCCGTAATTATACTGTTATGAAGGTTGCCAACATTTTTGAGTGTAGAAAGTTATTCGTAATATATAAGCAGGTTCTAGCATTGGTTTTAGTCGACACTTTATTTTGTTTTAGTCTCGTTAAAGAATTTTCGAAGAATTTAGTTCAGCGCTATAAACCAATGAACCTTTCCAGAAAATTCCAGAATTCTGTTCTTATTGAAGTTAGAGCTTCCATACTTTGGCGACCCTAAACTACAAATTGTCGCCATATTCGGTCACCAAGTCGCCAAATTCAACTCAAAATCGCCAAAATTGATTCCAAGGCTAAAATTAGCGTTGACTACAAACTTGGCGACTTGGCGAGATTAGTGCTCAAATTTGGCGACAAATATTGTTTTAGGATAGGCAGAATTACTAAATACTTTCTCAAATTTAAATGAATTAATTGTTTCGGTAAAATGTATTTTTCACCTCTAATTTTCGGCAAAAAGAACAAAAGTAGCCCATTTATACTCGAAGGATTTTCATCAAACTAAGCTATGTGAGCCAATGAGAGATTCTGTAATAAGCCATTTCTGAAAATGACTAGTATATTTGTTTGGCGGTATATATAATTCTATTATCATGACTTTTCTGGTTAAAGTAGTAGTTTTTCACTTTTTTTATTTTTCGTGGTTAGAACGCGTCTGTTTATTTACGAATCAGTTACCTTACACAAAAACGTCAATGTTTTCATATCAGTATATATATTCCAATGGGTGTATATGGAAGTCATGTGATGTCCACATTAGATTTTTTATTATTATATTGGCTATTTATTAGCTATTTAATTATCATTTGGCCACTATTTCTGATTTAGCAAATACGGCAAATTTGGAAATATATTCACTTGAAAATATCTACTGTTAGGAGTACAAAGCTAAACAAGTAATATATTTTTGAAATTTTTCAATGGGGCTCTTATATGATCCTTCAGAAAAGCGTGACAATTACTGTCACATCTTCTGTGAGAAGCTTAATTTTTAAAACTTAAAAAAAAAAAAAAAAAAATGAAAATTAAACTCTTATTCTATTTTTTATGTTTAATATATATGTAAAATTATGATAGCTATATCAATTAATTATAAGTATATTAATTAGTAATTTTTTTTTCATAAATGAATCAGTAATATGCATTTCTGAAATGTTAGATTAGAAGAATAAAAACAATATCAATAACAAATTGTTGATGAATCGTTAATATCAGTTCCATTAATGTATATCTTTTTGCAATATAGAAAATTACTTTTATGGACGGTCTTCCTTTATATCTATTATCTCTCAATAAGCAAACCACTATTGTTTGGAAAATCATTTTTAGCAAAGGTAAACTACAACTCTTTTTTTTTTTTTTTTTTTTTTCATTGGAACGGAAGTAATTTCTAAGAATAATACAAACCCATTAAGTTCAGCTTATGAGCAAAAGTATTATCATTTGATTTAACTATAAACATTAAAAGTTTTAAAATAAATTTCTCATCTAATTTATCATTAACATCATAGTCAAATATATTTAAAGTGCTAAATCTTTACTGTGAGAATTAAATATACTTCATTGATGAATAAAATAATAAATTTCGTACTCTAATTCTAACATTTCATTTTTATCATGGTACTATATGTATATTTTTATTAAACAGAAAATTCAATAAAATATAACAATCTTCTTTCTCTTTTTATTATAAACATTAGAATTTCAGACATTTTATCACATCTTTCAAATATTGTTTCCTAAGCACATTGGAAGTACTATAAAAATTAATTAAGCAACTACAGCAACTTTTCTTGAAAATGCATTTATATTACAGAACGTAACTAATTAGTAAATAGAAAAGATTAATTTTAATACGTAGAAAAAAAAATCATGGCTTTTACTATGATAAAGTTTATTACCTTTTTGCTATATGATGACCTTTAAAAATAATGCTCAGACATGGTGCTAGATTGTTCCTATTACATTTATTAGAGCAGTAAATTTAAATTGCTGTAGTAATAATTCTTTTATCGTATGATAGAATTAATAAAATTAACAATTTACCATTAATGTAAAATATCTTGTAAACGAACACTGCTTACATTCTGAAATTCGAAGAAGAGATAATTAAACTTTTATGTTCATACAAACTTTAAAAAAAAAAAAATAAAAAAAAAGAGATAATTAAACTTTTTATACAAAATTTTCGATTTAGAATTTTTCTAAAATCTTATATAAAGTATTTTTGATTACTTTTCTGTTTAAAAAATAATAATATTGCATTATACATCAGTGCGTATTGAAATAATATAGCGTAAAATCATCAAAGTTCAACAATTCTGTCAAAATCATAAATACTATAAAATCCCCACAGACGTGAAATATAGAATAAGTGAGCAAAACCATCCAAACATGGAATCAAATTTAAACAAAGCACAGTGTTGAACAGAAATATTCAATCGTAACTGCACAGAAAACAGAAAATTCCATGTAACAGACTTCGTGATAGCAAAACCTATTTTTTAGTCGGGTATTCTTTCCCCTGACTGTTACGACTGAATTTACAACTTCTTTCTATGCTGTGAATGTGTTGTTTTAAAAGCTATTGAATCATCGCTGCGCATTCTTTTAGCAGTGTCAATCACAGTTGCTAAATCTTTACTGGAGATGGATCATTTATGTCTCAGAGTCACCTCAGATAATCAAAGATTTTTATATGGTATTTAGGATGCATTACAGACCAGTGTCTATTTTTTAAATAACTTTTTTTCTATAAACTCTTCAGTTCACACAGTAAAATGGAATGCAGCGTTGTTGTCCATAAACGGGAAATTCGGACCACAGATTCAGATGCACATATGAGACATAAGAACCTAGATACAATAGCAAATGACCTTCTTTAGAAGATGGTGAGGTCATAATAGATACCAATCACAGTATCACTCAAATTTAGGGCTCTGAACCTGCAAAACAATTCCTTTAGATTATTCTTTTGATTGCAGAATCTGTTCTCTTTTTAGATGTATGTTCATCAAGAATCACTCGTCAAACTAAATCAGTTGCCTTTAGTAAAGAGAACTCGACCTTACTCAAACTACGTTCATTCTTTTATTCCTAACACCACAGAAAAGAGCGAGTCCGAGAAGTAGGTTTTTTCATTTGACACCAGCCATGCTGTAAATAATGATTGTGTAGCCTCTGGGGGACGATGGGCGTGGGTTTCATGTCACGCTGTAGCAACGTATTGTCAAATTGGCGACGGTCTGGGATTCATAGCTAGAAATGATCCGGCGACATGCCGTCACAATTTTGATTATCTGTGATGTGACTTGTTCCATTTCTTCGGTAACTCTTTTAGAAGCATTTATTTGGGAACAAAGAGGACATTTTAGCTATGACAGATTTTACGTGCACCAGCCGTCATTAATTTACATGTTGGTCTTCGGCCTACGAGCTCGGCACTTTACCAACCTGGCTACTTAGCCCTGTAACTTTCAGTGAGCAGTGTATGCGAGATTTGCAGTAGTTATGTCGAAAATAGACCCCCTTCAGAATAATTGCTAGCAGATGTTTCATTTCATTTATTTATGCTTGGTAATATTCTTTCTTATGAAAACTTAACAATTATTTTGCTGTTATTTTTTTCTCTTCATCTTTTATTCAGATTTAAAAGTGTTTTGTGATTCAATAGATTTATATAATTTATTTGATAGAAAAAAAAATCGTTAGATCGTCTTATCATTATATTTTTACGTATGTGTGCGATAATTAAATATTTTAATCAATAAGTCATGGATATTTCTTTAAAGTCACTTCCTATTATTACTTTCAGCTCGCATATCCCATAAGGATTCAGATAAGAGCATTTAATTATTATTTTATACAACGGGATGCAGCGCTATAAACAGGTCAATTATTTTATACTGAGTGACAATTATACCAATGTTTGTTTCCGTTTCCCTCATCAGACATCCGACCGTCAGTTGCTCCAGTAGCAGTTACAGGGGCTCAAAGTCGTAATAAAAATAAATTTTAAAGTTATTTTGTACCGCTCCAAATTCGGTTTACAGGATTATTTATGCAATATACAATAGGAAAACAACCGTCAGCCACCTGGGAAGTGGTGGATCAGTCACTATGCCAAACCTGAAAAATATCTTTTAAAAAAAAAAAGTTATTTTATACCGCACGAAACTCATATATGTGATTCTTCATACATCAAATAATGGGAAAATAATCGTCAGCTTCTTTGGTAGTGGTGGAAAGACCGTCAGCCGAGGCCAGAAATGTTGTAACACGGCGTAGAAAATCCGACGAGGTCTAGTAATTTAAATGGCTAAACTGACATTTTTACCCTGTTCTGAGATAATATTTATAATAGAAGATATTATATATATAAAATAAATAGAGGATATTATATACACCCCGCGACAAAAAGATAGGTACACAGGGTTATTTCTTTGATTTTTCATAAAATAACATTATCTAAATTGTGCTTATCATTTATTATTATCATAAAATAACACTATTCCCGGACTAATTTAAGACTAATTTAGAAAATTTTTAAGACTAATTTTTTTCTAATTTAAGACTACACACCGCGACAAAAAGATAGGAACAAAGGTTTTTTTTTTACTTTTTGAATATGATTATTTTGAATATGATTGAAATATTTAATATGTTTTTGATATGATAATATTTTGTTATGATAATAAATGATCAGCACAATTTAGATAATGTTATTTTATGAAAAATTTAAAAAAAAAATCTTTTGTTCCTATCTTTTTGTCGCGGAGTGTAGTTTTAAATTAGAAACTTTTTAGTCTTAAAACTTTTCTAAATTAGTCTTAAAACAAAAATTAGTCCGGGAATCGTGGTATTTTATGATAATAATAAATGATAAGCACAATTTAGATAATGTGATTTTATGAAAAATCAAAGAAAAAACCCTTTGTACCTACCTTTTTGTCGCGGGGTGTATATATCAATCACAAAATATTTACTTAACTTTAATGTTGATTTTGATGTGTTTAAAATACTCTCAATTCTACCATCACTTTTATTTTTTAATATTCACTATTACGTAGATAAAAAATACGAGTTAAATAAAATTACAAAATACAAATACCTAATTAAATGACGCTAACAATATATTTTCAATTTAACAATTAACAGATTAATACACAAATTAGTTAGAAATTTAAAAATTGATGAAAAATAAATATTTATATAGCGTAAAAATCTGCTGAAAACACAGATTCGCACTCTTCTTCTGAACCCCAGGAAATAGCTATTTCTAAATTAAGGTCTCTATCACAGCTGTCTTGTTTTTCTTCAATTGTTTTAGTATCTTTAATATTTTTATAAAAAGAAAAAAAAATTCAATAAAAAAATATCTACTTTAGTTACATATTTAGTACAGACACATGAAAAAATAATTTTAAAAATACCTGTAGAATCTTCGACGATATTTGTTATACTCGTAATGGTTGATTGAATTTGATCTCCATCAAACCATTTTAAGCAATAATTACTTTCTTTTAGTCCCCTTCCATAATCCAGTCGATTGATTTGAGTTATATTCATTAATCCACAAATTGGAAATATACATTGAACTTAAAATTTGTTGCCGTATTTCAGATTAACATGGAGGAAATGTTGCGCCATCAATCGTTGACTTCAAAGTGAATTTATCTTTTTTTTTCCCTTTCATATTGTAATCTTTTTCAAATATTGCAACTCTTTCTGAATTGACGTCAACAATGCTTCGTATATTATACATTTTACAAACGTATTCTTGTATTGTACATTACAGTTCATCTAAATTATAGTCATCAGAATTAGATAAGTTAGTAAATGCTTTGATGTAGGTTGAAGATTTTATTAACAAATCAAATGGCCTTTTTTCCCCTTTTATATAAAATGCAGGATTAAAGTCGCATTTAGTGAAAGCAGGAAACCCGCGCAACGATGCACACAAATTTTGACTTAGAGCTGCATATGTTTTAGTCACATTCACATACCTTTGGCTATTTCCTGTTCCAAACGGGATATGTATTTTCAACTTACTTTGGATATGCTTCATATTTCCTAGTAATATAACCAAAATATCGGTGTCAGAGCATCTTGTAATGACATTTGCATCAAAATTCCAATAGCAAACATGAAATGCTATTTCTGTATCTGCTTCTTCGTGTTCTTGGCTATCCAGATGTTCTGTGCTTCTTTCTATCCCTTCATTTTCTTTCAAATATTTATAGCATGATTTATAATTAACGAAAACGCTTCTCTCACCGATAATTCTATAAATGAAGCGAAGTGATTATTTTGCCAATCGATACATAAAAACTTGTAAGGTTGAGACATGGAAGGTCGCTACAGTTTTAAAATTGAGCTGGATCCAGCGACTCCCGGTGACGCAATAGATGGGAATTTAAGAAGGTTGACACAAACGGTCGGCGAAGTTTCAGATAAAGTCGGTATGCTTTTGCGTCGGCATAGAGCTACGACAAAGAAAGTTACTTGCGGCGTGTGAAGTGGATACGAACAGGTTTTGAAGTTTTGCTTTGAAGTGGTTGGAGGTGATTGGATTAAGGATAAATATCAAGGCATTTTTGTAGAGAGTGTGGTGTTGACGTGGTGATTATGAGGTTAGATCCTTATGCTAGTGCGAAGTTATTCGATAGTAGAGTTTTCTAGTTTGGCGAGTATTACGGTGTAGATAGAGTGGAATTTGCGTGAAAGGAATTGACGGACAAGGGAATCCTGTCGTCAACTCTTAAGCGAGCATAGTTCAGCGAGCGAACTGAGAGCAGTTTTAACCGTGTTTCACTATTTCTGCTGGGTCAGACTTAAGTTCTATATTTCTTTAAATTGTTCATTTATTTGATTATTTGATTGAGTTCGGACAAGTTATCCTCCCTGATTTAAGTTTAAATAAAAGTCTTATTTATAATTTATATTCAAGTCTCGTGCTCTTCAGTTATCTATTTAGTTATCTAATTTATTAATTAAGATGGAGTTTGCAACCACGCAAACCCCACAAGCTGAATTAAAGAATCCCTAAAATTTGTATTATTTAATTCACAAGAAAAATTCTCACGTCGTATTTGATCAGAACTGTTTATAGAGAAATTTTGTCCCTGTGTTCTTCCTCTCAAGAAATACTCCTCATCTTTTATTGATGGAGAAAAATATCAATCGAATGTTATTATGACTTTATGTGCAGTAGTTGTAGTAAAAACTGACAATAAATTCTTGGAAATATTACCAAAGATCAACGGAACGTCTGTCATCGCATGTAAAACGAAGTAACTATCGAATATCATAACGTCACAAGTTTCTGGCTAATTACTGCCAATATTCCTTTCCAATATTTTAAATAATACCGATTTATCTGTCTTACAAATAGCTGCATCAAGGTAACACATTGCTATCGGAACTGGAGTTAATGGATAAGTGAGAATAGCATCTATATTTAATGTATGATTCAAAGCAAGTAACAATAATTGGCCAAGTAAGTCGTGCTGCATCCGCAATTCAACTAATTTACCGGACACTGCCATTTTTTTTACTTTCTTCTATATGTAATATAGAGAAAGTATTGGATTCGTAAAAATTTTCGACCTGGGGTTTTTGATGGATTTACACGTTTTGAGAGCTGTAGAACACGATTTTAGAAAATGTCTGTCTGTCTGTCTGTCAGTCTGTCTGTGTGTGTGTGTGTGTGTGTGACAAAATTTTGTGGCAACTGTATCTCAGGAACTACTGCACAGAATTTCATACAAATTAGTATGTAGTTGCACCTTGACATAAATTAGTGCCTATCAACTTTTGGTAAAAATTGTCTTACAGGTTGCGTTGCGATCCCGCTTTTTCTAAATTTTTAACATGGTGATATAGGACAAAATTTTGTATAAATGTGCATAAAGAGAATTATTTTTTAGTAATCATTATGAAATTTACAAGAATTATTTATAATAGAGGTAGTCAACTGGGGAAAAAATTTTGTATGCGTAGGAGCCTCGTGAACCCCCCTGGGGGGGGAAGTTCCCCCTCGAGGGGAGTAAATTTTCAAGATGGGTATCTTTCGAAAGGTCTCGTCAATACCTTTAAAACGAATGGTTGAACTATAAATCTGTGATAATTTAAAACAAAGTTATCGATTTTTTTTATTTTTAACAAAAAGTAACTTAGAAAAAAAAAATTGTATTTTTTTTTTTTTTTTTTTTTTTTTTTTTTTTTAACGAAATTTAACCAGACTTGGTATTCAGTTGGCCCCTGACATAAACTGGGGCTGATTAGATTTGGGGATCAATCACTCAACAGGTGGTGCTGTGATAATATTTTTTCTAAATTTTTAACATGGCAGTATAGGACAAAATTTCGTATAAATGTACATAATGGGAGTTATTCTTAACCTGTGATTGTGAAATTAATATGGATTATTGATAATAGTAGTAGTTAATTAGGAAAAAAAATCTCGGTCATCGCTTCCCCCTCCCAGGGGAAAGTATCCCCTTGGGGGGGGGGATTTTCAAGATGGGTATCTTTCGAAAGGTCTCGTCAATATCTTTAAAATGAATGGTTGAACTAGAAATATGTGATAATTTAAAACAAAGTGATCGATTTTTTTTTTTTTTAACGAAAAAAAACTTTGAAATTTTTTTTTTTTTTTTATATTGTTACTGCGTGAATTTGTATAGGAAAATATAGAAGAAAGTCTTGTGGTGACCACAGCATACTAGTTTTCTTTTGGATAGTATCCGCAAATGTTGAAACTTTACATTTAGAAAGAAAAAAAAATGCATTTCAAAGAGACTTATAGATTTTTTTCCCACGATTTCCTCAAAAATTTTTTAAATGTTAAAAGTACGTTTATTAAAAAATAAATTAAGAAAAAATCGAGATAAAAATAAGTAAAAAATAAAGTATATTTAAAAAAAAATATTAATAAAGTATTAAAAAAAAAAAAAAAAAAAAAAAATAAGGCGCGTCGCACAATTTTTACTTTCCAGAGTGGAATGTTAAACAAGAAAGAAAAATCATGCAGTACGCATTGATTAGTAATACTTTCCAACTGTAAGTAATTGTTGTATCGAATAACTTTTAATATTCTTTGCCTACGTTATCACACAACAGACAGAATGACTGAAAAGTATACAGATAGACTAATTCATTTTAAAATTACTCTTAGACATTTTGGAAAGAGTTAAAAAGGCTTAACGCAAAGGAAAATGCAGACGTTACATTATAATTGCAGCTTTTGATCTCTCTGAATGATTTAGTGTAGCCCTGTAAATCAGAGAGGTAATCATATCATATTCTATACAAGGCATTATTTTAGATTAATAACAGTATATTTCAATATTTTTCTGATTTTTACAGTAGAAAGATTTTTAAATATAACTTTCAAAAAATTCTGTCCTAAAACGTAATGCAGTGTTTTTTTTTTTTTTTTTTTTTTTTGTCCCTGTAAACAAACTAGTTATACAGGACCTATTAATGTCATTTTAAATGGGGAACATTCTATAGGGAAAATATTTATAAAAATAACACTCATAGAATACAATGCTTTCAAATGCTTTTGGGTGTCCCTGTACACAAACCAGAAGCGATATTCACTCAATTTTGAAAATGGAGCATCCGATAGTGAACTTCAATAAAACATATCAGTTTCGAGAAATTCAATAAATATTTACAGGAGTTAGAGTGCGGGCAGAAAGACATACAGACAGATGGACAGATACACAAACTGAAAACATATTCACACTTAAAAATGTTAGAAAGTGTTAAAAACGCTTAATGTAAACGAAAGTACAATTCTAGCAATTTTTTATTAATAGCTCTTAATGTAAGTGGACATTTTTGTGCCATCCTGTAATTCTAATGCTAATCATACTATATTCTGTGCAAAGCATTCTTTTGTGCATATAAATAACATACTTCAATTTCCAAAAACTTCGTGGAAAGTAAAGTTATTAAAATTTGATTTATAGAATATTTCTCATAGAACACAATGCTTTGGAATAATTTTGAGTATCCCTGTACATGAACCGATGGTGGTAATTCCTCCATTTTATACAGGAAACATCCAATAATAATATGTCTACAGTAAAGTTATGAAAATATGGTTTATAGAAATACCTCTCATAGAACACAATGCTTTCAGATAATTTCGGGTGACCCTGTACACAAACTAGTAGAGGTATAAACTCCATTTTCAATAGGGAACATCCGATAGTGAACTTAAATGACATATATCAGTTTCAAGAAATTCCATAAATATTTAAGGGAGTTAGAGCGCGGACAGACAGACGGACAGACAGACAGACAGACAAAACGAAGTCATAAATACTTTTCAATCTTGTTGGAAAGTGTTAAAAATGTTAGAAAGTGTTAAAAACGTTTATCGTAAACGAGAGTACATATCTAGCAATTTTTTTAATTATAGCTCTTAATTGAACAGGATATTCTTGTGCCATCCTGTAAATATAATGCTAATTATGTAATATTCTACTCAAAGCATTCTTTTTAGCATATAAATAACATATTTCAATTTCCTAAAATTTCGTGGAAACTAAAGTTATTAAAATTTCATTTATAGAAATATCTCTCATAGAACGCAATGCTTTGGAATACTTTTGAGTGTCCCTGTGTATAACCCAATGGTGGCATTCCCTCCATTTTATGCAGGAAACATCCAATAGTGAACTTGAATAACATATTTCAATTTTATTATGTCCTCAGTGAAGGTATTAAAATATGATTTTTAGAAATACCTCTCATAGAACACAATGCTTTGAAATACTTTCGGGTGTCCCTGTACACAAACCAGTAGAGGTACAAACTCCATTTTCAATAGGGAACGTCCGATAGTGAACTTGAATGACATATTTCAATTTAATTAAGATATGTCTACACTAAAGGTATGAAAATATGGTTTATAGAAATACCTCTCATAGAACACAATGCTTTGAGATACTTTCGGGTGACCCTGTTCACAAACTAGTAGAGGTTTAAACTCCATTTTCAATAGGGAACATCCGATAGTGAGCTTAAATTAAATATATATCAGTTTCATGAAATTCCATAAATATTTACGGGAGTTAGAGCGCGGACAGACAGACGGACAGACAGACAGACAGACAAAACGAAGTCATAAATACTTTTCAGTCTTGTTGGAAAGAGATAAAAATGTTAGAAAGTGTTAAGAACGCTTAACGTAAACGATAGTACATATCTAGCAATTTTTTTAATAAAGCTTTTAAGTGAACTCGATATTCTTGTACCACCCTGTAAATATAATGCTAATTATGTAATATTCTACTCAAAGCATTCTTTTTAGCATATAAATAACATATTTCAATTTCCTAAAATTTCGTGGAAACTAAAGTTATTAAAATTTCATTTATAGAAATATCTCTCATAGAACGCAATGCTTTGGAATACTTTTGAGTGTCCCTGTGTATAACCCAATGGTGGCATTCCCTCCATTTTATGCAGGAAACATCCAATAGTGAACTTGAATAACTTATTTTAATTTCATTCAGATATGTATTCAGTGAAGGTATTAAAATATGATTTTTAGAAATACCTCTCATAGAACACAATGCTTTGAAATACTTTCGGGTGTCCCAGTACTCAAACCAGTAGAGGTACAAACTCCATTTTCAATAGGGAACGTCCGATAGTGAACTTGAATAACATATTTCAATTTCATTAAGATATGTCTACACTAAAGGTATAAAATATGGTTTATAGAAATACCTCTCATAGAACACAATGCTTTGAAATACTTTCGGGTGTCCCTGTACACAAACCAGTAGAGGTACAAACTCCATTTTTAATAGGGAACGTCCGATAGTGAACTTGAATAACATATTTCAATTTCATTAAGATATGTCTAGAGTAAAGGTATGAAAATATGGTTTATAGAAATACCTCTCATAGAACACAATGCTTTGAAATACTTTTGGGTGTCCCTGTACACAAACCAGTAGAGGTACAAACTCCATTTTCAATAGGGAATGTCCGATGGTGAACTTGAATAACATATTTCAATTTCATTAAGATATGTCTATTTTAAAGGTATGAAAATACGGTTCATATAAATACCTCCAATAGTGAACTTGAATAACATATTTTAATTTCATTAAGATATATCTACAGTAAAGGTATGAAATTATGGTTTATAGAAATACCTCTCATAGAACACAATGCTTTGAAATACTTTCGGTTGTCCCTGTACACAAACCAGTAGAGGTATAAACTCCATTTTCAATAGGGATCGTCCGACAGTGAACTTGAATAACATATGTCAGTTTCAAGAAATTCCATAAATATTTACAGGAGTTAGAGCGCGGACAGACAGACAGACAGACAAACCGAAGTCATAAACACTTTTCAACCTTGTTGGAAAGTGTTAAAAATAGCATATTCTAGTAACACTTCTATATGAAACCGAGGAATGAACAGGTCAATATGCGATAGTTTCAACACTAATAATAATTATATTGTCGTCAGCTTTTTGTTTAACCGGTAAGTTATCAGTTTAGCCATATAAATTACTAGACTGCGCTCGGATCTTCTACGCCATGTTACGATATTCGCCTCGGCTGATGATCTTTCCACCACTACCAAAGCAGCTGACGGTTATTTTCCCATTATTTGATGTATGAAGAATAATATATATGAGTTTTGTGCGGTATAAAATAACGTTAATTTTTAAGATTTTTTCCAGGTTCGGCCTAGCGACTAAAGTATAATCCACCACTTCCCAGGTAGATTACGTTTATTTTCCCTATTATATATTGCATAAGTAATCCCCTAAACCAAGTGTGGAGCGGTATAAAATAACTTTATTTTTTTTTATATTTTTATTTATTTATTTATTTTTTACAAGTTCGAGGACCTCCTACTGCTACTCTCAACGCGCGTGCGATGACTGACGCTCACTTTTGTTACTGTTGATACCTAAACAAATACTGTAAATAAGACTTGATCGGTATGAAATCACTACCAAAAACGAAGCGCTGCCTCCCGTGCTATAAGTTAAATTTCTCTTTGGAAGTGCTCAAAAGTTTTTCACGAAAATAGATAAGTTTGTTGTACCGGGTGATCCAAAAGTCACGACAAACTTTAAAAATGAATAATTCGAAAACGAATCAAGATACAAAGATACGGTTTGCACCAAACGGATGGAAAAGAAGCCGAGTTTTGTGTGGCAACGAAAAAAAAAAAAACAGTTCTCTTGGCGACCAACAGATGGCGCTGTCGGATTTCTGATGTAGGATTATGCAAAGCAACAAACGATATAAAAATGAGCAACTGCAGCAGGTAATGGTAGTCGAAGTTTACATGCATCGAAATATCGCATTCTCAGTCGCTACTTTAATCACGCATGGCCTCCAAGATCTCCCGATCTGACACCCTGTGACTTTTGGCTGTGGGGATTCTTGAAGTCAAAAAGTGTACCGCAACCAACCGGGATCACTAGCAGCACTGAAAGATGCCATCCGCCAAAATGTGTCTGCCATAACGCAAGAAATGCTACTAAATCCTGTGAACTGTGTGGTGAATCGTCTCACAGCTGTACTTCTGAATGATGGACAGCACATTCAGCATTGACTGTAGTTGTACTAATTAACTGTAATTAAGCTGACTTGTAAGTTTTCAACACTTTTTTCATTTGTAAATCATCTTTTGGTGAAATAAAACACTATAGCGCCATCTGTTGGTCGCCAAGAGAACTAATTATTTTTTTCGTTGCCACACAAAACCCGGGTTCTTTTTCATCCGTTTGGTGCAAACCGTATCTTTGTCTCTTGATTCGTTTTCGAATTATTCATTTTTAAAGTTTGTCCTGACTTTTGGATCACCCGGTATATACCTTTCGATTTTACCCACTGCCTGGGGTTTATTTTGTCTGGAACGGAAAACAAATACAGATTGACTGCCACCGTTGTTGACCGTGAAAGACTTACTATTGAGTTTCTGGGTGGTAGCTATTTATCCTTTTTAAAATTCTATCCAGACTCGTGAAATGAAGATTTTGAATAAAATTTACACTACGACTTCCGAATAACGCAACTCTGCGTAGTTATCTGGAAGACTCTTTTGCCTTGCATTTCGGTTGTATTAAACTGTAATAACAAATCAGTGTCATTTACAACATTGCACGCTGTGTAATAGCATCCATAGTACTGCCAAATGTACGCCGCCCGTGTGCTTTATACACTTTTAATACTTCTTTTTTTACATCACGTGTACTATATATAGTACACGTGATGACAACGTGATGAAACATCCTTCATAAAATAATAAACTGACACATTGTTATTAAAAATATGATTTAACTCTGAACCTTAAAAGCATTTAAATATTTTTGTATGATTTTTTTTTCTTTTTAAAAAATAATTCACAGATTTATTTATTTATTTATTTATTTTTTTTAAGTGGGAAAAAAAGAAAAAAAAAAAAGTTCGAAATTTATAGAAAAAAAACCCCACCTCAATTAAATGATAATAATAATAATAATCTAAATTTAGAATAGACTTTTCATTATCTACAAGCTATCATAAATCAATTATGATAAACTGAATTTACATATTTAGAAATCGCCATGTTCTGCTTCATTTTAACAGGCAAAATTTTTGAACTGAGAAATTACAGTCTTTATATTTCGAACACAACGCAAAGATGGAATTTAGGAAATACACAATTAATACACTTTTTCTTATCTTTAGATATACGATAACTTTAATAATATAAAATGTAATGGTAGAATACAGAGACTATTTTAATAGATCGAAATGGATTTCATTTCAAGGATCATAAATGCAACCTACAGTTAAAAAGTCAATCCACGAAGTCAATTTGAATATCAAAATGTTAAACAGTACCAAAGTTTGTTTCATATCAAATCATAAAAAAAGTGATAAACTATAGCAAGAATTCCTTTTTGTAACAGGAATGGTTATTCTTAAAAGTTAAATTAATTGTGAATCTTTGTAACCCCATACTGGATAAACAGTTTCATCAATTATTCATATTAAATTAATAATAAAAAGCTTGAATGTGGGAAAATACTTATATGAATAAGTGAAGTATAGTAATCCAATAATAATAAAAACAATAACACGAATAGGCAAACATCAAAACGTGCTATAATAAACAGAATTCACACAATCAACACTAAAACGAAGTAAGAAAAGAAGAAAGAAACAATGTGGTTGTAAATCCGTGGGTAGTAGAAAAGTAGAAATGAATGATCAACTCCTCGTATCAACGCTGATAGAAACACTGCGCATGTGCGAAAACAACCTGAAACATTCATAGTACGTTGCAGTGATTAACCCTTTAACGTTCACTACTTAATTTATTTTTAAAATTACTAAACTAATTTTAAAAATGGCTTTTAGACACATAGCTGATCATAAATATTTAAAAAATAAAAAATTAGCATTGTTCCTTTTCGAGAAATTTTCGGTTTGAAACATCTGTAAGTAAACCTTATTAAATTCAAATAATATTTAATTTAATAAATAAATCACTTTATAAGTAAACATTATCGACAACAAAAACTCGTAAAAGTTGCATAGATCCCAACATTTCAATTTATTCCGGAGTATTTTAACCCTTTACGGCACAAGGTAATTCGGATCATTTAAATTACACTACCACCGGAATTTAAGAACATAATTAAAATAGAAGAAATTTTAAATTTTCACGTTAATAAAAGGGCCTTTTCTACTATGTTATAAATGTAAATTTTTGCTAAAAAATTTCCGGGATGAGTTTTTGCACTTGAGAATTAAAATTAGGCGTTCCATCAGCGGGAACACTGCGACTGAAAGGGTTAAGCACAGTCCAGCACAGTGATATCCTATTTGTAAAGCGCAGAGACATTCTATCGATGTTGCCCTGCGATGTGACAATAATGGGAGATTGCGATGTTAATACAACATCGCTGGGACTAAGTGTGCTATATGGGTATGCACAAACCTTACTGTACCGTCCTCTCTCTTCATTGGTCTTTCAATCAGTCCTGTTTTTTGATTCTCTTCTTATGTTAATTTCAGTGCTCCGTACGTAATTTTTCTACAATGGCGTAGAATGATATTTATTGTTCATCAAGCTCTCTGCAAATAAATATTGATCATTTTAAAGTTGAAAAATATTTCACATCATGTTATCAAATCTTTTAAATATCTACTGAGATCATAGTGCCTTTAAAAAAGCAATGACAAATCTTTATTTTTATTTTTATATTTCTTCAGAAATTGATTTCATACAATCATATCTTTATATATCAATCTATATCTTTATATAATGAAAACTTTTCATCACGATAACATAAATATAATGAACAAGTAATTATTTTAAACCAGAATTGAACAACAGACTTAACTTAGAAATATCTTGAATGAGTTCGTTGATCACATTTATTCACCATCTCATTTCATAACGGCTGCCCTTTTAAAAATTCAGATACTTAAGAAATTATATCTGAGAACCAATTTATTTGAAATTCGTTATATACATAGCCTATATTAAGGTCTGAATCAAGTTTATTCCTCAACTTGATTCAACATTTTGTTTCTAAATGGCAGTTGCTCAAAACTTTTAAACTCAGATAAAATACGCACTTATGAAGCGATTTATTTGAAACTATTTCCATACATGACACATATCAAGGTCTTAAACGAAATATTTTGAAGCATTCAGTGCAACACCTATAGGGAATAACCTATTTAATAATGCAAGTTTAGTGTTTGGCTGAATGTATTTAAGTTTGTCTACTCAGAATTTCCCCCCACTTTGCGCTTGTAATGACCAATCACTGTAAAAAATTAATGCTGCTGTAGGCGGACTTGTAGTTAGCATTGTGTCATAGCGCTTGTCTTGTAATCGCTTAAGTCTGAATCAAGTTATTAATAAACTTATTCAGTCAACTGGTAGGAAATTAGCGGTTACCTGAAAATTTCAAGCTCACAAAAAAAATAAACATATTAAGCCAAAGTCAAGTTTATTAATCCGTTGAATCTGATATCTTGTTTCAAAATGGCGGCCACTATAAAATTTCAAATTCAGATAAAAGAAGTATTTATAACCCGATTTTCTTGAAACTCGGTATGCACATAACACATAGGAAAGTTTCAACCAAATTTATTTTTCAGCTGCATTCGCCATGTTGTTTCAAAATGGGAGTTATTTGAATGAACAAAGCTATCAACCTACCTTCATACTATGCTAGAAGAATTTGTTTAAAATAATTTTTTTTTACGTACAATTTTAAACATAACTATTATTAAAATATCAAAACCCCAATTAAAAGTTCCACCCAAATATTATTTAACAACAACTACGCTTAATTAAACATGATATATATTCATTGAACTAATTCAGAATATCATATCTTTCGTAATTCATTTCCTTCTCCAAATTTTAACCTTTTTTTTTTTTTTTTTTTTTTTTTTTTTAAGAATAATAAAAACATAAAAATATGTGTTTAACAAAAAACAGAACTTGTTATGCTAATAACTTAACTTAGCGGAACATATGCTGGATAATTTTTCTTATAAAACAACGCATGAAGAAATTTTCCGAAACATTTCCGATAAGTTTAATGTTATTCTAGTGAAAATAATACGAATGTTAACAGCAGTTCTAAATTAAATTTTCTTTAAGACTTTCTCTTTTATTTATATGATTTTTATCTATGTATCCCTATTACAATTTAACATATTAAAGACCTCGAGGCAAAAAAGTTACAATACAGAAATTTTGATTAAAACATAGAAAAAATAATTGAAAGAGTAATATTGATTTATATATAAATTGAATTACTTTTGAAACTACGGCTGGCATTTTTCTTTTAATACTATTAAATTTATTCAAAATAGGGCATTGAATTTAAATATATAATCCAAACTGAAACAACTGATTTTAATTTTATTTTCTCTTACCCATAAATTCTAGAGAAAATATTGTTTTGTGGTCAAATTTTTTGAAATTGAGTTTTTGTTATATTTGTACATTTTGAGGTTTCTTGAAGCAAAAAAACAGGTTTTTAAAGGTTGGTTTCTATGTCTGTCTATTCACAGGTCGACATGTAAAATTTTGATTTTATAATTTTGGCTGATCTTTATGTTTTTTGTGTGCTAAAATCGAAAATGAAGTCAGTTTTTCTCTATCACGTATAGATTTTTGCTAATACAGGGTGCCTACCAATATAATTTCTTTCCTTACTCTTCCACCAATATAATTATATGGCATGTTTTATAGTATGTTTTCATGATTAATTAATCATGCATACATATTGTTATAATAGCGCAGCATTAGTGCGACGTAAAACCTTACTAACCAACCGAACAACCTATTGTTATGATGGTATATGTAAGAAATTGTATCAGTAAGCGCCCTGTATTGACAAAACTCTGTACATGATAGAGATAAAAGGGCTAAATTTTCGGTTTCAGCACATGAAAAAACATAAATTTCAGTTAAAATCATTAAATTAAATTTTGTCATCTTCAATTTTGTAGGCCTGTGTTACCAGCATAAATCAAAAACAAATTGTAGCTGAAGGCCAAAATTCTGTATTCTATATATGTATCATATAGGAACTAAACTTTTTGTTAGATCAAGTAAATGGTTCGTGTATATAGAGACTCCAAGAGCACTCAAATATATTACGTATATGGGTGAAACTTCTGGTGGGTATAGTTTATCTATAGGCTGCACTAAACAAAATAAGATAAATATATATATGCATTTTTTAAGCATTAAAGCATGTTTCATTCAGAATATAGTACGAAAAGCAGTCTATTCGTTTACAGGGCTATCCAAAAAACCCAGAACTTAATGGAACTATACTTGGAAATTGATGAAAGTGCATTTTAGACTGCGCTAGGCGTTATTAATATAGGACTATATTTAAATGCATATAGTAGTATGTACAAAAAATATTGAAGACATATAGGAATACAAACAATTAAGCGAAAACTTTTTTTTCTTTATATATATATATTAAATGTTGTTGGTGGTAGTGCTGTACAATATTTTACTATGTCCAAAAAACGTTTCGCAATGGAAATTATGTCCTCATACCTATACGTTAAATAAAGTATTTTTTTAAGTTAACATCTCAACGCGCTTTGAGCTTCCTTGAAACTGAAGTGAAATTTTTAAATGTTGGTCTTTGTGCTTGCCTGCTATCAGCGTAACTAAAGCAAATAATTGCTAGCATTGCAGATATTTAATTTGAAGATTATATGATTTTACTACTTGAAAAATTTTCATCAAGACTGCTAAGCATCAAAAACTGATGCATGCGGGCGTTATATGAATAATTTGGAATAAACTTTAAAATTCAATAACAACTTTGGATTCTTTATAAATGCAGGTATTATTAAAAAGAAGGGTTGAGAGTGCTCACACGAAATTCTTTCTTAAATAAAACTGTTCCTAAACCTAACTTGAACTTATTTTAACTTGGGTATATTTACAGTACTTGTTATCTCAAGTTTAATCAGATATCTCTCTTTATAATACAGAAAAGCAGAGTACTAAGAAATCGTCTTAGTTGGGTTGGATTGTGGGATTAAGGCCGATTGACTGCCCTAGGGTCCTAGGCCTGAGCAGGGAAGTCGTCTGAGAGTCCGAACAGAATATTTGGGAAATTATTGCACAATTACGTTTTAAATGTATATTTTAACATTATGGAAATTATGATTACCATGTAGTTTTTATATTATCCTGTATTTATGAATATTTTGATTAAATAAAATGGTTACATATTATGGAAAAAAAAATTCTTTTTATTTTCCTTTAATCTCATAAATACGTGTTACAGTCAAAGAAAATTGCATATTTTCATTTTATATTGATATAGTGAAAACTAAGAATATATAAAATTATATTTGGAAATGATAGACAGTGAAAATATATTATGGCGTTGGCTCCTTAAGTAATTCATAAAGGAGGCATTAACATTATAAAGCCACTTAGTAGAATTCACCTATTAAGATCATAGTCAACCTTTTTCACTGTACAGATTTTTCATAAAACTATGCCTCGCATTCTAAAGATTTCTTCACCTATTAAATAAGACTACTGTCAAATTGTGTCCCTTTATGGCTTTTACATAAAATTAATAACCCCGTTCTGGAGACTTGTTCACCTACAAATTACGATAACAGCAAACTTTGTCCTTGTACGACTTTTGCATAAACAAAATTTCTTATTGTATTTCTAGAATGAGAATTTTGGTTGAAATAAATGAATACTTAAATTTAAACCTGGGACGACCACTTATCAGATTGTTATTTCATTATTAAAATCTGAATTATTCTATAATGATTAGAATTACATTCATTTTAAGGTCAAGTAGTCTTCAAGTAAATAAATACGAATTTTATCCTTATAAATTTATTTTAATTAATATTTAAATATATTTTAATTGTATTAATACAATTAACATTTAGGTAAACTTAAAGAAATTCTTTTAAATATTGTAAAACGTCATTATAAATAAATATATTTTCTAGTAAAATACAATTAATTTATCACGTTACTTAATAGAATTTTCAATATAATATCTCAATAAAATTACAAGAATTTTCCTTAAAACTTTCTTAAAAATTTGCAAAATTTCTAATTCTTTTTTGTTAGTAATAGCATGTTTAAATATTGTCAAACTCTCTTTATACAAATTACAGGAGATAATTAGACCAGTATTGTCTTATTTTACAAGTTAAAACAAAGCTCTTGCTCAGTTAATGCTCTAATAATTTTTTTATGGCCGATAAAGTTTGCATTGACTATGCTTAAAAAAGCATCACGAAATTTAAATTTTGCGGAAAATGTTTTAGAAATTCTCTAATTGGGTCTTAATTGAATTACTTTACGTCTAAGAAGAAATGGTTGAGGAGCTTCAAGAAATTACTTGCGGGAATTTTAGTTTTAAACTACAGTTAATAAATTATTTAGGTTCAATATAATACAACGTTTATACGTAAAAGAATTTTGTACCTATGTATAGTGGAGAGTGTAACACAGTGTTCCACTTTTACATTATAAGTTTTATTTCATTCATTTATTTACACCTTTATTTACTTATTTATTTTTCGTTAAAAAGTAAAAAGATTAATATTTTAAATATAAATAAAAATATCTATATATCTGGTGGGGCACTCACACTACTTTCTCTTACCCTGCAGTTTAGATTCAGATTGGTGATAAAAGGGTGATTAAGGGTGATAAATACAGATTGGTGATTAAGGGGTAAGATACCAAGTACAGTTATGTAAACCTACATTGAAAACATTTCAAATTATACTTCAAAATAACTTTATTTTCCAAATAATTCCGTGTGATGGGGCTGCTGCTCCCCTCAAACCCCGTTTAATTATCGTATCTACATTTATATAGAATTCAAATCTGCCAAAATTCAAAATTTCGCTTAAAATTATTCAGACAACATTCACACGCACCATTCCTTGAAACTTTTCAAGTGACAAACTTATATTAACTTCAAAATACAATATTTAAATTGCCTGAAATTATTTGTTTTTAAGTTACTCTCATAAAAGGCAGAGGCAAAGATCAAACTATAAAAACCTGACTTATATATTTAAGAGACCTCAAAAAGTGTAAATATACAAAAAAAAAAAAAAAAAAGCGATGATTATTAAACTTAAAAATATAATTTGTGCACCACATGGGTGTGAGCTATTAATTCCGATTCCTGAGCAGTTTTCCTGTTCAAGATATACTATTATAGCAATGCACTTGTACTAATAACGTTCTATAAAAAACAATGCTTTTGCCTAATTATTGACAGCCCTGTATATCATCTAAAAATTATGTACACACCACATGGTGCACATAAATATAATTCTGTATTAATAACACACAGCATAATCTGAAATACACTTCCATCAATTTTTAAGTATTGCCCCACTATATTTTATTTCTGTATTGCCCAATAAACAAAAAGTGAATAATTTTAATACTATATTTTACATGAAACCTGCTTTTATGCGTATAAAAATATCTATTAATTTCATTTGGTTTGGTGCAGACTATAGATATTAAACTCTTCTTAACTGTAATTTTCCCCATAGAAATAATGTATTTGGTTTCTCTTGGGTATCCCTGTACACGAACAATTTGCTTAATCTCAATGAAGAGTTTTGTGTAGCATTCCAGTATGTTACAGATTTTGGATACCTAGTTTTAATTTCCTAATATTATTTGTTTTTGAGATATGCTGATAACAGACACACACATAGATTAACCACTAAAACATGATTTTCGGATTCAGTGGACCTTAAAATATGTAAATATGGCAAAAACTCCAATCGAAAACTTGATACAAAAACAATAGTTTCTCTACCGTATACATGGGTATGAGAGAGTAAATATCAAACAATCTTTAAACACCTCTTGTCATGTCCTAATTTTGTGTTACTAATATTTCCAATTCATTCAGAAATAAAGAATAAATTACACCCATTAGCAAAGTGGACAATTTTTTCCCATCTCCAGTGCACAGTGGTATACATCCCAAGATACAGAAAACTAACCTTTTTATATTAAAATAATACAAATTACACTTTCTTTAACATAACACTTTTTAACACTCTTCCAGACTAAAGAACTTAATGCTAACACCTTAAAATTACACAAATTTTAAAAGAAATTTAACAAATGAGGAATCAAATCAAACTATCTAAACCTATGTGTTCCAAACTTCCTTATATATATATATATAGATATATATACATATATACATGTATGTATATTTATTTTATAAATAAAACTAGAAGCCGTTTTGAATGATAAGGACTTATATTTTGACTGATTCAGCAATTAAAAAGAACAAAGTCATGCACAAAATTACAAAAATGCACCACAGAAAAGGAATTTAAATGTAATAAGTGCAAAATTTTAAATAAACACCATATAATGCAAGAACTAGCAGCAATTGTTATGGGGCGAAAGAAGATACGACCCTTCGTCAAGCGAACAAAGTAGACACGAGTACTTCAAACAAAGCGGCAACGCACAAAATCTATTCAACTGAAGAACAAAAATAAATAAAGTAAAATTTAATTATAAATACAGGTGTGACCAGAATTATAAAAGTGAAAGAAGGAAATAAATAAATTAATAAAATTAAAAATTGAAATAAAATCAACAAATCTAAAGAAGTTCAAAAGCAAATGAAAAAAACTAAGTTACGTGAGTAAAAAATTGAAACTGTCATATATTTTTATATGCACAATGCCATGCTTGGAATATAATGGGGTAAAAAGAGTTTATATCCTTCGTTTACATGATCACACAAAATATATTTCAGATATCTGCGCAATGCTATGTAATGGCTTAAAATTTAATTAAATATGTGTCATGCTTTTTTTTTAATTCTACGATAAATTTATGTACACAGATTTGTGTTTAAATCATTTACAGATAATGTACAGAGCTACTCAAAAGTAGCTGAATTACTTTCGAAGAGTGGTGGAGGGGAAACAGTTCTCTGATTAATTTGAAATAATTTTTTTAATTACAGAAGTACTTTGCAAATGTTAAAATACGATGCCTTTTACCTAACATTTTAAATTGTAAAAATATGTGTACAGTAATGTAAGTTAAAAGAAATTAGTTTGTGTCCCACAAAAGTTTATTCACCATTAAATAATGTAACGTACACGAATTTGTCATAGCATATAAATTAACATTTGTAGGCGCAATGAAATTCATTAATAAGTCATAAACATTTTTTTCTTATTTAAATTTATCTTCTTTGCTTTATTCTATATTTAATAGAATAATGTATTGCATTCATTAAAAAAATTTTGACTTCCAGTTTTTTATAGATTTACATAGTTTTTAAATTTGAATTTCCATACCTTCAGAAGATGCTGTGATCAATAAAAATATATATATATCTGTCTGTCTTTTTGTCTCGCTGTGTGTCTATCTGTGTATGTATGGCAAATATATTGTGATGACTCTATCTTAAGAACTAATGCATAGAACTTCACAAAAATTTATATTTAGTTGTACCTTGATATAAATGTATGCTTAACAATCTGTTTGACTCAAATTGTCCAAGAGGAAGGTGATTGTATGCTTCAATGTATCTATTTAACAGGAAGGCTATATCTCAGCATTGATTTTGTGTAGTTTCCGAAATTTTGATATGATAGTGTCGTTTTGAAAAATTATACCGTTTTATTTCTGGTGCATTCTGAGCGACAGTTTGCGCAACGATGCTGTAATTTTCGCAGTGCAAAAGGAGATTATACCTCGGCTCCTACAGTATGTAAAAGCAACTAACTTGATATATGGGATGATCATTCTAAAAACAAACACTGTATCCGGTAGGTCCTTAACGACCGACAAGTGGCTCTGGTATTGTTTAACTTCTGTGATTTTCAATATGCTGTATATCTCAGCACCTATTGGATAAAACTGCATATATAAAATTTTGATTGGGAGAAGCTATGATTGCATTTTTGTGCATGTTATGTGTGTTTTGTATGTAGCGCTATTGTATAGAGTAACTATATGATCTATCGTCCTTGCTGAGATTTAAACAGCTGTTACAAAATTTAAGAAGAGTTATCAAAAATACTGGCGGTTCAGAAATTTGAAGCAAATGAACTTTTTCATATGAAAAACCAATCCGGATGATTTTCTGAGTTACGTTTTCGCACTACAATTTACACAAACGTTTTGCGTTTCGTGCTATGTTGGCAAATTCAATTAAATGCATAATCAAAAGTAGAAACGCACATAAAAGACAACTGATAGCATTTAACGCTCGCAAGGTGGTCCTTATGATGTCTGTAATCAGAGTGAATTCAAATATAAAGCTAATCTTCAGGGTTTTTTTTTTTTTTTGTATGTGGAGCATCTGCGCATAACTTGGCTTTTCGCCATCGAACTGTCTCCCTTTCAGCATGTTCCTGACACCTGCTTTGCACCTGATCTTTGGATTTGTCTTGTTTTTAGTAGTTGCTTGTTGAGCATCTTCACGAAATCACAATGAACAGCAACATGGCTTATTGTTGTTCGTTAATTTCTTCTCGTCAGTTCATTAAATTTTTGTTAACTTACCTTTTAACCTCTTCCTGATGCATGGTTTATGACTTTTGATTCATCTCGTTTTCTTTCGATATTAGTTGAACATCTGTAGTATATTTGTCTTGTCTCGTCTCGTTAGTTTCTACTCGTCTTTTATCACAGTTCCTTTTGACATATTTATAATGCCTTGCTGGCACCTCTTTTTAAGTTTTTTTGCTTATATTCTTGACACGTTTGGCCATTTGCAAGATATAGAAGAAAGTTTTGTGGTCTCAACAATATACCAGTTTTTTTCTGCAACTTTCGTCTGCTACAGTAAATCTGAGCTTCTTTCAAATTCTTATAAATGTTTCGATAATTTTTTTCCACTAGTCGCGTTACAATCGTACTTAGCACCCCAAGCAGGTACACCCCTTCTCGTAACATTAGTAGCTATACGAACAATATTCTGGTTCTAACTTAAAGTTTAAAAAAAAAGAAAAAACTCTGAGCACTTATGAACCCGAAGTAAAATCTCTCTTTTGATGTTATTTATTGTAAGCATCATACTTTCAAATTTCAATTTATGTCATAATTCAGCATTTGTTTTTAAATTTTGAATAAACTGAAACATTAAATTCGTTAAAATATTTCTTTTGGAAAACTAAATCTGTTGTATATTTAATATACTTATGATAATAATATATTTGATTGGTGATATCATACTTTATTGTAAATAAATCAATAAAATTGAATGATCACGCCTGCCATAACTGCACGGAAAACTGCGTTCGAAACATCTTGGCACGCAGCTGGTAAGGGGAACTGCATCGAAAACAAGTAACGCAACTGACATCAATTATGATTCCCAGAAAATTAGCTTTAGGCAAATGTACTAAAACTGGGAAATGGCAGTCACACAGACATTATAAACAATCTGAAGAATCGGTTTAATTTATTTTTGCTAAATTAGTGAATTAAACCACAAAATATTTTTGCACAGGAATTTTTGTATTGGAAAACAGTATACTAAGGCAATTCATTAACAGTTGTTATTTCAATCACAGTTACAGCTTAAATAATATTTTTACTTCCATTACCCTACTACCGTAGGTAATGGAAGTATTGTATTCGGTCAAACAATTCGATGTCGAGTTTTCACCTGATTTACAAGTTTTAAGGACTCTTGAGTCCAAAAAAGTAGTTTTTAGCAATTGGTCAGTGAGTGTGTGTATGTATGTGTGCAATCGTCTGGCTATCATATCTCTGAAACTGATAAAGACAGAACTACGAAACATCAGAATTGATATAGGTCTGGTGTACAGATGAATTTATCAAATTTTGATGAAAATTGGGAAAACAGAAGTGGGTCATCGGAAACCGGAAGTGGGACCGTAAGTCCGCATATCAAAAACGACTCTAACGATTTTATTCGAAGTTGCTACATAAACACTCTATTAGATGTCCTTTCGAATGATATAGTTGGTTAGTTCAGGAAACTTGATCGGCGTGTTGTATAGATAGCTCAATTTCAGGTCTCGCAAGCGCGATCCTTTAAAAACGGCTGTACGGATTTTTTTTTTTTTTTTTTTTTTTTTTTTTTTTTAACTCGCCATATTAACTTCCCTTTAAATATCCTTTTATATGTAATTATTGTTTTCTGGTCAATAATTGAGTATTCCAAGTTTTGGTAAAAGTTGGTGTCACAAAAATGGCTCTAATGTTTTTTTTGTTTTTTTTTTTAATTGTTACATAGATCCATTTTAGATATCCTTTCTCATGTATTACGTGGTTATTAGAGAGGAAAATTAACAGTAATCCTGCTTAGGTAGGTTAGTTTTAGATCTCGAAAATTGGTATTTCAAAAAATAACTCTACCATTTTTTTTCTTCTTCTTTTTTACCTTGGTATGTGAGCTTTGTTTTATATGTATTTCTTTACATTTGTATCAAGTTTCTCTTACCGGAAAAAATTTTAGATTTCTACTTCGTTAGGTCAATTTTATGTCTTCCGATCACATTATCTCCAAAAAAAAATGCATATAATATCTGTAATAGTGAGTAATGGAAGTCATGTGGTTGTTTCACACCAGATTTTTTTAGCAGTAAATTTAACAGATAGTATAATATATAATAACTTATAAAGTCATGTTACAAGAATAAAATACAATCACAATCACAAATTCTCAATGAATAGTTAAAAACTGTAAATAATAAATTATTCATTTTATAACATAGAAGATTACTTTTTGTACACGGTCTTTCATTAGCTACAATAAATGAATCATTATTTTTTTGAAAATCCCTTTTAGGAAAGATAAACTATAAACCTCATTTTTGTTTTCATCAAAAACTTTTTTCGGAAAATGAAACTCATTAAGTTCAGTTTATGAGTAAAAGTCTCTTCTTGTGATTTAGCTATAAACATAAAATATTTTAAATAAATTTTCTCAACTATTTTTATGTTCCTATTGACACTTGAATAAGATATATAAGGTACTAAATACATTTTACTAGGCGAAAATAATCAACTTTAATAACGAAGATAAACAGCTTCGTGTGCTGAACATAACATTTCATTTTCTACTAGGCTGTTTATAGTTTCATTATTAAGCAAAGTATTTATTAAAATGCAATATTATGTGCATTCTCTTTATATCATAACATAGAAATTTCAAATAATCATTTTATTGCGTTTACCATAGATAAATTTCAAAATGAACTAAAATACAAAAATTAATTAAACATTTACAGCATTTTTTTTTTATTATTATTGAAATGCACTTTTATTGCAGTTTAAAATTTACTTTTGAAACTGATAAATGAAAACATACTAAAATTAAGTTTTGATACTTAAAAAAATATTCTATTGCCATGATAAATTTTATCACCTTATTGTTATATGATTGTTCTTTATTATACAGTAATGTTTACAGAGGGTGTTTGCACATCTGTGTAACGATTTTCACTTTTTTCATTAATTTACATTTAAATTTTAAAATAAAAAAGATACTGGCATTAAACTGTAAGAGGTTCTAATTATCATCTGCAACATTAAAAATATTCATTGCTTTAAAATGTCGCTGAAAGTAAACAATGGATCGAAAGCTATATTTTTGCGTTTTCCGAAGAAAAATACTCTTATTCAATTATTTAAAAAAGGTTTGAAGAGCAGGACTTTAATATTTCTACATGTAAAATAAATGACATAATTAATAAAATAGGGGCGGGGGGGGGGGAAGACACAATTTACATTTGACTGTGGAAAGGGCAATAAAATACATACCCAACAAGGTACGTACACCTCTTATCTATAGTCGCATCTATTGTTTAAAAAAAAAAAAATTGCACCCTCATCCCAAAGAGCAATTGCAAAATCTTTATACATCTCTGTAGGAACTGTGAACAGAGTTACAAAATCTGATTTAAAAAAAAAATGCATGATGTTTATCGTTTAACGCAGAAACATGTTTCTCAGCGTAAGACAGCAGATTGTTGAATGGAAATTATTTGTTAAGTGAAAAATAGAAATATGCAGTTACAATTGATTAAACTTGATAAACTTATTTAATTGCAAAAGAAAAGGATCGATTTATTACCGAAAAAGAGAAAAAAACAAAGACCTCAAATGTTGATCAGAATTTCTTTTTAAAAGTATTGTTGAAGGTTTTGTGGTTATTACTGGATTCTCTTTAAATGGAGAGTTTAAAAAAAGGAAAATTAGAAAAATGTCAAATTTAACTCGAATTAATTACCAAAATATGTTTTAATATCTATTTTCAAAGAAGAAATTTTCTCTTTTTAAACAAACGATCTTCACTGTGTTAAGCTCTTCCAGAATAAGGCTGCAAGCCACTCTAAACAAATACTACTGCTCTATTTTTACGGGGGGGGGGGGGGGGGGAAATGAGAAAAAAAAGCACAAATGAAGCTATTTTCTTTAAATGTTCTTTGGCATGTCTTTTATGGATTACAGTGCCTTTGGATTTTTAAACTAGCTCGACACAGTTTAATATTGAAAAGTACAGAACACCTTAAAATAAAAAATAAAAATAAAAATCCTGTTGAATATTAAAAAAAAAAAAAAAAAAAAAAAAAATTCATAGAGATATCGCTGATTAAATGAGTTCTTTTTCAGTTGTCTTCTAAAAAAACTTTACCATAAGGGGTCATTCACTGATGAAAATTTGTACCAGAAAAAAATGTTACACAATGTTTTTATGTTACACAATGAAACATAATACGATATTTGCAATTCATTTTTCTTTACTTTATTTTTTATTTTTTTGGTAGGTATTTACTCACGTACCAATAAAGAAAAAAGAAAAAGAAAAATGAATTTTTTGAAAAGAAAAACTAATTTTTTTTTCTTTACAAAAATGCGCTCTGTATTTTACCATTCGATAGAAATATAAAAACTAACACAATTACTCATAAGATAATTGAACACTGCTTGAATAATTCTGAAATTCGAAGAGATAATCAAACTTTTATGCTCATACATATCAAATTTTGAAGACAGATTGCAAACACACATCCTGCATTTCTTTTCTTTTTATCCGGTGTAAAAAGCAATTGTTTCCTAGATTTATAATGTTTACGTAAAATTTCATATGAAATATTTTTCGATTAAATTTCGCACATGTGTATATAGAAAGATTGTCTAAAATCACACTTTATTTTTTTGAGATATCTGCATAGTCCCTGTAATATTAACAAATGAATTATAGTTTAATTTTGCTTATTTCTCATTCGTTTATTGGTTTCCAGACTTGTGTTGAGCCAAGTTCTTATTATTTTGTAGTAGTAATAATAATAATAATAATAATAATAAATCAAAATTATTCTGTTTTCTGTAAAAATATATAGCCTGGTCAACACAGGATTGATTAAATATTAAAATGAATACATTTACGTAATTTTCGCGTCCCGGTAGTACTTCCGTAGATAAAAATAGCGGGTATGCAGAATCAGACGCGCGTTCAAATATAAATAGATTTCCACTATATATGTATTAGTTTGAATAATATATATTTATTGTAAAAGTGGGTTTATCCAACTAGTCTGCTTACACCGAGAAAAAAAAATATACCTCCTTCATCTAGAATGAATAAGCGGCCATTTTCTAAATCCCTAAACTGGAAATGTAAATTTCCAAACTATGCGCATAAGCCACACCAATAAACTGAATAGACGAAATGATCGAGAATTTCTAGTCTACACATTTCTAGATGGTCAATCAATATTTTGAATGTTCTGAATATTCTGAATCTTTCGTATTGCGAGGAATTCTCTCTTGATTTTTCTAGAATTGGGTAATAAACAGGATTATAGTTGCTGAAATCCTCCTCTTGTATTCGCATTTATTTGTGGAGATTTTTAAATAACTTTGCTTTTGATAATATAGGCAAACGGTCTAGAATTCTAATAGGGGTTTCTAGAACTCGCTTTTAAAGGGGAATAGAATTTATAAGGATGTCATTGAACTATTTTTTCTAGAGCCACAATTTAGATTCTAGATGTCAGTTACAGAATTTTTTCTCAGTGTAATTTATTAAATTTGCTCTTGTATAAGAATATTTTATTAAGAAAGTCGTTTTATTATTTTTGTTTGAAAAATAACTGAATGTAAGAAAAACTTAAATATTTTATTCATAAATATAGAAGACACATTGTCATATAGATATAGAAGAGATACTGTAATAAATATAGAAGAGGCATTGTTAAGTCTTACAGAAATTTCCTACATCGATCCAAACCATACTATTAAAACGTATGAATATTTCAGAATGTGGACAAGTAAACAAAATTATTCAAATGTGGAATCAGAATGGCACAAAAATTTTTTGATAAAAAAATATTTTAAGCAGAACTTAAAAAAAAAAAAAAAAAAAAAAAAAGGACAAAGTTTATATGTAAGGCTTGTAATCAGAAAACTGCAGTCTCAGTAGAAGAATGTCTTCAGTAAAGATTATGATCCCTCTGACTGTGTAGCGCGATTTATAACGTCAGAGCATTGTTACCAGAAAACCATCCGAATAGTATAATAATATAAATAAATTAATTTATGTTCATTCGCGAGGGCATAATTTAACGGGATTATCGACGCGTAAACTATTTGCCCTCGTGAGCGCATTCTCGAGAAATATATATTTAAATTAGGGTCAAAATGTCGTAATGAAAAAAAAAGTGGGAGGAGTCTCGATAAAACCTGCCAGAACAATGACTTTTATCAATTTGTAGATTGTACATTAGCGGATTTTCAGACAACATACCTTGATAGAATATATCTCAAATCTAAAACGGACAACTAATTTGTGCATCAAACACCACCTTTGTCCAAGCTCTTTCGATTTTTTTTTTTTTTTTCATTCATTATTACTTTCTTCTACATTGAATAGAAGAAAGTATTGGATCCGTAAAAATTTTCGACCTCGGGTTTTTGATGTATTTACACGTTTTAAGAGCTGTATAACACGTTTTGACCATTTTTAGAAAATGTCTGTGTGTGTGTGTGTGTGTGAGGCAAAATTTTGTGGCAACTGTATCTCAGCAACTACTGCACAGAATTTTATACAAATTGGTATGTAGTTACACCTTGACATAAATTAGTGCCTATCAACTTTTGGTAAAAATTGTCTAACAAGTTGCGTTGCCATCCCGCTTTTCCTTAATTTTAACATGATGGTTTAGGACAAAATTTTGTATAAATGTGCATAAAGAAAATTATTTTTTAATAAACATTATGAAATTTACAAGAATTATTTATAATAGAGATAGTCAACTGGAAAAAAAAATCGTATATGTAGGAGTATCGCCTCCCCCTGGGGAAGAAGTGCCCTCTCGAGGGGAATGTTTTTCCTGATGGGTATCTTTCAAAAGTTCTTGCCAATACATTTAAAATGAATGGTTGAACCATCGGTCTGCGATAATTTAAAATAAAGATATTGATTTTTTTCATTTAAAAAAAAAAAAAAAATCTTTTATGTAATATTTAGAATAAAATGAACTTTTTTTTTGGACATTTAGCGTTATACTACTTCTCTAATTTGGAAATCGTACCGCATTATCATTGAAGTTAATTTTATTAAATAATGCTTTTAATAAATTATTTTTACTGAGTGAATTTGCATAGGAGAATATAGAAGAAAAGTCATGTGGTGGCCACAACATTCTAGTTTCAGTTAAGCGTGGTTTTATCGATTCAGGCGTGGTTCCACCAATTATTAGCGAACTTTCAGAATTTTTATCTGGAAAACGAGGTAACGAGAGCAATTGTTTAATGCGTCAAAAAACATATTTATTCATGCTCTTTCAATTAATGCTTGTTTGGATTTTTGTTTATGATTACAGTATGGGGTGGTTTCCTAGTTAAAACGAATTTTCCAAGAAACTAAAAAGTACATTAAAGAGAAATTACTATCAACCTTACTTATCAACCATATGCACATAAACATATTTTAGAAAAAATAAACTTATTTAAAATTGTGTACGTTTTCAATAAGCGAATTCAGAGTATTTTATTTCCTAGTTCAACATTTTTCTAATTCATACCATTTTATTCTTAAACGAATAACGCGTAATTGTAATAAATCAAATGAAATATATGTGCTTATCAAAAAAATAAATTTATGTTAATTCTAATTTAATTAGTTCTATGCTAATAACTTAACTTGGTTGAACAAATAATGTACGAAAACAACGTATAAAACAACGTACGAAAAAAAATTTCAGAAACGTTTACAATAATTTAAATGTTATTGTAGCAAAAAATATTGTGAATGTTAAGAGCACTTCTATTTAAATTTTCTTTAAAAATTCTTTTTTTATGTATTTGATTTTTTTTCTTTATATATCCAAATTACAATTTAACATATTAAAGATCTTGAGGCAAAAAAATAAAATAAAATAAAATAAAATAAAATAAAATAAAATAAAATAAAAACCTCGTTTCAATGATCTAGGAATTTTGATTAAACTCCCACACGAAAAATTGAAAAAGTAATATTGATTTATGCTTAAATTGAATTACTCACATAAAATATTCCAAGTCCAGAAGGTATTGTTGTTAAAATATTATTAAATTTGTTCGTGAAAAAAAAAAAAAAATAACATTATTAAAAATATATAATACGAAAAGAAGTAATTTATATATATATATATATTTTCAATGTAGTTGTTCATAATTACTTTATATGTATTTAAGGACTATATTTTATTCAAATGTTAATACTTAGGCTGCCGTGTATCATTTACGATTATCCTTGATTTTTATTAATCTTTTAGCTTAATAAAATTGTTACATATTATTTAGAAACATGTTTCATTATTTTCTTTTAGTGTGCTAATCACCTTTTTGAAATTAAAGAAAATTATTTATTCTCACTACTAAAATTTATTGAACACTGAAGAAGATATCGTTTATTAAGAATTTTCTGGATTTAAATGTTTTATTTTTATCATGTGTAACACAGCATTTAATTAGCATGCTTACCTAATATGTTTTAAGAGTAAAAATTATACAATTAGTAATATTGCTCTATATAATACATAAAAGAACAAATAAATAAATACTTGTAATTTTTCTACTGGGAATTTAACCTTTTTAATGTCACGATTCAAATGTTTTATAATATTGAACTATGTACTATTTAATAAAGATGCATATAGTTAATTGAAAAAAAAAAGGAGAAAAAGAAGAAATGCTTTTAAGGAAGAATTTCAAAAAGGAGATGTATTTCATGATATTCTTTATACTTTGCTCTCTAGATACTTAACTGATACTGTTCAAATCTCCAGAAAGTTTTCGAGCAAAATAATCATTATAAAAACCCTAACATAAAAAGCAAAAGATATATATACACTGGTCAAAAAAATTTAAGGATCAGCCCGTTTTCTCTTTCTCTTCTTTTGCACATAATTTTTAAACAAATAAACATATGAACATAAAATTTGGATGGCCTGTTCATTATCATATTATTAACCGAATCTTATGTAATTTTAGCATAAGAATAATTTTTAAGCTAATAAATATTCAGTTTTCTCTCAAAAGTAAGCTTTAAACAAAAATGAAAAATTTCAATAATTTTAGGAAAGAACACTTAATGAAAAATGGTCATAAGGATGCCTTACAGATCGGTAAAGACGCACACGCGTTCCTATGTTAGATTACAACCAAATCTTTCTACCTGCATTCACTTTCTGTTTCTTCTTTTTTCTTCTTCTTTTCGCATGTGAATAACTTTTTAAAAAATATGCATACAAACATGAAAACTGGATAAGATGTTCATTATACAATTATTTTTCGACTCTATTATTATTCTAGTGCTGAGTATAGTTTACAAATTAGTAATTATATATTTTTAAAAAGTTCATTATAAAAATAAAAGAAAAGTTAATACAAAAAGAAAAATCGAGATTTAGTTTAACATTTCAAGGTATGAGCGTCTTTACCTATCTCTAATGCATCCTTAACACCACTTTTCATTATGTGTTCTTTTCTAAATTTGTTGAAATTTTTCATTTTTTCCAAAGCTTACTTTTGCGAGAAAAATGAATATTTATTAGCTTAAAAATTATTCTTATGCTAAAATTACATAAGATTCGGTTAATAATATGATAATGAACAGGCCATCCAAATTTTATGTTTATATGTTTATTTGTTTAAAAATTATGTGCAAAAGAAGAGAAAGAGAAAATGGGCTGATCCTTAAATTTTTTTGACCAGTGTATATATATTATTTTATAGGCATGCAAATCTATCATAACTAGTTAAAAATCACATATTAAAATGCCTATTATTGAAGCACAAATGGTCATTTTGTTCGAAAATTTTCCTGAGGGACTGTATTGCGATTTATTCTAAAACTATAGCTCACTACGGTTTTATATAGCATTAATACTTCAACGTAATTCCAAAAGGAAGTTTTCAGTGAAAATAAATGGGGTTGGAGAAATTATGTACTGTAATTTGAAGGAACGGATTCTTCTTCGAATTAAAATTTCATGGTGAGATTAATTTATCATAGATTATTTCAGGTGTGATTGTGATAGAATATTTTTTAAGGAAATACGATGCATTATTGGGTTTAAATGTCAACATTGTTAAATTAAAAAACCTTTAACATAATATTAATTTAAGATAACAGTTTTTTGATAAAATGAATTTTAAAAGGTTATAGCAATAAAATTTAAAAATCGAAAACGTAGAAAAGAAAACACTTCCAAATATTTAGTATTACATCACAAATTAAAACTTAAAATTGCAGTAATAAATTAAAATCAACTGCATAGTAAAAACTTGTTCAAAACAACTAAAAATTTAATAATAAAACCGAGCTTTCTTTCTTTCTGTTTCTTTTTTTTTTTTTCTTTCCAGAAATATCTCTACAAAATTCATGAAAATTTTATTCCTATGATTTATGATTTCTTTTTTTCTATGGAGACAGAAATGCTACCCGGGAATAGTGAATAACTCTAAAAGTTTAATAAAGTGCTATTAAATTTTCAATAATAGGCAACCAAAAATCGTTATTAAAGAAAAAAATAAAGTGTAGATCATATTTCATGCGCATAACAGAAAACATCTACATAAATAAAATCAGTCATTTGTCTCTAAATTGGTCAGAATGATATTCATTTTGCACTATCTTCATATTAAAGACATCAGAGAAACCAAAAATGCCTTTAATATATTTTCTGTGGTTGGGGGTGTAAAGCTGTGTGGTTGTGTTGTGTAATGATTTGAATGTATATGCGTATATGTCTGTAAAAATATTTTTGTTCGGGTATCATTTAAAAACGGCTGGACGTAATTTAATGACGTTAGGCTGTGGTGTAGTATTGTACTCAACTTAACATTATGTCTCCTCTATTCCATCTCTATTTCTATTTCTATTTCTTTTTCTTTTTCTTAAAATGGGTACAATAGCTAGTTGAATTATAAATTAATCTGACAAATTACTATAACATAACGTAAAACATCAAATAATGAAAAAAAGGAAAAAAATCTAATGTAAATAATATGATTTTTCTTCTTCTTCTTCTTCTATTTTTTTCTTTTTACAAGGGACTGTTTTATATTTTCCCAATTAAGAATGCAATTTCTTTTTTCAGTAAGATGAATAAATGTTTAAGAAAAACAAAACCGCGTACACTTATTTTTAAATATTTTCTCTATACATTAAAAAAAAGTAACTGTCCCGGGCGTCAATTTTTTTTGTCTGCGACAGCATCTCCTCGAGGAGGGCAAAGTGGCCTGCATCATGAGAGGTATCAGTGTATTCCGACTGCTTCAAGGAAAGCATTTCAGCTGCTTAGAAATTTCTATCATTTTAATTAACGAAGTTGTTAAGAAAAACGTCGAGTTTATGAAGGTACTCTATTTGCCACCGGAGGGAAAAGTTTCTCTTATGACGTTTTTTTCTGTGTCTCTGACGTCACTTTCCTCAGGAAAATTAAAATGTGATCAATGGTGTAAATAAGAAAATTGAAATATTAGCATCTTCGAGATGCTCGAGAGAAGAAAAAAATTATTTAGAATAGCAAAACATGAAAATAACCGATATTTTAAAAACATTAAGTAAAAATTTAATAAAAATGAAATGAAAATTGGTTTATATTTTTATTTTATTTTATATTATTAGTTAAGTTTATACAATTAGTTCAGTTTATATTATTAGTTTTTATTTTAACGTTAGGCGAAAAAGATTTAGTAATAAATATAATAATTAGGTTAAACAACGATTGGTTTGAAGGTACAACTATAGTATTTCCCCTCAGCTGAATTTGGCGATTTTTTTTTGGCGCCGATTTGAACGATAACGATGTCGTTCTGGATTGTTTGCGATATAATATGACAGCCTACATGCTATTTATTTTGGATTTATGATTTATAATTAAGCTTACGATTTTATCATTTATGCTATATGATTTATGATTTTTAGATTTATGATTTAGCCATAATCGCCAACGAAAAATCGCCAAATCTAGCTGAGGGGAAATACTATAGTTGTCTCTATATATTAAAAAAAAGTAACTGCCGCTGAAGTCAATTTGTTTTGTCTGCGACAGCAACTTCTCGCGGAGGACAGGGTTCTCCGCGTCATGAGGTATATCAGTGTATTCCGACTGCTTTAAGGAAGGCATTTCAGCTGCTTAGAAATTTCTATCATTTTAATTAACTAAGTTATGAAGTAAAAACGCGGATTTATAAAGGTACTCTATTTGCCACCGGAGGGAAAAGTTTCTCTTGTGACGTTTTTTTCTGTGTCTCTGACGTCCCTTTCCTCAGGAAAATTAAAATGTGATCAATGGTGTAAATAAGAAAAATTGAATAATTGGCATCTTTGAGATGCTCGAGAGAAGAAAAAAATATTTAGAATAGCAAAACATTTGAAAATAACCGATATTTTTAAAATATTACGTAAAAATTTAATAAAGATGAAACGAAAATTAGTTTATATTTTTATTTTAGTTTATATTATGGTATAACTTCAGTATACCCCACAGCTCAATTTGGCGAATTTTCTTTGGCGCCGTTTTGAACGATAACGATGTCGTTCTGGACTGTTTGCGATATAATATGGCAGCCTATATGTTGTTTATTTTGGATTTATGATTTTATGTTTTACGATTTAGATTATGATTTTATCATTTATGATTTAACCATAATCGCCAACAAAAATCGCCAAATATCGATGTGAGGATATACTGAAGTTGTTCCTTTATTTTAACTTTAGGCGAAAAAGATTTAGTAATGAATACCATGATTATGTTAAACAATTATTGGTATAGAGTTAGAGATTAAGCGCAGACATTTTTAAAATGAAATTTATGAGATAAAAATTTATATTAGTTTATATAAAGATTTAGTTTTTTAACTCAAAACATATTTAATAGGAGAGATCTTTACTATGGCCCATTTAGCGATTTTTAAAATTTAGAAATGAAGCTCATACGTTTTTAGCAAAGGAATTCATTTACGCAACTACAATAGCTATTTTAACACTAGCCATGCCTTCCTATAGAGATAAATAAAAAAATGGTGCAATAATAATGATAATAATAATAAAATCCGCAACCTATTTTTGTTTTTTAAGCATTGATATAAAACTTTGCAGAAAACAGAATTTAATATAACAGGACATATTATATATACACACACATATATATATATATATATATATATAAAGGAATGCAGTAACTGCATTGCTAAAATATTGTAGTTACAGCTAATACAGGACCTCATTGGCTGATTTTAAATTTTTCATTTATTTTGACGATGACTTAAATTTTCTATAGCAATTATGCATGTCAAGATTTTCGCGAGAAACATCTAAGCTACTTCGGTGCCAAATTTAAAATTTCGCCAAGAGGTTAAACTGTACCATTGTTTTAGAACGACTTTTTTCAATTTTATTTTAAATATTTTTCAACTTAAATCACGAGGGAAAAAAAGAAGAAAATTTTTTATTTGGTCTAAATGTACAAAATATCTCCAGGTAAAATATCCGTTTTTCGTTCTGTTCATTAATAGAAAGAAAATGGCTGACGTAGTTTTTCCTGTACCATTGATGTCTTTATAAATTAAATTAAATTAAATTAAATTAAATCAAATTATCCAGTATCATTAAATTTCCTTCTCTACGCTCATTTTTTATTTTCTAAATTTAATATTACATAATATATATGTAAAAAAAATCAAGGTGTAATCTGTACATATCCAGAAGATGTAGCCAACAAATATTCAGACCAAAATCAACACAAGTTCAGGATATATCGCCAACAACTATTAAGATGTCATGATCAATATATATCCAGTAGATATCGCCAACAATAATAATATTTCAGCAGATATCGCCAACAAGTATTCAGGAGCCATCATCAACACTTATTCAGAAAATATTGTCAACAAATATTCAAAAGCCATCCAATTTATGAATGGTGATGGTCTATCTCAAATACTTCAAACCGGCAATTCGTTTTTACAATACAATCAAGGATGAATTTTTCACTTATCAGTAAGTTTCGAAAAATGTGTTTTTTTTTTTTTTTTTTTTTTTTTTTTTTCGATTTATCTTAGTATTGATATAACTTTAGTATATCCCTAAAGCTGAATTTGGCGATTTTTCTTTGGCAACGTTTTGAACGATAACAATGTCGTTCTGGACTGTTTGCGATATAATATGGCAGCCTATATGTTGTTTATTTTGGATTTATGATTTTATGTTTTATAATTTATGATTTAGATTATGATTGTATTATTTATTATTTAGCCATAATCGCCAAGAAAAAATCGCCAAATATCGTTGTGGTGGATATACTAAAGTTGCTCTTTAGTATTTAATACAGTTTAAGAAATTAAATGGTGAAATCAGATATTGACAGGTATCTTGGCAAATTCATGGTGTAATACAATAAGTGGCGACAATGCAAAATCGCTATCTGAAAGAAATTGTCCTGTCGTACTACTACTACTAATGAAATTTTTAAAATAATCGCAATAATCGCATAAGATATTTATCTTCAACCTGACTAAATCATATTCTAGAAAAAATGCACTTTAAAAAGTTGCATCTTTAGTGTTGGAAGCACCATTTTAAACCTTGTTGTACGCTGGAAATAAATGCAGAGTATTACATATTGTCCTAAATTAACTAAAAAAATTCAATAGTAAAAAAATATAGGCATTAAAAAAAAATAAGTTCATAATTTCTTTAATCAAGCAATAACACCCAAAAAATTCATCGTCAAACAGTGACAAAAATTTAACAAGTCGATCGTATACTAAAGTTGTAACGCTAAATGATTTAGAAGTCAAGAATTTCTCTCTGTTCTAAATAATTAGTGCTATGGTTGTTTATTTTATGTTCTCTCTCAAAATAATGCCAAATTGTTATTAAATTGTCGAACATTATAACAGATTTTTGACATATTATAAACGATATAATTATAACGATATTATAAACGATATTGTGTATTTCAATGCGATACCAAATATGGTGGATTTCTATAATATTGTTCAACTCTCTTGTGTTATGTATTATTAATATTCCAATTCAATGAAAGGCAAAGTTGCGAATAGTTGAGTAAAATCCCGCTGGGATTAAAAAGCGAAGCGTGTCGGGGGGAAGCGAAGCCTTCCTCGGGGGTTGGTGAGCGGAGCAAGCAGGGGGCAGAGCCCTAGTTTTATATAAAAAAAATACACTTGATTTTAAAACTTGTCACTTAAATATCTTCTCTTGCAAGAGAATTAAATGTTCAAAAAGACTTTTAGTTTAAATTTAGAAACTGGTGTATTATTATTATTATTATTATTATTATTATTATTATTATTATAAAAAAAAAAAAAACTCTTTTTTAAGTAAAATAAATATAAATTTCAGCCTTATAATTGCATTTTAATTGAAATCTAAACAAATTTAATTCTGTAATACAATAAACACTTCAGTTATTTTTTTACCTTCCAAACACTATAGTGAGGAAAGTATTGTAATCATGTCAAAAATCTGAGTTTGAGATTTTTGGTGTTTCTACACGTTTTGAGGTAACTCTGATTTCATATTTACTGTTTTTACGATGATGTATGTATGTATGAATCTGTGTATATATATGTGAGTGAACACGATAGCGTTTAAACGCTTTGTTCGAATGAGCTGAAAGTTGGTACGTATGTTATAGTTCACCTTAGCACGAGTCGTATTGATTTTGGAGAATCTAACACTTATAGTTTTTTTTTTTTTTTTTTTTTTTTTTTTTACAGGGACACAAAGAAATATTCTGCGAGAAGAAAGGTGCGATTGAGTGTTATGAGTCACCGTCGCACGAACTTCATAAATTTTGGTAAATCAAGCTTTTACAGTTTTTTTTTTTTTTTTTTTTTTTACAGGGACACAATTTTTTTTTAACTGCGATAGCGACTAAACGCCTTGTTCACTTGATTTGAAAATTTATACACATGCTATTGGTCACCGTTGCATGACGGTAATAAATTTTGGTGAATCTAGCGAGTCTACACTGTAAAAAATAGTTTCTTAAAAATGAGCTAAATTGACTCAAAATAGCTCCGAAGAGATATATATTTAAATTTGAATTACCATGTACTCATTTTTGAGTATGTTGCCATGATCAAAAATGGGGCTGACCAATCAGAATCCCAATATTCCCATTTTTGTCATGTCAATATTCTCAAAAATGAGTACATAGGTTTTCAAATTTAAGTATATATTGTTTCGGAGATATTTTGAGACAATTAAACTCATTTTCAAGAAACCATTTTTAACAGTGTAGGTATTTTCCAGGGGTACAAGGAAAAATTCTTTATCATTATACCGTATGGACTAAAATTATTTAAAGCGCGATTGAGTCTAAACTCCTTATTTGAATGAACTGAAAATTCATACACATGTTACAGGTCACAGTCGCACAAACCTTAGGGGTTTTGGAGAATCTAACACTCATACACTTTTACACAGGGACACAAAGAAAAGTATTTTATCATTGTCTTTTATGGACTGAAGTTGTTTAAAATGCGATAGCGTCTAAATGCCTCATCCGATTGCTCTGAAATTTATATGCATGTTATAGATAATCATTGCACTAACTTTATATATATTGGTGAGTCTAGCACTCATACATTTTTTACAAAGAAACTCGGGGACACAAAGAAAATTTATCATCATGACCAATGGGCTTAAATTATTGTAAAGGGAATAGCGTTAAATTAAACAACATATTATATGAAGAAAATTACTCATGCACCCTAAATTAATTTTCCCTTATTTTAATTTTTTTATACAAGCGTTAATTAAATAATTTTCGGAAAGTACAGGGGAGTCACTCCACATTTTTAAATGATGGAATTAAGTGTTTCAAAACTTCACTAAGCATAAATTTCTTTTTCAGTAAGATTCAGTTTATTTCTCTGATCATCCAAGATGTTTTCACAATATCTTTTTTAATAAAATAAGAATAATTTTCCACACTATTTTTTATTGCAAGTTTACACACTTTCTAGTTCTTCTGCTAGTGTTTATTGAACATTATTATTGTAAAACTTTCATTAGACAAATTTTTCTGAGATAATGAGATAACAATTTTCTCATTTTACTATAAAAACAGAACACCCGCGTCAGTTAACGGCTTAATAACTTTTTATGGGAAATAACTTTTGCATTGAGTTTGCATAAAGTAGCATTACAGAATTTCAATTCTGCGGAAAAGTTTTAGGAATTCTCTAATTCAGTTTATAACTAAATTACTTAAACTCTAAAGGAAAGAATACCGAAAAAATTAATGAAATTGTTTATTTGAATTTTATCTTTAAAATAGAATTAATCATGTAGCTAATTAATTTCAATTTAATACTTCTATGTATTTTTATTATATTAATTACGCAACTTTAATATAATTAGAGGAAAGTGGGGCTTATGGAATAACATTATATTTTAACCCGCCATAATAAACTAAACTATTTTGGATCATTGTGGATTCACCTATTGCAAACTTACAAGTGTTGCTATTGTGTTTTGTTACAAACAAATAGAGTTTATAAGCAATATGTTTAGTTAAGTAAAATAAAAAATAAAGAAAGCTAATTTCTCGGGCAATATGGACCAAGCGGGTAATATGGAATAATTACGAAGGGAAATATGAAATACTCATTTCCTTACAGAATAATATTAAATGGGGTAGTATTTTTACATTATTAATTATTAATTATGAATAGAAATGAAAAATTACAAATGACTGCAATATAAACATTTTATTTTGGAACTACAGTGAAACTTGAATAATTCGAACTTGTTTAATTCGAAATTTTGAATAATCCGAATATTTTACACGGTCCCTTGAATTTTGTATTAAAATAATGTTAAAAAATCGTGTTTAATTCGAATTCTATTTTGGATAATTCGAATTTTTCATACGATTACCTTTAGAATATTACGGTAAAATTTGTTCCCGAGATTTTACTCATCTGAAGTGCATTATCGATTTTTATAGTCTTTCAAAAGAAGGATAAGGAAATATAATAGAAGCCCCTAGCTAATGCACCAGAAGATATGGTGCATATGTATGAACTTCGAGGGTTTTTTGAATTGAAAGTCATGTGTAATGTAGAAGATTCTTTTTTTATATCAGGTCATATGCTATGACACAAAGATTCTACTTAAAAAAGAAATAAAAAATATGACTATTTTTTAAAAGGTGTTGAATAATTAAGCTCGTAAAAAATATTAATTTAATGGGGGGGGGGTGAAAGGGGTGTAGCGGTATTCTTAGATATAAAGTTTATGTGTTAAATCTCTGATCGTAGAGTTTTAATTTTTTTATTTATCACTTTTTTTGACAAAATAGTATATGTAATTCGAATTTTTTTCTGGTCCCTTAAACTTCGAATTATCCAAGTTCTAGTGTATTATTAAAAATAAACAGTATTCAACATTCAAGTTTTTACAAAAATCACAAATAATATGGAATAGTTAGTATTCCATATTATACAAATCGCCATCTCAGAGAACCTCAATCACCAGTTGGTAGAAATAATTTCATGGGAATTAGACTTCTAACTAACTCAACTCCCTTACCGGAAATGACACTAGTGTACGTCATTCATATTACTGCTTCATAAATATATTACAGAATCCGTAATACTTACCTTAAAAAAAGTCTGAATCTTGATAAACCAAAGGAGTTGTATAACACAAAAAATGCTCTTCTAGCTGACAGAAAGTGAACTAACATTTATATTTGAGGCTCCGTGAAGACATTTCACGTGCTTTCAATAAGTTGCAGCACCGTAGAGGTGAAATATAACGGTATTCCATTTTATCCAGTTATTCCATATTTCCCACCGTCCCTCTATAAGTATTTACGGAAAAGCAGGATGAATATAAGTACAGAAGGGTGGCAGAATAATGCGAACACCTTTGAGAAATTATGGAGAAATAATTGATGATTTTATTTGAGCTTTATGGGTTTAAAAAACACGTTATACCACAAATACTTCCTCGAATATCAAAAAAAGGGACCAGTAAAAATTAAAGGAAAAGGGGTTTGGGATCCCACTAACTAATACTTGAAGTACACATGTGGTTATCAAGTTTCTTTTAAGTATCGTCATTAGTTTCTATATGAATATAAAATATATTAATAGAGATATAAAATTTTCTTTAGCAAAATTGAAAGAAAATTAGCACTTTTATGTCTATAATTAATGCAGGCTTTTCAAATAAATGGAAGATCATTTTTAGAAAACTTGATATGCTACATTAGACTCAATGTGATAAAAAAAAAAAATTTTTAATTTAAAATTTCATAAAATATGAATATTTTTGTTAAATACATTTTAACGGTGCATGAGCAATCGTTCACAAAATATCGTTTGCATAGTTTATTAAACAAATGTAGAGAGTTTTCCTGGAGAAAAAAAACCCAAAAATGTTCTAAAAAAATTTCGAAGAAACAACATTGGGTTTTTTACATATTTTTACCCATATATATATGTGTGTGTGTGTGGTGTATCGGTTAAGAATTGGGATCGTTTTCAATGGATAAACTTGTAGTATTAATCTTTATAGGCGAGGTGATGCGTGGATTATTTCGTCCCAGTGATAAGAAGCTTCAAATTCTTAGAAGTCAAGTGTGGCAAAATTGTTTACCTCATAGATATATTTACGCTGAAACCTGATAATGTTCGTGAAAAAAAAAAAAAAAAAAAAAAAAAAAAGGAAAAAGAAAGATCATATGTGAAAGGTGTTGATTCATTACTCTATTCTGAAGAAAATTGCAGCTGAAAGTTATGGTAATACTTTAGATAGCTTATTTTCAACATGCTTCCTCTCAAGATACGTCTGAACGATGGTTTAAATGCTTTAAAAGAGTTGATATTGATCTGAACGACAACAAACGGCCAGGTCAACTGATGAAGTTTTAACATGAACAACTGTAAGCATTATGAGTTGCTAAAACGCAGTGAAATCGTTACCAGTGATCGCTACCGACAACAAATAATCAATCCGTACCATGCTTTGATCGTGAAATGACCGTAATGGACAGCAAGACACAGCAAGGTAATTTTGCTTCGGGATAACGCACCATCAATGAATTCAAAACTTATTAAAGATACTTATTAAAGGATCAAAAACTTTTTAAAGAATTACACACTTATTAAAGGATCTTGCCTGAGAAACATTAGCTCTCCAGCTGTATTCACCAGATTTTGCTCCTTCAGATTACTAATTGTTTCACTCGATGGCATACGCGCTTTCTAAACAGTATTTCACAACGCTTGAAGGAGTGGAAAAGTGGGTATCTGTATGACTTGCCTCTCAGGACGCAAAGTTCTATTAGGAGATATCCGCAAATAACTTGAAACACAGAATAAATGTGTAAATAGTGATATCCATTACTTTGAATTAAGCACGTGTGATGTTTCTGTTAAAATTATCGTATTTCCTAAGCATACAAAATCTGCATTATTAACCGGTACACGTTTAATTTACGTACGCTATCTTGCCGTTACTTCATTTCAAATTAAACGATTTATTTTATCATTTTTTTAAGAAGCTCAAAACTAATGATTTTGTCCAACGGATAGGTCAGTTGTCTTATATATTAGACATATAAAGATAAAAAAAGCAGATCTTCTAAAGAAAAGTTCATCATTGAATGCATAAAAATATAACATTTTCAGTTAAAAAAAAATAATGAAACATTTTATAATCCCCCCCCCCTCCTTTTTAAATTTAATATCGTTAATCTGTTGGTCCAAAGACTAAAACTTTTAATAAATTCCTTTTTTGACCAAAATAACCATCCTACACTCACAACCATTCTATGAAAATAGGAATTTTTACATTCCCTAAAGGTAGAGAAAGTATTGTTTTTTTGGTCAAATTTTCGAAATTGAGTTTTTGTTAAATTTGCAGATTTTGAGGCTCCCTGAATCCAAAAATCATGTTTTTAGAGGTTGGTCTGTGTGTGTGTGTCCGCCTGTGTGTCTGTCTCTTATAAGCATATCTCAACAAGAAATTGTAGCAGAAAATCCAAACTTAGTATTATAAATATGTATCATATAGGGATGCTACACTAAACTTTTCGATGAGATGAAGCAAATGGTTCGTGTACAGGGACACCCAATAGAATTCAAATACATTACGTCTACGGGGGGAAATTGCAGGTAAGTAGAGTTTAACATCTATAGACTGCACTAAACCAAACGAAACAAATATGTATTTTTTATATGCGTAAAATATATATATATGGTAAATAATGTATGTTTTTAAACTAAATATTCATAGCTTGATTTTTGTATATTTACACGTTTTGAGGATTCCTGATTGCCGAAATCAAGTTTTTAACGCTTGATCTTTGTCTCTAGTAACTTAAAAAGGAATAATTTCAGAAGATCCGAAAGTTGTATTTTGATGTTAATATAAGTTTGTTGCTGGAAAAGTTTCATAAAGACTGAGAAGTTTCAAGGAAAGTTCCGTGTTAAAGTTGTCCGAATAATTTTAAGTGAACTTTTAATTTTAATAACAGATTTAAATTCTATATAAATGTAGTTGCAGTAATAAAACGAGGGAGCCCCCCTCATACAGAACTAATAATCATATAAAACTTTTCAGAGGCCTAATTTAATTTGTTTTAACATAGGTTTACATAACAGTACTCGTTATCTTACCCCTTAATCTCCAATTTATATTTATAGTATTAAATTTCAGGGTAGCAGAAAGTGTAACATTATTAGATTTATATCGACTAAATTGGAATATCCATAACAGGCATTTTGTGTTTAAACTTATCCTGTTATGATTAACTGGAATTTTTAAATTCTTAATATATAGATATTAGAATTTAATTTTATACAGATTTTGTGAAGTTATATATTTTTACTTTCTCTTATCTATATGTTAAAGAAAGTATTTTTTTAGGGTCAAATTTTTCAAATTGTGTTCTTTTTTTAATATTTACACGTTTTGTGGACCCCTGAATAAAAAAAAAAAAATGCTTTTAGCGGATGGTCTGTGTGTGGGTCTGTCTTTTATAAGCATATCTCAAGGACAAATAATAGCAGAAATTCCAAATTTAGTATTCGAAATGTGTATCCTATAGGAATACTACACGAAAATTTTCGTTGAGATCAAGCAAATGGTTCATGTACAGGGACATCCAAGAGAATTCAAATACATTACGTCTTTGGTGAAATTTCTGGTATGTACAGTGTAACATCAATATAAGCTTACTTAAACGAAAAGTAATGAACAAAATTTATCATATTCATAAAAGCATGTTTTGTGTATATTGTGGTATGGAAATCATTCATCATTCATTTACAGGGCTACACAAAGTATTTGGATATATTGGGACTTTGCTTGGAAATTGCAGGAATCGTAATTCCTTTTGTGTGAGATATTTTCAAGTCAAATTTTAAATATACAGTATTTTTAATAGTGCATATTAATTAAAGATAATATACAGAGCTGCCCAAAGTTTAGCAAACTTTTTTTTTTTTTGTTGTTGTTGAATGTAATTGATGGAAGTGCTTTGTACATTTTATTATGTCGAAGAACATTGCAAATTAATTTTCCATACTTATACTGTAAGCAAAGTATTTTTTGAAGTTTTATTTTCAACTCTGTTTTTGTATAATATCACATTTTGAGGAACCCTGATTACGAAAGTCCAATTTTTACTGGTTGTTCTATATGTTATATCTGTTATCAGCATAACTTAAAAACAAATAGCTGAAGGAAATTCACATTTGACATTTTGAAATTCGTATTAGGTTGCCACTTAAGAATTTGTTCAAAATTGGCAAGTTGGAAGGCAAATTAATAACAGATTTGATTTTTATTTTTATTTTTTATGCACTGCAATTGAGCGTGGGGTTAAGGGGAACGGTAGCCCGCTTCAAACAGAATTACATGTCAAATAAAACTGTTCCTAAACCTATTTTAGATTATTTAAAAAGAACATTGAACTTTGTTATCTTACGCTATGAGCTCTTCCCACCGTCGTCTGCTCATTCACGTGATAGAGGAAAACGAGTAATCGGATTCTGAGAATCGAATTCAATTAAGTATTGTATTAAATAAAATAAAAGTAATATTGTGCATTTGTAAACAGTAGAATAGTTGTATTTGTAAATTTAATAATTTTTTAAAAACACTTTATGTGTTTATTTATTTTCAACTGTAAGAATCGATTTTTGTATGTTCCAGTCTAACTGTTACATTAACTGATCTAGCAATAAATAATAGCTTGTTCTTGTGGAATGTTTATGGATTATAAAATGTTTTCATTTAATTTAATTGCATAAAGGTGTTACAACAAGTTAATTAACTTAGTTACTGGTCTAAATGGATTTACTTAGTACGATATTGCACTGTCACTGATTTAAGTACCAAAAATCAGTGTATTTAACGTGATCTTCATGAACATCAATAAGAAATATAAACTAAATGATGATTGTAAGTGTATACAACAAACAAAAGATGATGAATAATGATATAAAATGGATTAAAAATGATGATGTATAAAAAAATAACACAGATTACATACGATTGATCAAAAATAAGACTAAAAAATATGTTATTTCAGCAATTGCTATAGATAAACAAGACTGCGTCTGCTATTTGTTTTTCCTCTATCATGTGACCTCTGACGTCAGGTGAGAAGAGTCCATTGATCATAAGGCTTAATATTCAATCTATCATTATAGTATTAAAATTCAGCGTAAGAGAAAGTCATGCGAGTGACACACCAGATTATTTATAAATATTTTTATTACTCTTGTCAATATATTTTATATTTAAAAAAATTTTTAATAAGTTGATTTTCTATCTAATGAAACAGTTTGTCTGTAGTGTTTCAAAATTTAGAGAATTCAAATAAATGTTTTGTACACATTATTTTTCATAATGTGTAAATTGAGAATTACCTTTCAAAATATTCAGTATGTGCACTGATAATGAAGAAAATGTTTATCTTTTGACTAAAGTAAACGATCTAACATATAATCAGTTAGATGTTATATTTTCATCAATAATGCATCAAATTCTGTACTTCTTAATATTTTAACTATTTGAAAACTGAAAGTTCTTTAAACGCTTTTTAAGTTATGTGCATAGTTAAATTTTATAAAATACTAGCAGGCTTTGCCCGCTTCGCTGATTCTTTTATTTAAATGACTAAATATATATTTATTTATATATATGTATATTTACATTGCTTTATAAATAAAAATAAAATAATCCGCTGAAATTACCTAAAAACTTGCTCCAGGTCACCGCTGGCTTTGGCAGCATCTTTCTCACTATCAAGATCTCAGTTCCGTGCCCCTATTGTCTGTGACAATGTCTTAACTATAGACATCAATTAAAGTGTTTTTAGGATGACAGTATCGAAAAAAATCGAAGCAGCACTTTTATAAAATCGCAAATGCATATTAACAACACTTTATGTACTACACATAGTATTTACTGTCACGTTACTTCATGCATTTTATTTATCCTGTGGACCATAAAATGACAACAGTTTCACGCGAAATATTCTATCAATGCAAAATTGTATGAGCGCTATTTCAATCTTATGAGACAACTAATTTTTACTTTCCGAACACTATAGTGAGGAAAGTATTGTAATCATGTCAAAAATCCGAATTCGAGATTTTGATGTTTCTATACGTTTCGAGGTCCAACGAGTCCGTTTTCACTATTTTTACGATGATGTATGTATGTGTGTGTGTATGTGTGTGTGTATGTATGTGTGTATGTATGTGTGTATGTATGTGTGTATGTATGTGTGTATGTCTGTGAGTGAACACGCTAGCGTCTAAACGCTTTGTTCGAATAAGCTGAAAGTTGGTACGTATATTGTAAGTCACCATAGTACGAACCCTATAGATTTTTGTGAATCTAGCACTTATAGTTTTTTTACAGGGACACAAAGAAAAATTCTTTATCATTATGGCCAAGGGACCAAAATCTTAAAAGTGCGATAGCATCTAAACGCCTTATTCAATTGAGCAAAAACTTTATACACATATTATAGGTCACAGATACTCAATCTGTATAGATTTTGGAGAATCTAGCACTTATAGTTTTTTTACAGGGACACAAAGAAAAATTCTTTGCCAAATTTTTAAAAGTGTGATAGCGTCTAAACGCCTTATTAATCTGAGCAAAGAATTTGTACACATGTTATAGGTCACATTTGAACCAACTGTATAGATTTTGGTGAATCTAGCACTTACAGTTTTTTTACAGGGACACAAAGAAAAATTCTTTATCATTATGGCCTATGAGACCAAATTTTTGAAAGTGCAATAGCATCTAAACGCCTTATTCAATTGAGCTGAAAATTTGTATGAATATTATAAATCACTGTTGTACTAACTATAAGCATTTTGGTGAATTGTGGCCACCACGAGACTTTCTTCTATATTCTCCTATACAAATTCACTCAGTAACAATAATAAAAAAAAAAGAAGTGGGACTTTGACAAATTTGTGGGTAAAATGTGAAAATTTGTTTAAGTTTGTCAGAATTTATAGATTTTTACAGGGACACAACGAAAAATTCTTTATCATTATGATCTAAGGGCTCAAAGTTCAGTAGCGTTAAACAAAACCTCGTTTGATATATGGAGAAAAATACTCAAACACTCTGTTATGGTTTTCTCTCTTTTGTTTGTTTAGCAACTCCTCTTTCTTTATTTTATCTACAAAACTGTTAGTTACTCAATGTTCGGAAAGTCGAGTGGAGTCACTCCAGATTTTTTGTACTTATATATATATATATATATATATTTCTCATTTTAAATATTTTATTTTGACTTATTTATTTAAATATTAATTTAAATTTATCAAATATTTGTGCTCACAAGAGTGCAAGTGCACAGATATCTCGGAGTTACACATAGCAGCCTTATTATTTGAATGGTAAATTAGCCTAGTGGTTGTTAAATCTGTATTAATAACTAGTTGGCATAGGTGGACTGTGCTCAGTTCTCTATCATATTTATGTTCTCACAAATTTCTAGTGCGAGACATATTATAATCATGTTAAAAGAAATGAATTTGACCAAAGATTGATACAGTGACAGAATGAAATCCCCGCGTAATAGGCTATCCACCGTTCACTTCGATATATTTAAGGGTCCATTCCGTTGTTTAGTTTTCATGCTACTATTTCCAATGTAATAATCATCAAAATTCCGATTTATATGAAAAATTTACAATTTCGCTATGTTGATAAAATCGTAAATTATGAATAATTTACGAAATTTTTCTATTAGAATATTTGTATTCAATCATGTTCAAACCAATATCATAAATGTAATTTTGAAGTTGCCTAGTATATTTATGATCCTCAAAATGGAAGTTTATACTCAATTTTGCCTTATTCTGACATGTTAAGTAAATCGTAAATTCCAAATAACTTACGAAATTTTTAAATTGAAAAAATCATAGTCTATGATATTCATGCCAGTATCCTAAATAATATTTCGAAAGTGGTTTGACATCTTTACGATGAAAATATCCCTCAAAATTGACGTTTATGTGATATTTTGTCGTATACTGCCATGTTAAGAAATTCGTAAATTTCCAATAACTTGCGAAATTTTCAAAGTAGCATATTTATAGTTACTGATGTTCCTTCCGGCATCAAAACTGATATTTTAAAATTGGTCTGACATTTTTACAGTAAAAGTTTCCATTTAATGCGCATTTAAATGAATTTTTGTTCTATTCTCCCATGTTAAGAAAATCGTAAGTTTCTAATAACTTATGAAGTTTTTCAATTCGAATGTTGCAAATGAATAGGGTTCTTGCCAGTATCGAAAGTAATACTTTAAAACTGATCTGACCTCTCTGCCATCATTTGTTCGTGAGACATCGTGTAAAGAGACTAACAAACTAACGGACTAACACACTAACACACTAACACACTAACGGACTAATACACTAACACACACCCTACAGACAGATACCATACAAATTTTGTCATTTTCGGATTCCTCACACCTGAAAACGTATAAAAAAGTAAAAAAAAAAACGAGGTCGAAATTTTTCACGATTACCTAAGTTCCCCATACTTATAGTATGATGGGGAACTAAAATCATACTTTTTTCTGTAAATTTGTCAGAATCAAAAAATTTTGCGATATCTTCACGTTTCACACACTATGAAAGCCGAAAATGACTTTAGAAATTTCTACCTGTGTGTGTGTGTGTGCGCGCGCGTGCGTGTGTGTGTGTCATCGTGTCTGTATGTCGCTTTTTTTTGTCCGGGCATCACTTGAAAACGGCTGGACGGAATTCAACAGCACTTGGCAGAAATTTAGATCTTTACCTAACTTAAAATTATATCTATCAATTTTTCAGAAATTCCCTCACGTTCCCCCCCCCCGGGGAGCAAAAGACATAAACACGTTTGTCCAGGTATCACTTGAGAACGGCTGGACAGAATTCAACTGCGCTTCGCAGGAATTTAGATCTTTACCCAATTTAAAGTTATATCTATCAACTTTTCAGAAATTCCCCTACGTTCCCCCACCTGGGGTGCAAAAGACAAAAACACGTTTGTCCGGGTATTACTTGAGAACAGCTAGACGGAATTGAACGGCGCTTCGCAGGAATTTATGTTTTTACTCAGCTTAAAATTATATCTATCAAATTTTCAGAAATTCCTTTACGTTCCCCCGTGGGAGGCAAAAGACAAAAACTCGTTTGTACGGGTATTACTTGAGAACAGCTGGACAAAATTCAACGGTGCTTCGCAGGAATTTAGGTCTTTATACAACTTAAAGTTATATTTATCAACTTTTCAAAAATTCCCCCGCGTTCCACCCTGGGGGACAAAATACAAAAACGCGTTTGTCCGGGTATCACTTGAGAACGGCTGGACGGAGTTCAACGGTGCTTCGCAAGAATTTTGGTCTTTACCCAACTTAAAATTATATCTATCAACTTTTCCGAAATTGCTCCCCTTTCCCCCCTGGGGGAGGCAAAAGATAAAAACACGTTTGTAAGCATAACTCGGCTCCTAATTACTTCACAGTAAAGAAATTGCACATGAGGACACTGAGCATGAGTACAAATAATACATTATCTGCATTTAGGAATTTTTGATTTTTAACGGAAGGGAGGGGGGAAATATTGAAAATTCCTTATTTTTGAGAAGACCTCTACCAAAAATGGAACAAATATATTGAAAACAGACTATGCGATTTCCTTAGGATATTTCCAAAAACACCTTTTTTTGGGGGGGGGGGGGCTGTTACGAGGGGCGGCAACCTGGAGGCACACTTTATAACGCTAAATTTGTCCTGGATCTGCGGTCACGAAATTTGGTTCGTAAATTGTTTATATGTATCCGACCCTTATTGTAATGGGATTTTACAAAATCCCCCCCTTATCCCCTTGGTATCGAGAGGGCTATTAACACGTGTAAAAGCACGTTTTACCGTTTGAATTCGCCTTAATTTATCTTAGACTGGCGAACATTGCTGTGTATGTTGATTACGTGTACGCTTTATGTACTTTGTCGAGATTTCGCAAAACTTCGAACTTAGCCACTGTGGAAGAGTAAGAATCGGTTAAGTTTCTGCCTAAGGCAGTGGGAATATGGACTCCTCAATTTGCGAGCGAGAAAAATCTCTACCGAGCACAGCGGGAACTTTAACTCAGGTTAATTAATAATTATATAGGATTTTGACAACTCATTTCAGTATTGTGTCCAGCGAAGCGGGCAAAGCCTGCTAGTAGATAGATAAATAAATATGTAAACCTGATCACGATACAGCTTTATTATAGCTCCTCCTAGGAGACTTTATAATTTTGTCACGATTTTATCGAAAGATTTTTTCTAAAATTTCTTTTTTTAAAAAGGGCAATTTTTTTTATTATTTACTTTGCTTACCCTTAATGATTGCACCTGTCGTAAATTTAAAAGAATAACTCATATTCTGTTTATGTACGGTTACGTTTAAAATAGTGCTTGTAGAAATAAATTTTTCATTCTGAAATGTGTTTATATATATATATATATATATATATATATATATATAATGACCTAATCAGATAAAATAGGTAAGTTGTTGTTTCTGTTTTACTAAATTTTTGCAATAAATTATAATTTATTTATATTTTTGATGTTCTGCATAGCTTTAAAAAGGTTGTTGCATTCCTTGGTGAATAATGTCCATTCTACTTTAGCACCAGAATTTAAAACATCGCCTAGAAAGACCTATAAGTAAACCTTGGTACGGTTTTAGTATAGAAGCTCCTTGGTGACTTTTAGATTGTTGTAGTCACTTTGGTGATGAATTAAAATGGCTATCCAAATTGCGTAAATAAAAACCTTGACGAGAAAAGTCCGAGCTACTTCGACACCAAATGTCAAATTTCACAAAGGGATGCACCTCATCGAGATTTTTATAATTTTCGAATTTAAATTTTTTTCAATTACTTTTTTTTCGATTTTAAATATTCGCTTCTATGTTTCATTTTTCCAAAGCTTAATCTTTCATTTCAGTCGTCTGCTTATCTCAGCAACGGCTATTACGCTATTTGTTTTTTATTTATTTAATTCATTCATTTGAAGGCAAAATCTTTTATTTTTATTTTTTTAATTTATTACATTTATTGAAAATTAAATGGTAGTTCAGTAGAGAAAACTTAGTAGACTTTTTATTTTTCCTTTTTTAAATTAACTCCTGTTAAAGAAATATATATATATTATTATAATTATAATTATTAATTTGTAGTATTTATCGGGAAAAATGGTAGTATATAGCAGAAAAGATTAAACTGATTAAAATTAAGTTTAATTATAATATATTTGTTTTTATTTATTTATTTCCTTTTTAAAGGAAACCTACTTTTTATTTTATTTATTGTAGTGGTCGGAATCATATGGTAATGTTGTGTACAGAGAGAGGGCTATAAAATACATTGTTCAAAAACTAAAATATTTTATCGATGCTGAGATATAGTCATCTTTAAAATCGTAGTTCTTAAATAATAGCAGATCCACTTGTCGTCGATAAATTTCTAAACTGAAGTGCCTGGAAAGACCTTTTTGCAGACAGTGGTAACCTGGAACCGATGCAGTGGCGGGAGGAAAAAGAACTGCCGTAGGCAACGTGTTCCCGAAGCGAGGTTTAAAGCAATTTCAATGTAAGTTTTTTTTTTTTTTTTTTTTTCATTTATAATGTGATATAAAGAATAATAGTGATTCAATTATTTTGAAAAATTATTTAAATATAGTGACCAGCGAAGCGAGCATAGTCTGCTAATATATTAATATGGAATAGATATGAATAAAAGAATACTTCTGTGTAATAGAAAGAAATTAAAACTTCTTCACACACCATAAATTTTAAGTAAGCACAACCGGTTTCGAAAGGACGTAGCCTTTCTTCATCAGGTGCAAACACGTGCTACTGCCTTGGAGGCAAAAGCAAGACTTTAGTTTTTGACTTCTGTGTAAGTTACTTTAAGCTATTGTAAGGATTTTTATGGATCACTGTATAATATCGATCTATTAGACTAAATAATGCAGATACTATTCTATATACAGAGATGGAACACCGACACAGAACTCATACCACTATTAATGTAAGAAAATTTTCTACTTCTTAAATCAACGATATTATAGGTAGAGAAATTTCTTAAACAAATACCGGTATGAATTCTGCGCCCGTTTTCCATCCCTGCATATATATCAGACATAATTTTAATGATATTTTATGTTGATTCAATTTTTATTATATTGCTTCTTTAGAATGCACGTGTTTTAGTAAAACATATTCGTATCGTATAACACTAGATTTCTACCAATACGTTTCACACAGTAAATTAAATCATAAAATCAATGTAAACTTTATTTTCTTCTAGGATTTAATTACTCGGAAGTTGACAAAAACTATAAGAGAAACTACTTTGAAATTCACTTCACACATAAAGCTTCTTTGATAGAATTTCAATCAATATTTTTTTTTTTTTTTTTTTTTTTCTGAATTACTTCTTTAAAAAAAAAAAAAAAATTCAAGGACATCTTACGAAATTAAGACGTCTCTCATTTCTAATCAGGTGTTATTAAAAAGTTTAAGCTAATAAGAAGTTTAGATTTCCTTTACATATAATAATAATAATAATAATAATAATATATAGGGGAAAGTTGGATAAATCCGGGTAGGTGGATAAAACCGGGACACAGCAGTTTTAGCTTGATTAGTATTGTCATCTGTCGGTAAACGCTTGAAACTAGTCTCAAACAACCGCCATGTTATTTAGAGTTAAATGAAAGGCAGTGTTGTTTATTTGTTTGTCAACGGCGATGTTTCGAAAAATTCGAGTAGAAAAGTTTTGATTTTTACACCACCGATTTCACCCTGTAGTTTCTAATTGCTTAGAGATTTGTTTTAGGTAAGTACAACATTTGATAACACCTTTTTCAGCAGTTATTTTAAATTATTAAACGAGGTTTTGCATCATGTTTGAAATGTGCTAAACCTTCTTTTCTGATTAATGGCGTTGGCGGATAAAACCGGGACCTTGGCAGTCGGACAAGACCGGGTAATACCCGGTTTTGGACGACCTGTTTTTTTTTTTTTTTTAACTGTGTGAAATATAATTAGTTTAATTTGTAAAATATAAATCTCTGCAGAGAAGCCAGTTCTTTTAATCCTGGATGGCCATTCCTCACATGTCAAAAGTATTGAGCTAATAAATGCTGCAAGAGAAAATCATGTTATCCTTTTATGTTTCCCTCCTCATACGACCCACCGTCTACAGCCGCTTGATGTGTCCCTAATGGCACCTTTAAGTGCCTTCTACGAACAGGAAGTGAGGAAGTGGCTAATCAACCATCCTGGTCGTGCTGTGACAATTTACCAAATTGGACATTTATTTAGAGATGTATATTTAAGGGCAGCGATTCCTCGGACAGCTATCAAGGGGTTTGAGAAGACAGGGATCTACCCATTCAACAGTGATGTATTTCCAGATCACCTCTTTTCACACTCTGATACAACTGAAAGACCAATGAAGACTGAGGATAATCTTTTATCTGAACAACCTCAAGTTGAATCAACAATCATCGACAACCCTTTGCATGAACAACCTCAAGTTGAATCACTAATCACTGACAATCCCTTGCCTAAACAATCTCAAGTTCAAGTGTGTTCAGAAACTGCGATTTCTTCGCAAACCAATGATCGCAAAAAGGCTGAGATACTAAAAGTCGATGATCAGCAACCTTCAACTTCTACACACGATCCAGGTAAGGCTATCGTGTCTTCTTTCTCAGTATCCCCAAAAGAAATAAGGCCTCCTCCAGAGCAAAAAGAGCCAAGAATTGTGAAGAAGCCCACAAGCGGCGAGGGAAGACAGTAATTCTTACTTCTTCACCTTATAAGTTAGAGCTGGAGCTTGAAGAACAAGGAAAAACTAACAAAAAAGAAAAGAAAACCTTAAAACAGAAACTATTTAAGGTCCCTAAGCAAAAAACTGTCCAAACACGGAAGAAAAAGAAGTTCAGCATTAAAACAGATTCCTTGTCATCAGATGAAGGCGAGGAGGAAAGTGACGAAGCCTGTATCTTTTGTAATGAATTGTATGCAAAGTCAAAATCTCTGGAAGGTTGGATACAGTGTCTCCACTATAAAGGTTGGGCACACGAAGTCTGTAGCAATGCAGAGGAGCATGATCAACATTTTATTTGTGATTTCTGTTCTTAAAATTTCTTACAAATCTGATCAATTAACTGAATTCACGATAAATTACAAATATATTAAATTCAAACTTACTTATGTTCCATTATTTTTTAACCCACCTATGTTCCTCAGTATAGGAGGGCCATTGTACCAATTTATTGTTATAAATAAATATTTCAGTTGTAAGACAACAACATTTTTTAAGTGTTCCTAAACATACCCGGTTTTATCCAACCTGGTTGGATAAAACCGGGTAGTTTTATACTTCCAAAAAAAAATTATTTACCCTCCAAAATATTGTTCTTCCACATTGCAAAATATTTTTTTCTGTAACTAAAGAACTAATTTATCATTCAAATAGAAATTTAAGCAATTGTATGCACTTAACTGCTTAGGGGAAAAAGAAAAAACTTTGAGACCCGGTTTTGTCCAACTTTCCCCTATATATATATATATAATATTTCTCTAACGTGGACCAGTTTCAATTAGTTTTTGTCGAAACGATACGATACGCGAGGATAAAAAAATTATATTTATACATGAACAATATTTAAGGACGCGGAATTAGCTCAATGGACTAATAAGAAAAAATGACGGCATTTGTCTGATAAGATTATTTTACAAATAAAATGTATATTTAACAGTTGTTTCTTCAGAATCTTTGCAAGCGTCGTTTTAAACCTAGCAATATTTTAAAGATATATACAGAATATGAACTTTTATGTCATAAACTCACTAAATAAACAAAATCATAAAAAATATAATCAAAATAGGAATTATTTTATTTTATTTATTTATTAAAATAAGTATATATATATATATATATATATATATACCAAAATTAATAAAAAGTCATCGCGAACATGACGACAAAAATTTAAAAAGCATTGTTGGAGTCCTATATTAAAATTGTACTGCCTGTGGAAGTATGAAAATTGGGTCGTGAACCATAAATTTTATTTGAAAACCTTTCTTTGAATGATTTTGCTTTCACTATTTTCAATATTAATTTGGTTTTAATAATAATTTGACTTCTGGTAAATTAAAATTTTAATTATGTGGTGAAATTGATAAACATTTATGAGTTTCAAATTTTAAAGGTAAATAAGAAAAGAAATAAAATGCGAATATTTTGCACGGGTTTGTAAGTAAAAATAATAATTCCTTTTAAATTCAGAATATATAAATGTAGTTCGTGTATAAAAAAAAAAAAAAAAAAAAAAAAAAAATCAAATATATATGTTGTAATATTTTTATTGATCTCAATTTTGTTTTAAGTTAATTCTCAATCAATTAATGTAAAAAAACAATTATTAAATATATATATATATATATATATACTAGCTGTACCCTGCCGCAATTTATAGTGGCATATGTATGGACTGCCTATGCAAGAAGAAGGCAAAATAGTTAGCTTTCCAATGTTGGTTGTATTACCTTCATTCACAACTGCATCTCGCAAATGAATGTATTCTTCGGAGCTGAGTTTGGTCTGATTCAAACGAAAAAATAGCAAACATTCCGTTTCAATTTTTGCATACATATCTACAATGTACTGGTGAAACAACTGAAGGCATTTCAAAATATATTTGTCCTCGTTGCTCCGTATCATTAAGCGGTATGCGTAAAAGTTCATTGTGCTGCACTTTTTATTGATTTCTGTACCATTTATTAAATTTATCATCTTCACACTTCATGATATCCATCGGAACCATCCCAGAAGATAACTGGATACTGCGAAGCATCATAACAGTAGTGAGTTTCTGCGACGTTTATCAATTGATTGTTTCTTCGATGGAGAACAATATCTCCAGATTGGAACTGATCTCCGACTATGACAATTGCTACTTCGTCTATAGTTGGGGCATTATATCTCCGGACATGTTCTCCAGCGGGCGTTTTGTCTTCGTGAATGACAATCTTGTGGATGTCTGATGGCATCATATCAATTGCCATTTTGAACAAACGCACCAAATTGTTTCTTTCGTGAAGGAGCTCCTGCGGTTGCAAAATGGTTGATCTTTTTAGTGACATATGCATTCCACAATGTGCATAGACCTGACTTGAACTATAATCAACAGCTGGATTGTACCGGAATGCAAAACGATGGATTAGCAGATTTAGATCTGCTGTTCTTTGGGTTCGAGTTTCAGCTATCCTCACCCTTTCGCGTTCATTCCGTTGTGAACGAACCAAATCTGTTGCTGCAGAAAGCGACTGTCGTGCTCGCAATCGTGCTTCCTCACGCCTGGCTGCTCATCTTTCTGCTGGTTCCGAATTACGCATCTGGATGGTGCTTAGTCTGTTCCTCTCTCGTACGGATGCCCGCTCTTCGTCGGTCTTATATTCGAAAGCCATCTTCTCGATCCTTCTGTGTGGCGAGTGCGACGACCCAAATTCGTTTTTCTGCGAGGCATTATTTCGGTTTTCACAGGAGCAGAAGGAAGGGATAAGATTATAACCTCTTATGGCTCTGACAGCTCTTGGTTGAAAAAAATGAGAGATAGGACAAAAGTTTAATAACGAAAAATTTTCATTTTTAAATGACCAAAAAAAATTCATGGCATTTCAGGCAAGCATTTATTTCGTTAATAGAGCATACATAATTTCGTTTCTTACGACGTTCACATTACTCACGGAAAGAGAAACAGTTGAGAAGTAGTTACATTGAAAAATAGGTATAGTTCGAGATACGAAAGTTTGAGAAAAAAAACTAAATGCAACATGAAATCACAAAGCGTAACAGACGAAGAATCCGATTACATAAATGTTAATCGCAACAGGACTTTTCGGAGCAAAAAGGGGAAAGTTATTTCCTTTTCTAAAACTAGTATGTTGTGGCCACCACATGACTTTCTTCTATATTTTCCTATAAAAATTCACTCAGTAACAATAAAAAATAAAAAATACGATTTTCTTTCAGTTTTTTTTTTTTTTTTTTTTTTTTTTTTTTTTTTCGTTAAAAGTAAAAAAAATCGATAACTTCGTTAAAAATTATCACATATTTATAGTTCAAACATTTGTTTTAAAGGTATTGACGAGACCTTTCGGAAGATACCCATCTTGAAAATTTACCTCCCCCCCCCCCGGCGGGTACTTCCCCGCAGGTGGGGAAGCGATGCCCCCACATGCACAAAATTTTTTTCCTAATTAAATACTACTATTATTAATAATTCATATTAATTTTACAATCACACGTTAAGAATAACTCTCATTATGTACATTTATACGAAATTTTGTCCTGTACTGCCAAGTTAAAAATTCAGAAAAAATACGATCACCACCCCACCTGTTGAGCGATTGATCCCCAAATCTAATCAGCACCAATTTATGTCAGAAACCAACTAAATACCAAATTTGGTTAAATTTCGTAAAAAAAAAAAAAAAAAAACGAATTTTTTTCTAAGTTTTTTTTCGTTAAAAGCGAAAAAAATCGATAACTTTGTTTTAAGTTATCACAGATTTATAGTTCAACCGTTCGTTTTAAAAATATTGACGAGACCTTTCAAAAGATACCCATCTTGAAAATTTACTCCCCTCGAGGGCCCCGGGGGGGGGGGGCGAGGCTCCTACACATACAAAAGAATATTTCCCAGTTGACTATCTCTATTATAAATAATTCTTGTAAATTTCATAATGATTGCTAAAAAATAATTCTCTTTATGCACATTTATACGAAATTTTGTCCTATATCACCATGTTAAAATTTTAGAAAAAGCGGGATGGCAACGCAACCTGTAAAACATTTTTTACCAAAAGTTGATAGGCACTAATTTATGTCAAGTTGCAACTACATACCAATTTGTATGAAATTCTGTGCAGTAGTTTCTGAGATACAGTTGCCACAAAATTTTGTCACACACACACACGCGCACACACAGACAGACAGACGAACAGGCAGACATTTTCTAAAAATGGTGAAATCGTGCTCTACAGCTCTCAAAACGTGTAAATCCATCAAAAACCCGAGGTCGAAAATTTTTACGAATCCAATACTTTCTTCTATTGAATATAGAAGAAACTAAAAATAATAATTTTATACAGATGCCATTCATCCAAAATCAAACATTTTTAACTATTGCGTGCTCATACAGTCGGCTGCAAAATTATTCGAGCACTAGCAATAATCCTTGCCAAAAAAAAGTACACTTAATACAGCTTTGTTCAATAAATCCTTGTCGAGTCATGTTCTTAATCAGTCTAAGAACATGATTCGACAAGGATTTACTTAGCAAAACAGTCTTAAGTGTACTTTTTAAATATAGGAATTGTTGGCTAGTGCTCGAATAATTTTGCAGCCGACTGTACATTCACAAAAATAGAAAATTTAAACATCAACATTATTTTTCTTTCCATTTTTTACTGAGCACGCGCTGTAATATAAAATTAATCGAAATCAAACATTTTTAACTACCGCGTGCTCATACATTCACAAAAATAAAAAAAATGAAACATCAATATTATTTTCATTTTCATTTTTTACTGAGCACGTGCTGTGTAAAATAAAGGGTAAATATAAAGCAAATTTGCAATGTCAATATAGCAGGTTTTCTGGTACTGTTAAAAACGCCGTTTTCTAGTAGTCGCGGGTATGTTACTGACGTGAAAAATAGATAAAAACAATCTTTGAAGCGGGTTGTGTATCGGGTCAAAATTTGAGATCCATCGGTGCAGAACATTTTGAGTTTTTGAGCCGTACACAAACCAACTTAACATTTTTATAGATATGTACATATCTATATAGTGAAACTTTGTCCAATATTTTCTATCTGTATTATCATAGAAATATAAAGCAATTTTTGGAATCAGATAGATTTGGCCTCAGCTTTTTAAATATTAGAAACTAAAACAAAAAGTCGGAGTTCGAATCGAGAAAATTTAAAAATAAAATTAATATAAAATGATATTGTATTATTATTTTCAGAGATGACTGATCATTAACAATAGTTTTAATGTTTTTTCATGGATATTTTATTTATATTTGGAATTTTAAAATTTCAATATAATCTTGGAATAACAGGAGGGTTTTGGGGGCAACATCCATACAGGTTGACTAACTTATTTCTTTTACTTCTTAGTCCTATTGTCAAATATGTCAGTATTATAAAAGGCCGCTAAAAAAGGAGAAAATTAGAAAATTTAAGGAAACTGCATGAATTTCTCTCTATTTTAATATTACATAGTATCCTTATAGCCTTTTCTGAATTCATGAGTTCTTTCCTTGATAATTTTAAGAATTAGTAAATTTAGAATTGAATACATTTATTCACAGCAAAAAATGTTCTTTGCCCGGAAGAAGAATTCGAGAATGAAATTTGCTTTTAGAGAAATTTTCTTGGTCTGAAATTCTTGTCCTAGATCGTTCAGTGAATCCATATTTCATTCTAAACAAAATTTTTCAACTTTCAATTCAAAATATATTAGTATAAATCATGTTAAAATGAAAAATATATTCTCAATAAGTTTAGAACTTATAATATTTTTTTATGTAATTTCAGTAACTTTAAAACATAGTAGGCTGTTTTGGTTGGATCTATACAATACTCATAAACAGAACCTAGTAATAGTAATGATACAAATGATAAAATGCTTTCCTTTATTAGAAAAGTTACAGGAAAAATGCCTGAAAATACGCAAGTAACATAATAGTAGTCTGTTTAATTTAACAAAACTCGGCGTTGATAAGAACTTGGGGACGTTCTAGGCAACTTGGCGATTTTTGTAACCAAATTTGGCGAAAAAAAAAAATCTGAATTTCAAACAGTAGTGAACATGCTTTTTACTGCCACTAAAATTCGCCAAAGAATATAAAATCAGGTGATGTGTACTTGATTGAATTCAACTGAAATCAGACCCATGATCTGTCCCTTCCTCAATTAGAGGTCGTACTGGAAACAGTTTTGAGTAATGCTCATAAAAAGGTGCTCTACAGTGTATATAACGCAGTTTTCATGACTTTTGGTTTAAAAATACCAGTTTCGTTGCAATATTTCGATAATATTCTTAGAATAAAGTGCATCAATAGATTAGAACCTGCCTTTTTATTTATTATTGCAGTCACGCAATAGATTTCAGAAGCGGCATAAATTCAATGTTATGTACAGTTTAATAAATTTACAAATACGTGGTTTCCATATGAAACTTATGGACAGATGAAAAAATGGGGTAAAAAATTTACTTTATTTAGACATTTAGTATAATACTTTTCTGAGATGAAAATCGTCTGTATACACTGTTAAAAATTTCAACAGAAAACTCTGTGTAATTTATTATCTTAAGTCTTACGTAAAATTACCGAGAAAAATAAACGGAGATGTTAAAAACTTATTTTATACATTCATTTTATTAACTAATATTAATTAAATTAATTATTGTTGAGAATATATTTCGGACTTGGAATGCTTTTTCTAAAGTAGAAACAGTCATTTTTAATTTTAATAAAAAAATTAAATAATAGAATTACGTAAAAATAGAGAACAAAGATTGAGAATCTCGATTATACACTTTTAACTAAAGATTACTGTAAATTCACATAGACTCTGGATAAATATTTACATTAAGTTTTCAGAAATTTTTAACGGTGTACATCTTGAAAAATAACTTTAATAATTATTCATTTTTAGAAATAGTTTGTATGTGTCAATTTGTATAGGAAATTATAGAAGAAAGTTTTTGATATCCACAATGAACTATTTTAATATCAATTTAGATAATAATATACAACTGTAGTAAAGAAACAAAATATTAAATAAAGGTTTTCATTTCAGCATCTAATTGATAAAGATGAGAATTTGCTCATTACAGAATCTTTTATCTCTAAGGAATTTTACTACGCTTTCGAAATAATAGCGTAGAAATGAGATTACTTTATTTATTTTCTAATTAAGGAAAGAGCTAGAACAGCTCAAAAGGTTGAAAATACAGCCGTAGGTAATGAAAAGACATAAGTGCCTCTTAGCATGCATATATTTAATTATTAATTAGAAAATTTCTTTCATGAAACCGCGCAATTACGTTCGATATACATCTTTTGAAATTTGCTCTAAATTTTATTTAACATATGCATATGACTTTTTTTTTCTATGCATTATACAAAATATATATATGTGTGTGTGTAGCAGGATTTCAATAGTAATAATTCATTAAATACACACGACTAATAACTAATATCGAAGTAATAAAAAAGATGGTCTTTTAATTCGGATCAGTAGCAGATAAACGCATTTGGCTAATTATAGCACAATAATACTCGTAATAAATTATTACAACTGACAGACGATTCGTTGCTACTTACCTTAAAATATGTAGAACACTCAATTTTTTAATTACGCTGCGCTACAAAAAAAAAAAAAAAAATTTCGAGCCCTGACACCATTCTGATACCATTCTTTACATTTGAATTTTTTTACATTCGAATCCATTTCTCATACCCTGATACCATTCTTTCTGATGCTTATGTAAAATGGCCTACTGAATCCGAATGTGACACCCATTTATAACGTGATACAAAAAATAGCGATTCATTGATTCTTTGCGTTTTATTCAGTTTAAATATGGTGACATAGAGACCAGACAAAGCCAAGCATCAAGTGATTGTAAGAATGTTGTTTAATCACCCTATAAAGTTAAACTACGTATATAAAAATGATTCTTTAAAACTCAGAAAATTGGATAATCTTTAAAATGCTACTTTTATATTTTAAATTTATATTTGGATATCCATTACCTAAAACTGACTTGAATGAAAGTTACGTAACATTTAAGAAAATATGTATGTTTTACAAAAATCTTTTGCATTAAGTTCCCTGAGGATAATACGAAAGCAACGGCAACCAAGAATAGTTTAATTAAAAAACTTGCTTAGAGCATTATTTTTACATAACGCACTGTAAAAATGTTTATGTAAACATTTTTTTTTTTTTTTTTTTTTTTTTTTTTTTTTGCGCATAAGCTGGCAGCGCTGTTAATGAAAGTCTAAAGTTAGCATGCAATTAATGGCAACGGATTTTTTTTTTTTTCCTTGAAGCCCTTTAAGCGATGTTGCAACAAAATACTTTACGAAAATAAGAGTTTTAATATACTTTTTTATTATTATTCATGATTTTGAAATTATGTACTTTGTGATAAAGTAACCAGAAAAAGAAAATTTTAAATATTAAACAGTTTTTTTTCTTTTTTTCCCAGTATTTTATACACTTAATTTTACTTGAAGTAATATGTCTTCCAACACATATTTTCCATATAAAAAAGAAAAAAACAGTATGAAATATGTTTGACAACATAACTAGTTTTAAAATACAATTTTGATTATACAGCATCACAATTTCTGTGGCTAGTATGTTTGTACAATTAAAATGTCGAATTCCTCGGAAAAGGTTTTTAAAAATAGTTTTGCAATTATAAATTTCAGTAAAATAGATAATTACGTGTTTTGAGGTTCCCTGAATATTAAATTCAAGTTTTTAACCATTGACATTTGTGTATGTTTGTTATCAGCGTAATTAAAATAATCTGGTGTGTTACTCACATGACTTTCTCTTACCCTGCATTTTAGTACTATAAAGATAGACTGCATATTAAGTCTTAAAAACAATAGCGTAAGATAATAAAGTTCAATGTACTTTTAAAATAATCTAAAATAGATTTAGGAACAGTTTTATTTCACATGTAATACTATGTGAGGGGGGTTAACGATCCTTCACCCCCCCCCCATTCAATTATAGTGCATACAATTATTGAAAAAAAAAAACTGTTATTAATTTGCCTTCAAACTTAAGGGTCAACCTAATACGGATTTCAAAATACCAAATTTAAATTTCTTGCAGCTATTTATTTTGAAGTTATGTTGGTAACAGTTATGCATACAGATCGACCGCAAAAATTGGACTTTCGCAATCGGGAACCTCAAAATGTGATTTGATGCGCAAAAAAAAAAAAAAAAAAAAACAGATTTGGGGGGAAAAAAAATCCCGTTTGCGTATGAAAAATTAATTTTACTTCCTGAGCAGTGTTCGGCGATATAATAAAATGCAGCAAAGCACTTCTATAAATTAAATTCAGTACAAAAGAACGTTTAGCTTAATTTTTGGTAGCACTGTATATGGTTCATAATTAGTATACACTATAAAAATTATTGTGTACTTAAATTCAGTCTTACTTGAAAAACATCTAACCCAAAAGAAATTACAATTCCACAAATTTTCAAGTATAGCCGAAATATATCTAAATACTTTCGTTTTGTTTAAGTCAACCGATAAATGTTAACTATACTTACTAGCAATTTACCCATAGACATAATATACTTGAATTCTCTTGGATGCCCCTGTACACGAACCCTTTTCTGGATCTCAACTAAAAGTTTAGTGTAGCATCCCTGTATGATACACATTTAGAATACCAAATTTTGACATTCTGCTATAATTTTGATCTTAAGATATACTGATAACAGACAGACACACAGACCAACCGCAAAAAAACCTGATTTTTGGATTTAAGGGACCTCAAAACTTGTAAATTTAACAAAAACTCAATTTCGAAATTTTGACCCAAAAACAATACTTTCTCTACCTTATAGGTAAAAGAAAATAAAAAAAGATTGCAGGTAATTTTTTAAATGTTGTATTTTGAAGTTCTTATGAGGTTGCTACTAGAAACCTTGGATCAAGATTGATAAGTTTCAGGAAGTGGTGCAGGTGAAATTTGTCTGACTAATTAAGAATAATTTTAAATTTAATAACAGCCATGATGTCTATAAAAATATATGTACTAAATTCAAACGGCGGTTGAGGGGGCGGTACGAAATCATTTGTCCATTAAACCTGTTTCTAAATTTAGTTTGATATCATTTTAACGTAGATTTATATACAGTCATCTTTCCTTTAATCTGCATTTATAATATCAAAATGGAAGGTAAGAAAGAGTCGTGTGAGTGTCATACCAGATTATTTAATTATCATTTTAAAGTGAAAACACATAGCCATAATCTCATTATTCGTGTTTTTAATTTTTTTTTTTTTTTTTTTTTTTTTGTATCAATTTAAGCAATTTTTAATTAATTTTTATACATACAGAGGATTTTATTACCAAATAAATTTAATTTCATACCACTATTTAGGAATAATAATCTTCGTCTTATATCTCGATAATTATTACAGAAGTATACGACTAAAAAATCCGGTGCGATTTTTACAGGCAATCAGTATTAACTCAACTCGCACATAGCTTAGAGAATGTCCTAATTATTCCAATTTCAAACAATTTACATAAGAGTATATTATGTGAAACAGAATTCACTTATGCCGTTTATATTTTTGGTGTGCATACATATATATATATTATTTATATGATGTTGAAAAATAAAATTATTTTTAGTTATTATAAATAGATAAAAGTTTTATCATCAAACAGGAATAAAACAGATGTTTTTAACCAATGAAATCTACTCTATATGTTTTTATATGTAGCCATCAAAATATCATATATTTTAAGAAAAAAATAATTTTTAATAGAAAGTAGCCTATTATACATACATGCAAGTGCTTGTTACATTACTTTAGCCATATATGATAGAGAAGTTATCGGTTTTGAGTCAAATTTTCGAATGTGAATTTTTTCTGCATGCCTTGAGGTAAATCCGAAAGTCAAGTTTTTAGAAATGTGTGTGTGTTGGTCCGCTTGCCTGTTATCAGCATTAGGGAAGTAAGGCAATCCAAGCTCAGTATTTTATTTTTGCATCACTACCTGAAGCTTTTTATTAAGATGGGACAAACAATCCGTATGTAGAGACGTACAAGATTATTTCAATACACTTCGTCTATAGGCGGAATTATTCTTCATCTGTAGACTATATCGAAAAAAAAAAGTAATAACATGCATATATTTATTATTATTACGTCCGTGAGGAAAATTCATAGCGAAGAAAGTCCGCGCGATACTTTCTTAGCCAAAATAGTTAAACATGTAAATTAGAATTATCATAAAGAGTAAATTAAAAGAAGAGATTAAAAGCATGAAAAAAACTAGTATGCTGTGGCCACCACAAGACTTTCTTCTATATTTTCCTATACAAATTCACGCAGTAACAATATTTAAAAAAAAAAAAAAAAAAATCGATAACTTTGTTTTAAATTATCACATATTTATAGTTCAACCATTCGTTTTAAAGATATTGACGAGACCTTTCGAAAGATACCCATCTTGAAAATTTACCCCCCCCGGGGGGGGTACTTTCCCCTGGGGGGGGAAGCAATGACCGAGATTTTTTCCCTAATTAACTACTACTATTATCAATAATTCATATTAATTTCACAATCACAGGTTAAGAATAACTCCCATTATGTACATTTATACGAAATTTTGTCCTATACTACCATGTTAAAAATTTAGAAAAAATACGATCACAGCACCACCTGTTGAGTGATTGATCCCCAAATCTAATCAGCCCCAGTTTATGTCAGGGGCCAACTAAATACCAAGTCTGGTTAAATTTCGTTTAAAAAAAAAAAAAAAAATACGATTTTTTTTCTAAGTTACTTTTTGTTAAAAGTAAAAAAAAATCGATAACTTTGTTTTAAATTATGACAGATTTATAGTTCAACCATTCGTTTTAAAGGTATTGACGAGACCTTTCGAAAGATACCTATCTTGAAAATTTACTCCCCTCGAGGGGGGACTTCCGCCCCAGGGGGGTTCACGAGGCTCCTACGCATACAAATTTTTTTCCCCAGTTGACTACCTCTATTATAAATAATTCTTGTAAATTTCATAATGATTACTAAAAAATAATTCTCTTTATGCACATTTATACAAAATTTTGTCCTATATCACCATGTTAAAAATTTAGAAAAAGCGGGATGGCGACGCAACCTGTAAGACGATTTTTACCAAAAGTTGATAGGCACTAATTTATGTCAAGGTGCAACTACATACTAATTTGTATGAAATTCTGTGCAGTAGTTCCTGAAATACAGTTGCCACAAAATTTTGTCACACACACACACACAGACTGACAGACAGACAGACATTTTCTAAAAAGGGTCAAATCGTGTTCTACAGCTCTCAAAACGTGTAAATCCATCAAAAACCCGAGGTCGAAAATTTTTACGAATCCAATACTTTCTCTATATTACATATAGAAGAAAGTAAAAAGATATATAATAAAAATTTAAATTATATATACCATAGTTTATTAAAATTAATGTAATATTGAATTTAGAAAATAAAAACCACGCGTGCACGGGCAGGAAAAAGAATAAGAAAAAAGAGATGATAGAAAAAGGGTTTAGTTTGGTTTTGGTATTTATTGTTTTATTAGGAATTTTGAGGAATAATGATAGGAACAGAAAAACACTTAATATTTCCTGGGGCTGTTTTGAAAGTGAAATCTGAACTGATGTGATTATATTATTAGAAGAATAAATTGAAAATAGAAAAATCGGCATAAGTTATTTTCAATTAAAGTTACGTGTGCGACAATTATTATTAGGACGGAGGACTTTTAGTTTCAATCTGGATTTTTTGGAGATCAGTTTTGTGTAACACCAAAATAAATTAGAAATATCAGACCTATCGTTACGAATTCGGTACCAAATGAAAGGGTCCATCCAGTGGAGCAAACAGCTTTTCGACACGAATTAGATTTTTTTTAAATTAACTAAAGTATGAAATTTAAGTGGCCATACTTCATTTTATTTCATTTCAGTCATTTTAAAAAGTATGTGGCTTGTGCAAACAGTTTTTCGACACGACAATTAGAATTTTTATAATTAACTAAAGTATGAAATTTGGGTGGAAACACCTCGTTTTAATTCATTTCAGTCATTTTAAAAAGTACGTGGCCCCAGTTTTACGATCAAAAAATGAGATTAAAAACAAAATAAAAAAATAAAAAATAATAACAATAATTTTACAGACTGAAATTAATAGTCCTCCGTAAAATCTGTCTTTGACAGATTTTTTTTTAAATTTTTTTATTTTTTTTTTTTATGTTCAAAAGCATATTACATAAAATATGGTAAGAGAAGCAATTTCTTTCGCTTACAGGGCCTCACAAAAGATTTGAGGCGTATTAGGAGCTAGTTATAAATTGCTTAGTTGGATATGGTTGAAAATGGCTAAAAATTAATCAATTTTTCGAAACTGAGTTTTTGTTATATTTACACGCTTCGATGTCCCCTGTAACAGGAATTTTTAAGTTGCTCTCTCTCTCTCTCTCTCTCTCTCTCTCTCTGTATGTGTGTTATTGTCTGTTACCAGCATATCTCAAGAACAATTAGTAGCAGAAAATCCAAACTTAATGTTCTAAATCTGTATCATTTAGAGAGGCTACACTAAACTTTCTGTTGATATCAAGCAAATAGCGCGTGTACAATGAAAAACAAGAGAATTTAAATACATTACGTACATCACATACATACATACACACACACACATACACAAACACTGAACAATTGCCAAAATCTAATTTTTTGGACTCATAAGACCTTAAAACGTGTAAATCAAGTGAAAACTCGATACCAAATTTTTGGACTTCCAAATACTTCCATTACCTACGGTAGTCGCATAATGGACGTAATAATCATCATCGAAATTTCTTTTAAAATTAAAAAAAAAAAAAAAAAAAAAAAAAAAAAAAATCAGGATTAATATATATATATATATATTTCCTTAGACACATTTAATTAATTTAAGCTTTTTACAAATAAATATTAATAAATAGGTTACAAAAAAAAAAAAAAAAAAAAAAAAAAATCTTGAAACTATGAAAAAAATAATAACATTGAAAGTTGTATATTAATTAGCAATATGTTTCTAGAATTCCATAGTATTTTCCGTTACTTTGTACATATATTATTTTTTTTTCCCCGTTACCTTTTTAAAGGAGAAAATTGTTGCATACCTCGAGCTACATTAACGAACTTGTTGACTGAAAACTTTCATTTACGAATTAACAATGCAAATTTCGCAAAATATTTCTACCCGTTTGATACAACAATATTTCTAATCAAACAAACAGACCTTTTAAAAATAATTATGCAGCAAAATATAATCTAACAAAAAATGTTTATCTGAATAAGCAAACTTTCATTTTTGAAAGTTAACCTCGGGTAATATTTATGAATAGCGAAATGAAACATCAAATAAAATTATATTCTCAAAAGCTTTTCAAAATATCGGATAATAATGCTTAACATTGCATAATAAAAGGTAAAATATTATGTTATTTAAAAAATATCTTTTCTCAGAAAATAATGGATGAATTTAATTGGAAATTCATTAGTATCGATTGGATGCTTCAATCGTTTCAGAAAATAATCGATTACCGTATTATTTAGTGTTAAAAAGTTTTGCAATAAAATTAATGACTAAGAGGGAAATTACTATCAGCTATTCTGTAATAAAATTCTTTTAAAAAATCATGCATGACTATAACCAAGTTATTTCCAAAATTTACTGAAGCTTCATTAATCAATTATACTTTATAGTCAGTTTAATTAGAATCAATTAGCTTAAGTGGCGATGAAGTAATTCCTAAGAAGATAAACTACTTAGTGTGAAAACATTTCTTCGTCTAAATTTCTTTTGATTATCAACTTTTTTCCTTTTTTTTCTTTTTGATGCGTTTGGAAGAATTAAATATTTTAAACTTTTTTTTATTTTTTATGTCAATAACTCTTCAATTCATAAACAATCACTTTCTTACCTCCTTAAAGATCACATTATTGGCAATAATGAAAGTGTATTTTTTTGTTCAATCCATAGCAGGTATAATTTCTTTATTTTTTATTTCTTTTTATTTTTATTTCTTTTAACGTTCATTGATTTTGCACTGAAACCAAACCTTTAACAATTATGAAATATCCCATTTAAAAAACAAACACTTTTACATGCGTAATATATATATATATATTTTTTTTATATGATCGTTTCTATTCAATTACAGTATAAGTATGTTAAAAAATATATACAAAGCATTTCGGGATCCATTAGTGGCCGAGAGGTTCTGCTGTCAAAGCTGGTAGGCGTGAGGTGCCAGGTTCGGTCTCAAGTCACGTCCGTCGGACTAGTTGTTTGGAGTTTTCCGTGATTTTCTTCTAAACTCGCCTAAATATGGGCTCAAATTTCTTAGATTCCCATATAGGGCACTCCCCGTACTCCCAGGACCGAGTGCAGTCAGTTGGCTTTAACTCCAACTCCATACTAAAAAGCCTTCATTGCAATAAAATAGAATCTTCAGGTATGAATGCTGTTTTATTATAGTGAAAAGCTTTGTATACATTTCTTAAAATATTCACTTCAAAGACCATTCTATTTTTAATCTAATTTTATTTAAATCTAATCAGTACGGGATTTTGACATTTTCTTTTCCTTTCCTTGAGAAGAAAAGGTTCTAAAATTTATGGAACATTTTTTTTTTTTTTTTTTTTAAATAGATTTTTAAAACTTTTCTTCTTCTTCTTCTTCTTCTGCTTGTTAGATAGCAACATTTCTGCAAAATTTAACAAACGATGTTACAGAGAAGTCTAAACGCACGACTCACTTCAAATTTCTTAGTATTTGCAAGTACCTTGGAGAAATAATATAAAAAGAATAGGCATATGGCATATCAGCATGCAGCGCACAATAGAAGCAGCCATATTGAGTCTACCAAAACATTGGCTTGTACTATGCTATTTATTCGCCGATTTTGAGACCTATAGTTAAGACGACGTCCGTCTCTTATTATCCATATTACATAATTTCAATATAACAATGCAGAATTTCTTATGTCACTCAGTTAATGCCTTTTGCGGTTATGATTTTGGCTTCGCGTTCTTCCGAACACAATGTCTCCTCTAATATCATTCCTCCAAAGAGAGAATACCTTGCAAAAAACCTTGATGATGTACTCTTTTCTAAATCCCAAAAAATAAAGTGCTACTGTTTTGATCTAAAACAACATTTTTTTTTCTTTTTTGTATGTATGTATGTGCGATTCACAGTGTTAACATGCAAAGTTATTTATTAATTAAATGAAACATTCTATTTGAAGTTAAACAGGTTAAAACATTTACAAAGCAAGAAGTTTCCCGAAAATAAAAAATGCTATATTATTTACTTAATTATTTTTGGATCAACAATAAGTGTAGTAGCCATTTCTAAAATTAGTTTGGCATTTTTCAAAAAGAAAAAATAATATATATTCAATAGTATTTTTGGTTAATTTCTTTCAATTCTTATCTTGTGTTGCATGAATTTACTGGACTAATGGATTATGACAACTATCTCATAGTTTAGGCTTAAGTGTACGTCATTTTATTACGTACATTAGTTATACGTCATTTCTCTTCTGCGTAAGTACTTTAACATGTTTTTACTAATCAGTGAATTTTACTTAAATGGTAATTGTGACAATAACTTTATACGTAATACATCTAATTATTAATTTCATTGTTGGTATTTTCATCTTTCTCTCATTTGCTGAGTATTGTAAAGGAATTAAATTATTTATTATATATATCCATATATATATATATGTACAGTCGGTAACAAAAGTGTCCGAACTCTAGCAAAAATTTCTATGTAAAAAAAGTATGCTTCATACGGTTTTGTTAAATAAATCCTTGTCGAATCCTGTTCTTAGTCAGTGTAATAACGTGATTCGATAAGGATTTATTTAACAAAACCGTATGAAGTGCACTTTTTTTACATAGAAATTTTTGCTAGTGTTCGGACACTTTTGTTACCGACTGCACATATGCAACGAATTTTAAATGACTGAAATAAACTGACAACTATACATCCATTATTTGGGTATATAAAGTAATAAAAACAAAACAATTCCGGCTATTCAATATGAATCATAATATTTCATTACTTTAGATTTCAAAACCCCAGAAATACGACGAGCAAGAAGAAATAGAATATGAAATTTCCCTCCATTACTGACTGGAGCGAAAACATGGATTAAATTTTGAAAGCAGAAATTATTTTGTGAACTTCGCCTAATTAAACTTATATTCTAAACCATAGAAGTATTAGATCATATTCATAAAATAATTAGTTGTTATATAATTCCCTACTGTCCATCTCATTACAAAATTGTAAACAAATTGAATATAGCAAATATGAACTAAGAAAAGTGTAATAATCCTACCTTCCTAACTCATTTAATTTTTTTTTTAATTAACTAAAATGCAGATCGCCACATTACCATAGGTCTTCTGAAATATCTTTATATTGAGCTGGATTTATACATTCTGCACTCCAATCAAATGTGTTGCAATTTTTATAGCTAGCACACACACACACACACACAAACACACACTTAAGTCACACACACACACACGGGAACCCGCTAATGACCTTGATTTCTTGACTTTGATTATAATCCTTGAATATTGATCTTAGACGCGTACATGGTAATTTCAAAATCAGGCCTAGGAGCGTTATTTTTCTCACACTTTATTATATTGTCACCAATATCGTCAATAATATTTTAATGCTAAAATGTTATGTAAATAATCTGGTGTGTCACTCACACGACTTTCTCTTACCCTGAAATTTAATACTATAAATACAGGTTGCAGATTAAGAGGTAAGATAACGAGTACTGTTATGTAGACCTGTGTTAAACAATTCAAACTAGGCTTCGGAAGATTTTTATGTGATAATTAGTTCTGTGTGAGGGGGAGTTACCGCCCCCCTTAACCCCCCGTTTCATTAATGCACCTACATTTATATAAAATTTAATTCGGTTATTAAAAAATAATTCTGTTTTTTTTTTTTTAAATAATTTATTAAAATTATTATTTAAAAAAATTATCTTTTATGATAATGCAGACGATTTCCATATTAGATAAGTAGTATAACACAAAATATCAATATAAAAGTTGAATTTATTCTCAATATTACATTAAAGAGATTTTTTTTTTTTTTTTTTTGTTAAAAATGAAAAAAAAAATCGATAACTTTATTTTAAATTATGTCAGATCGATGGTTCAACCATTCGTTTTAAAGGTATGGGCGAGCTCCTTTGAAAGATACTCATCAGGAAAATTTACTCCCCTTGAGGCGGGCTTCCCCCCAGGGGGGGGGGGGGGGGGAGGGCGAGGCTCCTACATACACATTTTTTTTTCCAGTTGACTATCTATTACAAAAAATATATATTCGTTTCATCTGGTTTAGTGCAGTCTATAGATGTTAAACTCTACTTACCTGCAATTTCCCCCGTAGACGTAATGTATTTGAATACTTTTGAGTGCCCCTGTACACGAACCATTTGCTTCATCTCAACGAAAAGCTTACTGTAGCATACCTATATGATACACATTTAGAATACCGAGTTTGGAATTTCTGCTACTATTTGTTCTTGAGATATGCTGATAACAGATACACAGACACACACACAGACCATTCGCTAAAAACATGATTTTCGTATTCAGGGGACCTCAAAACATGTAAATATAACAAAAACTCACGTTCGAAAATTTGACCGTAAAACAATACTTTCTCGACCCTATGGGTAAGAGAAAGCAAAAAAGTATTGCAAAAAAGTGGTAACAATTTAATAAAATGAAAAGAACACTACGAGGCCTACAAAATACAAAGATACCTAAAAAGAAAAATTCAGGTGTATGGGTTATGTCCGAATATCTGCGCTAGGGTCTTAGGCATGTGTCCGTAGGGGGGTCTTTCGAGCCTTCACGCGAGTTTAAGGGAAAACCACGGAGAACTCCGAACGGCAAGCCCGACAACTGCTACGCCAGTATTTGAGAGTACAACCACTCCATCAGGAGTGTTTCCAGAAAGAGAAATAGAAAGAATATTTTGAAATCGATGCAAACTTTGAGAAATTCCAATTTCAATAATTATAAAATTAAAAAAATATTTATACATATACAAACATTTTCCAGTAAGTGCACTGGGATATTATCTATATAAATAAAGAGAAGTGTCTGTGTTTGTGTGTGTGTCTGTGCTCTGGTGCTCAAACTACTCCTCGCAAAGCTACAAAGTTTGGCAGGTGTACCTGGGACCCTGAACGTGTGCACCTCTTCGAGATTTTTTCGAATTTCGAATTTGAACTTTTTAAATTAAATTTTTTTCAATTTTAAATATTGGATTTTATGTTCATTTTTCGTGAATTTATTTTTCCTTTGTAATCGTCTGCATCTTAGCAACGACTATTACGCAATTTATTTTTTACTAGCAGGCTACGCCCGCTTCGCTGGCCACTATATTTAAATGAATCTCCAAAAGAATTGGATCATTATTTTTCACATCACATTATAAATAAAAACTAAAATAATTACATTGGAATCGCTCTAGACCTCGCATCGGGTACTCGTTGACTACGGCAGCTCTTTCTCTGCCCGCACTGTATCGGGAGGAGGTTCCCACTGCCTGCAGAAATATCTTTCCTATGTATTTCAATATGGGTATTTATTGACGATAGGTGGGTCTGCCATTATTTAAGAACTACGATTTTAAAGATAACTGTATCTCAGCGTCTATTAAATATTTTAGTTTCTGAACCAAGTATTTTATTGCTCATGCTATTTACACTGTATTACAATTTGATTCCGACCAATGTAATGAAATATAATAAAAAGTAGATTTTCTTTTAGAAGGAATTAAATATATAAAAAACAAATAAATTCCAATCAGTTTAATCCTTTCTACTATATGCTACCTATATTTCCTGACAAATACTATAAATTAGGAAAAAAAAAACTTTTAAAGAAATTAAATTAACAAATGAAAAATAATTGTTGTTATACTACAAAATTTATATATAAACATAACTGTTATAAATACGTTTTTAAATTTTAAATTTAATATATTTAATTTTTTCTACTGCATTACCATTTTATTTTCAACTAGTGGATCTGCAGATCAGGAGCCTCAACGTCCTATTTACATCAGACATTATTCAATAGGTCATTTTTATTTATTCCTTATTATATAATCGTATATATTGATTCGATCGACTTGTTACCATAATCAGATACATTCCTGAGGGGGGCTGCCGCCCCCCTCAACCCCCCGCTATGTCTCTATTTGCATATCTTATAAAGTGTTACGGAATTGTAAATAATTGCATTTATTTTTGTATCAATTCTTTCAAAGAAGTTTAGTAAAGTTAATAAAATGCTAACTTTGTGCATTTTTAGTCGTTTTAGCGTTAAAATAGCCTAATTTTCCCTTAAAAACATTTAAAAAAGCTCCAATAAGGGAAGAAATGGATTTGGCGCCAAATTTGGCGACTGTTTCCCTCCTTGGCGATTTTTTTTGGCGACCTTTGCGAGAAAATCCTTATTAGGGATATACCAAATATGGAAGCTCTAATCTCATTATGAGATACGAGAATTTTCCAGAACAGTCTGTGTTCGATAGAAAAGTATAAAAGGAGCATTTTTTCGCCAAGGCAGTCAGTCTCAGATTGTGTCAGTTTCGTGAAATTCTTGCTTTGCTTTGAGCCTCTTTAGATGAGACTTTCTTTATGTGTTATTGCTAGATAGTTTGTACCGTTGTTTTGCTGTTAACGGCTGTTGTTTAAGCTGTGTTTACTGGTTGAATTGAAGCTGATACTTGGTTTATAGACCTGTATTTTTCTGGAACTTCCTGTGAATACATCACTGAATTTTTGCAAGTTTTGCCTTTCATTCTCGGACAACTTACGGACCCCCAAGTACGCAACAATATGTATTCTTAATGAACGACGGTCTTGTATTATTTCCCTGAAATTCATAAATACCAAATTTCATAACTACCAAATTTCATACAAAAAAAAAATTACATAGCATATCGGAAATATTTTGCGTAACCTTTAAACTAATTTCCAATTCTATGCCCACAATTATCAACAAGAAAACATGCTTTTAAAATTCTAACATAAATTCATTATATTTGATGGGGTGTAACCATGTTAAAAAAACTTTTAAGAAATATCGACTATAGACCGTAATAGTACGAAATTATTTTATATATCCCGGAAAAATAGCCACAGTCATTATAAACGCCAATAATAAGAATAAACTTAATTAATTATAACTCATTAATTTTTCAAACTAATTTGACATCATTCGGATGATTACAGTACATACTCGGAATTATTTTGTATGGTCCCATAAATTATTTAGTCTATACATAACCTTTTTTAAGAGTAAACATAATTTTAAGCATCTTTATAATGTATGATAATTTTATTAAGTTCAATGCAGCATAAACGCATTAAAGTGCGCTCTTAAATAAACGTTTGTCCATAGGCTCTAATGCTACGAAATTCTTTTGCGTGTCTCTGTAAACAAACCATAAACATTCTATACACCTGTAAAAACTATTCAGCTTACTTTGCGTTTAAAATTAATAATTGTTCCAAATTTAACATCGTTCGGATGACTACGTGACATTGCCAGAACAATTTTGTAAGGTCCTGTACATTAATTAGAAAGCTTAAGAGCACATATTTTCTTCAAACAACATAAGTTAAACATCTTACTCATGTACGCTAGTTTAATTTTCTTGATTGCAAAGTAAAGATGTTAAAATGCGTTTAAACGCAATTCACCTCATACGCCGTAATGTGAAGTATTTTGGCGTGTCCCTGTCTACAATCCATACAATCCATAAAAAGTATAGGCCTAAAAAAATAAATAGCTATTTCTATACCGAGCCTGAATATATGTGTCAATTTGCAAATCAATCGGAGAATTTTTGCGGCCGCTATTGCGGTACATACAAATTCTTCCCATAGGCCGTAATGATAAAAAAAATTTGGCGTGCGCCTGTACACGAACTGCAAATGGAATGCACACCCAAAACTATACAGCTAATTTCGTGGGGATCATGAACATGTGTACCAAATTTCAAGTCAATAGCGTGATATTTGCGGCCGCTACCGCACGGCAGACAGACAGACAGACGGACAAACGGAACGCAAAATCCTTTTGAGTCTCAACAGAGGCCCTCCACTGACGTTTCGGTAAAAATTCGAAGTCAATAGCTTGATTTTTGCGGTGGCTATCGCGGTACATACAGATTCTTCCCATAGGCCGTAATAATAGAATGACTTTGGCGTGTCCCTGTACACGAACTACAAATGGAATACACACCTAAAACTATACAGCTAATTCCGTTGGGCTCATGAATATGTGTACCAAATTGCAAGTCAATAGCGTGATTTTTGTGGACGCTATCGCGATACATACAAATTCCTCCCATAAGCCGTAATGATAAGAAAAACTTTGGCGTGTCCCTGTACACGAACTACAAATGGAATATACACCTAAAACTATACAGCTAATCCCGTTGGGCTCATGAATATGTGTACCAAATTGCAAGTCAATAGCGTGATTTTTGTGGCCGCTATCGCGATACATACAAATTCCTCCCATAAGCCGTAATGATAAGAAAAACTTTGGCGTGTCCCTGTATACGAACTACAAATGGAATACATACCAAAAACTATGCAGCTAATTTTGTGGGGATCATGAACATGTGTACCAAATTTCAAGTCAATAGCGTGATATTTGCGGCCGCTATCACACGACAGACAGACAGACAGACGGACAGACGGAACACAAAATCCTGTTGAGTCTCAACAGAGGCCTTCCACTGACGTTTCTGCAAAAATTGGAAGTCAATAGCTTGATTTTTGCGGTGGCTATCGCGGTACATACAGATTCTTCCCATAGGCCGTAATGATAGAATGACTTTGGCATGTCCCTGTACACTAACTACAAATGGATTACACACCTAAAACTATACAGCTAATTTCGTTGGGCTCATGAATATGTGTACCAAATTGCAAGTCAATAGCGTGATTTTTGTGGCCGATATCGCAATACATACAAATTCCTCCCTTAGGCCGTAATGATAAGAAAAACTTTGGCGTGTCCCTGTATACGAACTACAAATGGAATATATACCAAAAACTATACAGCTGATTTCGTGGAGCTCATGAACATGTGTACCAAATTTCAAGTCAATAGCGCTATTTTTGCGGCCACTACCGCGATACATACAAATTCCTCCCTTAAGCCGTAATGATAAGAAAAACTTTGGCGTGTCCCTGTATACGAACTACAAATGGAATACATACCAAAAACTATACAGCTAATTTCGTGGGGCTCATGAACATGTGTACCAAATTTCAAGTCAACAGCGCTATTTTTGCGGCCGCTATCGCGATACGTACAAATTCCTCCTATAGGCCGTAATGATAAGAAAAACTTTGGCGTGTCCCTGTATACGAACTACAAATGGAATACATACCAAAAACTATACAGCTAATTTCGTGGGGCTCATGAACATGTGTACCAAATTTCAAGTCAATAGCGCTAATTTTGCGGCCGCTATCGCGCGACAGACAGACAGACAGACGGACAGACAGACACAGCCCAAAACCGTTTTGAGTCTCAATGTAGGGCCTCCACTGACGTTTCGGCAATAAATATAATAAATTAAAAAGAGAAAAAAGATTCGCCCTCAAATAAATGTATTAAATAAAAAATAAATTGCATAATATAGCCGTTACTAAGATACGCAGACGATTACAATCGAAGAATGAATTCATGAAAAATGAAACATAAAAGCCAATGTTTAAAATCGAAAAAACATTAATTTAAAAAATTCAGATTCGAAATTCGAAAAAATCTCGATGAGGTGCACACCTGCAGGGTCCCAGGTGCCAAATTTGGAAGCTCTGCGATCAGTAGTGTGTAGTATTGTTCATGTTTAGATAAATGTATTCATTTTCCTGTTGGAAAAAACAATAAACTCGTATTTATTTATTTATTTATTTATTTTTTTTTTTTTTTTTTTGGCAACAATTAAATTACGGATTAAATTTAAATGGCTATTTTTTTGCTATTATTAGCTTATTATGTTCATATTTTTATTAATTAAAAGAAAACTAAACAGAAATTCGAAATTTTGACTTCGATGTGCACAATGATCCTTCGGGGGGGCACCTTTGTAATAAATCTCGTAACTGTCCGAGCTACCGTTTTCGAGAACAGTGAAATATATATACAAATATTGCTCACTTAATAGTATAAGATTTGATACATTCATTTAAAGGCGAAATCATTATTTTTTTTATTTTATTTAATTTTTTTTTTAATTTATTTTGTTTATTGAAAATCAAATGGTAATGTAATAGAAATAAATTGTTATGTTTATGTATATTTTTTATAGTATAACAACTTTTAATTTTAAATTAATTCCTTTAAAATATATATATATATATATTTTTTTTTATGAAAAAAAAATGGTAGTATAAACGATTAAACTGATTAAAATTTATTTATTTCTCATGTATTTAATTCCTTTTAAAAGAAAATCCAATTTTTATTTTATTTTATTATACTGGTCGGAATTAAATCGTAATATAGTATAAATAACGGGGGCTATAAAACACATGGCTCAAAAACTAAAATATTTAATAGATGCTGAGATAGTCATCTTTAAAATCGTAGTTCTTAAATAACAGAAGATCCACAAGTCGTGGATAAATAGCCAGATTGAAGTACCCGGGAAAGACCTTTCTGCATATAGTGGGAACCTGGACCCGACGCAGTACGGATGGAAGCTGTCGTAGGCAGCGGGTACCCGAAACTAGGTCTAGAGCAATGTCAACGCTTTTTTTTTTTTTTTGAAGTGAAGTGAAAACTTCTTTAGGCGCGTTGAGCACTTTTGGGTGAACAAAAATCATTGAACTCTCGTCATTGTCAGCTGACACTTTCCATTTGAAGTGAAAACTTTTGGGTGAACAAAAATCATTGAACTCACGTCATCGTCAGCTAACGCTTTCCATCCTTGTATGATACAAATAATGTATCATACAATTAACTAGCTAATGTGAAGTGTTAATAATTATATACTGTATATTGTTTTAAAATCTGGTGCGGCTCTACACGACTTCTCTCATCTCCGGACACTGGCTCTATTGCAGTTAGACCTCACAAAACCGGGAGAAAGGCCAAAGCCGCCATTTTTCTCACGTTTTTACAATCTGGTGCGGCTCTACACAACTTCTCTCATCTTCGGACACTGTTTCTATTGCCGTTAGCGCATTAAATTAAATTGTAATATAATTTTTGTAGTAGTAGTTTATATTAATGAATAAAAAAACACTCCATTTAAAAATATTTCCTGCACAATAAAATATTTCCTGACGGTTCAAGAAATACACACGTAATTGTTCACGTTTTCACTTCTGTCGGCACTCCCGGAGTGCATTTTTTTTTAAGTTCTTATTCATAATGTGGTGTAAAAAATAAATACCGATTCAATACTTTTGAAAATTAATTTAAATATAGTGACCAGCGAAGCGGGCGTGCCTGCTAGTAACCTAATAAGATGGTGTAAAAAATTCAGCACCTGTATCATAAAATGTTCTACTGATAAGCAAAATTATTGAATCATTTGTGACAAATTAAAATGGTGAAAGTATTTACATCACCACCATTTTCACTCAATTTGAATACGAGCTTCGAACATGATTTAGCAAAATCCCCCCCCCACGTACACACATACTTTGAGAAATTACGTAAAGACAAAGGAAGGGATTTATAACGTGGTAAGTCAGATTTCTCTTTCCATATCAATGACACTTTCGCTCATGCATTGTTGAAATTGTGCACATCCTTTTATTAATGCACAGGACTCCCCTCAGTTATTGATTTCTTTTTTTTCCTGTAAAGAGTCATATAAAAATTATAATTATGTAATTCTTGAAATTCAAATTTTGAGTTTTTAAAGAATTTTATCAAATTTGTACTTTTTTTTTTTTTTTTTAACGCAGCCTTGCAATTCATAGCATTGTATATATGTTTATGGCCAATATTTAAGAAATTAAGGAATTTATGAATGGTTTTATTTACAGGAAGTGGATACACTATGTGTGTACAAAACACAGACACATACAAATAATCCTCAATCTTCAAAAAAAAAAAAAAAAAAAAACTCTTCCATTTTTGCCATGATTATATTAGGTGAGAGCATGTATTTTTTCAAAGTTTTTAGATTTCTTGTGATTTTTACTTCCATTACCCGACTACCGTAGGTAATGCAAGTATTGTATTCCGTCCAAAAATTCGATGTCGAGATTTCACTTGATTTACATGTTTTAAGGTCTCCTCAGTCCAAAAAAGTATTTTTTGGCAATTGGTCAGTGTGTGTTTGTGTGTATGTGTGTGTGTGTGTGTGTATGTATGTGTGGAATCGTCTGGCTGTCATATTTCTGAAACTAATAAAGATAGAACTACAGAACTTCAGAATATAAATAGGTCTGGTGTACAGATGAATTTTCTAAATTTTGGTGAAAATTGAAAAACCGGATGTGGGACATCAGAGACCGCAAGATCTATAACTCAGAAACGGCTCTAACGATTTTCTTCAATTTTGCTAAAAAAAAAAAACACTATTAGATGTACTTTCGAATGATATAGTTGGTTAGTTCAGGAAAATTGATAGGCGTCCTGTATAAATAGCTCAATTTCAGGTCTTGCAAGTGCGTTCCTTTAAAAACGGCTGTACGGATTTTTTTCAAACTCACCATATTAACTCACTTTTAAATATCTTTTTGTATGTAATTATAGATTTCCGGTCAATAATTGATTTTTTGTAAAAGTTGGTATCTAAAAAACGGCTCTAACGATTTTCTTGAAAATTGTTATATAAATCCATTTCTATCTTATGTATTGCGTGGTTATTAGAGGAAAATTAATAGTAATCCTGCTTAGGTAGGTCATCTTTAAATCTCTGAAATTTGTGTTTCAAAAAATAACCTACCATTTTTTTCTCGTATTTTTTACCTCGTTGTATGTAAGCTTCGTTTTATATGTCTTTGAAAGGTTCTCTTAGCGGAAAAATTTTAGGTTTCTACTTATTTAGGTCACTTTTATGTTTTCTGATCACATTCTCTCTCAAAAATGAATATAATATGTGTAATAGTGGGTAATGGAAGTCTTGTGGTTGTTTCACACCAGATTTTTTTTTTTTTTTAGCCAAGTAACAAATTTGTAGTTTTTAACACTCTTCTATGTATGTTTGTATCTATTTTTATATGTTTGTAACCGCTCTGGGAGCAAACAAAAAATCTATATTGTAACAAAAAGGTTTTCCTTTCGTGAACGCCGTGGCTGTGAGGAAAAGTGCCGCGCTCTTTTCCTAAAGGTCTAGCGTTCGAGCCCAGTCAGGGGAGTTTTTTTAAAAATTGTTTTTGTTTAATTCTAAATTATTTTAATTAAAGATTTAAATGTATGTAAATATTATGGTGTGTCAGTCACACGATTTTCTCTTTACCTGCATTTTAATACTAAGATGGATATTTTGTGCTTTTTAGTTCACATTTCTATAAAAGCGTGTTCTTTAATTTTTTAAAACTATAATATTATAATATGAACTAGAATGCCTGCTCCTAATAGTTCATTTGATATCGAACTTGACAGATATTTTTTAATATATTTCTGAAAGAATGTTTTTAAATATTTGGGAAAAATCAGACAAATACAAGATAGTTAAACACTTTTTATACAGACGTTCATGAACTATACAGTGCGAACTGTGTATTTTTTTTTCATGTGTTATGGTTAATATTCTGGGATAAAAAGCTTTTATTGTGGCCTATGCACATATTTTTGTTTACCACGATGGTGGCTGGAATGATCCTTGCAGATTGGTACACATGTTCATGCGCCGTACAGAATTAGCTGCATATACATATTATATTTGTGTGTGTTGTTTATGGCTCTTTTACAGGAAAACACTAAAGTGTTTGTCATTAAAGCTGGTAAGCATAAGTTTGTTTAACACATTTTAACATGGTTACAATGCATCCAAACCACTGAATTTAACGTACATCATTAATATGCTTAAAAGTCAGTTTTCTAAAGAAAAATGTGTGCATAAACAAATATTTACAGTACACAAGTATGTTTCGATAGTATTTGCTAATTATACAAGAGACTGAATTTCCTTCAAATATTTATGAGCTACATAAAATTAATTGTATGCTTTTTATTGGTTAATTTATAACATTTGCTACTTGTGTACAGGGGGACACAAAAGAATTTCGTATCATTACAGCTTATAAACAGATTTTCATTTAAGGGTATTTTTTAATGCGGTTACGGTGCGTTCAATATAACGATATTAACATATACATTATTAATATGCTTAAAAGCATGTTTTCTATAGTAAAATGTGTGTATAGATTTGATTATCTACAAGATCACACAAAAGGATTTTGAAAAAGTTATATAATCAACCAAATTGTAAATTTTGTTACAAATATTCATGAGTTACAAGGAATTTTATGTTTTTTATGGGTGCATATAAGGTTTGTTGCTTCTATACAGGACGCACACACAAAAAAAAAAAAAAAAATGCCATAGCAGGAATTCTTTTTTAAAGCGCATTTTAACACACGTACGCACCATTCAACGTAATGAAATTAATAGATATTAAGAGTGTTAAACCAAGATTTCTGTTGAAAATGGTAGGCATAGAATTAGAAATTATACTTGACTACACAATAGAGTTCGATACATTATGCGATATGTGTTAACAAATTTGGTACAAATATTTACGAATTACAAGAAATTAGCTGTATAGGTTTTAGGGTATGTATAGTATTTGTGTCTCGTGTACAAAGACACCCAAAAGAATTTTAATATATTTCAATATATGGACGACATTTCTTTTATGTGAAACTTAACATAGTTACACTCCATTCAGTGTAATAAAGTTAGCATATGTTATTGGAATGTTTAACAGAATAATTTCTGTAGGCAAGACAGAATTGGTGAAGGATTTACAGGGTTACGCAGAAGAATTCCGGAACATTCTCTTTTTGTCCGATTAATTGGAAATTCGGTTCATATACGTAATTACATGGAATAACCTGTATAGTTTTTAGTGTGTATAATGTTTGTAGATCGTGTACAGTGACACCCAAAATATTTGAGTACATTACAGTCCTCAATTGTTATTTTTTTTTACGTTTATGTTAACATAAAAAATAACTTTCGTTATTAAAATGCTTTAAAGCATGGTTCAGGAATGTTTGTGTTCAGGGGCCTACCCCTGACCTTCAGGGTTTTTAATCTAATCCATCAGCATTTTCGTGTTTCCTATAGTTACCTTTTGTTTCCATTTGTTGTTCATTTGTCATCCAAGTGCTATCTGAACGAATTGTAAAAAGATTAAGGAATTCTGGTCTAAATAAAAGTTTTTTTTTTTTTTTTTTTTGGTTCTAAATTTCAGGGTACTTACCTTTGAGACATAATCACTCCTAATGGTGTCTGTAGGAAATTGTAAGCATAGAATTAGTAATAAAGTTTACTCATCAACGCAAAAGCATTCAAATACCGAATATAAAGCCCCATTGACTGGATATCTGATACAAATATTTATAAGCCATGTGGAATGATATGAATTTTACAAAATAATTGCAATACATTTCATTCCGTAGACATGAATTATTTACGCGCATTTGACGATCTGTGCAATATATTCAAGAAAATGATTTTATCATACATTGTTAAGAAGCTTAAAAGCATAGTTTCGGTGAAAAAATAGTGCGTATAGGTTAAATAGTTTACAAGGCTACGCAAAATATTTCCGGTAAATTACACAGGTCTGCGATGATTTCGCCCCACACCTTAAAATGATGTGCTTTTCTGTGGTATTTTTGAATGCCGATGAAGGAAAATCTACTCAAAGTTTCATCACATGCACTTTTGACACAAAATGGCATTTTTTGAGCTTAAGACACCACTGTTTTAGCTCCTATCTACGTTATTTCCCGGAAAATCTGATTGATGTGAGTGTAGAACGTGGGTAGCTATTTCATAAAGATATCAAAATAAATGTAGAAGCGGTATTAGGGACGATGAAGTGTCAATATGTAAACAGATTATTATTGGATGCTGCATACAGAATACGCCCTCCTCAAGGCCCTGAAGCCATGCACAAGAGAAACAGCTCTAAAGGAAGCACCGATACACACATTTAAAAGATTATGTGTAAATAATAGCCTGTTTTAATGTATTTTATACATAGTTTGAAATTTGTTATAGCCTCTCTGTGAATTCTTTCGATCTTCAACCTTACTTTGTAAAACACCGTTATGTAATAGTAAGAAAAGACAGGCATATTTTTAATTCAGTGTATTAAAACAGACATTTAAAGTAGTGCAAAAAAAAAAAATTACGATTTTGTAGACCTATGTTATTTATGTAGCACGGTAATTTACTGAATATGTATTTTAAATTTTTAATACGCATTTTGGGAAATGTATATACATATATACATATATACAGATACAAGTATAATGGAGGTTGACGGGGTTGGAAAACACCTTCAGTAACATATTTAAACTCATGTTTGTGAAAATTGCAACACCATGAAGGAATCGTCATAATTGAATGAAATTTAATACACAGTTGAGTGGTAGTGGTACAAATAAATGATTAAATTTTCAAAGCAAACAAACAATAACAAGAGATCGGAATCAGTATTTTGTGTAGCCACCACGTGTCGCAATAAGTGCTGCTACACGACGTGGCATGAAGTCAAGCCTGAGGAAGAGCATTCCATATTGTTTGTATGCGTACCCAAAGTTCGTCTGCAGAAGCAACAGGACGAGGATCACGAGCGAGACGCCGACCAACGAAATCCCACACATGTTCAATCGGCGGCATATCCGGGGAATACGCAGGCCAAGGAAGAAGCTGTACCTGCTGGGTTGCAAAGAAGGATTGAACAGTCCTAGCAATATGAGGGCGGGCATTGTCCTGTTGAAATACAGCTCCTGGCAAGCTTTGAAGGAAGGGAACAGCTTGGGGCTGTAGAACTTCACTGATGTACCGGTTGCTGTTCAGATTGCCCACAATTCGTACCAATTGAGATCGTCCATGATATGCTATGGCGCCCCAAACCATAACTCCGGGTGTTCGTTCACTGTGGCGTTCGATAATGCACTCCGGAAGGTGGCGTTCACCGGCATAGCGTCTGACGCGAATGCGGCCATCATTGTTCCACAAATTAAAGCGGGATTCGTCAGAAAACGCGACATGCTGCCAATCAGCACACCAGTCTATGCTGATTGGCCCATTGTAGCCGCAGGTGGCGATGGTTTAGCGTGAGGGGGATCCTGTATAAAGGAGTCCTTGCGCGCAGTCGACGCTGCAGCAAACGTCTACGAATTGATGAAGCACACAATGAAACACCTGTAGCTATTGACCACTGCGCTGCCAATTGTCTAGAGGAAGCTGTACGGTCCGTCCGCGCCATGCGGACCAGGTGTCGATCATCGCGAGCTGACGTCACATTTCGGAGTCCACTCTCGGATTTCCGCGTTGTCCGACCCTCGTCCGTCCACTGCTTCCAAACACGCATCACTGTGCTGCTGTTACGCTGCACACGAGCGGCTACTGCACGATACGACAATCCAGCTTCACGAAGGCCGATGATTCTCCCCCGTTCAAACTCTAAGTTGTTCAAATCTCGCTCTCTTTCGTCGAAGAGGCATAAGTAAAGATTGAGCTAACGTTTACCACTAGCAGATAACCACCGATAACCATACACGCCTCGCTACAGCCGTCTATTTATTCGGATCTATCCGCCGTCCAGAGGGCGCTGCTCAGCATACGCATGCGCTACGGATTTGAAATTCTAATCATTTGCATATCATGCGCTACTTTACATTTCCTGAAAATTTCAGCTCACTCGCGTAAGTCCTTCATGGTGCTGCAATTTTCATAAACATGAGTTTAGTTATGCAGCAAATATATATAGAATTATTTTAAATAGTATGAAATGAATACAAACAATGTGTTCATATATGGCTATTACGAATGAGGGTGCTGAGACCCCTGATCACTAGTGTAGATAATCATTCGGCACGTGTTAACATTATCCAGAGAGCTGATATTTTGCTAAAAAGTGTTTAGGGTCAGATAGTGGGGGGGGGATGGAAATGAGGGTATACTAATCTTATATTACAAAAATTATAAAAAAAAAAAAAAAAAAAATCCTCCTCTTTTAAGAGACACACACACATATATATATTATTAACCGACTTCAAAAAGGAAGGAAGGTTCTCAATTCAAACCGTATGTTTTTTTTTATGTTTGTTAGCTCATAACTTCTGAACGGATGCTCCGATTTTGATACTTTTTGTTTTGTTGAAAAGGTCTTGGTCTAAAATAGGTCCCATTGTAATATCTTTACGATCTAAAGAAAATGCAGGGTGCCCAAAAAAATCAGTCCCAACTCTTAACTGCTAAACGGCTGCAGCTATAGTGATAAAAATGGTATGTAAGTATAGCAAAATGGCCATGCAGTACAAGGTTAAACCACTTGCAGCGCAACCTGGTAGAAAATAGTGGAGATAGTGTTCCTATCTCGAAAACGGTTCTAAAGAAAAAAGTTAATTACAAAATTGAAGAGTATCATCGATTTAGTACAAAAAGATAGTTTAGACATTCATGCTAGCGTTCTATCTCGGAAACGGTTCAAGACAGGGGCAAAAGTGAATTATAAAATTGCAGAGCATCATCGATTTAGTACGAAAAGATAGTTTAGACATTGATGCTAAAAATACAATGCTAAAAACGTGCATTTGTTTGTTCGCAATTTCTTACACTATGCACATTTGAGCTACATTGCATACGTTGTAGCGTAGCTGGTGAGACATACGCTATATAGTTCAAAATTCGATTACTTGATACTTTGTTTTGTTGTATAGATCTTGGTCTGAAGTAGGTCCCATTGTAATATCTTTACAATCTAAAGAAAATAAAACGTCATCTGGTGAAAAACAGCTGTTAGCGCTCCTATCTCAAAAACGGTTCAAGATGAGAGAAAAGTTAATTGTAGAATAAACAATGAAAACAAACAAAGAAACACAAATATTAAATTGACGAAGTTGTAGAGCATCATCGATTTACTACGAAAAGGCAGTTTTCAGACATTATTGCTAAAATAGAACGCTTAAAACGTACAGTTGTTTGTCCGCAATTTCCCACACTGTGCACACTTGAACTACGTTGCACACTTTGCAGCGTAGCGGATGACAAGTATATTCTGTGGTTCAAAGTAATGTTACTGTAAGTGGTCACATCGATTAGCGCAAAGTCGTTTTCAACCAACTTCAGAAAGGAGGGTGTTCTTAATTCGCGCTATGTGTTGTTGGTGGTGTTTGTAAGCTTATAACTTCGTAAGAGAAGCTCTATTTAACCAATTTCAAAAAGGAGGAGGTTCTAAATTCAAATCGTATGTTTGTTTTTGTTTTTGTTTGTTAGCTCATAACTTCTGAACGGATGATCCGATTTTGATACTTTTGTTTTATTGTAAATGTCTTGGTCTGAAATAGGTCCCATTGTAATATCTTTACCATCAAAAGAAAATACAGGGTACCCCAAAAAGTCAGTCCCAACTCGTAACTGTTGAACAGCATCAGCTATGTCATAAAATTGGTATGAGACATAGTTAAGTGGACATGTGCTACGCGATTCAACCGCCTACAGCGCAACCTGATGGAAAACAGTGGAGTTAGCGTTCCTATGTCGGAAAAGGTTCAAGACAGGGGAAAAAAGTGAATTATAAAATTGCAGAGCATCATCGATTTAGTACGAAAAGATAGTTTTGACATTAATGCTAAAAACAGAACGCTTAAAACGTGCATTTGTTTGTTCACAATTTCCTGTTTTGTGCATACTTGGACGACATTGCACATGTTATAGTGTAGCGGGTGACATTTATGCTACGTAAAATTCAAAGTATGGTTATTGTAAGCGGCCACATCGATTAACGCATAGACGTTTTAAACCGACTTCGTAAAGGTAGAGGTTCTCAATACAAACCATGTTTCTCATTGTTGTTGTTGAAATTTGTTAGCTTATAAATTCGTAAGAGATGATTTAATTTTATTACTTTTTTTTTTTGTTATCGTAATGATCTTGGTCTGAAATAGGTTTCATTATGATTTCATTAAGATATAAACAAATTACAGGATGCTTACAAAAGTCTGTTCTCACTCTAACTGCTGAACGCATGCAGCTACACTGGTAAAAGCAGTAGGTAATTATCGATGTTGAAACTTCTGTCCGTCAGCTGCAATGCATATTTTGCTCTTTCTTTGAATTTTACGCTGCGCAATTTCTAGCGCAGTGGGTGACACGTATTCACTGTAAAGTTCAATATATATGCCTAACAGAATTTTTGGTTACGAATACAGCGTATCCGTTCTTTACATTTCTAAAGACTTTAACTTAAGGTATGTTCATTCAATAGATAGTTTTTGGCTCATATCCGATAAAAGCAAGAAAAGTGACACAACTTAAAAATGCAGCATTTGAGAAAAATCAACTGAAAAATAACTTGACTGGAATAAAACTGGCACAACTGTCTCTCGAATGGATAACTTTCTAGTTGGAGATGTAACTTTTTTGTTCACATTGGGTGCATTTCATGTATTTTTCAGTCACATAAACCATTTTTTGAGTTATGTCACTTTTCTTGAAATTGTGATTTGTCAAACTGCCGTCGAATGTCTTCTGATGTTCTGCTATATGAATAAGTATTCACTGAAAAGAGAAAAATTAAATCTTTTTGTAAAAAAATAGAACCGACTCTAAAAAGCAACTACTATTCAAACAACTAAAAAAAAAAAAAAAAAAAATGGATATGAAATGAAACTGTAAATTGCACCTAAAAGTATAAAATAATTTCCTTTGCTAAACAACCTATAACACTACAATTAATCATAACTATTGAAGTTGGCGCAAAATTAAATAAAAATTGATACCTTTATTCAATACAAAAATCAAATCCTATTCAAAATACACATCTCACATTGTCATCTGGAAAACGCAGCCGAAAACTACTTTGATTCAAGAAAACAAATAAGATTTCGTAAGCAACAAAAGTTGGCGAAGATGCTGGTGTCTGACGTCCTTGGTGAAAGAGAAATCGCAAAATTATCTGTCAAACATATTTAGTTTCCTTGGAATATCATGATTATTTTGATAAGGTATATTAAGAGAGTAATCAAGAATATGAAACAATAATTCGTACAGTATATATTATGAAAATATACATCTTACGTGTATATTTTTTCATTACGTTTTGATCGCCAAATCCAAAAGGTACCAAGGATGATACTTATCAAAGTTATACCAAATTTACAAAGGAAACTAACTTCGTAGAAACATAAATTCCGCATTGTGAAGAATGTTCACTGTTCTATGTAGATGCTACTAATGGACCAATTGTATGCAGCGATAATATAATAAAGGAAACATGAAAATGGACCATTCGAGACAACAGCATTTGTTGCTACCGATCTAAAAACAAACCTTTAAGAACTAATTAAATATTACTTTATTTTGTGCCGACTTCAAAAGTTATGATTAATTGTAGTGTTATAGGTTGTTTGGCGAAGGAAATTATTTTATACTTTTAGGCGCAATTTACAGTTTCATTTCATATCCATTTTTTTTTTCTTTTTTTTTTTTTTTTTTTTTTTTAAGTTGTTTAAATAGTAGTTGCTTTTTGGTGTCGGTACTATTTTTTTACAAAAAGATTTTATTAAATATAAATTTTGATAAGTGAAAAGGAAAGTGGAATGTATAAACAGCCAAAACAAATTCTTTTAACTGTGTTAATAAACAAGAAAAGGGTTAATTTAAAAGACTAAATTTCAATAAAGCTGTGTCTGCTACATTACCGTGTGTCTATATATGTATAGGTGGTTCATTGTAAAAGTGAATTATCTCCTTGGAAACTGATTTTGAAATAACGAGCTTTTTTCAAATTTATGCGTAGGACAGAAAGTCAAGGTTCAGTAAGTGTTATAGATTTTCGTGTTTAATAGAAATCAGAGTTATAAGAATTTATAAATTATATTAAAAATAATTTGAAGTAACTTAGAAACTTCATTTTTATAATGAATATTTAGAAGTGTTAGTTTCCTGAGAAAAACATGTAATTCCATTTTATGAGATTTTAATGCAATTATTGGAGTTTTTTCTTCTTTTTTTATATTGAATGATGTGACAAAATGTGATTCAATTAAGTAAATATATATTATTTTTTAAAAATATGGAGTTACACAACTTTTACAGTGGGCTGTCCATATACGCACACACACAGAGAGAGAGAGAATAATGCTCTTTGTTTTATTTGTTTAAGTTTCTATGCTACATGAATTAAGCAAGAATCGTTATTGATTTCTTTTAACTAAAGTATAAAACTATTTAAAAATTTCTTTAATTACAGTTAAAGTTTTCTACATAAAATCTAAACACATAAAAATCAAACACATAAAGTACAAGTATTAAAAAAGTTAAACTTTCATTTGAATCAATAGAAATAAAATCCATGTAGTTAGTTCCACGCACATCTGCAGTTTCCTAAAATACAACATGCTGAAAAATAAAAATACAAAATTACATGAGTATGAGTTTGATACTTTAATCTTCATTGTATTTTATTATGAGTAATCTTTGATTGTCATTTGGAATGTACGTGTATTCGCGTACACAATTTCTAATAAAATCTGTATTAACTATAGTTATGAGTGTTACTTAAAAATTATAATCTTCACAAGTACTTATTTTTACTACATTTGAAGGATACTTCCATCAACTGACACTTTATAGAAAGTTAAGGAAAATTATATTTCTTCTAGTTTTTTTTAAACAATATTGAATATATAACAATTTTATTGTCATAGAAAAAAAAATGTGCTGCGTCATATTTCTATGATTAACTGCCCTGATTAAGTGCATCTATTTCACAGATTAAAAATAATCTTATTTTAATTATGGTACAATCATAAATTGAATTTTATTATTGATTTTGTTCTGAAATATTTATGTAAGAGTATTTTATGTGTATAATTATATTTAGGTTAAAATAATTGGTGCACAATACAAATTCAAACACAATTTGGCAATAAATTCTGCTTCAGAATTTTTCTGTTGCGCTAGTGAGCCATATTTTATTTATATATATGGGAGAAGTGATGGATACGATTATTTTAAATTTTTTGAATGAAAATAACTGATAAATCAAATCGGCAAATACGCTAAGGAAACAAAAAAAAAAACGCACTTGGACACTTTCATTTTTCTATTAAAAATCACCAATTTTTTCAATTTAAATGTAAGGGTGTAGACAGTTATTGATTTTGCTGGATATCAGAAACACTAATATCTGTTGAATACGGGTATGCGGTTTTCGGCAAATTCATTATCCGTTTCATTCGGTTTTTTTTTTTTTTTTTTTTTTTTTTTTTTTTTTAGATTTTTCTTTTCTGTATATACATCACGGTCTCTGAGATCCATCAAGATATTCATTTGCGAGTTTTGCAACCTCATATTTACGTCAACAGATAATATTCTTGAAAATAAGTAAATAAAATCCTATCAAGAAAATCTGATATCCTCTTTCAAGATATTTAAAGTAATAATTCCTTCCTAAACAAATACTTTGGCTTTTCTCATTTAAGAAGCGTTAAAATATATATATTAGATATATATATATATGTATCTGGGGTGGGGTGGGGAACAAATTGCAAAAATTACCATATTTTAAACAAGAGACAATAAACATAACCTTATTGAATAAATATATATCGAAATATTTTCAATTATTGCAAAAACTTTTCGTATAAAATTTTACTAGTTATTTCTTCTTTTTTTTTTTTTTTTTTTTTACTGATCCTGTACTTTTATGATTTAAAATTACGTAATATTTTAATATTTTACTGGCCAAAATAAATTTAAGTTTTTACTTTAAAATGAAGTTTAAATCACTTTCATAATTATGATAGCAAGTCCGACTATAAAATACTATTATACTAAAATATAACTTAATCAGTTATAGTACATGTTCTGAAGACCAAACTTTCTTTTAAATAGTGTTCATTTCGAAATCTGTTTTCATATTTTGTTTGAAAAGCAAACTTGAACGTAAATTTTCAGTGTTATTTTCACTGAAATAACGCTTCGTATAATTTATGTATACTTTAATAATGCACACGTATATTTAATAATTATACTCCATTCGTATAATGCATTCGTATGCGCACAACGAATTAAAAGTTTATAACGAATCAATCACGAAATGTAAATAATTTTATCAAAAATTCCCTCACACAAAAAAAAAAAAGAAAAAAAAAACCTAAAGGAAAGAAAAAAAAAAATGTACGAGAAGCTAGAAACGACTCAATTTTTTTCTCAAAAAGTTACACTGTCATATAGAGATAACTCGAAAACTTTAAATGGTAAACCATTCAAACGAAAACAATCTGGCGTGTAATAACCATCATGACATCCATTACCCACTGATACGTGTACTGTGAACATGTTTTAAGAAGATAGTGTTGTGAGAACCCATTAAATTCCCCTAACCAATCAAATGCCTAACAATTTTCTTGTTGTAGCAAACTAATACATCATAAAGACATAAAAGAGAATTTATAGGACAAGTTTAAAGAAAATGGGTAATGCCGTTTTTAATACTCATTTCAGAAATCTAAAAACTAATTTATCTGATGAAGGCGCCTATTAATTTTCCTGTAGTAACCAAATACATGCGAAATCACATCTAAAATGGGGTTGTATAGCAAACATGGAAAATACAGCTTTTTTTGAGATTGTGACACTGAGTTCCTTTTTTCATCAAAATTTATCAAACTCATCTGTTCACCGGAAACCAACTTTCACATACGGAAGAACATCTAATAGCGTGTTTATAATGAGAGTTTGAAAATATCTACAGCCGTTTCTTAGGGAACCCACTCTGGAGACGTAGAGGTTACCTAGTTTTTCCCAAGACACCGTTTTGAAAAGAACACACTTGAGAGACCTTAAATTCACCTATTTACACAGGACTTCTATCAGAACTGACTATCCAATACATACAAAAAGAATCTAAAAATTCGTTTATAAAACAATTTTATACTTAGAACTACTTTTTAGGTATGAACTTATAGTTCAACTTTTGGCTTTCCATATCCGTTTTCGGTTTTACAATTGTCACCAAAATTTCATAAAAACATCTGTAAACTGGACTTGTAACTTGGAAGTATCATCGTTCTACCATTTTTTCGTTTTGGAGATAGTTATGAGAATCTCCACTCGCATATTAATCTATTTCCAAAAAACCTTTTTTCGTGTCAGAAGACATTAAAACATTTAAAACGGGGAAAAATCTACATCTAAACTTTTAACTGAATGCAATATTTCAATTACTTACGACAGTCGTACCCTTCTATGGATTCAAGATTTGCTTAAAGTAGTTCATTTTATTGGTATACAAATTTTACATTCTGTGGCGTACACACTCAAGGCCCGACTTAGACCACCTGGAGCCCCGGGGAAAGCCTATTCTGGGGGGCTCCCTTGCAGTGGTATAAGAGCTCTTTAGGTTGCAGAATTTCTGCATACGCCTGTAGGGGGTCCCTTTCAGAAGGGGGGCCCAGGACATTTGCTCCGTATGCCCTGCCGTTAGTCAGGGCCTGTACACACTCTTCATATAATTCATTTTAAGCATACAATAATACAGTTATTTGAGGTTACACTAATTCATAAAAGATGCTTTATTACCATGGAGTCAACTTTCGCATTTTTTAAAATCAAAGCTCAATTAGTTGAGGCATAGCATCCTTACTGAGACTTCCATCAAGCTTCATTCCAATAGTTTTACGAGGAATCTAAAAAAAAGAAATTATTTTGTTTTAAAACATATTCATTAACTTTATGAAATTATGTTACATAAATTGTCTTCGGTAAGAAAAAACAGTTATGTAGACATACTTGGAGAGTGGGAATTAAAAAAAAAAATCAATTGGTGCAACTTTCAATTAACGTAAAAAGAAATTGCAAGTGTTTCTTAAAAATTATGCATCATTTGTTTCAACATTTTAAGATTGATTTTATTATTATTAAACATACCAAAATTCCATATTTCACCTCACCATATTTTAAAAAATCTGGTGTAAAACAACCACACGAGTTCCATTAGTTACTATTATATGCATTTTTTAAAGATAATATGATCAGAAGTCATAAAACTGACCTAACAAATTAGACATCTGAAAATTTTCTGGTAAGAGAAATCTTATACACATGTAAATATATATAAAATAGATTTACATAGTGAATTTAAAAATAGTAAGAAGAAAAAAATCTGTTTAGCCATTTTTCGAAACATCCGACATCTAAAACTGATCTACCTAATCAGGATGACTTAATTTCCCTTTAATAACCACGTAATATATAAGAAAGGATATCTAAAATGGATTTATGTAACAATTTTCAAGAAAATCATTAGAGCCGTTTTTGAGATACCGACTTTTGCCAAAACTTGGTATACTCAATTATTGACCGGAAAACAATAATTACATACAAAAAGATATTTAAAAGGCAGTTAATATGGCAAGTTTAAAAAAAAAAAAATCCATGCAGCCGTTTTTTAAAGGAACGCACTTGCGAGGCCTGAAATATAGCTATTTATACAAAGCACGTCTATTAATTTTTCTGAACTAACCAACTATATCATTCGAAAGAACATCAAATAGAGTGTTTATACAGTAATTTTGAAGAAAATCGTTAGAGCCATTTTAGAGATGAGGACTTACTTCCGGTATCGGATGTCCCACTTCCGATTTTCACCAAAATTTAGAAAATTCATCTGTACACCAGACCTGTCTCAATTCTGAAGTTTGTAGTTCTATCTTTATTAGTTTCGGAGATATAATAGTCAGAAGATTCCCTACACACATACACTGACTAATTGCCAAAAAAAACTTTTTTGAACTCGGAGGACCTTAAGACATGCAAATCAGGTGAAATTTCAATAGCGATTTTTTGGGAACGAATACAATACTTCCATTAACACGGTAGTCGGGTAATGGAATTAAAAATTGGTGAGAACAAAATTTAAAAAATATTAGTATGGAAGTATAAATTGAATAAAAAAAAAAAAAAAAAAAAAAAAACCAATATTAAAGGAGACATTTGAAACAGCCAAACACTTCATTTTTCCCCTTCATATATACAATGTAAATAAACCAAATATAACAAAGCAACCTTTGGAATCAAACTGGTCTTATAAAATAATATTTTATTATAATCTCATTAAACAATACTATTTCATAGCAATTTTGAATAGAGTCGGTAATTCATTATTTATAAAAGTGGTCGAAAATTTCCTAAAGTATTCTAGTCATTTTCATTATTTGTTATGCCATTAAATTCATTATTCTATTATTTTAGTCATAATAAAATTACATTTCTTGAAATATGGGTTATATTCTAAAAAATAAGTGAACAGTGGTGAATTCTGTTATAAATACTTTATTTTCAGTTTAAAATCTATTCTTAGTTTAATAATGTTTACATTTAACTTTAAAAGCTTTGCTTTTTCACTGATACAAAAAGAATGAAAAATCAAGTGATACACATTGATTATTTTTTAACTGTACGTTCTCGTTGTAGCATTTAACCTTCAATTTCCTTTGCCTACATTATCATACAGTAGACCGACAGAAGGATAGAAAGGTAGGCAAATTGAATTTATAATCACTCTTAAACTTTGTTATGGAAAGTGCTAAAAATACTTAACACAAAATGAAATTCGAGCAATTTCTAATTGTAGCCTATAGCCCTGTAAATCTGAAGGCTAATTTTATAGGCTAAAAATCATTGGCATATATTCAAATGTCCCTGTACAAAAATCAATTTTACTGGACCTATGTTTTTTTTAAATACAAGTATTCCATAGTCTATTTAAATAACATTTTTTGGAAATTCTAAAATTATTTACAGACATTTTTGAAGCGGGATACTGACAGTAGGCATTAATTTAAACTATAGTCACTGTTAGAAAATTTTTGTGAAGTTTTATAAGAACTCTTAATGTAAACGAAAAGGAAGTTCCAGCAAATTTCCAATAATAGCCCTTAATGTAAATAAATATTTTTATGTAACCTTGTAAAACATTATTCTAGCCATACTATAGTCTATAGAAAGCATTCTTTTGTGCATACGAATAACATATTTAAATTTTGTTAAGACTTGTGCAAAGCATAGTTATTAAAATATGGTTTATAGAAGCACATCTCGTAAAATGCAATGATTTGGAATACTTTCGGGTGTCCCTGTACTAGAGTCGTGCGCGCGTCGAATAAACATGACCCGTACTCGACCCACAGGTAGACGTTCGACCCACAATCCAACCCGACCCGTGACATGGAAAAATTTATTATTCAACTTACATTGTATAAGAAACTGAATTAATATTATATTTCACGAAGCACAATTATATTATTGAACATATCTTTCAAAGAATTATTATATAGATATTACAAGTATGTAATTATATTAAAATTAGTGTATAATTAAAGTTATATTAAAAGTAATCTAATTATCTAATATTCTTTTATAAAACAGTGTATAATAATATAACAAACTTTCTTGTGTATTACACTTACTTAAAAAAAAATCTACTGTTTTAAATATTCACAATACATCAAAAAAGCAAAATAAGGAAGTAAATGCACGTTGGAAGCAAGTAATTTTCTTATATAACGTTTTAAAAGCGTCAAGTCAATATTTATACATTTCTTCTAGTTAGGAATTAAATTTATGCTGTGAGGCTTTAAATTGCTATGAAGGAAGAAAATGCCATCCAATCTCTGCATTCAAAATATTGTATTCATAAAAATGCAACATAAAAAGTTCTACGAAGAAAAATATTTTGCGGGTAAAAAAATTTGCTAACTCGACCAGCACCCGACCAGATGGAAAATTCTAAAACATGAATATTTGTACCAACAGAGAATTTTTTATTACTTATTTATTTTTTTATTTATTTTATTTTTATTTTATTTATTTTTTATTTTATTTTTATTTATTTTATTTTTATTTATTTTATTTTTTGAGGGAGAGGGGGGGGGATTGCCACTGAAATTATAAATTACATTTATTTTATTAATCTACTATTACTATTTATTATAATTACATGTTTTTGTTTTTAAGTGTTAAAATGATCCTTTTCCACCATCTAAATCTAATTCGTGGCCATAAAATTACCAAACAGTGATAAAAATTGGGAAAGAGGATGGTGTCCCGAGAAAACTGTGCGTGATATAGAAAAAAAAAATGAGGTTTATATTCGAATACAGGAGATCATTTTACATAAGAATCAACAAAAATGGTATCTGGACGCAATTTTTTTTCCTTCTTTTTTTAAGCGCAATGTAATTTAAACAACTTTCTATATTACGATTCAAAAGAATTTTATATCTAGAATTCCATTAAACATTTGTTACAAGATTTCGGCATCAAACCACTTTTTAAAATGGTTCAAATTTGTTGCGAAAATGTTTATCTCATTGCTAAAATCGAATGCTGCACATATACATTTTTCCTTTCCATTCCTGGACACTTTCAATTTTAAACGTTTTACAAAAGACATGCTATATCATAATTTCAGCGGAAGTCTGCTCCAAAGTAAAAAAGTGACGTGTAAAAATGTAAAGAAAAAGCAATGTTTGAGATCAACCAGTAAAAACTAATGCTTGAAATATGTTCGTGCTGTAGCATGGGATTACGAGACTTCTGTTAATTATCTGTATTCATTTGTGTGAGGCTGGCTCATATATTCACAGAAATAAAAGTTTCTTTAAAAATATTGTAAAAAATAAAATAACATGCAGGGTTTTAAAAAATCCAATGCAAAACAATTCTTAGGAAGGTTGACATACTGCGTTAGACACAACGTACTGCAATTGTAATATTAAAACTATAAAATATTTAATGAAATATCAGCTTCTGTACTAAAGTTTTAACTGAGCATGCTTAGGCGTTAAAAAATTTCGTTTGCTTAATTTATCATCCAAATGTATTGAGCTCCTTACATGAAAATCCCAAGCAAATATTGTGAAAATGCAAACAAGTTATCGTCGATAATATGATATAAATTACAGTTCTTAAGGCAAAAAACGAAAAAGAAAATGGCATGGAATTTTTTCAGTGTTTATTTATAACCACAATGTTACCACTAATTGAATCGAAATAAAAGTTTGAGTAAAACACCCCTAACAGTTTTGGTTTTTTTCGGGAGGAGCTGAAATTGAGATCATTCTATCAAAGTTAGCTTTCTAATTTTTCACCATATTTGCTAAGTTTTCATATGAATATACGACTGGAATTAGCTGATAAATTATGCAAATGAAATTTTGTTAAAACATGAGCATGCGCATTTGAATAAATATATATTTTAACGCTCATATTTCACTAGATGTTTAGCACATTTATATTCTTATTGCAGTATGCCGTGTCTAATTTACTATGTCAAGTTTCCTAAAAATGGTTTTGCATTAACCCTGAAAGTTTTTTTTTTTTTTTTTTTTTTTTTTTTTCGGGGAGGGGGGGGGGCATTATTTTTAAGAAATCTATTTCCAAGAATATATGCTTTGGTCTCATGCAAATGTATTTATAAGTAAAAGAAGCCTGATAATCCCATACTACAGCCAGAACGTATTTCAAGCTTTACTTGTTACAATGTTGTCCCAAACACTTTCTGATATTTGTTCTTGATTCTCCTTTTTGACTTCGGAACAAATTACTTCCTGAAATATGGGGTATAAAATGTTTTTTAATCGTGCAAAGTTTCAGAATAAAATTACTACATATATCGCAACAAAGTATGTCCGGGAAAATGCTTTCAGCATTTTAAATTAAATTTTGCTTGTATTGAAAGTACATAATATCACTTGCAGTTTCTAGGAATGACTGCGAATGATATTTAATTTATTTACTTTTTCATAATTTTTTATTGGAGCTTATATTATCCATATTAAAAGTAATTACACTACATAATCCAAATTCAGTACTTATTGAAAACTCATTTCAAGAAGTAAACTCGCGATATTATATTCAAACAGGGCCGAATTTCAAAGGTCACATCAGAACTCCCAGATGAACTGCCTTTTGAATTTAAAGCATATATACATGCGTGAAAAATATACTTTTTGCTCTGTATGGTAGGAAGGGTTCCCAATTAATAATTTTACCCTGGACCCTTACTTCTGTAAATCAGTCCCAATTCAAGTTCTTTTCCTTCTTTTTTTTTTTTTTTTTTTTTTTTTTTTAATAAAACAATTTTACCGATATTTCTTTAAAGTTTATTAAAATTCTTTAAATTTATTTCTTAGGGGTAAATATGTTGAACCTAATCACAACAGTACTGTACTGAAAATTTAACAAAACGTCTTTACCTTTGATGTCCCTTTCATTGATTCCTTCGTTCCACCTGGCGATTCGAGTCCAAGATGTGGATCACAAAGGTGTTCGTCATGTCTTGATCCATTCAAAAGGCAGGCTTTAGTATCAGATTCAGCTGGATGTTCTGATCCATTGAGATTTTCTGATTTTCCTACATTTTCTGAATTTGGGGTTTCTGATCTCAAAGTATTGTTTTCCGGATTTCCAGTACCGGGCCAAGTAAATTCAACCTTCTTTTCAGTTACGCAAAAAGATTTTTCAGACGATACTTTCTCTATATTTATTTCAAATCTTTCGCAGATTTTTGAAGCAGCGGTTTTTTCGTTATCTCGAGAATGAGACTTTTCAGAATTTCCAATATTGGGTTTAGCATTGAGATTTTTCTCTTGGGGCTCTGCTAGAAGTTTAGCAAGTTTAGAACACTGTTTCTTGGCTGTAATGGGCTTCGGAGATTGTGGAGTTTCGCAATTTTTTGAAGTCTCGTTTTTCACACAATCATTGAAAGCAGACTTCTCGCTGTGTATAAGAATGGATTTCGGTTTCAAGGCTTTCTCTGACGGCTCTACTACAATTTTAGCAAGTTTAGAGCATTGCTTTTTTGACTCAAGGGGTTTCGGCGAATTTGGAGTTTTTGGAGTATGCTTCACAGTTTTCGTTGACAAATTTTCTTTCTTTGGAATTTTCGGGATTTTATCTTGATTCTTTGCTATTTCCAAAGGCTTGGTTTCAGGTTTTTCTTCTTTTGGAGTTTTAGAACATCTACTGCATCTAGTACAGGCTTTTTTGCTCATGAGTCTTTCGACAACTGGACTTTTTGGCATTTCTTTTCTTAATGGAGATTTTTCTCTATTACTGCATTCTTCACTTCTGGATATTTTTAAAGTATCCATAAGAACTTCAATTTTCTTTGAATCTGAAATTAATATCACTATTAGTTCTGCATTTTAATAAAAAGTTTAAACAGTAATAGATTCGTAATAATTTGTTTCAGATTAAACTAATCAAGTTCACACTTAGAAAAATAAGCACTTAAAAGAAAATTGCAGAAAAAGAGCGATTTAAAAAATGAATTTGTAAAGTTTGGAAACTAAAAATGAATGATTCACTTAAAATTTGTGAGAGTGCGCGCATATACTATGCATTTCAATTTCCTTGATCACAGAGCTGACCTAGTGATATTAACTTCCAATTACCCCCTCCCCTAATGGGCAACTACTCTGTCATTTTATAGAGGATCATATATTTAAATTTAAAAATTATGGCGTCTCTATACAATTTTTTTTTCTTTTAGCTGTTTACTAGTGTCACTGAAAAAAAAAAAAAACGATCAAACAACTGAAAACCTCACTGCCAATCTGTAGCGTAAATTATATAGCGAACCATATTTTTTTTAATACTTTATCTGCCATATATTGTACGTCAAACTGTAGATTATACGTCAAAACAATTATTTTCTATTTTACGGTCATTCGCCGTGACAATTTACGATGAATAAACTAACATTCACAGTTATTTTTTACAGTGTAAGACTTCCTTCCGTGAGAATTTATTTTTTATTTATTTTGTGTGTGTGTGTGTGTGGAGGGGGGGGGTGCGCTAGTTTCAGAGTATACCACGGAAAATCCGACCGGGTAAACAGATGAATGTAACTTTTGTTCGAACTCTGCAGTTTCCGTCCTTCAGCTTCGAGAACAGACTGCTGATGATGCAAACCACTCATTTAAATCACAGGTGTACGGTGTTGCAGATAGAAGATGGAACTATTGTAGGATCATGAGGTGCTGCACTTAGAGACTGGAACTATTGTAGGATTGTATGATCCTACAATAGTTCCAACCTCTATCTGCAACATCGTACATCTCTGTTTCTACAATAGTCACAGCGAATTGCAGCTCTTTAGTAAATACAAAAAGTTCTACTCCTTACATATCTTTCTCCTGGATCCAGTCTTCACCAGTCTCTAATTGACTTTATTTTTTGTTCAATTAAAGGACTTAACTGTTAAACGTGTAATACAATATATATATATATATATATATATATATATATAATTGCTATTTGAAATATATAATTAAATCCCTGATGATGCTTTGATAAATCAAGGCGAAAAGCTTTGGATTATTTTAATGTTTTTAATAAACTTTATTTTAGACCTGTTTTTAATCACATTATCAATTTGACACGTGTTTGCAACTTAATTCTCTGTTAGATATTTTTAATAAAGTTATTTTATATTTAAAGCTCTCTCATACAATTAAATGAAAAAATATTAAAAATAACTTGTAGATTAAGAATAACACGTGGCTAAGAACATGGGAATTTCTAACTAACCTTCAACAATTTATGCATAATTTTTTTTTTTTTTTCTCCCCAGGTTCACATTTTTTTTTTTTTCTTTTAAATATCAGTATAGAAAGAAATCATTTTGTAGACATCATAAGCTGAGATTGTTACATTTGTTTTACATTTAACGAAATTTTAAACCTCTATACATAAAATTTAAAAAAATTAATACATATCGAGTTTTAGATATAATCTTGCTAGTTTTAAGGCAAAAAGTACAGATTGTAATATATAACTACAAATTTATTTCGTGAATACTATAATAATACAATCGTAAATTTGGTTATAATATCTTATCACATGGTGGTGTGATCAGCAGAAGCGCTCCTCTGCTGTATCAAAGATACTGGGTTCGACTTCCAGGACTAGAACTTTTTCTTTTTTTCTTTTTGTTATTTTATTTATGCTCTAGAAAATTCCAAAATCTATTTTTGATATAAAAACAGAATCGCATGTCACTTTTAATTTTATTTATCTATTTATTTTTTAAAAAGCTTTAAAAAAGGCGGTGTCTCAGCGTAACATGGCGATGTTTTTAAGCCTAAAAAAGATGGCAGTGTTTTGAGACATTTGAAATGTATTAATTTCAGATGCAAAAAGATGTTTCAAAAAGATTTTTTTTTTTTTTTTTTTAATGTAATCATTCGATTAAGATACATTTTAACTGAATTTAAGACGTTTGCGTTAACAATGTAGACATACGAAATGATTATTATGTGGATAATTTGGGATAATAGTCATATTGCTACAAGTGCCAAAGCAATCTTTTCTTTTTGGAGTTCATTATTGTTCAGTATACATATCATACTTCTCCTAATCAATTTTGATTAATTGTAAACATTTTGATTCAGGTTATCAAATAGGTATATAATACACAAAATTCTCAGATCATAATTTGAATGACTGTAGTTTCAGAATACGTTTTGATAATTACTAGTTGATTAATGGGTACAAAATTGTTTAACAAACACCATCATACGAAATACTTTGAAAGTATCATAATTTATTAAAATTATTCTTCATACACTGATGGAAAAAAAAATCCCAACACCAAGAAAAAATCATTGTACAGTAATGAAATTTCAGCAATACATTTGTCTAGGTAACATATTTAATTGATTAAAGTTTCAAGATCACAGGTAGAGCCATTGGCGAGAAGAGCCATTTCAAATGTGAAATGTTGGTACATTAGTAACCGGTGTAACCGCCAGAATTTTGAATGCAAGCATGCAAACGTGCATGCATTGTGTCGTACAGGTGTCGGATATTAGTTTGTGGGATGGAGTTCCATGCCTGTTGCACTTCGGCGGTCACTGCAGGGACGGTTAATGCTGGTTGTGGATGACGCTGGAGTTGTCGTCCAATGATGTCCCATACGTGCTCGATTGGAGAAAGATCTGGTGATCTAGCAGGTCAAGGCAACATGTCGACACTCTGTAGAGCATGTTGGGTTACAACAGCGGTATGAGGGCGAGCGTTATCCTGTTGGAAAACACCCCTTGATTGCTGTTCATGAATGGCAGCACAACAGGTTGTATCACTAGACTGACGTACAAATTTGCAGTCAGGGTGCGTGGGATAACCACGAGAGTGCTCCTGCGAAATTGCTCCCTAAACCATAACTCCAGGAGTAGGCCCTGTGTGTCTAGGCCGCAGACAGGTCGCTAGCAGGCGTTCAGTCGGCCTCCTTCTAACCAACACACGGCTATCACCGCGACCAAAGCAGAACCGGCTTTCTTCAGAAAACACAACAGATCTCCACTCCGTCCTCCAATGAGCTCTAGCTTGACACCACTCACGTCGCAAACGGCAGTGGTTTGGAGTCAGTGGAATGCACGCTACAGGGCGTCTGGCTCGGAGCTGTCCTTGAAGTAACCGATTTGTAACAGTTCGTTGTGTCACTGTGGTGCCAACTGCAGCTCGAATTTCAGCTGCAGACGCAGTACGATTAGCCACAGCCATACGCCGAACACGGCGGTCTTCCCCCTCAGTAGTGCCACGTGGCCGCCCGGAACCCGGTCTTCTTGTAGCAGTACCTTCCCTTGACCACTGCTGCCAACACTCATGCACAGTGGATACATTCCTGCCAAGTCTTTCTGCCAAAGAAAACCCACCTTCTCGTAGCCCTACTACACGACCTCGTTCAAACTCAGTGAGCTGTTGATAATGGCTTCTTCGTCTTCTTAGAGGCATCCTTGACTAACATTAACCCACTACGTCAAATCTCAACTGTAAATAACGATCACGAACCTTACATCGCTTATTTAAAGCAAACCTCATTTGCATGTTCATAGTGTCGCTACTAGCGCCACACTTATGCGCGTAGCACGAAATTTGAATCGACGTCATCTTTCAGATGTATAAACACGCCTACCAAATTTCGTTTATCTAGCACAGCTCCTTCCTGGTGTTGGGATTTTTTTTTTTTTTCCATCAGTCTATGAATTAAAATTTGAGATTTTTGAAGATATTCCTATATTAACACAAGTCGAAATGTAAAATTTTGATTTTATAATTTTGGCTGATTTATGCTTTTTCGTGTGCTGAAACTGAAAATGAAGCCACTTTTTCTCTATAACGTAAAGATATTTGTCAATACAGGGTGCCTAACTATACAATTTCTTTCATTACTCTTCCATCAGTATAATTATATGGTAAGTTATATAGTATATTTTCATGATTAATTTACCACGGATACCTACTGCTGTAGTATCGCAGCACTAGTACGACGTAAAACCATACCAAAAAAAAAAAATAATAATAATATATATATACTGGTATGATGGTATATGTAAGAAATTGTGTCAATAAACACCCCGTATTGACAAAAATTTATACGTGATAGAGAAAAAGCTACATTTTTGGTTTCAGCACATCAAAAGACAAAGATCAGCTAAAATCATCAAATCAAATTTTGTCAATTTCATTTTTGTAGGCCTGTGTAATAGATATTCTATTAATATACAATTTATTCATATAGTTAGTACATTTTCCTTTATATTTCTGAAAATAAAATCTAATTAACTGGATATATGGAATTAAAAAACTTTCCGTTTTCATAAACATTTCATTTTTAAATAACTTATTTTCCCTTAAAGGAACAAAGATAACGTATAAAAAGGTATTTATTTATTTTTTTTTTTTTTTTATGTTCCTTATATTTTTTTCTATAATTGGTGAGAGATTCCTAAAGTAATATACGAATTAATTATAACGCAAGAAGATCGTGAAAAATGCCGAGCAAAAACAGCGAGAATAATTCTATAAAATGTTTCCTAAAACAAAAACCGCTACATGCAGCGTCTAGTGCCTTCTAGTGAGATTAAAGTGAGGTATATACGTTTTATTCATATAAATTCGACTTTGTGTGCTTTTCAAACTAATAGAACTTTAAAATACTTTCAGTAGATAGAGTTAAATTATTTTATATATATATAAACTCTACGAACAAAAAAGAAAATAAAATCCAATCGCAATATCCCAAAGACAAAAGTGATCTGGCTGGATGTAAAAGTGTCGCGAGTATCTGTTGATGCAAGAATTGAGGCTAATTGTCTACGTTATGACACCTAAGCTTGTCTGCCTACCCTCTATGAAGGAGGCTTTTCAAAGGAGTCCTAGCCTTGCATACACATGAATTTCGGAGAGAAATACATAAAAATTAACTATTTGGATTGCAATCGTGACCTGGGTTCGAACTCTGTATCTCCCGCCTATTCGACTAAAAATATATCCTCATGACCACTGCTAGGTCCAATTGCCCCAAACGGTGAAAATATTCATTATGAAGAAATAAAAAATTCTCAATGTAATGTTGTAGAGTGGTTCATAATAATTCGCATTGCCAAAATTACACATATATTTCAGCGGTGTTTGTGTTTCAGCGTTTTTCTTTTCCCCACTAGTATTTAAAAATTGTTACTTTCATTATTGTTAATTGCTGAAAACTACTAGAAAATTATCAGAAATATAACTATTAAAAATTTGTGCTTGTAAAAAATGTGGAATACAAATACCCATGATGTTTTAAGTATATGTATTACAAATTTACCAGCAGTGTTGCTTTTTTCAGCACTGTTCTGCTTTTCAGAGGACTTTTCTACATGACGACTCCGTGTCACCTAAAATAAAAGAAAATAACTTTTTAAAATGAGATATTTATCTACTAACAATAAATAATACTTAATGATTATCATATTATTTATGCAGACTAAACCGAACTATTTACTTTTAAATATTTGAGAAAATATAAATTTAAGGAGATAGAATAATAAATTTAAAAAACAAGAACGAAAACACATACGATACGCAATGATTACTAATACTTTCCAACTGTACATATTCGTTGTATCGTATAACCTTTAATAAAAAATATATCCCATTTAGAGACACTTTTTAAAAAAGACACGTGTAACGTTTTAAATTAATAAATAAAACATTTTAAAACACGTATAAAAGTTTTAAAAACATTTAATTAAAAACTACATATTTCTAAGCTTTTCGCCCTGAAAAGCAAGGCATCATCAGGAAAACTACATGATTTTGTACAGTGTGCAGCTGTGTTACAAATATATATTCCATAAATCAGGTTAAAGCTACAGTTACATCGCTACTTTAATACAAAAAGTTGCAGTAATTAAGTGTTGCCTCAGTGTGAATGTAGAATGGCTCCAACCAATGAACTAAAATTTTTTCTATTAAAGTAGCGATGTAATTGTAGATTTAACCTGATTTATGGAATATATATTTGTAACACAGCTGCACACTGTACAAAACCATGTAGTTTTCCTGATGATGCCCTGCTTTTCAGGGTGAAAAGCTTAGAAATATGTAGTTTTTAATTAAATGTTTTTTCAACTTTTATACGTGTTTTAAAGTGTTTTATTTATTAATATAACCTTTAATGTTCTTTAATTTACGTTGTCGCACAACGGACAGCTCGAATGACAGAAAGGCAAGCGGATAGACTAATTGAATTCCTAATCACTCTTAAACAATGTTGGAAAGTGTTAGAAATGTTTAACACAAACTAAAATACAGCCCTTAATGTATCTGAATAATCCCATGCCTGAAAGGATCAGAGATTCTAGCAAAAGGTGACGTGGCAAAGTATTAATATTGTTTTGTTTGAAATTTTATTTTATTTATTTATTACATACTGTCCAAAAAAATATAGACAAAAGCATAAAATTAACAGTAAAAATAAGAATGCAATGATTTTTTTTTTTTCATATGTGTATAATTATAAATACTACATGTATCACAAGTTAGGATTAATTTGTATTAGAAAGCACAAAAAAAATGCTTAATTTATTTAGGAAAATAAAAAATAAGGGAGTCCCATAATTATAGACAATATTTGTTTAATGGATTATATATTAAGTTCAGGAGCACATTTACAAATGTTAGTATTTAATCGTATTTCCATTATCTTTAATCACCTCAAATAATTAGTTTTCCATCGATAGTAGTTATGTTTTCAATTACTTCTGGGAACAGTTCTTACCATGCTTGTTACATCGCTGTTGTGTAGTTCTTGGTCGAAAAATACTGGCGTCATTTTCATATACTTTTCGTACTAGACGTCTTCACACGTTCTCCATTGGATTTCGGTCCTGACTAAGCGACGGTCAGTCTATGAAATTGCTAGTATGCATACTAAAGCGCATCTTCATCAAGTTAGACACATAAATAAATGCCCGCCCCTGTTGAAATATACAGCTTGGTCTTCCCAGCAAATCCTAGAGTGGAATAAAATAGTTCTCTAAAATTTGTTGATATTCCTGGGAGTTCATTTTCTTATTACAAAATACCAAAAATGTTTGTCCATTGAATCAAAACCACTTCAATTCATTGATGATCCTCCACCTTGCTGTCTACTAAAAAACTTCTTCGTTCGCTTCTTAAATCAAAGCAATAATATTCATATCCATGTGGTCCGTCCAAATTCCACTCATTCTCATCACTATACAAGGTGAGTTTGACATAATCTGCCAAACGAAAGGAGGTTATAGAACAGCCCATGGGGATCAAAAAACACCATAGAAACCTTGTCCTATCTCTAACCGTTTCCAAGTTATTGTAGAAAGAAGAAAAAATTTTTTTCATCCCGTCTGAAAAAACCCAAATTTGTGAACTTTCTGAAAGACTTACACACAAAATAAGCACATATTTGGAAACAGAAAAGTCCTATCTGGTGACACCATTTACATCAGGATACCTTAATCTGACGGCGAGCTCCAGGCGCTAAAACACTGGCGAAGTTTAAAATAGAGTTGTCACCAAATTCTTTAACCGACAATTCTGCAAACACCGTTCAAGCTACAATCGGTCAAATATACCAAAAACTTCTACTTTCAACAAGCTTTAGACAATAAACCATATCGGTGTTCTAGTCCAGGAGAAATTTATCCTTTTGTTTGAAATACATTCATCACTGAACTCAATGTTCGTCGAGAATTAGACTCACGGGGTGCCATGGTCGTTCCTGATTTCATGTCTGCCTTCAGCCCGTTGTTTAGTCATGCAAAAAAGAAAGTTTTAAAGACAAACATGAAAAGTAGCAGTTGTATTAAGTTTACAAGCACAATGTAATGGAAACAAAAGAAGTATAACGTTTCTCACATCTTTCACAAAGAAATATGCAAAAAACAAAAACAAAAAAATGACGTATCTCACGTTTACGATTAAAGCACATATGCATTCGAAAGGATGTGTAAAATTTAGTGCCGCTACTAAAATTGGTCACCCACACACCTGATACATGCCCTTGCTAATTACGAACGGAAACCACAGTAGCTCTTAGCGAAAGCTCATCCCTCAATTTTATTATTGCATCATCGAGCCAGATGCTTAAATCTTCCAAACCGGCAACTTCTCTGGAGTAAACTTCTTGCTTCAGGTAACCCCAAACACAGAAGTCCAATGGAGTGAGATCTGGCGATCTAGGTGGTCAAGAAATTGGTCCATTACGACCAATCCATCGCGGATACTGCTGGTTCAAGAAGTCCCGAACGGCAATGGAAGAATGTGCAGTGGCCCCATCGTATTGGAAAATGATTTCCGCTCGTTGGGGTACAGGAATGACATATCAAGTATTCCTAGAAGATGATGTTCCAGAAACTCCAGATATATATTGCTTTTCAGATGACCTTGGAACACATGTGGACCTATCAAGCGATCGCCAACCACTCCAAGCTAAACATTTAAGCTGAACCACGTCTGGAACGATGAGTTTCGTGTTACAAATGGATTTTGTTGAGCGAAATGATGCATGTTATGTAAATTTAACATGTCATCCCGAGTGAAAAGTGACTCATCTGTCCACAGTATCGTTCTAAGGAAATGGTGTTCCTCAATATCTCGCTCTAAAAGCCAGCGGCAGAATGTTACCCGCTTTTGGAAATCTGAGCGGCGTAACTCTTGTACCGGTGTGAAGCGGTATGGATGATACTGGTTTTTGCGCAAAACATTCATCACTTTACTTTGGGAGATTCCACCTTCTCTCGCAAGTATGCGTAAACTCATATTTGGTTTTCCTTCACCCGGTAGAGTCCGCTACCGCTGAGGAGCGGTAGCGGAGCCGGCGACCATGGCCCCTTTCTTATACCCTAATGAATGACCCACTCTCCCTAAGCCTTTGAGGAATTGCTGCAGATACAGCACGGTTGGGCGCACGACGATGTGGATAACGTAGACGGTACTCTTCTTCGGCTCTCCAAGAGTTACCATCGCAAAATACATACACAAAATACATATCCCCGTACTCTTCATTTGTAAAACTAGGCATATCTGTTTACAGGTTGGAAAGTATGACAATCTGATCCCTGTGATGACTTCAATTGAAAATAAAATTCAGAAGGGTAAACAAAAAGGGATAAAATTTCAATATTATTTTACAAAAGTAGAAGAAAAAAAGTGCTACGGAATAAGAACCAACTTTGTTAATTCGTACCAATGTAGGAAAACATACTACGTATGAACTAAGTGAGCAAGTAGACGTGAGAGCAGCGTGAAAAGAATCGGCCGAGCTCAGGCAAAGTCCAGAAAATGCTAAAGCAATAAGCAGCATAAAACGTTAAAGAAGCTGACGAGCTAATGAGCTGTTACAGATTGACTCGCCTTTTGTACCCGCAAGTGGGATGCGCGCGCAGGAAGGTTGGGATACATCTGCATATCTCTAAGAATTCATATGCAGATAGTCACGAATTTGCATACGTTCCATTTACTCACCATCGTTTCGTTTGCCGAATTTCGACGAATGCCGTTTTCAGTGATGTATTTCAAACAAAAGGCTAAATTTCTCCTGAACTAGAACACCAATATGGTTTTTATGGTGGGCTCATTCTAAAGCTTGTGGAAAGGAGAGAAGTCTTTGGTAAATTTGACTGATTGTAGCTTGAACGGTGTTTGCAGAATTGCCGGTTAAAGAATTTGGTGACAACTCGATTTTAAACTTTGCCAATGTTTTAGCGCTTGTAGCTCGCCGTCAAATTAAGGTATCCTGATGTAAATGGATCCCGATAGGATTTTTTCTGCTCTTTCCAAATATGCGCTTATTTTGCGTGTAAGTCTTTCAGAAAGCTCAGAAATTTGTTTTTTTTCAGACGGGATGGAAAAAAACAGATTTTTCTTCTATCTACCATAACTCGGAAACGGTTAGAGATAGAACAGGGTTTCTATGGTGTTTTATGCTCCCCATGGGCTGTTCTATTACCTCCTTTCGTTTGGCAGATTATGTCAAACTCACCCTGTATATTGTTGATACATAAAACATCACCTTCTTTGTCCTGATTAAATGTACAGTTTTGTGGTGTACTTTTAAGCATGGTTTCATCGACTTTTTGTTTTTAAGGTTTTTTAGTTTAGATTCCAGTATTCTTCTGTGAATGGTACATTTTGACACTCCAAATCTGGATGCAGTTTATTGCAATGAAATATTTTTTCAAGATGCCAAGCTTAAAATGATTGTCATCGCACATAGGTGTAATTCTTTGTCGACCAGGTCTTTAATTACTAGTCGCCATTATGCAATATTCTGTAAAGACATTTTAAAAATCACTTTAAAATTATGGATATCACTTTCGCAATTTTACCTTTAAATTTTAAATCCGAATCTTTTATGATCTCCTCTTTCGAAATCTTTTTACCTATAGGCATTTTGTCGACTTTATAAAAATATCAATTTGTCTGTCCTAAACAAACAAAAAAATGGTTCCAAACCAATAAAAATCAGTGCAGCAGAAGATACTTACCTTCAAGAAATGTAAATAAATAATCGTCTGCTCGAAAAAAAAAAAAAAAAAAAAAAAAAATGTAAAAAGAAATTTGCTGCTAATATTTCTAACTAAAGCCAGACAATATATTTACGGAACAACCACTATTACACTTTTAAAAATATTACATAGTTTTACGTATTTTTCAATTCTTTTTACAATTAATCTTAATAAAATCTGAATCATTTCTGAAAATACATGAAAGTTATTTTAGCTTGGGATGTAATTTTTGATCTGTGTCTATATTTTTGGGACAGTATTTTTGTTTTAATATTCCAATATTTTGACTCTATATAAACCATCATCACTGTAAGCTTTTTGATAATTTAGTTTAGTATTAATTTGAATTGAGTGTATATCAAATGTTATGTATACTTTAAAGCCTAAGAAAGGTTACATGTTCATTTAAATGTCTATTTTGTACTTTTTTGCTAGAATAAACTTAATTTTGAAAAGTGACAAGTATTCGATTTTTCTGAATTTGGGTTGTACAGAATACCCGCTGAGCTACTGCCTCCCATCCCCTTAAGAGCAGCGATAGCTATTGCCTTAAATTGAGATCAATATACAGTGCCACCTGACCCAACTAAAGTACCTTTCCTAAATCGGAAATGTTAAGATAAAAAGTTAATTTCAAATTTGTAAAGCGTTCTTGATTTAGTTCGAAATGTACCTTGCTCACACTAATGCTGAGAAAAAGAGTAATGCACTTTTGTCGATATATCATCAATCTATGATGTTAAGAAATGCTTATGAAAGGATAAAAAATTATTAGTAATTTGTACTACGGCTCTTTCAAACATGAATTATACATATTACCGAATTGTGACGCCAATTTAGTTTTGCCCCCCCCCCCCCCTCGTAAAAATATGTCTGCGGTCACTAGTGGATTTTAACCAGTGTTGTGCAAGTTCACGAAAAAAAACGAACTAGTTCAAACTCAAGTTCATCGTGCAAAAAACGAGTTAGTTCGCGTTCAAACTCATGTCTGAAAAAATGAACGCGCTCAACTCAAGTTCATTTTTAAAAAGGAGCGAAACTCATTAGAAGTTCATTTTTAGGTGCTTTTTTTTTTTTTTTTTTTTGTCTTTTTTTTTCTAAGTAGATCTCTGTGAACACCTTCATAGGTAATTTACATTTTTTTTTTAAATTACCAATTACCATTAAGATTTCTTTTAATTTAATGCTTAATTAAATTTTAAACTTATAATTCTTAATTATAACTTATTAATTTAAGTGTAGTAAAAATTATTTAGCGGACACTTCTGAATAGTGGACCCACTGTTTTTGCGTGGTTTTTATTCTCAAATTTCCAATACGTTTGATTATTCACAAGAGAAAACTTATTAATAGGAGACAAATTCCATCATTTGCAGGTTCAGGTTCCGTTGTTTTGAAGTATAATACTATTTTAAAAATAGTGTAATGGTTTGATTTAATTAATCTTTGTTTGATTGCGCCACAGTCAATGTTGGTTTTGTGTTCTTGGATAAATCATTAGAAAATTTCCTTGCTATTTAGCTTACTATACAGAAATAAGCATGTGTGTCAACTTGTTAGTTTGCGTACAAATTGTCTCAAGAACAAATTATCTCAGAGGTCAATCCAGTTTTAAACTAGTATGTTGTGGCCACCACAAGACTTTCTTCTATATTTTCCCTATACAAATTCACTCAGTAAGAATATTAAAAAAAAAAAAAAACGATTTTTTCCAAGTTTTTTTTCCGTTAAAGGTAAAAAAAAAAAAAAAAAAAAAAAAAAAATCGATAACTTTGTTGTAAATTATCACATATTTATAGCTCAACCATTCGTTTTAAAAGTATTGACGAAACCTTTCGGAAGATTCCCCCCCCCCCGTGGGGTACTTCTCGCCGGGGGGGGGGGGAAGCGATGCCCCCACATGCACAAACTTTTTTTTCCTAATTAACTACCACTATTATCAATAATTCATATTAACTTTACAATCACAGGTTAAGAATAATTCTCATTATGTACATTTATACGAAATTTTGTCCTATACTGCCATGTTAGGAATTTAGAAAAAATGCAATCATAGCGCCACCTGTTGAGCGATTGATCCCCAGATGTAATAAGCACCAGTTTATGCCAGGGACCAACTAAATACCAAGTTTGGTTAAGTTTCGCAAAAAAAAAAAAAAAAAAAAAAAAAAAAAGATTTTTTTTTCTAAGTTTTTTTTCGTTAAAATTTTAAAGAATCGATAACTTTGTTTTAAATTATCACAGATTTATAGTTCAACCATTCGTTTTAAAGGTATTGACGATACCTTTCGAAAGATACCCATCTTGAAAATTTACTTCCCTCGAGGGGGAACTTCCCCCCCCAGGGGGGGTGGCGAGGTTCCTACACATACAAAAAAAATTTTCCAGTTGACTATCTCTATCATAAATAATTCTTGTAAATTTCATAATGATTACTAAAAAATAATTCTCTTTATGTACATTTATACAAAATTTTGTCCTATATCACCATGTTAAAAATTTAGAAAAAGTGGGATGGAAACGCAACCTGTAAGACAATTTTTACCAAAAGTTGATAGACACTAATTTATGTCAAGGTGCAACTACATACCAATTTGTATGAAATTATGTGCAGTAGTTCCTGAGATACAGTTGCCATAAAATTTTGTCACACACACACACACACACACACAGAGACAGACAGACAGAAAGACATTTTCTAAAAATTGTCAAATCGTGTTCTACAGCTCTCAAAACGTGTAAATCCATCAAAAACCAGAGGTCGAAAATTTTTACGAATCCAATATTTTCTTCTATTGAATATAGAAGAAAGTAAAAATATCATTTATGACTTAAAACTTGAAAAGGTAGTGAAATCTTATTTTCGAAAATTCAGCAAATAGCAATACTTTCTTTAGTATATAAAGTTAATGAAATTAAAAATAGAAATCTGAATTCATATAAATTGTTTTATATATATTATATTTCTGAGTGACGGGATTCCCCTTCTTCCCCCCAATGCCCCATTCAATTATTTACATATTCATAAAAAAAACTTAAAGTTGTAAGGAAATTTTAAAATATGCATTTCAAGTTCTTTAGAGAACTTGTATCAGTAACTTACTGATCTTAGACAAAAATTTCAAGTAACATTTCCAAATAATCTTTAGCATTCTAAATTTAAATTTCTTCCATTTATTTCTTTTCATTTATTGCGATAATATAACCATAGAGGAGCTGTTAAAAGTTTTATTTCTATATTGAAGGCAACTCAAAATGCGAAATTATCCTATAAAGGCAATGTGAAGTATAGAACTCTAAACAAAGTTTTGTGTAACATAAGTAAGCGAAAATAATTATCATTCTCAAGCAATTTCCTTTGACAAGGTAAATTTTGGCAATTTCCTCAATTATATCCAATAAATAAATAAATAAATAAATAAAAGTAAGATCTTAACTGACTTCCATAGAATAATTTTTCGACAGAATAAATTTATATATATATATATTTTGGCAAAATACTTATTTTATTTTAAAATTTCAAATATTATGAATACAGCTAGTGATGAACACAGAGCATTTTTAAAGTTTTTTTTTTTTTTTTTTTTTTTTTTTTTTTTGGGGGGGGGGAGATTACGACGTAGCTTCATTTATTATCTTCCAAATTTACATACATCATCATTACATAAAATCAATCAATGTCTTAGCGTGAGTTATTATTTTGCTCAGTTTTTAATTTTAAGGGGATGCTTTACCAGTCGACGCTGACAGCCAAACTCGTAATATCATTAAACTGATTTTTGTTTTCCTAAAACGGATTTCTTAAATTTTTAACATTTTGTTTTGAAGCTGTAAAGGACGAAAAATAATTTTAGTTAATTATCCGCATTTTAAAGTTTTAGAACAGAACATTAGAAAAAAAAAAAAAAAAAAAATCAATTTGTTGAAAGGATGAATTATTTTAACGATTGTGAAATATCTAAACATTATTTTAAAAAATACATTAGGTAATAAGTAATTTACATTACAGGTTTCCCCATATAATATCACGGGGTTTCGCTATCAGCGACAACAGCTGAAGAGCCTCCTTTTCCCTTTATTAGTATTGCTTATAAAATACTTTAGTAAATGGATTAGAAAAAAAGAACATTTTTCTGTCCAATTCTTCTAAAATCCCGCTGTTCAAACTGTGAATGTTTCCTGTCTTAATCTTCAGTAATTTTTATATAACGTCGTTTAACAAGATTTTGAATAATTTTTTTACGATTAAATAGGGGAAAATTCTATGTTCAGAAAAAGCCGTAAGACAGAGAATTATTGCCAACGTTGGATGAATATATTCTTGATTGAGAAATAAGTTTAATTTTCTAAATACAGATTTTTGGTATTCTGTAAGCTAAATCTGTACGGGACATACTAATCCGAATACGAATTAATTTTTCTCTTAACTACTACTTATTTAAATTACAGAATTAGATAATTTTTTAATACTATATTCATCAAAAATAATCAGCTCTTTCCCTCTTAAAAATTAATGATAAAGAACTTAATATTTTTTAATAAATATACATTTTCTTATAATATTATAAGGGCCCACCAGCGGCTGAATGGTTCTGCGCTCAATGCTGGTAGATGGGAGGTGCCGGGTTCGATTCCAGGTAGCGCTCATCGGCCTAGCCGTTCGGAGTTTTCCGTGGTTTCCTCCGAAACTCGCATAAATATGGGCTAGGACCCCTTAGAAAGAATATCACGGAGGACATTTCCCCTATAGGCCTAGGACACATGCGGAGTCAATCAGCCTTAAATCCTCCAACTAAACTATATTATAAGTTAACAAGAAATCAAATCAGACTAAGAAAAATTCTTAAATGAAAATGAATAAGCTAAAATAAACAAGTGTTAAAGTGTATTTAAAATATTGAAAAACAATTTTGAAAAAATCATTCTCAATTTTCCTTTTTGCTGGACATTTTTAGATTGGCTAGAATCACAAAATCATGAATACAGTATTTCTATTCGGAAGTTTGGATTTTAAGCTTTGTAAGTATAATAACAGCAATAATGATATTAATGTAAGTATGTATATATATATATATATATATATATATATATATATATATATATATATATATATATATTTATGGTTATCACGCACAAAATTTATTTTTTATTATTACGATTATTTCAGATAGTTTTGAAATTTATATATTAGGTTGGTTGTATAGCATAAGACCGATTGACTATACCAGGTCCTAGCTTATAGGGGGAATGCCCTCATTGGGCGTCTTTCTAAGGGTTTTTAGTCCGTATTTACGCGAGTTTTGGAGAAAACCACAAAAAGCTCCGAACAGTTAAGTCGACGAGCGCGACCTGGGATCGAACCCAACACTTCTGTTTGCCAGCTTTGATAATTTAAATATTAATAATTTGTATTTGAAATATTAAATATATACATATTTTTTTAATTTTTAGAAATTTAACTAAAGGGACAGTCATTTGCTATTGCACCTTAATGAAAGCATTAAAATGACAGGACATTTCATTTCAAGCATATATACTGAAGTTAAACCTCGGGTGCAAAGACAAATAAAAGTGATAGAATTCGCATTAATTCTCCGAATATATTGAATATGCAAATATTTATCATTACAATGATAAAAAAAATTAAAAATCTTTTCAAACATGAGTGAGTTTTAAAACAAGGCAATAATAATAATGTATAATATAATTCAAATATAAAATTAGTATTTACCTCTTAGTCTTGTTAATGTGTACATCAATATTCGAATTTCAGAAAATGAGATGTGGTGCGTCTTTCGCATGCAGTGAAACTGATTATAAATAATATAATGATTTCATCGTGTTTTGTGTGTGTTTTTTTCTTCTCATTAATTCTGGAAAGACTTGGTGCCTGATTGTCCAAATCTAAAAGCTTCTTTTTTTCCAAGGCCGTCGTAAAAGGGTGCAATGTATATGTTACCGTTAAAACGCGAAATCCGTTAATCTGCAGATTACCTAGCTAATCTGCAGATTAACTAAAATAACCCGTTAAAGTACGGAATAAAGTGATTTCCGCAATTTAACTAGGTAATCTGCAGATTAACGGTTTCAGTATCGTTAAAGTTCAAATGTTTGTTTCGAGCCTTAGTTTTTTTACATTCACTATGACGTCAAACAGCCATGTGATACAGATACGCGAATGACCTTCAAACATAACTGAAACTTTTACCCCTTCCCTTCCGCACTTCCGCTACGCTATGATGAGAAACCGATAAACGGCAAACGCAAAATGTGGCCATGGAAATGTGGATGATTAGGTTTATTATTATGACTAACACAAAATTTAAAGTAACAAGTAAGTTATAATTGTTTTAATTTTGATTTTATTTCTATCTTTTTTAATTCTGTCAATATAAGTTTGATAAGGGTCTGCATTTTATTAATGAAATGAAATCTTAATTAAAAGCTGTCTCTCGTGAAACTCCATCTTGAATTATGAATATTAGATTTACATTACAGTAATTATTTCCTTCCGAACTAAAACTATTAAACCATAACTTTTTAAAACTAATTTATTTTAAAATTGATTTAAATTACTATTACTTACTGAAAAAAAAAAAAAAAAGATATATTAATTATTAACTTTGAAAAATATTATGGCATTTAATAAATACTTAATATGAAATTTTTGTACATTTTTTAGCATCTCATTACATTTTCGTTTTTTTCTTTCAGTTTCACGTTTCCTGTAGATATTTTATATATCATGATTATACTTTTATTTATTTATTTTAAATTTTGTTCGCTTTTTCAGATAATTTCGTTGTAGTTTATCACATAAAAAGTGTTAATAAAGTTTTTTTTTTTTTTTTTTTTTTTGTAAAATTAATATATTTGCTAAACTTATGCAGATATATGTATGCTGCAAAATATGGTTTAATAAAGCATTGAAAACTGTCATTTTAATTTTCATGCATCCTAAAAAATGTTAAAGCAGTTTTAATTATTTGAAGTACTTCTTAAATAATGCTTCTGATTTGTCTAATTTAATATTTCTAGTATTTAAATAGTAATAGCAATATAAGTTGTTAATAAAACTTTTTTTTTTTTTTTTTTTTAAATTGTTAAATATTTTTATTTTGAAAAGAAATCGTTACTGTATTACAATTCTAACATTCATTTATAAAATAGAATTTATTGAAAGCTATTAAAGCTATTATATTTCATATTAAAAATGCATAACATCTTCAAACTTATATTGACAGAATAAAAAAGATGAAATAAATCAAAAATAAAACAAATATAACTTTAAAAGATATAAAAATTAAAACACATGCAGATTAAAATAAGTAAAGAAAGAAATAAAAAAGAAAAGAAAACTATTTTTTTTCCGAATGAAAAAACAAATACAACACAGCGTGCTGTAAAATTACAACACCAGATATCTTATTTTCACTTTAACTAGTGCCTAGTAGGTAATGTGCAGATTATCTAGGTAATTCGCAGATTACCTAGGTAATTTGAGAAATAAAACAATTTTCCTCACTTTAACGGATCACCCTAGTTAATGTGCAGATTACCTAGCTAATCTGCAGATTAACTGATTTCTGCACTTTAGCGGTAACATATACACAACAAGGGGGTGGTGCAGCCTAAGGGCAGCAGATTGCAGAGATTTTGTTACCGAAACCGTTTTCTACAAATATAGGAGAACAACAACAACAAAAAAGAAAAAACTTATACACCCGCGACGAATTGAACCACCCTCATAAAACTTTCCGAGCATTTCCTTTCACTGATAAAAGGATGAAGTGAGAAAACTGAAAGCCCCACTGAAACTGCCCATAGTCCATCTTTTTCTTTAAAAGAATGGTACTTCCGCTATTCCCAAAAGCCATTTGCTTCGCTTGTAGGGTGGGCTGGGAGATGTGTGTGAGCCCTAAGGGGATAAGATTAATTGTAAAAAGTTCTATCTGTGGTCCACTTTCCTTTTCCTATTTCAGACAGAAATATTTAAAATGAGTTTGAGCTTGAATTGCTTTTTCACGCTCAAGTTCGTGTAAAAAACGAACTACGCTCAACTCAAGTTCATAATTTAAAAAACGAGCGAAGTTCAACTCAAAACTCAAAATTTTTGAGCTAAACTCATGAACGCGTTCAAATGAACGCGCTCGTGCACAACACTGATTTTAACGTCATGGGGTTAAAAAAATAAAAAAAGGATCGAGAAAACAAACGTGGATTTTACAAGTTTTCTTAGAATTATGCTCTAAGTGTCTTTTTGTATTAAATCAAAGAAAAGTATGTTTAATCGATTTTCCCTCCTATGAACCCCTAATCCCAAATTTTTATGAAAATCGTTAGACACGTTTTCGAGAAAGGCCAGACAAATATACATATACTAGTCTTTCTCCGTCCGCCTAGCGCTCGATTTTTACACAGTTTTTTTTTTTTTTTTTTTTTTTTTTTTTTATGTTTTTGAAGTCCAAAGGTCTCCGCAAGAAATTAAAATTGCGACTTAATCTTAATTCAATTTTTTTCACCACATGTCTATATTAATTTCTCGTGATACAGTTGTATTTTACATTGTTATTGTCTGAATTTATTTATAACTCAAATTTTTAAAATAAATCTCCATAAATGAACCAATAGATTTTGTATGTTTAATTTATTATTCCAGTCAATGAACAAACCTTACAAAACCATGCAAAACTACAAATAAAATTTTATTTTGTCTCAAAATTTTGTTGTGATCGTGATGCAAGTTTTTTCCGTTAAATTATATCTATTACTTTATTAAACTGAAATGCAAGCATGGAAACCATAGATACAATTAATTTATTCCAATAGATAGTTTTAGCGTTAGTTTCTGGAAAATTAGGCTTTTATTATTGAAAATATATATAAAGTAAATCATGTAATTTACTCGCTTAATATAAGCGAAAGATTAAATCTGTACTGATACGTATAAAGAATTTAAGTTAAAAAATGTCGATTTTGAGTTAAGTACATAGTCAGGCCCAGAAAACAAATTCTCTATCGATTGGTATAAAAGGATTTAAATCCATGTAATTTAGTCTTTGAGAAAATCCATTGGTAAAAAAAGATTAAAGTCAGAAATTTAGCATTAATCTTTGTATAAAATATTTAATTCAATTTTTCCTCTTTATTAAATAAAGGCTGACAATCACTGAATGGCATAAAAGGTGTAAATCAACATAATCCCTTTTTCCTGATCGATTCTTCTGATTAGTTTTTTAGTTTAATTTTATTTTTCATCTCCTGAAAAATCAAGAATATGGACTTAAATCCTTTTTACTTATCAGTACAGAAATAAGTATCTACCATATTTATTAACAATATAATTGAAATTATAATTACCTTTTCCGTCTTAGAAACAGAATTAAAAGTGAATTCATGGGTCTCAAGTTTCTTCCTGTCAAAATGAAACCGTAAACCTGAATGGGCTGGTTTCATTGTTATCTGCAATTATATATTAAAAAAATAAATAAAAATCAGAAATACTTATACAGTAATAAGTTATGGAAAAATACAGTTAAACTTACCTGTTATTGCATGCAAGATTAGAATGCTACATTTTTTTATTAAATTTCTGCTTCACTCACGCACGCGAAAATTATAGTAAGTTCAGTTTATATTCTTTTGTTTATTAATGAATTCAATAACTGAAGGAAAGTTACTACACTTAGTAACAATTTTTACGAATGGTTTTTGAGAGTGTTTTTAATACTTTCCACCAACGAAATTAAACAAGAAAGAAAAATCTTGCAGTACGCATTGATTAGTAACACTTTCCAACTGTACGTAATTGTTGTATCGAATAACTTTTATTATTCTTTGCCTACGTTATCACACAACAGACAGAATGACTTAAAAATATACAGATAGACTAATTGCTTTTAAAATTGCTTTTAGGCATTTTGGAAAGGGTTAAAAAGACTTAACGCACAAAAAAAAAAAAAAAAAAAAAAAAAAAATGCAGCCATTAGATTATAATTACAGCTTTTGATCTCTCTGAATATTTTAGTGTAGCCCTGTAAATCAGAAAGTTAATCATATCATATTCTATACAAAAGATTATTTTAGAGTATTAACAATAAATGTTAATATTTTTATGATTTTTACAGTAGAAAGACTTTTAAATATAATTTTCAAAAAATTCTGTCCTAAAACGTAATGCATTGGCATTTTTTTTTTTTTTTTTTTTTTTTTTTTTTTTGTCCCTGTAAACAAACTAGTTGTACAGGACCTATTAATGTCATTCTGAATGGAGAAAATTCTATAGGGATAATGTTTATAAAAACAACACTCATAGAACACAATGCTTTTGAATGCTTTTGGGTGTCCCTGTACACTAACCAGAAGAGATATTCACTCCATTTTCAATATGGAACATCCGATAGTGAACTTCAATAAAATATATCAGTTTCGAGAAATTCCATAGATAATTAATGGAGTTGGAGCGCGGGCTTACAGACAGACAGACAGATGGACAGATACACAAACTGAAATCATATTCACACTTAAAAATGTTAGAAAGTGTTAAAAACATTCAATGTAAACGAAAGTAATATTTTAGCAATTTTTTATTAATAGCTCTTAATATAAATGGATATTATTCTGTCACCCTGTAAATCTAATGCTAATTATGCTATATTCTATGCAAAGCACTTTTTTGTGCAGATAAATAACATAATTCAATTTCCTAAAGCTTCGTGGAAAGTAATTAAAATTTGATTTATAGAAATATCTATCATAGAACGCAATGCTTTGGAATACTTTTGAGTGTCCCTGTATATAAATCGGTGGTGATATTTCCTCCTTTTTATACAGGAAACATCCAGTAGGGAATTGGAATAATATATTTCAATTTCATTAAGATATGTCTACAGTAAAGGTATGAAAATATGGTTTATAGAAATAGCTCTCATAGAACACAATGCTTTGAAATACTTTCGGGTGTTCCTGTACACAAACCAGTAGAGGTATAAATTCCATTTTCAATAGGGAACATCCGATAGTGAACTTGAATAACATATATCAGTTTTAAGAAATTCCATAAATATTTACGGGAGTTGGAGATCGGACAGACAGACAGGCAGACGGACGGACGGACGGACGGACGGACAGGCAGATACACAAAACTGAAATCATATTCACACTTAAAAAATGCTAGAAAGTTAAAATTGCTTAACGTAAACGAAAGTACAATTCTAGCAATTTTTTATTAATACCTCTTAATATAACTGGATATTTTTGTGCCACCCTGTAAATCTAATGCTAATCATGCTACATTCTTTGCAAAGAATTCTTTTGTGCGTGTAAATAACATATTTCAATTTCTTAAAACTTCGTGGATAGTAAAGTTATTAAAGTTTGATTTATAGAAATATCTCTCCTAGAACGCAATGCTTTGGAATACTTTTGAGTGTCTCTGTACATGAACGGTGGTGGTATTTTCTCCATTTGATAGAGAAAACATCCAATAGTGAACTTGAATAACATATTTCAATTTCATTAAGATATGTCTAGAGAGTAAAGGTATGAAAATATGATTTATAGAAATACCTCTCATAGAACACAATGCTTTGAAATATTTTCGGGTGTCCCTGTACACAAACCAGTAGAGGTATAAACTCCATTTCCAATAGGGGCCGTCCGATAGTGAACTTGAGTAACATATATCAGTTTCAAGAAATTCCATAAGTATTTACGGGAGTTAGAACGCGGACAGACAGACAGACAAACCGAAGTCAAACACTTTTCAACCTTGTTGGAAAGTGTTAAAAAGGGTCTTAGTAAATTTTGCGCAAAAGTGAATAAAAAGGCATTTTTTTACGTTTCGACTATTATTTTTATTTTTTCGTGATAGAAAAAAACAAACGTAACAAGTAATCTAAAACATATATACGAAATGTTTTTTTTGTCATTAATTAAAACAGAATTTAAAAATAAGTAAAGAGATGATAATTCTAAATTTTTACACTTGTCATGCCTGTCACGCTAATAAATATTTTATATATATTTAAACGTTAGCTTTTTTTTTTTTTTTTAAATATCAGATTAAAGTCTTGTTTGCGTAAATTAAAATTTCCGAACTTCAAATGTGTCTCAATTTAGAGTAATTGAAGTATAAAGATAAGTTACTAAAACCATGTCTGGTTTTGTCATGTCTGTCACTCTACATAACGTATATATCGGCATATCAAAATTCATTAAAATAAATTAATATTCAGCGTTTAAAATTGGACGAAAAAGCTATTTGATGTCTAGAGCAATTCATATGAAATTAATCACTTATGGTTTGCCTCTAGGCCATAACCAGAAGAAATTTTCGGAGGGAGATGGGAGGGGGTTTAATTTAATACAATTATGTTTTGTTTAGAAATCTATAAACTGATTTTTATTTCTTATACTCGGGTTCTTGGGTTATTTTTTTTTTTATCTTTTTATTATTTTTTCCTTTTTTCCTCTCGCGTTTGAATCATATTTATTAATAACCTTTTTTCCATGTCTAGTTTAATTTTTAACGAGTGGTCGATAATAAAGCACGTTTAAAAAGAAACTAGCAGGCTTTACCCGCTTCGCTGGCCACTAAATTTAAAGAAAACTCTTTTCTATATAGCTTTATAAAAAAAAAAAAAAAAATACTGAAATTGTTCAAAAGTTCGCTCCAGGTCCCTGCTGCATTCGGCAGCGATTTGGTCATCCACTGCAACTCGGGCGCTTGTCCCTATTACCTGCGACAATAGTTTACCAATCAGCTTCCATTTAGGTGCTTATTATATAACAGTTTCGAAATAGATAGTATCGAAAAAATTGTAGTTTCCCTTTTATATTTGAATCTCAGTTACATGTGAACAACACTATACGTGTTGTTCACATGTAACTCGGACTGGACTCACATGTAACTGGGTTTAGACAACATAATATTTGCTTTTACGTTATTTCATATGTTTATTTTGTTTATCCAATCAACCATTAAATGACAGCAATTTCACGCCAAATATTACAATATGCTGTGACCGGCTACGTCTGTCGCATGAGACAATTAATTTTTTGTGTTTATATATAATTCATGGGTTGTAAACCTGTTAGTACAGCCTTAATATAGTTCTCTTTGGCGGCTTTTGAATTTTTGTCACCATTTTAGACTTAATCCATTGTAACAATAAGACTTAATACCTTGTAACAATATGCTATGGGTGCTATTTCTGCCATATTTTAGACAACTAATCTTTTTATGGTTATATACATTTCCCATTAAACATATTTTTATTTATTTATTTAAATATTAATTTGAATTTTTCAAATATTTCTGTTCGACAGCGTGCAAGTGCAGTAACACAGAGGGTCGTTTGTTTGTATGATAAATTAGCATAATGATTATTATATAAAAAAAATAAAAATAGGTAAACATTATCGTGTTGCACAACTTTATTATGTTGCTCCACTGGCGGCTTTTGAATTTTTGTCGCCATATTAGCGATGGATTTCTTTTTGTATAAAAAGGGGAAGACTATTTTGCTAATAATTTTACCAGACTCCTTTTTATTTATACATAAGAATCCTTTATATTCTGCTTATATTTTTAATGGTTTTTAGGTGTAAAATAGTGCTTGTTGAAATAAATTTCCTATCTTTAAAACTGCATTTGTTCTGTAAATTTTGTGTAAAAATAAATCATTTATGTTTTTATATATTTGATGCGCTACTTAGATTAAAATGGCTGTTGCTATATTAAACTTCTTGACGAAAAACGTTCGGTGTAATTCAACACCAAAATTTAAAAAATCGCCCAGCAGGATCTGCTAATGAAACTGATAATAAAAACATGGTTCATAGAGTTTAAATAATCTATTTAAAAAAAACTTTTAAAACCCAAATTATTAATGTATCGTATCACATACATAGATATGGTAATAATATATAGATTGATCATTGGGGAGAAAAACGTGATTCCTTTTCACTCGGGAAAAGACGGCGATTCTACCAAAATATGGCAGTCTTTCCCCGAGTGAATACACACGGGAATACACACGAATGTTTTAGCAAATAAAATTCATGAATAATTTATTTACTAAAGGTGAATGAAAAGCTCCAGATATAGTTTCAAATTCATTCTTTATTTTTTCCTTTTTTCCTTCAATACCACTTAATGGCTGATTCCAAGGCTTTTTTTCAGCATCAAAAATCTTTGCACGATAATATGGGGATGATATATATATATATATATATATATATATATATAATATATATATATATTATATATATATATATTATATATTATATAATATATATATATTATATAATATATATTATATATTATATATATATATATTATATATTATATAATATATATAAATAATAGAAAAATTCATAACTTTTATAAATTATTAAAGCTTCCATTTAATAATTTCAATTATCCTTATATTGTCCTTATTCCTAAATTTCATAAAAATCCTATTAAATTCAGAACTGTTACTATTGGTTGTAATACATATAACAATAATGCTAATAAAATCCTCCTTGATATTCTTAAACAAATTTATAACTTCATTAGTAAATCCAACAATTTCTATTGTCTTAAAAATAGCTATCAACTCAGAGAAATTGTACAAACTATGCAAAATGTTAATGATATTAATACTTATGATTTTGCTGACTTGTTTAATAATATTAATTTAACTGATCTTCATCAAATTATTTACAACCTTTATTTGCGATTTAAAAGTGAACTTTCTCTTCCTAAATACTTTAGTGCAGCTTCCTTTAAAACTCTTTTAAATTTTATTATTCACAATAATTTTATTCTACATAACAACACTATTTATATCCAAAAGGTCGGTATCCCACAAGGGGGATGTAGCTCAAGTCTGTTAGCTGACTTATATTTATACCATTATGAACAAAGTTTCTGTAATGATAATGTCATTATTTATAGATACATTGATGATATTATAATTTTTCATGTTAATAACTCTACTCCATCTTTATTAAAATTTCAATATCCATCTCACCTTACACTAACACATAATTATATTAACAACAATTGTATTAGCTTTTTAGATTTACATCTTAAATTAAATGATGGTAAAATTTCCACTGATCTATATGATAAACGAAAAGATTTCTGCTTTAAAGTAAATTTATTTACACATTTTAATTCCTGTCTTCATTTATCTGTATACAGAAATATTATTCTTAATCATTTATTTCGAATAAACAGACTTTGTTCATCTCATAACAAACACAAGAATATTAACAATTTAATTAAAACTGCTACTGCTATGGGTTATCCTAAGAGATTTATTTATTCGATTATTTATCATTAAGTGTTCATTGTCTCACAAAAAAAAAAAAAAAAAAAAAAAAAAATGTATTTATGTATGTGTATATATGTGTATATATATATATATATATATATATATATGTATGTGTACATTTCTATATTTAAAAAAAAAAAAAAAAAAAAAAGTAATAATTAACATATGGCGGATGGGAGGGCAGATGTTTGATTAAGGAGGAAGGGTGGAGTTGTTTGGCTGGTTGGTTGGGTGGGTTGCCGAATTTAATTTATAAAAAAAAAAAAAAAAAAAAAAAAAAAAAGTTAGAAGCTTGGTCTTATTGCAATTGCAGGATACATCATATCTTTCTGGTTGATATTGTTTAAGTTTCAACAATATATAATTCATTTGCTTAAAAAAAAAAAAAAAAACTAGATATCATTCAAATTTGATGTGTTCATACTAAACGTACATACTAATAATACTTCACAATAATAATTACACTAATAACTATAATAATTATTAAAATTATTAATTATAATCATAATATTAATAAGAATAATATTATTAAATTTTAAAATTATTCACCAATTTCCTAATCATAATGACTTTATCATCACTTGTTGACCTATTCTTTTGTTAGTTTAAGACTATTATTACTAATCATAATTATTAAAAATTTTAAAATTAAAATTATTCACCAATTTCCTATTTCATAATAATAATAATAATATTAATAACAATAATAATTTTTAAAATTAAAATTCTTCACCAATTTCCTAATAATAATAACTTAATTATCACTTGTTGGCCTTTTCTTATGTTAGCTTAAGACTATAAATTAAACTCATAAATAGAACATCTATCGTACACTTTTTCTTAAATCAATTAATAGTAACTTATTTTTTCCACGTTAGATGGCGCGCTCATACGTTGAGTCGAACGTATGCCCTACTGCGAATATCGTATTAATCTTATTTATACTTAAATTTACCTCTCGAATATTATTTAATTGTGAATTCAGCTTTTAAATTTTAAGAACAATATTTATCACTTCATGCTTACATTTATTTCATTTCAGAAACTTTCGATTAATCGATTCTCTACTTTTAATTATTTCTTTTCAGTTTGTTCGTTTTGGCAACCGCCCGGATTTTTATTTGATTTGGATATGATTTACATGTGGCCAGCTCCTTTCACGAATTCCAATTTCCTTATGGTTAAGTTATCAGCCAAGTTCCTTTTATCTTTCTTTCTTTCTTTCTCTTTTTTTTTTTTTTAATGCAAGATTGAAACTAGTGTTGTATATTGCTGAAAAGCTATACAACATTCGAAATCTTGCATTTTTGTTGACAGTACCGCTAGTTTCCTGATGAGAACGGTACTGGATTTCAGCATTTTTAACTCCATTTTTCCTTCATGCATTCCTTTTTATTTCAATAGTCATTTTGGTTAATTTCTTTCAATTCTTATCCTGTGTTGCATGAATTTATTGGACTAATGGATTAAGTCTACTAACTCACCGTTTAGGTTAAAGTGATATACGTCATTTCTCTTATGCGTAAGTACTTTAACATGTTTTTAATATTCAGTGAAATTTACTTAAATGGTAATTGTGACAATAAATTATACGTAATACATCTAATTATTAAATTCATTGTTGGTATTTTCATCTTTCTCTCATTTGCTGAGTATTGTAAAGGAATTAAATAATTTATTATATATTATATATATATATATATATATATATATATATATATATATATATATATATATATATATATATATATTTATATATATTATTATTATTATTATTATTATTATTATTATATCTATGATCACATAATTCTTTTCGAAGATAGAATAAAACTTAATTTGAAAAAAAAAATAACTTGTTTATTAACCAAAATAATTGATGAAATTTGAAATGCAAGTTGGTCTTGTGGGGTACAGGCTGTATATTATATTTTTGTGTTCGTGATAGAAAATTTAAAAGAATTTGAAAACTGCAATTTTTAATCCCACTTAAAAATCATGTGACTTAATGTGAAGCAGATTTTTCATTTTTTTTTTCTCCTAACGGTTTCCATACAGTCTTCTGCTGTTGCCACCTAAAATTCATACTTTAGTTAATTTTAAAAAATCTAATTGTCCGATTGATAAGCTGTTTAATGCATCTGATTTACAAAAATTTTCCCTTTCATTTGCTATTTTATTTGTAACGATGCGACTGATATTTCTAATTTATTTTCTTATCTTTCTGATTTATTTTCCTCATTTTAAATATATGTACGTTTTTTTTATTATTATTATTTCATCGAAAAAAAAATTGGCAACAATTAAATTATGGATAAAACTTTAAAGACTTATTTATCAGAAATTAGAAGGTTATTATTTTCACATTTTAATTAAGAAAAAACTAATCATCCGATTGATAAGCTGTTTAATGCATCGGATTTGCAAAAATTTCCCCTTTCATTTGGTATTTTATTTGTAACGATGCGACTGATATTTCTAATTTATTTTCTAATCCTTCCGATTTATTTTCCTCATTTTAAATAAATGTACGTTTTTTTTTTTTTTTTTAATTATTATTTTGTCGAAAAACTAGTATGTTGTGGCCACCACAAGACTTTCTTCTATATTTTCCTATATACATATTCAATCAGTAACAATATTTAAAAAAAAAAAAAAAAAAAAAAAAAAAAAAATTACGATTTTTTTCTAAATTTTTTTTTTTTGTTAAAAGTAATACATATTCAACCAGTAACAATATTAAAAAAAAAAAAAACTATTTTTTTTCTAAGTTTTTTTTTTTTTTTTTTTGTTAAAAGTAAAAAAAATCGATAACTTTGTTTTAAATTATCACAGATTTATAGTTCAACCATTCGTTTTAAAGCTATTGACGAGATCTTTCGAAAGATACCCATCTTGAAAATTTACCCCCCCGGGGGGGGGGGGAACCGGTGCCCCCACATGCACAAAATTTTTTTCGTAGTTAACTACTACTATTATCAATAATTGATATTAATTTTACAATCACAAGTTTAAAATAACGCTCATTATGTACATTTATACGAAATTTTGTCCTATATTGCCATGTTAAAAATTTAGAAAAAATGCGATCACAGCGCCACCTGTTGAGCTATTGATCCCTAAATGTAATCAGGACCAGTTTATGTCGGGGACCAACTAAATACCAAGTTTTTTAAGTTTCGTTAAAAAAAGAAAAAAAAAAAAAATACGATTTTTTTTCTGTTTTTTTTTTGTTAAAAGTAAAAAAATCGATAACTTTGTTTCAAATTGTCACAGATTTATAGTTCAACCATTCGTTTTAAAGGTATTGACGAGATCTTTCGAAAGATACCCATCTTGAAAATTTACCCCCCCCCCGGGGGTACTTCCCCCCCAGGGAGGGAACCGCTGCCCCCACATGCACAAAATTTTTTTCGTAGTTAACTACTACTATTATCAATAATTCATATTAATTTTACAATCACAAGTTTAAAATAACGCTCATTATGTACATTTATACGAAATTTTGTCCTATTCTGCCATGTTAAAAGTTTACATAAAATGCGATCACAGCGCCATCTGCCGGGCGATTGATCCCAAAATCTAATCAGACCCTTTCCATGTCAGGGTCCAACTATACACCAAGTTTGGTTCAATTTCATTCATCGGTTCGTGAGATACGTTGTGACATACGAAATTTTGCGATCACAGCGCCACCTGCTAGACGGTTTATCCCCAAATCTAATCAGCACCATGCCCCGTCAGGTTCCAACTGTATACCAAGTTTGGTTCAATTTCATTCATTAGTTCGTGAGATACGGTGAAAAATACGAAAATTTGTCCTATACTGCCATGTTAAAAATTTACATAAAATGCGATCACAGCGCCACCTGATGGGCTATTGATCCCAAAATCTAACCAGCACAATGCCCCGCCAGGGTGCAACTATATACCAAGTTTGGTTGAATTTCATTCATTGGTTCGTGAGATACGGTGAAAACACTAAACCACAGACAGACAGACAGACAGACAGACAGACACACATTTTTTAAAAACTATCAATTCGTGTTCACGACATCCCAAAACGTGTAGATCCGTCAAAAAACGGAGGTCGAAAATTTTCGCGAATCGAATACTTTCTCTATATTACATATAGAAGAAAGTAAAAAATTGGCAACAATTAAATTATGGATAAAATGTTAAAATTTAAATGGCTTTTTTAATCAGAAATTAGAGGGTTATTATTTTCACATTTTAATTAAGGAAAAACTAATCAAAAATTCGAAAATCTGACTTCGATGTGCACAATGACCCTTCGGGCGGCACATTTGTGTTAAATCTCGTGACTGTCCGAGCTACCGTTTTTCAGATCAGTGAAATATACATACAAATATTGCTCACTTAATAGTATAAGATTAATTAAGAAAAAAATAATCAAAAATTCGAAAATATGACTTCGATGTGCACAATGACCCTTCGGGGGGCACCTTTGTGTTAAATCTCGTGACTGTTCGAGCTACCGTTTCGAGATCAGTGAAATGTACATACAAATATTGCTCACTTAATAGTATAAGATATTCAAAAAGCTGCAGAAATTTGTTTGATACAAATACAACTGCATAACTAATATATACATATTTGGTATAACTAATTGTATGTACATCCGAATTATTTTAGAAAAAATAAGCTTCAGTATCGGACATCGCACACACACCGGAGGTCTCATAGCACATTTTATCTCTATTGTAAATCTTCGATTTTTTTTTTTTTTTTTTTTTTTTTTTTTGGGGGGGGGGGGTTAAGACTAGATTAAAGACTATGAACACCTGTTTTAATAGTTTCTAGTTGAATTTCTATTAACTGTCTAGTGCTGCTAAAATTAACTTCACCAATCTACAGGAGCATGGGTATTTTCTTTTTCATAAACATGAAAACTATTGCTATGCACTACGCTATTAAACTATTTATGTTAAAATCACATCGCTATTACTATTGCGATTAACGTGAAATTTTCTTAAAAGTTTTTAGATGAGGCTAACATAAAAAAAAAAAAAAAGAAGAAGAAGAAGAAGAAAAATACATGAAAGAAATATAACTCAAAAATATTCGACAAATCTTCAAAATTTCGGTATTTTTTTGTACCCCTAATCGCCTCCCATTGCCCGTGGCCTCCAGTTTGTGATTTCCATAAATATTTTTAGAATTTATACATGTACACATTTTGTATATCAATAAAATTTTAAAATATAGTGAAAGCCGAGCAACAGATACAAGATCACTGCAATCACATAGACCAATAAGAATAAATTTTCATCAAATTAAAATTACCTTAGAAGACATATTTAATTGCTGAAACAATTGATTTTTACTTATTGATTCCGAAAAAAAAGATACAAACAAGCAATGACAAAATAAATTAAGACTCTTTTAGACAAATTGGATTATTAAAAGGGATTTTATAAAGGGAATTAAAAAGGGGATATCTTTTTAATTCCCTTTTTGATTTCGTTACGCTAGTGGCAATAGTAGCAAATTGCTAGCGGGTCCCCGATCGCACATTAAAAAATTGAAGTCAAATGTGAAGAAGAAAGAAAAATATAACTTTCTACGTGTATTTACCCATCGCATAAATACTAGATCTAAAATACTTTTAAAAACTGAAAAGTGTAAATAAACTCAATCCTTTTAATAATGCACCTCCACTGATTTCCCCGTAATATATCTGAACATTTCTGTGACCTTGTAAGTGAACCTTATTGTTAACTGCATAGGTAACTAGAAGAAGTGTCTTCACCAGTAGTTGAACATGGCACTTACGCCCCCATGTTTCTAGACACGCTATTTTTCTCTCAGAATAAAATTACGACTTTCAACTCCAAATACAAAATGACCAGATGTAGTCGACTTTGAGTGAAGTACGTCAGTCGAGACTTGTTCGGATTAGCCCTATAGAGTATCAGCACGTTAAGTTGTAGGTCAAAAGTTCGATTCCTGGACAAGATACTTTCGATCAGAATAAAATCATTCAACTTTCGGCTCCAAATTTATTAATATTATAGCTACGAGGTGTTCTGTTTCATACAACACGCTTATTACGACAATATTTTGATGAGAAAATTTTATATTTTCTTATGAAATAAGTTGAAAATTAATAATCCTCATAATACTTTAGAGGACTTTCGTAGACAATCAATTTAATTTTACCCGAGCAGAATATGTACTGACCTTCTTTAAACTACTGCAGACGGCTATGTACTTCCGCTTACCGATCTACTCAATGCCATCTACTGTCTCAAGGCTGCTCAGTGCTCATCAAATTCACTCTAACACTTTCCAACAAGGTTGAAAAATGTCGATGACTTCGGTTTGCCTGTCTGTAAGTCCGCTCTCTAACTCCCGTAAATATTTGCAGAATTTCCTAAAACTGTTATATGTTATTCAAGTTCACTATCGAATGTTCCCGATTGAAAATAGAGTTAATACCTCTACTGGTTTGTGTACAGAGATACCCAAAATTATTCCAAAGCATTCTGTTGTATGAGAAGTATTTCTATACACCATATTTTAATACCTTTACTGCACACAAATTTTAATGAAATTGAAATATGTTATTCAAGTACACTATTGGATGTTTAATACATGAAATGGAGTAAATACCACCACTAGTTCGTGTACAGGGACACTCGAAAGTATTCCAAAGCATTGCGTTCTACGAGAGGTATTTTTACAAAAAAAAAAATTTAATAACTTTTCTTTGAACAAACTTAATGAAATTGAAATATGTTATTCACATGTACAAAAGAATTCTTTATATAGAATATATTATGATCAACATTAGATTTACAGGGATACGCAAACATATTCTGCTACATTAAGAGCTATTAATAAAAATTTGCCGGAATTGCACTTTTGTTTACATTAAGCGTTTTTAACACTTTCTACCAATTTTTAAGTGTGAAAATGATTTCAATTTGTGTATCTGTCCGCACTTTAACTCACGTAAATATTTATGGAATATCTTGAAACTGATATATGTTATTCTAGTTCACTATCAGATGATCCTTATTGAAAATGGAGTGAATACCTCTACTGGTTTGTATACAAAGACAACCGAAAGAATTCCAAGGCATTGTGTTCTATGTGAGGTATTTCTATAAATCATATTTAGTACCTTTACTGTACACAAATCTTAATGAAATTTAAATATGTTATTCACGTTCACTATCAGATGTTTCCTCTGTAAAATGGAGTAAATGTTATTACTGGTTTGTGTACAGGGACACTCGAGGGTATTCCAAAGCATTGCGTTCTATGAGACGTATTTATATAAAACAAATTTTAATAACTAACACAAAGCAGATATATACATATGTATTTTCTCTAACACCCCCAAATCCCTTTCATTAATTATTCCAAATGCAATGTATAAAACTAATTTTGAAAGACAATTTCTGAAAATTAAGATTAAGATTCTATGATTTATTAATATTCCTTGGGAATTTAAAAATTCACTTACGTTAGATTTTCTAGCATTTTCTCTTGCCGCTCTTGGACACACTTTTTTTGATGACGGACTTGCAGGACGTTCCTTTTCTTCATTCATGTTGGCTACCATTCAAAATACTCATAAATCCTGTAAAATAAAACAGTGTTAATAAATTCAGACTTCCAAAATATTTATGTCATTACTTATGTAGGCCGCAGTTCTTGCTAAGCCTGACTAATAACACCTACTAAATATCCTTGAGAAGTTATATTTGAACCTCACGTGAATTCAGATATGCGGAGCATCAAAAGATGTGCTTAGAATTATTTCTGAAATATTCAATACATGTCACACCCCGTCAAAAAAAAAAAAAAAAAAAAAAAAAGGATACAAACCCCCCCCCCCCCCCCAAAAAAAAAAAAAAAAAAAAAAAAAAAAAAAACAGTTTATGTAAATTAAAAATATGTTAAGTGTGCACATTAACAAAGCCCCGGGGCTTGTGCCCTGGGGACGAAATTTGAGGGGCTCAAAATTTTACTAATGGTTAAAAATATCTGATCTAAATCTCCTAGTTTTTTTCCCATTTTCTAATTCAACTATGTTTTATTTTTATGAATAAAATTTTAAAATAAAATCTTGATTGACACTGTACATCAGATCATTTGAAATACATGGAATTGTACAATTAACGTACGGTGAAGCATCGATAATCCGGAAACACCTATATTTGGCTGAGTGAAGTAATAAAGCCAAAAACAGAAACATAATTTTTTTGTTTAAATACTTTTTCCAGTCAGTCTGCCTCGCCTGCTATAAATCATAGTATAATACAGGCTTTTTTTTTTTTTTTTTTTTTTTTTTTTTTTTTTTTTATGGGGAGGGGGGGGGGGCACTTTCAAAATTTTGTTAGTCGGGCCCTGCACATTAAACACATTTAGAGTGTCCCACCGGATACTTTATCACGTCAAATGCGACGAAAAGTGTCACATTTCCATCTTTATCTGAGAGGCAGTTGTGTCAGTTTTATCGTAGGCTAATGTTTTATAATATTCTTTATTTTTTTTATTTTTTTTCCCCCCAAATACTGCACTTTGAGTTGTATACCTTTTCTTGCCGGGGAGAGTTATGGGAAACGATAATATTAAGTCTTAATATAAATAAAAAGACATTGTATGTGGGTATGTCATACATCATCTCCTAAACCACTGAACCGATTTCAACCAACCTTGACATAGATACTGTTTATGACAAGGGTCGAAGTACTGTGGGCGTTTGACATTTCTAGCGCATACTAAATGGAAGGGGGAAGAACTTCTCTAAAACATTTTCATATGAATTTTATAGTAATGATAAGGCTAGAAACTTATAATATATTGATTACTTGTGATGTATACCATTCACTTTAAGTGGAGGTTTCTAAAAAATCGAATTTAAAAAGTGGTGAAATGATAAAAAATAAAAATAAAAAATAAAAAATTTACAATTACGCTTTTGTCAAAATTTTATGCATGCAATTTAGACATCTTATTATGAATACGTCAAAATAACATAGTATCTTAATATAATTAAAATCAAAATAATTTTTATATCATCTTATAATAAGGTTACATTCAGAAAAACTCGCAAATGAAGTACTTTTATCTTTGAAAATGTCAATTTTCAGATGTCATTCGATGAGAAACATTCATTTACACTTTACTATGATTGTGTGGGGCTTTTATTTAATACCGATAGAATAAATAGTAATCTTAACTTCAAAATGCAATATAATATCAAAAGGCTTGTGCATGTAATACACTTAAAAATTTCAATTCAAGGTTGAACCAAATGTTGGTACTACAGTAGCTTCAGTTTGCTAGGTTGGACCAAAACATGGTACATTTTTGCTGCCACCATGCGATGGTGAAACCTTCTACTATAATTTGGCGTTTCTTGTTTAAAAAAAGCACCAAATTATGGTAAAAAATTTCTCCGTCTTATGGATGTAGCTATTGAAGTACCAAGCCTTAGTTTAGTAAAGCACCAAATATTGGTAAAAGGTTTCATCATCGCATGGTGGCAGCAAAAATGTACCATATTTTGGTTCAACCTAGGAGAAAATTTTTAACAGTGTAGATAAATATTTTATTCGTCTGATTAACAGACACAAGCTGTTACAAATTTTTTTCTTTATTGAGAGTGTTGTCACTACAAAATTATGTTTTACAAATGAACTATTTAAAAATATAATTATCTGGTGTGTCACGCACGCGACTTTCTATTACCCTGAAATTTAATACTATAAACAGATTGGAGATTAAGGTGTAAGATAACGAGTACTGTTATGTTAACCCATGTTAAAACAATTCAAATTAGGTTTTCGGAACAGCTTTAATTGACAAACAATTCTATGTGAGGGAGGCTACCGCCCTCCTCAAACCCCCGTTTCATTATTGTGCTTAAATTTATATAGAATTCAAATCTTTTATTAAATTCAAAAGTTCATTTAAAATTATTCAGACAACTTTCACACGCAACATTCATTGAAACTTGTTTTAAAAAGATGCGGTTCGATTATTTTTATGGACATCAAGCAGATTATACTTGATAACAATTTTAAACACGTAGATCAAACACTTCCAAAAGCTACTTCAAATACTGCCCGTGTGTTTTGCATCTTCAAACATTATGTTTGTACAAATGTTCGTGCCATCATATTTAATTTCAGAAAAAGAAAAAAAAACATTACATTTATTCTTTTTTTTTTTTTTTTTTTTTTTTATAAGCAATAGGAGGGGTTGAGAATTTTGAACTAGGACCTACGGTTTAAAATCGATTTCGAACTAATACAAATATTTATGTTTGAACTAGGATTCGAACCCCGCACCTGGCAACTGAAAGCCAGAATATTCACCAATTATTCCTATAAGGAGATTCAGTTAAGTTTAACACGTCGAGTGCAATGTCAGCCACCGGTAGCTGACATTGAACTTTCAGTTTAGTTCGTGTCACCCACCGGTGTGGCTGACAGTGTAAAATACGATATTAAACTATAAAAACTACATTTTTTTAAGTAACTAAATAAGTAAATTTTAAATAAATTTTTATCTACTATTGCACGATTATAATAAATAAAAATTAAATAATAGGATTATAATAAATATAATCATTAAGGCATTTTAATGGATTTTATTGAAACATGGTAAACATAACGCGATTTTAAGCAGTGCACGTAACCTGACGTGGATTTCCTTAAGAATTCGTGTGGCGCTCAACGTGTTAATATTGCAAAATAGCACATTAATGAATTAAATGTGTTTGAACTCGGTTGTAAGATGAAATTTCATGGTTTTAATATTTCAATGTAAATGTTTTAATTTAAAAAACGATAATTGTTTCAACATATTAAAACATTAAGCTATATGAGAAATTTTCAATGAATGTATATTTTTTGTCAGTCGTTTTTCTTTCATTGATATAACAAGATTATACATTTTTAAGTGATGTATCGATATATTATTAATATATTGTAGAACAGCAGGATGCGCCCGCTTTGCTGGTCTATTTTTAAACGAATCATAAAAATTCTCAAAATTGCATTATTTTTTATCATGTGAAAAAAAACAGAAAAAAAAAAATCTAATCGGGAAAAATGTCGCATCAGGTCCCCACTGCCTTCGGCAGTGCATGCTTTTCGGCGCTGCGCGCGCGCATTTATGTTCGACACTCTCAATGAATCACTATATTATCGTATGGGAAAAACAAATATAAAATACAAAAAAAAAAAAAAAAAAAAAATTACTCTCTCATCGGCGGAATGATCGGTACGGGGCCCTACTGACTGCGACAGCGTATACACGCGCGCATGGCGCGCGTATTCCTTCGCCCACCGTTCCATTCCCTCCTAATTATTTTACATTTTCAAAAGTATCCGCAGTCGTTTTCTTTGGCTTTTAAACCTAATACTATTTTCGCACGTTCTATCTGAATTTCTTTATTTTTGCCCCTGCGGCCGCATCTCGTAATAATTCTACACTTTCGAAAATATCTGCAATCGATTTATCTGTCCTTAAACGCTAATAATACTAATTTTCAACGCTCTAACTCTTATTCCTATATTTTTGCCCATTCGCCCCCTCTCCCTTCCCGTCTATCCTAATAATTTTACAAATTTGAAAATATCTGCAATCGAATTGTAGGTATTAAAACCTCTATGTACCAATTTTGAATGATCTAACTGTATTTTTATTCCCACCCCTCCTAATAACGTTACAAATTCGAAAATATCAGCAATCGATATGTAGGCGTCAAAAATCTTTATGTACCGATTTTAAACGATCTAATTATTATTATTATTTTTTTTTTTTTTTTAACCCATGCCCCACCCCCCTTGCCGCCCCAACTGGGACGAATTTCTGAAATTAGTTTTTAGGTATTTGTGTGAGCTATATTTTAGAACAAAAATCTCACATATCTTATTTTTTGTTGTTTGAAATATAAAGGATTATTTGAAATCATGTTTTGCACCCTCCCCCCTGAGGGCTGAATTTCTAAAATTCTAGAAATTTGGTTTTTAGGAATTTGTATTAGCTATATTTTACAGCAAAAATTTCACGCATAACTTTTTTTTTTTTTTTTTTTTAAGATTTAAAGGATTATTTGTAATTACGTTTTGCCCCCTCTTCTCCCCCCTTGGGAATCGAATTTCTAAAATTTTAGAAATTAGTTTTTAGATATTTGTGTTAGCTATATTTTAAAGCAAAAGTTTTACCGTATATCTGTTTTTGTGTTCGAGGTATGAAGGATTTTGTGAAATCACGTTTTGCCCTCCCTGCTTTTCTTGTGGAGCGAATTTTGTAAAATTCCTTCTTTGTGGATGTCTACATCATAAAAGAAACATTGTCACAAAATTTCATGCTTCTAGGTCCAGGGGTTTTGTCTGAGCGATGATGAATCACTCACTCAGGACAAACGATTTTATGCACAAAGATTTTTTTTTTTTTTTTTTTTTTTTTTTTTTTTAAGAAAAAATGTAGAGAAAGAAAAATTTAATATGATGCATTAGGGGTAAAATCTACCTTGCCATGCCTCAAAATTAACTCTGGTGTGTTGGTCGGAGAGCTCAAAAATATTCGACGAACCAGGAATCTATATAAATTATGCTTCACCGGACCAATGAAGGTTTTCATTTTTTACTTTCTCTCACCCATAAGGTAGAGCAAGTATTGTTTTTGGCTCAAATTTTCGAACGCGAGATTTTGTTATATTTACGCGTTTTGAGGTCCCCTGAATACGAAAATCATGTTTTTAGCAAATGGTCTGTGTGCCTGTGTGTTGTCAGCATATCTCAAAAACGAATTATGGCAGAAAGTTCAAACTTAGTATTCTAAATGTGTATCATGTAGGGATGCTACAGTAAGCTTTTCGTTAAGATCAAGCAAATGGTTCGTGTGCAGGAACAATCAAGAGAATTCTAATACATTACGTATATGGGGGAAATTGCAGAAAAATAGAGTTTAACGTCTATAGACTGCACTAAACCAAATGAAACAAATATATATTTTTTGTAATAGAGACAGTTAATTGGGAAAATTTTTTTGTGTATGTAGGATCCTCGCCTCCCCCCTGGGGGGGGGGAAGTCCCCCCTCGAGGGGAGTAAATTTTCATGATGGGTATCTTTCAAAAGAGCTCGCCAATATCTTTAAAACGAATTGTTGAATCATCGATCTGCGATAATTTAAAACAAAGTTATTGATTTTTTACTTTTAACGAAAAAACAAAAAAAAATCGTTTTTTTTTTTTTTTTTTTTTTTTTTTAAATAGAGAATAAAATGGACTTCTTTTTTTTTTTATATTTGGTGTTATACTACTTCTCTAATATGGAAATCGTCTGCCTTATCATAAAAGATAATTTTTTTAAATAATAATTTTAATAAATTATTTTTTAAAAAGAGAATTTTTTTCATAACCGAATTAAATTCTATATAAATGTAGGTGCATTAATGAAACGGGGGGTTGAGGGGGGTGGTAGCCCCCCCCTCACACAGAACTAATTATCATATAAAACTCTTCAGAAGCCTAATATGAATTGTTTAACATAGGTTTACATAACAGTACACGTTATCTTACCTCTTAATCTCCAAAGTATTAAATTTCAGGGTAAGAGAAAGTCGTGTGAGTGACACACCAGATTATTTTTTTTTTTTACTTTTCTCTAAAACTGCTTGTAAATTTTTCACAGAATAGTACGTTACAGCAATAGTAAGTGTACTTTATGATAATCGTCAATATCGCTAATTCTCTTTAATGTTTCATTTAATTTCTCTTTTATAACTTTACTTTTAAACTTTTAATATTTAATATAATACTTAAATATGTGACATTTAACTTATTTTTAAATATGTTATTATTGTTAAATATGTGACATTTAACTTATTTATTAAAACAAATTTTTGATATATAAAATTTCATTTATATTTTTCAGCTAATTAAAATAAAAAAAGTTTATTTGCCATGCAAATTTATTTTGGTTTACAATTTTTTATATATTAAAAAAATAGAATAGGGTAACGGGTCAATGAAAATATGTATGGACGAGTGAAATTTTAAAATTACTGGTCCTGGGGACCAGTGACTTAATTTTCTTAATTTCTACCCCTAACTTGTATGCGGAGGGTCACGCGAAATATTTTACTGTCTACTTTCAAGAGAATATTTTAAAGTGATTTAATGTTATAAATTACGTTTGACTATGAAAACATTGTTACTTAAATGTTCATTGAAGCCTGTAAAGTAGTTTTGAATTTTTTTTTTTTTTTTACAAACCATCCATAACGAATGCTTTAAAATTAACAAATGGCAAGTGCTGATACTGCATTTAAATACATTTCTATGTTAAACTGTACAGATTAATAGTTTACATAAGCTATGTAACCTACTGATCTTATGGAAATCAGTCTGAAGTATTTTAATAGAATTGTTTACGTAGATACTTGTTCTAATTACGCTTTTAAAAATTGAAGTGTTTTTGCTGATGAAGTAAATGCGGGTGCTTAAAATAATGCTTGTATGTGTAAATTATATAGTGTACATGACTTTATAAAAGTTTTTAATATATCACTGTCTGAATTGTCAGAGCTGAAATATCTTTTCATTGAACAGCATATACATAAATTAGTTCTTCCACAAGAAAAAATTAATCACATAGGGAGCAGTTTTTATTAGTACTTTTCTAAATCATAAAATTTACCAGTTATAAGATGCGTCTACCTTCAACAGTTTCTATACAAGTTGTACAGAAATATTTAAATTATTTACAGACAGTATAATATCGCTGTACTATTTCTAAATTAGAGTTTTTTTTTTTTTTTTTTTTAAGATCACATTAATTTTCTTTTTTTTAAAGTATTGAGAAAGGTTGAGATTTTACAAAGCTTTTGTAAAGCATAGTAAAGGAATAATGTGAATTTTTTTTTTTAAATTATTTACTTATCTTTGTCATAGTTTTCGTAATTTTCGAGATTTTCTTTTTGTTTAAATTATATCGAAATCCCCCGATTTTTTTATTGATTTATTTACTTTATATATATATATATATATATATATATATATATATATATATATATATCGTAATAATTTGATATTTTATCGTAATAATTTGCATTTAAATTGACAATTTTCATAGAAAAAAAAATTAAAATTTAGAACATGAAGTAACAGATTAAGACATATCTCTCATCTAATAAAGAATAAAGTTTTGATAAAGAATTCAGTCTTTATCAAGTAAAAGAGATTAAGGTTTTCAGATATTAAGGTTTACGTCTTGTCGAACATTTTTAAATATGTGTAAATATTACTTTTATGAGTAAGACGTATGGTAATTAAGAAAATACTCGATTTTTGTCTAAATTTTTAAAATTTTATCTGAATTTTATCGTTTACGATTTCAAATAACTGAAATTTTTACATTTCACTCCCCAGCAAGAAAAGTAAAATTCAAGAGGGCAGCTTGAGAAGAATCTACGTAAAGGTAATGATAAAGCATTTTCTAGTCTATAATAAAACTCACAACTACCCTTAACCCTTTAACGTTCACTACTTAATTTTAAAAATTATTGAACTAATTTTAAAAATGGCTTTTAGACACATAGCTGATCATAAATATTTGAAAAATAAATAAATTAGCATTGTTCCTTTTCGAGAAATTTTCGGTTTGAAACATCTGTAAGTAAACCTTATTAAATTCAAATAATATTTAATTTAATAAATAAATCACTTTATAAGTAAACATTATCGACAACAAAAACTCGTAAAAGTTGCACAGATCCCAACATTTTAATTTATTCCGGAGTATTTTTAACCCTTTGCGGCGCAAGGTAATTCGGATCATTTAAATTACACTGCTACCGGAATTTACAAACATAATTAAAATAGAAGAAATTTTAAGATTTCACGTTAAAAAAAGGGCCTTTTCTGCTATGTTATAAATGTAAATTTTTGCTAAAAAATTTCCGGGATGAGTTTTTGCACTTGAGAATTAAAATTAGGTGTTCCATCAGCGGGAACACTGCGACTGAAATGGTTAAAAGATAAATATTTAGAGATAAACACGTGGCACATACACACTTTTCAATGACAAACTCAAATTGCTGTTTTATGGCTTGTGTTGCTTTTCTTGTTGGGCGTGACATGTTTTGAATAGTTAAAGTCAACGTTTTAAGAAGAAAAAACTTAATATAAAATTAGAATACTAAAAAATAATCCTTATTTTCCTTTATTATTTCCCCCAAAATATTCCCCCCCCCCCACGTCATATATTGTTCTGTTTACACAGATAACCGGTATAATTACAAAAATGTCGAGTTTAGAAAGAAGTATTACAGGACCTTTACGAGAATTTACTCTACCACAAATGAAAATACTACTTGAAAAACTGAACATCTTAAAAAGGATAAATTCATAAGTGCGAAAGAAATTAATTTCAACTGAAACTTAATTTCCATAAATCTCGTATTATTTAAATTATATTATCTAAAACTGCTCATCAGCGCATGTTGTGTTTCTCAGTTAAAAGATGATTGAAGGTCAAGGGGTTCCACCCTTTAAAACAAACAAGGCCGCTTTTACACAAGGTTAGCTACCTTGACCTTCAGACACATCGTCTAAATAAGGTGATGTTTTTACGACCTTTCTCTATCAGGACTTATAAATATTGATAAATTTCTATATTGAAGCATTATATAAGCGCAATATGCACGCTGCTATAATATTAATGAATTTGTTTAATGAAAATATTGATTAAAATCTCTAGTGAATTCATTTGTATGTAAAAAGGGACAGAGAACTCTTCATAAAACTGTATACCTTCTTTTAGTTTGCTTTTCCTAAAACGGCAGAAAAACGGATAATATATATTTTTTAAAGTTTTTAACATTTTTAAAAGACAGTTTCATACACAGTTTTTAACATAGCGGTAAAGCGAGGCTTAAAAATGCAAATATTTTCTAATTTACTACAACTATTATCAGTAATTCATATTAATTTTGCAATCATGCATTAGTTAAAAATAACTCATTATGTAAATTTATGCGAAATTTTATCATATAGGGTAGGTGCTCCAGTAATTGAGATCTATCCCGAAATAATTAATAAATAAGAAAAATAAGAAAATCATATTTTACATGTTAGAATTTTAACATTTTATGTCAAACACTGGAGCATAGGGTGTTAATAACTGGTAAAATGAATATTTAGCTATGTCAAACACTGGAACATAGGGGGCCAATTACTGATAAAATGAAAAACTGGCAGTGTCAATTACTGGAACATTGAGTGGGTGTCAAATAAAAATCCATTAAAAAAAATTATCAAATGTATGTATTTTAACATATATGTGGTTCTGGATGTCTTTCATGCCATATGTACTGACTTAAGATTTCTAAAAATATTTTCTCATGATTAGAACATTAAAAATATCAGAGATTGCTCTAAAAGTGTCAATCACTGGTGCACTTACCCTACTGCCATGTTAAAAATTTAGAAAAAGGGCATCACAGCACCACCTGTTGACTAATATATTCCTTAATGTAATCAGCACTAGTTTAGGTCAGGGTCCAACTAAATATTAAATTTGGTTAAATTTCATTGATTGGTTCGTGAAATACAGTGTCGACAAAATTTTGTACACACAGACGTTTTCTAAAAACAGTCAAATTGTATTTAGGACATCTCAAAACGTTTAAATCGTCTAAAACTGGAGTACGAAAATTTTCACGAATCTAACAATTTCTTCTTATATACAGAAGAAAGTAATAAAGATTTAAACCTTTAACGTCCAGTACATATTTTTTATTCAGTTTTTTATTTTATTTTTTTGGTTTTTTTTTTTTTTTTTTTTTTTTTTTTTAATTTGAAAAATGGCTATTGGACACATAGTTGATCTTAAATATGTAAAAAAGAAAATCAGATTTTTTTGTCCGTGGTTTTCTCCGAAACAAGCATAAAATCGGAGTAGGGCCCCTTTGAAACACAACCACGAAGGGTAGTCCCCTTTAGGTCCAGGTCCCTAGTATAGACAATTGGCGTTAACCGGAACGCCACGCCAACATTCCTAATTTATTAAGGAACATTTTTATACCAGCTTCTTTTCATATCACTCTTTTTTAAAGTGTAATATTTTTCTTATTTTATCGTAATTACTTATTGGAGAAAATTACTCTACAAAAAGTGTGGTATGAAATAAAGCATTAGCAACAATGCTCCTGAATAAATTGCAATGGCAACTCTGGCGTAAAATGATCTAGCTAAAATTTACAAATAATAAATCATTTTTTATCTAAGAATTACTTTTATCGACAAAAAAAACATAGAAATATTATTTATTTACAATATTTTTTTTTTTTTTTTTTTTTTTTTTTTTTTTTTAAGAAACATCTATATTAACCTGGTGAAATTCAAGTAATAATCTAATAAAATTCCAAGTAAACTAGAAATCGAAAAAAAATCGCAACGGTTGTGTTTCAGGTTAAAATAATAGAACGGCCTTTCATCAGATGAAAAAAAAACTAGGCACGAGTGTATCATGAAAGCAGCAACTGTGCACTCGCACCCACTAACAAATTTAAAACTACTTCTAAATTTGACTTCATCTGAAACATTTGAATTTCGCAGTAGTGCAGCTATCTACCGAACTCAGATAAGGAACAAGAGTTTAAAAATCTGTTAAAAATAGGGGAAAATATTGAAAAATTGTTGCATTAAAAAGTAATAAAAGGTTAATTTGAAAATCTGAGTGTGAAATTTATGGATGTTAAAAGGTAAAATTGGAGAAGGAAAAAACATTATCAAAATTAAACAATCAAATCTATATAACAAAATGTAATAAGCATAGTCATTAAATAATTTTTTTTCTAGACAAAATAGACAATTGTAATGTTTCTTTTAGAACAGACAATTATATTAATTGCCTAATTAAAAAAAAAATAATAATAAAAGTAATAATAAAATAAAGGGAAGTAATTTTCCTTTGATACTAATATTTTTCAAAAATGAAGAAGCCCAGGATTCTCACAATGGTAAATTTAACACCATTATTTATTTTTATACAGTAATTTTAGACTTGGCTGATTGTGGAAATCAGTCGATTTCTATTTAAAAAATAAAATAAAAAAATAAAAATTCTGCTATTAAAATTTAACTTTACAAGAACCGTGATAAGAAGTAAAAAATTAGTATTATGTATCCTCAAATTATTTATAAATAAAGAAACATGTTTATTATTTTTTAACAATATATAAAAAGCTTAAAATAACACACTCAATACTAATAGTCAGAATTTTCTTATAAATCAATTGTATACAAACACATAAAGGGACTTTGCACGTTTGACTTGGCACCACTCAATGTTACCATACAGAAGCTTATATTTTCCATTTAATATTTATAAATTGATACATGTCAAGCTTTTTCAATAAAATATCTATTCAGACATCAATACAGATATATATATGTATGAATCTTTTAAAACAAATATTTATATGAAATTAAAATAGAAGTTTAAAGATTAGAAAAAAAACAGAAGATTTACAAACCTATGCGTAAAATTGCTGCAAAAGGAAATGTAAAACTTGAATATATGAATAATTTAACAAATGAAAGGAAATAAAACCCAAAAAACACAGAAGTCTTCATCAGGGAGGCCCTTCCGTGTACGAGTTAGAGAAGTTTCTGAAAGGATAGTAGCAATTAGCCAAAATATCCATAGCCCCCAACTTCCCACCAAACAGAAAACCACCTTTAACAGAATAGAAATCTAACAAGATCAGAAAATAGAACAAATCGAAAATGGAAAACACTGAAACATTCGGTTAAAAGTTAAGACGAAACCGTTAATTTGCAAGGATTTTAAGAGCTATTTTTAAAACAATCATTATTTAATAAAGAAGCACCACAAAACTGGCGTTGTAAAAATTATTACTTACAAACTTTGAATAAACACCATAAAATGCAATAAACTCGCAACAATTGTTTCGGGTCGAAAAAACACACGACCCTTCATCAGGCGAATAAAGTAAGCACGAGTGCTACAGTCAAAGCGGCAACACATGCGAGTTTATTGCATTTTATGGTGTTTATTCAAAGTTTGTAAACACAATCATTATTGCATAAAATGCGAATTATTTAAACTGTGCAGAAGTATGGAAGTGAAAAAAGAATGGAAGTGAAAAAAGATTATTAAAAAAATCCTACACTCAAGGACGTTAACCATAAGGTTTAAAGCCATTTTGAACTAGTATGTTGTGGCCACCACAAGACTTTCTTCTATATTTTCCTATACATATTCAATCAGTAACAATAAAAAAAAAAAAAAAAAAAAGATTTTTTTTCTAAGTTTTTTTTTTTTTTTTGTAAAAATTAATACATATTCAATAAAAAAAAAGCGATTTTTTTTTTTTTTTTTTTTTTTGGTTAAAAGTAAAAAAAAATCGATAACTTTGTTTTAAATTATCACAGATTTATGGTTCAACCATTCGTTTTAAAGGTATTGACGAGATCTTTCGGATGATACCCATCTTCAAAATTTAACCCCCCCGGGGGGTACTTCCACCCCAGGGGGGAACCGATGCCCCCCATGCACAATTTTTTTTCCTAGTTACGTACTACTATTATCAATAATTCATATTAATTTTACAATCACAAGTGTAAAATAACTCTTTTTACGCACATTTATACGAATTTTTGTCCTATTCTGCCATGTTAAAAATTTAGATAAAATGCTATCACAGCGCCTCCTGTTGAGCTATTGATCCCCAAATATAATCAGCACCAGTTTATGTCGGGGACCAACTAAATACCAAGTTTGGTAGAATTTCGTTAAAAAAAAAAAAAAAAAAATTTTTTTGTAAAAGTAAAAAAAATCGATAACTTTGTTTTAAATTATCATAGATTTATGGTTCAACCATTCGTTTTAAAGGTATTGACGAGATCTTTCGAATGATACCCATCTTCAAAATTTAACCCCCCCCCGGGGGGTACTTCCCCCCAGGGGGGGAACCAATGCCCCCCATGCACAATTTTTTTCTAGTTAACTACTACTATTATCAATAATTCATATTAATTTTACAATCACAAGTTTAAAATAACTCATTATGCTCATTTATACAGAATTTTGTCCTACGCTGCCATGTTAAAAATTTTCATAAAATGCGATCACAGCGCCACCTCTTGAGCTATTGATCCCCAAATCTAATGGGCACCAGTTCATGTCAGGGTGCAACTAAATACCAAGTTTGGTTAAATTTCATTCATTTGTTCGTGAGATACAGCGTCCACAAAAAAATGATACAGACACACAGACAGACAGACAGACAGGCGCACAGAAAGACATTTTCTAAAAACTATCAATTCGTGTTCAGGACATCCCAAAACGTGTAGATCCGTCAAAAAACGGAGGTCGAAAATTTTCGCGAATCCAATACTTTCTCTATATTACTTATAGAAGAAAGTAAAAAAGGGGGGGAAAACAAACTTAAAAATTATTACTAGTATGTTGTGGCCACCACAAGACTTTCTTCTATATTTACCTATACATATTCAATCAGTAACAATATTTAAAAAAAAAAAAAAAAAAGTACAATTTTTTTTTTCTAAGTTTTTTTTTTTTTTTGTTAAAAGTGAAAAAAATCGATAACTTTGTTTTAAATTATCACAGATTTATAGTTCAACCATTCGTTTTAAAGGTATTGACGAGACCTTTCGAAAGATACCCATCTTGAAAATTTATCCCCCCCCCCGGGGGGGTACTTCCCCCCCAGGGAGGGGGAGCGATGCCCCCCCATGCAGAAAATTTTTTTTTTTAGTTACATACTACTATTATCAATAATTCATATTAATTTTACAATCACAAGTTTAAAACAACTCTAATTATGCACATTTATACGAATTTTTGTCCTATGCTGCCATGTTAAAAATTTAGATAAAATGCTATCACAGCGCCACCTGTTGAGCTATTGATCCCCAAACATAATCAGCACCAGTTTATGTCGGGAACCAACTAAATACCAAGTTTGGTTAAATTTCGTTAAAAAAAAAAAAAAAAAAAAAAAAATTGCGATATTTTTCTGTTTTTTTTTGTTAAAAGTAAAAAAAATCGATAACTTTGGTTTAAATTATCACAGATTTATCGTTCAACTATTCGTTTTAAAGGTATTGACGAGATCTTTCGAAAGATACCCATCTTGAAACTTTGCCCCCCCCCGGTGGGGGGGCAACCGATGCCCCCACATGCACAAAAATTTTTTCCAAGTTAACTATTACTATTATCAACGAGACCTTTCGAAAGATACCCATCTTGAAAATTTACTTCCCCGGGGGGGGGGAACCGATGCCCCCCCATGCACAATTTTTTTTTCCTAGCTAACTACTACTATTATCAATAATTCATATTAATTTTACAATCATAAGTGTAAAATAACTCTCTTTATGCCCATTTATACGGAATTTTGTCCTATACTGCCATGTTAAAAATTTGCATAAAATGCGATCACAACGCCACCTATTGAGCGATTGATCCCAAAATCTAATCAGCACCAGTTTATGTCAGGGTGCAACTGAATACCAAGTTTGGTCAAATTTCATTCATTGGTTCGTGAGATACAGCGTCCACAAAAAAATGATACAGACAGACAGACAGACAGACATTTTCTAAAGACTATTAATTCGTATTCTCCATATCCCAAAACATGTAAATCCATCAAAAAGTGGACTTCGAAAATTTTCGCGAATCCAATACTTTCTCTATATTACATATAGAAGAAAGTAATAATAATGCGTAAAAGTAATAATATATATATATATACACTTTTTTTTTACAGATTTGAGATTTTTAAATTGCATTTTTCATGATCTTCAAAATGCTAAGACTTCTACAGATATTTAAGAAAATACTTAAATATCTTTTGGAAAATATTTTTTAGAATGTTTAATATAACCTACTTAAAAGAATTAGGGTTGGATTATGAAATTTATTAATTAGTTTTTGCAAAAAAAAATTTAAAAGTGCTCTTTTTTTTTTTTTTTTTTTTTTTTTTTTTAACGATATTGAAAAATCCATCCCTGATTCTTTTAAGTAGGTTTTATTAAACTTCCAACAATAATATCAAGTATTTTTTTTAATTATCTGTAGAAGTTTTAGCATTTTCACGTTCATGAATAAAAGTAAACTGAGAAAATTAAATTTAAAGATTTCAAATCTGTAAAAAATACAGGGCGTCCCACAAGTTTGTAGACATTAAAAAAATTCCTAACTATTGAATGAATTGATAGAATTGCGAAAAAATCATTCTAGTGAAAGGGTTTTTTTTTTCTTTTTTTGAGAGAGAGGGGGGGGGGCGGGGGTAAAGAAAAAAAATACAGTAAATTTTTTTAGTCGACGATAGACAAATAGTTTAATTTTTCGCACAAATGTGAAGGAAAATATGCAAATGAAAGTCCTATAAATTGCACAATTTCGCGATAAGAACAGTATATTTTTTATTTTATCTCCTACTTGTACATACATAGTTCTATTTGCGAAGCTAACTTGATGCATAAAGCGTTATTGATGATGTTTTCCCCTTATAATAACCGCCGACTGAAGCTGTAGTTAGTGTTATAACTCGTTTGCAAACTGTAATTTGTGGTGACGACATTCACACAAAATAGATTTTATATGCCTGTAAATATTTGCATGCGAATAAGTACAGTTTTTCATGAAAATGTGAGATCTGGTCACGCACAGCAACTTGTACCGACAAATATCTTTATATTTTCTTTACCAAAAAAAGTCCCCCTTCACGAAAATGATTTTTTTTTTTTTTTTTTTTTTTTCGTAAATCGAATTCAATTGTGTCAATTCATACAATTATGAATTTTAAAAAAGTCAATACTAATAATAATAAATAAATAAATAAATTTAAATATTTTATTTCATTAAGTAAATATATAGGACTAATTTTCAAATTCTAAAAGAAATATTTAAACTTCTTTTATTTTATTTTTTAATTTGTTCGCTAAAGGTGACATATGTTCAATGAATAATATTCAGAAAACAGAATCAGAAAAACTTCATTTTTGAATGATTTATTCTATAATACCAGACAACAAAACTCCATGGGCAAGGTAAAAGCGTATCTAACAAAGTTAATCTGCTACATCAACTAACAAGGAAATTCTAGCAAGCGCAAATTTCCGATTGTCTTTTGAAAAAAAAAAAAAAAAAGATTTATATCTATATTAATAAAATCAGACTTTTGTCTGTAAATTTCTCAGAATTGGAAATTTTTGCGATATCTTCACGTTTCACACACCATGGAAGCCGAAAATGACTTCAAAAAATTTTGCCTGTGTGTGTCATCGTGTCTGTATGTCGCTTTTTTTGTCCGGGCATCACTTGAGAACGGCTGGACAAAATTCAACGGCGCTTGGCAGAAACTTAGATCTTTACCCAACTTAAAATTATATCTATCAACTTTTCGGAAATTCCCCACGTTCCCCCCTGGGGGGCAAAAGACAAAAACACGTTCGTCCGGGTATTACTTGAGAACGGCTGGACGGAATTTAACGGCGCTTCGCAGACATTTAGGTCATTACTCAACTTAAAATTATATCTATCAACTTTATAGAAATTCCTCCACGTTCCTCCGTGGGGGGCAAAAGGCTAAAACACGTTTGTCCGGATATCACTTCAGATCGGCTGGACACAATTCAACGGCGCTTCCCGGAAATTTAAGTCTTTACCCAACTTAAAATTATTTCTATCAACTTTTCAGAAATTACCCCATGTTCTCCCCTGGGGGGGGAGGGCAAAGTACAAAAACACGTTTGTCCGGGTATCGCATAAGAATGGCTGGACGGTATTCAACGACGCTTCGCAGGAATTTAGGTTGTTACCCAACTTAAAATTATATCTATTAACTTTTCTGAAACTACTCCCCCTTTCTCCCCTGGGGGAGGCAAAAGATAAAAACACGTTTGTAAGCGTAACTCGACTCCTAATTACTTCACGGTAAAGAAATTGCACATGGGGAGACTAGACATGAGTACAAATAATACATTATCTGCATTTAGGAATTTTCGATTTTTAAAGGAAGGGAAGGGGAAAATATTGAAAAATCCTGATTTTTGAGTAGACCTCTACAAAAATAGAACAAGTGTATTGAAAAAAGGCTATGCGACTTCCTTAGGATATTTCCAAAAACACAATTTTTTTTTTTTTTTTTTTTTTTTTTTTTTTTGGGGGGGGGGGGGGGGGTACGAGAAGCCAAACTCCGAAATACCCCTTTTAGCGCTAAGTCTGTCCTGAGAAATCTATGGAATCTGCGGTCACGAAATTTGGTGCATAAATTGTTTATATGTATTCGACCCTTATTATAACGGGACTTTATGAAATCCCCCCTTACCCCCTTGGTGTCGAGAGGATTATAAAAACGTGTAAAAACACGTTTTCCGGTTTGAATTCACCTTAAATTATCTTAGATTTGCGAACTATGGTGTGTGGATGTTGATTAGGTGTACGTATTATGTACTTTGTCAAGATTTCGCAAAACTTCGAACTTAGGCACTGGGGAAGGGGAGTAAAAATTGGGTAAGTTGCTGTCGAATTCAGTGGGAACACGGACTCCTCACGTTGCGAGCGAGAAAAATCTCTGCCGAACGCATCGGGAATTTTAACTCCGGGTTAATTAATGCAACAATTTTGACAACTCATTTCAGTATTGTGTCCAGCGAAGCGGGCAGAGCCTGCTAGTATATATATATATATATATATATGTGTGTGTGTGTGTACAGTAGACTCTCGTATAACGCGAGGTGTATGTTCCGCGTAATAGAAAATCGCGTTATTGAAGACATACATTGAGCAGACGATTTCATTACGCAATGAGACCAAAAGCGTCGGGTGTTGGCATTCAAATGGAGCAATTCTTTCTTGAGCAGGTTGAAAGTAGAAAAGATGTCAAGTGCTTCCTTTATTTTACGCGTTATACGAGACTCTTTATCGCGTTGTATGAATAGTCGTAGATTTTTCGTCGCGTTATACGAAATCGCGTTTTCTGGGAGTGAGTTGTACGAGATTCTACTGCATATATATATCACATTGTACTTAATTTACGGACAAATTTTGAGCAGCTGAATCTGAACAGAAAAACCACAAAAGGCTAAATTTCTCGTTTTAAAAGCGAAAATATCATAGCCAAATTACAATTACCCTCGTTCGTTAATGCTAAGGAATTTAAACCTATCGAGCGGCTTGGATTCTTAAAATTGCGACAAATTCTAAAAATGATCATCTGAATATTATATCTAAAATATTTATTTTAGGAAACTTCAGTATTGCATAGGTTTCAAGTAATAGAAATTTGATTAAAAGAAAAAAAAAAAACATTACTATAACTTTAGTTGGCATATATATTGTTACGAAATTGTAAATAATTGTGTTTATTTTTGTATAAATTCTTTCAAAGAGGCTTAGTAAGTTGATAAAGTGCTAATTTTGTGCATTTCTAGTCGTTTTAGCGTTGAAATAGCCTTATTTTCCCTTAAAAACGCATTAAAAAGCCCCAGTAATGCACGTAATGGATTTGGCGCCAAATTTGGCGACTTTTTCCCACCTTGGCGATTTTTTTGGCGACCTTGGCGAGAAAATCCTTATATGGGATATACCAAATATGGAAGCTGTAAGTTGATTGGTTGACCACTTTCTAGAGTTTTCTCGAAAAATCTGGGCTCCATGGAACAGCATATAAGGAGCGCTTCCTCGCCAAGGGCGTTCAGTTCAGTTCAGATCTCAGTCAGCTTCGCTAGTGCTTGCATTGCTCTTAAGCCTCTTTGAGAGAGACTTGCTTCAAGTGTTATTGGTATACAGTTTGTACTGTGGATTTGTTATTGACAGCTGTTGTTTAAGCTGTGTTTACTGTTTGAATTGAAGCTGAAACTTGGTTTATAGACCTGCATTTTTCTGGAATTTTCTGTGAATAAATTACTGAATTTTTGTACGTTTGGCCTTTCATTCTCAGACAACTCACGAACCCCCAAGTACGCAACATTTCTGGTGTCAGAAGCGGGATTGTCTGTGAATGGTGATAACGAGGGCTATGGAGCAAGAGATGAAAAAACTTCTAGAAACCTTAGCTACCCAGATGAATGAAATGAAAGCCGGACAGGAAAAGATGGAAACCGGATTGAAAGAGAAAATGGAAACATCGCAAAGAGAGTTGAAAGACGGTTTGACTGAAGAAATGAAGGTAGCACAAGAGAAAATGGAAACATCGCAAAGAGAGTTGAAAGACACTATGGAACAGAATGGATGGAATAGAAGAGAAAGTTATAAAGATAGAAGAAAATTTTGAAGAGAAAGTTATAAAGATAGAAGAAAATTTTGAGGAGAAAGTTTTGAAAGTGGAAAAGAATTTTGAAGAGAGATTTATGAAGATAGAAGAGAATTTTGAGGAGAAATTTAAAGAAAACTTTGATCAAGAGCTGAAAGGAAAGGTTTCAGAGATAGAAAGCAAGTTTAAGAGAATGGAGGAAGATCTTGAGAGAAAAATGAGAGAAGAGTGGAGCGGAGAGGTAATAGGGAATGAACTGCAGAGCAAGATTCGGCATCTCGAAGAAAAGTTAGAATCCAAGCCCCAGGAAACTGAAAAGAAAGAGAGAAGAAGCCAGAATCACGAATTTATTAAGCTATCTACCTACGACGGCAGTTCCTCCTGGCATGTATATAAGACGCAGTTTTCCATCGTTGCTGAAGCTAACGGCTGGGACTCTGCTGCCAAGTCAGTCCACTTAGCAGCAGCATTACGGGGAGATGCAGCCGAGATCCTGAGAAATGTTTCTAAAGAAGAAAGGAACGACTTCGAGGCCCTGACTAGAGCACTGGAGCTACGGTTCGGAGAGAAGTGTTCTAAGGACTATAGTCGCCTCCAGCTAAAGTCCCGTTACCAGAAAACGGGCGAAAGTTTGCAAGAGCTGGCAGCGGACATTCAGAGATTGTCACACCTAGCATTCTCAGACTGTCAAGCTGATACTCGGAACGACTTAGCTCTTCAGTACTTTATCGATGCTGTTCGGGATCCAGAAATTCAAAAAGCGCTGAGACTCTCCAACATCAGAGACGTAGAATCAGCTTTAGGCTATGCACTTAGGATAGAGGCAGCCCAACAAGCCTCCCGTAAAGACCGCCATACCATAAGAGCAGTCTCATTAAACGATACGCCTGCTGGTGAAAATGAAATGAAGAGAAGTATCGAAGAGATCTTAAAGAGATTGCGCAGCCTAGAGAATAATAAGGAAATAAAGGACCGGAAGATAAAGTGCTGGGGCTGTGGAGGGGATGGTCACGTGAAGAGGAACTGCCCTGTACGACCAATTATAGGGAATCACCCGTCTTCACCATCACTGCAGGGAAACTAAGAGGAGGCCATCTCGCGGGGCGGAGGTTGCCTAAAATTAAAGAGCCCCAATTTACAGTATTTCATGTTTCATCGATGAGTGGCGGCGATAATGGACTTCACGTCTATGGTCAAGTCAACAACGCCACCTGCCGGATGATTCTGGACACGGGAGCCAACGTGACCATCATTAGAACGGATTTGGCTCAAGTTCTAAAAGAGAAGATCATCTGGACTCCGCCCTGCGTTAAACTCCAGACTGTGACCGGAGACGAAATCAAAATATATGGAAAAATGAACTTGACCATCACTTTTGGAAATGCCAGTTACCATCATATGGCATATGTGGCTGACATAAGAGATCCTCTAATCATTGGAATTGATTTCCTAAGAAAATTTAACTTCAAATTGGACTTCAAGAATAATGAACTGCATTCGAGTTCGGAAGACATAGCTGTGTTCAATACTGAAAATCAAGACATTCAGCAAATTTGCCAGATAACAGCCAAGTCGGAAGTTTCCATCCCCCCACACACAGAGACAATAGTTTCAGGAACCCCTCCTACCAAGCAATTCTTCCGCTATGGACTGATTGAATATCCGAATATAGACAATAGCCCAAGAGGAGTTCTGGTAGCTTCATCTCTGGTGGATCTCTCCAAGAGTACTATTCCTGTGAGAGTCGCAAACATCAGCGATAAGGTCCGGACAGTGAAGAAGGATGAGGTGTTAGCAACCTGCACTCCTGTTACATGCATCAACCGTCCCACGCAATCAACAGCATCCAAGTCTTCAGAACAATTAATAACGGAATTACTAAAGAATGCAGAGTTGGGAAAGGAACAGAGATGTGCTGCGGAGAAGCTACTCCAAGAATTTAAAGACCTGTTTTCTCGAACACCTGAAGACGTCGGGAGAACGAACATCACCCAGCACAGAATTGATACAGGAAATCATCCTCCAATCAAACAACATCCAAGAAGACTTCCATTTGCTAAACTTGAAGAGGTCACTGAACTTCTAAGTGAAATGCAGCGCAATGATGTCATCGAGCCATCAACGAGTCCTTGGGCCTCTCCAATAGTACTGGTGCGGAAAAAGGATGGTTCAACAAGATTTTGTGTGGATTATCGTCGTTTGAATGACATCACGAAGAAAGACAGTTACCCTCTTCCCAGAATTGACGACACATTAGACACACTTGCTGGCAATAAATGGTTCTCGACTTTGGATCTGAAGAGCGGTTACTGGCAAGTAGAATTACATCCTGATGATCGTGAGAAGACTGCATTCACCACGGGACAAGGACTGTGGCAATTTAAAGTTATGCCATTCGGATTATGTAATGCACCTGCCACCTTCGAAAGCCTGATGGAGACAGTGCTAAAAGGACTTTCCTATGAAGCCTGTCTGGTGTATTTGGATGATATTATCATTGTGGGGCGCACTTTTGAAGACCATCTACGAAATATCCGAAAGGTGCTAGAGAAACTCAGAATGGCTAACCTCAAATTGAATCCTGGCAAGTGTAACTTGTTCCGTCGTGAAGTGAGCTACCTCGGCCATATCATCTCTGCCGAAGGTGTGAGAACTGATCCTGAGAAGATCTCTGCAGTCGAGAACTGGAGTCGCCCTGAAAATGTACACCAACTACGAAGTTTCCTGGGGTTATGCACTTACTACAGGAAGTTTGTCAAGGGTTTCTCAAATATTGCCAGACCACTCCACAAGCTGACGGAAGCCAAACAGAAGTTCCTGTGGACAGATGAATGTGAAAATGCGTTCAAGCGACTTAAAGAGGCCTTAACATCATCGCCTATCTTGACATATCCACAGCCCGACAGACAGTTCATACTTGATACAGATGCCAGCCATGAGAGTGTCGGTGCTGTTCTGTCGCAGGAAATTGATGGTCAAGAACATGTCATTGCCTATTGGAGTAAATGCCTGTCTAAACCGGAGCGAAATTACTGTACCACCAGGAAAGAGCTACTCGCCATCGTAAAAGCCATAGAACATTTCCATCATTACCTCTATGGCAGAAGATTCCTGCTCCGGACTGACCATGCATCTTTAACGTGGTTGCTCCAGTTCAAGAACCCGGAAGGACAGATTGCCAGGTGGATACAACGCCTCCAGGAATATGACTTCGAGATACGTCATCGTAAAGGGACTCTACATGGTAATGCAGATGCCTTGTCACGGAAGCCCTGCTCGGAAAGCTGCAAGTATTGCTCTAGAGCCGAACAGAAATACCTGCCGATAAATCCGGTTGCCTGCCAAGTTACTGTCTCAACACCATCAGATCAAGATCCCGATCCATGGAGTGACGAAGAACTTAGAAAATCCCAGTTGGAAGATCCTGACATAAAGCCAATATTACAGCTGAAGGAGACGACCAGCAACAGACCTACCTGGCAGGGCATTTCCAGATTTAGTCCCATTACGAAAAGTTATTGGGCACTTTGGGACTCTCTTCATATCAGAAACGGCGTATTATACAGAAAGTGGGAATCTGATGATGGGAAAAGCTTCAGATGGCAGATTTTATTACCAAGATCAAAAATTCCAGCTGTTTTAGAACAACTGCATAGTAGCTCTACCGGAGGCCATTTTGGGGTTATGAAGACTCTGCAGAAAGTTCGGGAACGCTTCTACTGGTGCAAGGCAAAGGAGGATGTGGAGAAATGGTGTAAATCCTGTGATGCTTGTGCGGCACGTAAAGGCCCGCAGAAACGAAGTCGAGGAAGACTGCAACGGTATAACGTGGGAGCACCATTTGAGCGGATTGCAATCGACATCTTGGGTCCTTTGCCACGGACCTCCAGTGGAAATAAATACATCCTCGTCGTGATGGACTATTTCACCAAGTGGCCTGAGGCATATCCCATTCCCAATCAAGAGGCATGCACAGTCGCAGAAGTCCTAGTGCAGCAATGGGTGTCAAGGTACGGCACGCCCCTACAACTTCATACCGACCAAGGTAGGAACTTTACCTCTGATGTTTTCAAAGGATTGTGTGAACTACTCGGCATAGACAAAACCCGGACAACACCCTTACATCCCCAGTCAGACGGCATGGTCGAGAGGTTCAATCGTACCATTCTGAATAACCTCTCCCTTCTAGTATCAAGGAACCAGCAAGATTGGGACTTGAAGTTGCCATTGTTCCTGCTGGCTTATCGAAGTGCTGTCCATGAAACCACCGGCTATACTCCAGCCCAGATGCTGTTTGGACGTGAACTTCGTCTCCCTTGTGATCTCCTGTTTGGTTGTCCACCCGATGCGCCTTCATCGCCCGAGGAGTACATCCAAGATCTCCAGGCACGATTTGAGGACGTTCACAACTTTGCTCGGGAGCGAATTCACGTTGCATCGGAGAAAATGAAGACAAGGTACGATCTAAAGGCTACGCAACATGAGTTTCAGGAAGGAGAGAAGGTCTGGTTGTGGAATCCTGTTCGACGCAAAGGACTCTCTCCCAAGCTACAGTGCAACTGGGACGGACCATACACAGTCTTAAAAAGGCTGAATGATGTAGTGGTGCGGATCACTAAAACACCTTCATCAAAACCGAAGGTGGTGCACTATAATAGGCTAGCCAAGTACCACAAGTAACGGTAAAATTAAAATTTAAAATGTAAATACTTGTAAAATTTGCGCATGCGCACTGTAAATATTTGTATATAAATATTTGTACATATTTGTGAATTTTGTAAATATTTCCCACTTAATTTATATTTCTATGTTATCTTTATGTGCAATTTAGTTTTTGTATTTTAGATTGTGTAAATTTGTTTAGTTTCGCCTCTTGACCAAGGGTTGCACTGCCCGGGACGTGCAGTCCTTAGGAGGGGGGCAGTGTTACGAAATTGTAAATAATTGTGTTTATTTTTGTATAAATTCTTTCAAAGAGGCTTAGTAAGTTGATAAAGTGCTAATTTTGTGCATTTCTAGTCGTTTTAGCGTTGAAATAGCCTTATTTTCCCTTAAAAACGCATTAAAAAGCCCCAGTAATGCACGTAATGGATTTGGCGCCAAATTTGGCGACTTTTTCCCACCTTGGCGATTTTTTTGGCGACCTTGGCGAGAAAATCCTTATATGGGATATACCAAATATGGAAGCTGTAAGTTGATTGGTTAACCACTTTCTAGAGTTTTCTCGAAAAATCTGGGCTCCATGGAACAGCATATAAGGAGCGCTTCCTCGCCAAGGGCGTTCAGTTCAGTTCAGATCTCAGTCAGCTTCGCTAGTGCTTGCATTGCTCTTAAGCCTCTTTGAGAGAGACTTGCTTCAAGTGTTATTGGTATACAGTTTGTACTGTGGATTTGTTATTGACAGCTGTTGTTTAAGCTGTGTTTACTGTTTGAATTGAAGCTGAAACTTGGTTTATAGACCTGCATTTTTCTGGAATTTTCTGTGAATAAATTACTGAATTTTTGTACGTTTGGCCTTTCATTCTCAGACAACTCACGAACCCCCAAGTACGCAACAATATCTACATTAGTTTACAATCGATTGAGTACCTTAGCTTCCTAGTCCTATAGTGGGAGTGGTACCCTCCATGAGGGGTGGAGGTGGTCTTTCGAAGTATCTTAGGCTGTATTTACGCGAATTTCGGAGAAAACCATGGAAAATTCCAAACGGCTTGGTCAATGAGCGCGGACTGGGATCGAACCCGGCACTTCCCCTATGCCAGCTTTGAGCGCAGAATTACTCGGCCACAAATCCATTTTAAAATTTTTAATAATAGCATGCTTAAAAATTTCGAATTTCATCTAAATTAGCACTATTTGCATAGCATCTCTGATATCTTTAACAATTCCCTCAATCACCCTGTCCAAAAGATTCGCTACCAAAAACGGAAATTTTCGTAACTTCAGCAAGCACCTCGCAGTAAACTCGGCCACACTAGAAGAAAGCTTAACAACAACAAACACGCACGAACTAGAAATTTTCACCATTAAATTAATAAACGCAATACACTCGGCTGCCTCATCGTCGTTCAGACTGAAAAATCAAATTTTATGAAAATTTTCAATCGATGATTATGATGTTCAACGAAATATTAAAAGTAGTACTTAATTGCATTATACAACAATCTGCCATTTTTAAGTTGAAATTTTGTTAAAATTTAAAATTATAATTTTTATGAAAATTATATTTGATAAAGGGAAAGTTAAAATTGTAAGATCATATTACAATAAATATATCTTAATTATCAATTATCACAAACCTCCAAAAATACTTAGAAATATATGTGAAAAAACATTAAAAGAAGTTTAAATTTCCATTCTGCTATCCCTACTTAAAATCCTCTGGGGAAAGAGCTGTTAAAGTACATGCGAATGTTAGATGCGAAAAAAATTTAAAAAATTAAAAAGGAATTTAAGCACTTAGAAAATTAAATTGGAAAAGCAAAACTTCACTTTAATTAGAAAGTAATTTATTTTCAATTTCTAATTATACTTTAACTTTTAATTGTTATTACGTAGGATATTATAATAGCATAAAGTAAAACATTACTTTAAAATTCTATTACATTTAGAAAAGGCTCAAGATAAATTCTTAAGAATACATCAATTTCTCATACGATACAATTAATCTGAATAAGGTATTAAAATAAATATGAATTGTTTAAAAATGTTATTTGTTTATTATTTAAAGAGACATAAAAAACCGTTTTTCAGACGGGGGAAAAAAAAATTGTGTGTATATATATATATATAGAGAGAGAGAGTCCGAGTACTTAGTTTTTCACTACATTCAATAAACGTAGATATATTTATATTTAAAAAAAAACTAATTTCAATAAAATATTATATAAATTTAACTTACTTGTTCAGTCAAAATAAACGTAATAAATGATTGTAGAATTTCCCTAACAGCACAAAATCTTTTGTTTCCGAGCAGAATCTTTCCAGAAACTGAAATAAAGTTAAATCAGAAAAGTCACAGCTGTGATATTAGAATCAATAAGGAAAAAAAGCACCTTTAATTTTAACAGTGATTCTACCATAAATTCCCACGCTCTTCGTTTTACATTACTCACTCCACCTACACTGGGCGCGTTTGCAAACTTCGATTGCGACTTACGAAATTCAGAGCCTAACGTGGAAAAATGCGTGGGGCATGTTAGTTAGCAGCGAGGGAGGCCTTTTAGGTGCTAGATTTCTTCCTTTAAAAATATTCAAAATTTTATACTATTTAAACCGTAAATATGAATATGATTGATTTTCTTTCTTTGTTTTCCTTTTTTAATTATAAACTTTTGAACACATGTTGTTTTGTCTAAAAGGTTTCTCTTTTCGTGTTTACGAGTTTTTTAAATCATATTTAATTAAATATATTTAAAGGGTAACAGTACAGTCGGTAACAAAAGTGTGCGAACACTAGCAAAAATTCCTATGTAAAAAAAGTACACTTCATACGGTTTTGTGAAATAAATCCTTGTCGAATCCTGTTCTTAGTAAGTGTAAGAACATGATTCGATAAGGATTTATGTAACAAAACCGTATGAAGTGTACTTTTTTTACATAGGAATTTTTGCTAGTGTTCGGACACTTTTGTTACCGACTGTAGATTTGTCGGTAAGCCGCCGAGCTTGGTTGGTTGGTTTGGGTTTTATGTTGCACTGGCAATTGGCGACGATCTGGAACTCATCCCTAAGGGTTGTCCGGAGACATGCCATCACAATTTTGATCCTCTACGGAGGGGGTGACTCCCCCACTTTGGTGACCCCCAGAGGTATAATTTAGATGGGAACTTGGAGGGCATTGGGGCCACGACGGATTTTACTTGCACCAGCCACCTTTAGTGTACACGATGGTCGTTGGCGGGCTCTAGTATCGAACCAACAATCTTCCAATTACAAACTCGGTGCTCTACCTAATGAGCTACCGCGGTCCCCCGCCGAGCTTGTAATTGGGAAATTGCGATTTCGATAATCGAGCCGGCCGAAGACCGTGTTGCACATTAATAGTGGCTGGTGTACGTACAGTCGGTAACAAAAGTCTCCGAACACTAGCAAAAATTCCTATGTAAAAAAAGTGCACTTAATACAGTTTTGTTAAATAAATCCTTGTCGAATCCTGTTCTTAGTCAGTCTAAAAACAGGATTCGACAAGGATTTATTTAACAAAACTGTATAAAGTGTACATTTTTTACATAGGAATTTTTGCTAGTGTTCGGAGACTTTTGTTACCGACTGTACAGTCGGCAGCAAAGTTATTGAAGCGCTTGCAATAATTCCTATTTAAAAGATGAGCCCTTAATACTGTTTTATTAAGGAAATATTTGTTCAGTCATGATCTTAGTCTTATGTTGTTTATAAAAAAAATACTTTGGTGATAAATATTAGCAATCAAACTAAAAAAATTGTATGAAAAATGTGTATGTGTATGTGTGCTTCAATAATTTTACTGCCGACTGTAAAATCCATCGGGGTCACAGTGATCTCCATTTTCGCCATGACCAGTTAATTTTACCCTATTCATTCCTTAATAGTATCTTTATATAGAGTATAGTCGATAACAAAAGTATCCGAACACTAGCAAAAATTCCTATGTAAAAAAAGTAGCGTTAATACTGTTTTGTTAAACAAATCCTTGTCTAATCATGTCCTTAGTCAGTCTAAGAACATGATTCGACAATGATTTATTTAACAAAACAGTACTAACTCTACCTTTTTTGACATAGGAATTTTTGCTAGTGTTCGGATACTTTTGTTGCCGACTGTACATTCATTTATTTATTTTAAATTTCTTAGTTAAATTTACCATTTTTTTTCTCTTAAATTATACATTTATTTTAATATTTTGTTTTATTTTATTTTTAATTAAAAAAAAAGAAAAGAAAAAGAAGAAGAAGAAGAAGAAGAAGAATTTAGTACTGTGCTGGGGTTTGAACTCACTACCTTGCTCACTAAAACTGAATACGCTAACTCTGCGCGACACTGTCATACTATCTGCTTTTGTTTCGTTGATTTTGATAGAAACAACTAAAACTTCTAGGGTTGTATCTCGCCCCATGGGGGGTTGGTTGAGCGGATTTGCCCTCTACCCCGTGTTTTTGACCATGCTACTTAATTTAAGCTTAGTTTGGTTTAAATGGGAATTTTACTCATTCATACTTCCCTTGTTAGAGGCTGTGCTGCTTATTTTGTACAGTACATGCTTCGGCTCTACTATATATTACAACATTTAGCTCAAAAATTTTCTCTTATTTATTTTTTTTTTTTTTTAAGTCTTTGACAGCCTTTTAAAATTACATTAAATCAACGTTCATTCCGTCGACTTTGAAGGAAAAAAAATCACTAAAACTGATTTAAACATTTTCTCTTAAAATATGAATTGACGTTTTGGAATCGTATACGTATTAAGTATTGAAATAAAGTAAAACAAAACAAAAACAAAAAATAACTGAATCTATACATATAACAAATTAAGATGTTTGTGTGTATGTGTGTGTGTGTCATTGTGTATGTATTTCCAGAGCCTTTTAGGAAAACGGCTGATGGCTGAGCTACACAAATTTGCATGCAGGTTCGTAATGACCTCTCCTGATGCACCTCGAAGCCAGAATTTCTTATTATTCGAATTTCTTATTATTTTTCTTTTAATTAATTAAAATGTGAAAAAAATAACCTTCTAATTTCTGATAAATTAGCCATTTAAATTTTATCTATAATTTAATTGTTGCCATTTTTTTTTTTTTCGACAGAAGAAAAAAAGAAGAAGAAAAGTACATTTACTTAAAATGAGGAAAGTAAATTAAATAAATTAAAAAATAAATTAGAAATATCTGTCGTATCGTTACAAATAAGATACCAAATGAAAGAAGCAATTTTTGTGAATCCAACGGATTAAAGAGCTTATCGATCGGACAATTAGATTTTTTAAAATTAACTAATGTACGAATTGTAGGTGGCAACAGCAGAAGATTGTATGAAAACCGTTTGGAAAAAAAAAAAAATTAAATCTGCTACTCATTAAAAGTCACATGTTTTCGTAAGTGGGATTAAAAATTGCAGTTTTGAAATTTTTTTAAATATCACTGAGGAGATCTCATACTAAAGCTGTGGCAAAAGTTGTCGCCAATCGAAATACATTTACTTAAACGTTTCAATTATTCAATAAAAAAGAAATCATTTTAATATAGTGACCAGCGAAGCGGGCAAAGCCTGCTAGTAAAAAGTATTTTTAACTGACCTCTTATCGAAAATTAAAAGCATCAGTAACAATCACAAATTCAGATCTTGGTGTATTAGGGTTAAAGCCGATGTCTTCACTTGGGACGTGGACTGTGTGAGGTGCCTTCCATAGGGGTTATTCAAAAAAGGTTCTAGATAGTATTTAAGAATGTTTTGGAGAAAACTACAAGTAACTCGGCACGGCTAGGCCGAGTAACACCTAGGTTAGATCCCAGCATTTCCAACCTACCTCAATTTTTAATCGTAGAAGGATGCTTTTTATTTATTCTTTTTTCATGTTGATGTGTCAATATTTTACTGAGCATAACTGTGGGGACCTGGGGATTATATTAAAATTTAGATATTGTAATTTTTACAAATGTAATTTCATGAAGTTTTCCTCAGCATGACTTCTTTACTTATTCCTTTAAAATAATATTTGTAATTGGGAATATATTCCATTGACAAATGGTTGCGAAAAAAAAAAGGCCTAATAATAATACTTTGCACCCTGTATATTTCTAAATTTCTCAATCTCATTTGTAGACTAATTAGTTTGTATAATGTTTCTACATTTCATGAAAGTTCCTTGGGAAGTAGAATGTTATTTAGAAGTAGCTTTTCCCGCGTAGAACATCTGTGTAATAATATCTACATACCTACTGTGATTTTCAGAAAAATTTCATAAATAAAATCACTGAAAAACACCAGTTTCTTTTTATCTTTCTTTTTCATTTATTTATTTAGTTAGTTAATTATTAAACTATTGTTATATGAAAAAACAAATATTTCATAAAATTTCACGTAATTAAATTAGCATATTACCATACATAACAGAAAATCCCTATAGTTAATAAATGCATCCACAAAAATAAATAACCTTCATTCTATGAATGAAAATTCTCAAAAAATATATATATATATATATATATATATATATATATATATATATATATATATTTGATTTTCAAAAATTTATATTTTACAAGGAAACATTCAAAAGGTGTCGTCTTCAAAAAATATTGAAAATATATATATATGTGATTCTACTTTTCATAAAACCCCAGGAAGCGAAAAAAATCGGCTGAAATGAATTACGGCGACCACAAAAAATTATTAAAATTAAGCATATTTGGCGATTTAGCGCTGTTAGGCGTTCAGTTCGCTAGCACCAAGATTGTCGTGTACGAACAAAACCGTGTTTTGTTTCTCCGCCAAGTACTCAAAATCAATCGCCTAACAATGGGAAATTGCCAAATATGCTTAATTTTGATAATTTTTTATGGTCGCTGTAATTCATTTCAGCCGATAATTTTTTCACTTTCTGGTGTTTTAGGAAGAGTAGAATCACATACATTTTTTTCAATATCTTTTGATGACGGCACTTTTTGAATCTTTCCTTTTTAGTAAGATGATTTCCATTTATATCAATAGATGGCACCATCACCGCTGTGCCGAACATCCAGCCATGAATGCTAGGCTAAACTGGCTTTAAATTCTTCCAAATATACTTCTAAAAATGAGATTTTTGAGCATATGTTCCAGCACAAAGATTAATATATTTTGCAATTTCTTTAAGAAATTGTACGTTTCAAGTATATTAGATTAAATTTTGTAGTCTAAATAATTTTTAGTAAACAAATTTATAGCAGCTGAACATATATTTTGAACATTCTAATCTGAGTTGATCAATCAGACAACACCATTCGTCACTATTGTATCCTTTCCACAAAATTTAATTATAAATGGTCCATGTTAGAGAAATATTATATAGATTTTCGTTTTGTTTATATTATTTTATCATAACTTCAACTACAATATGATGCCTAGAAACTTAACACTACATTATTTTCTACATTTAATTTTCCAAACGAAAACGAATCAATTTCACAAATTTAAGAAAAGATGTTTTTTTTTTTATTATTATTATTGTATAAAAAAGAAATTTAGAAACTCTCTTACATAATTCAACTATTTTCCTAGATATTTTTTTTTTCTGTTCTTTCCTTTTTTTTTTTTTTTTTTTTATCTGAAAAAAAAAATTGAATTCTTATATGCATTATATGATTGTAATTCAGTTTGGAAAATAGTCCAAAAGAAAAGTGACATACGACATTGATTATTGAATAAAAAATCCGCCAGACCAATATGATCACTTTTGCATTTAATTTTCTATCAAGGATGTACAGTCTGCAGCAAAAGTATCCGAACACAAGCAATAATCCCTGTCTGAAAAAGTACACTTAATAATGCTTTGTTAAATAAACCCTTGTCGAGTCCTGTTCTTAGTCAGTCCAAGAACAGGATTCGACAAGGATTTATTTAACAAAATAGTATTAAGTGTACTTTTTTTATGCAGGAATTTTTGCTAGTGCTCGGATACTTTTGCTGTCGACTTTATTTAAATCCCACATTATTATAAGCTTTCATTTAACTTCGTTTGTTGTTTGTCAAGGTCAAATTCTGCAGGTGATTTTTAACTAACTTACTATGAACCAACTGAGCAAAAATTGTGCATAAACGTATAACTCCAATGACAATAGATGTTCGTAGACTTCGGGTAGAGGACTTTGGGGCACTTTGCTCCTAACAAGAGTTAGAAATTGATTTCGTGTTTTAATCCACTTTCCATCATCTGCGTAAGCTCAAATTTTTTATGCATGTATAATTTCAATGATAATACATGTCCCAAAATTAACGCAAGATTTGAATTAAATAAAAAACACAGTTTTTTTTTTCTTTAAATTGTTATTTCTTTATTGAATCGTAAAGTACACAGTATAGGGTTATGTATGGAATAACACATAGGGCAAATATCCCCACGGCTTTGCTGGCACATATGCGCTCTTCTGTCGAAATTTTTCATGGCTATTTTGCATAAATGTATCAGAATTTTGTTAATACGGCGATGAATTTCCTCCTTCAATGCACTCGTATTTGTGGACTTGTTGGCATACACCTTTGACTTGAAATAATCCCATAAAAAGAAATCCAGTGGTGTTAAATCACACGATCTAGGGAGCCAATTCTTATCACCGAAACGAGAGAGTACAGTCGGTAACAAAAGTGTCCGAACACTAGCAAAAATTCCTATGTAAAAAAAATGTATTTGATACGGCTTTGTTAAATAAATCCTTATCGAATCATGTTCTTACACTGACTAAGAACAGGATTTTACAAGGATTTATTTAACAAGACCGTATAAAGTGTACTTTTTTTACATAGGAATTTTTGCTAGTGTTCGGACACTTTTGTTACTGACTGTACACGGCCAGTAAATGTCTCATGTATTAATTGAATTGTTTCACGGGCTATATGGCATGTGGTACTAACGCTCCATTTTTACTAACCCTAAACTATCAGCTGTCAAATGGTTTTTTAATAGGGTTGCCAACACTTTACTGCACGAATAGTAGCAAATTCAAATCTTGCGTTAATTTTGGGACACCCTACATATGCTCAAATTATAAAAACCCGGCAAACACATAAGTGTCGGAAACATCATATTCTGATATAAGATATAGCCGATTTGTCAAGTGTGCTAATTTCCTTGCAACATTTAGATATATTTTTCGTGAAAAATAATGTTATATCACTTACGCGGTCTGTAAGATATCAAAAATATTATATTTGTTCAGAAGTATCAAATATATTTTATCATACAGGAATCCGAAACCTGGTAGTTTTACAAAGCGCCGGTAATGTATAAAATGCAAGATATCAGAGATATGATAAACTTTTAACATCAGATTTAAGGAATCGAAATGTTAACGACACTGTTGTCAGACCTGGTGGATTTTTATTCAATAATCACCAATAATTTTAAGGAGTGATATTTGATATATATGATAGACAATTAATGTTCTAAGTGATTAGGCAAACTTTACGATTAAAAATTAATGGTGATTATTGAATAAAAATTCTGCCAGATCTGGCAACACTGGTTAATGATATTGTATCATTATTCTAGCTCGGTTTTGTTCCCTCTCACTATTAAATATTTATAAATAAACTTGCTCATATTCTAAGAAATTGTTTACTTACAGTCTCACAAAAGCATTTCATTTTATATGCGGCCTATTTCCAAAAGGAATAAAAATGATCAGCCTTTCAATAAATGAGGTGTTATAATCAGGGCCGTATTAAGGTTACACTTAGGTAACACAGTTTTTTTATAATTATTACATATATATCAAAAATAATTTTAAAATGATAACCGTCAGATAGCGAATTTCTGGTATCATATCGACAACTTATTCGCATATCGCTAAAGCTACCGTTTATTCGGACACTTTTGTTCACAAAATCGTTACGATTTACTGGCATCGAAGTGATACCTCTGCTATCCCAAAAAGGCATATTTTTTGTACCAATTTTAGTTCAAAAATTTAAATAGAAAGAATATTTAAAAAATAATATTTTATGTGGCATTATTCCCGAGTTTTTTCAAGCTACAAATTAAAAAAAAAAAAAAAAAAAAACTGATTTATTTGTTGTACAGGTTTCAAAATAATAGTTAATATGTAAAATAGTAACTTCATAACTAAACAAGTAAATCAATTTTTACTGAATTTATTTAAATAAAAATTTTATGGATGGAATATATATATTATTGAGTCCTATATTATCAATTTTGATATACTAAATGTTTAAAATTGTTTAATTAAAGGGCTATCTTTAAAACCCCTGGTGTTGGTGGTAGGGGTAAGGACAATTGACAGCACGGGGGTGCTAAATCTCTGTTGTGTCGCCTCCGTAGAGTTTTTCTAAATTGCCCTACCCCGTATTTACACAAGTTTCAGAGAAAACCCTGAAAAACTCGAAATGACTAAGCCGACGTTGAAGTCACTTTTCATGCCGTCCATTTTAAATGATATCATATATTTAAAAGAATAGAAAAATAACTATTTTATGATCGTCCTGCATCCAAAAATTTCCATTTTGTAAAATAAAATTTCATCTTTGAAAGGCATTTGCAAAATGTTTCACAGTTTGTGAACATAATATTTAATGAATTTTTAGAGGTTTAATAAAAAGCTATTTTGACAAATTATAATTTTTCAGCGGGTTAAAACTTTAGAAAGAACTCTACAGAAGCCAATCAACCCAAGTTTCCAACCCTCGTATAGTCAGTTAGCTATAATACCCACAACCAGACTTGTAGTCGATTACAGAATCCTTAAAAGATTACAATTACGATTATTTTTAATCTTCAAATGCCAATTGCGAATACGTTTAGATTACGATTACAGTTTTGATTACGTTTTGATTAGACTCTAGAATACGATTACATTCAGATTACGATTACAGTTTTGATTACGTTTTGATTATACTCTAGAATACGATTACATTCCGATTACGATTACAGTTTTGATTACGTTTTGATTATACTCTAGAATACGATTACATTCAGATTACGATTACAGTTTTGATTACGTTTTGATTAGACTCTAGAATACGATTATATTCAGATTACGATTACATGAAAAATCGATTACAATTAAACTTCAATTATACAGATTTCTCAATCTCGATGTGATGAATATCGCTTGTATATAATCTTTCTTAGATATTTCTTCACATATATCCTGAAATATATCTTGTATATATCATCTCCTTATATTCTCTATATATTCTTTATTTTGATTGCTTTCAGATTAAGCTTTTAATATCACATCAAGCAGATTAAAATTATCATATCAAGTAATATCATATCAATAAAATTTCCCTCGCGTTAGATGATAAAATCTAAAGCGAGGGAAATTTTATATTTATACAAAACTCTATATTTTGACCATCAAAGAAATTTAATCATTAAAATATTGAAAGAAGTATTAAGTATGAGTCAGAAATTAAAATACTATCTCAAATATCTGTCACAAATTTCACTTCTTTATAATAACTTAGTTGACAAAAATTTATTTTCAAATCGACCGCTAGTTCCGAAGCATGAAATTCGTTTTATATTACTTTTGCATTTTCAGTAGAAAAGAAAGATAATATACATAGATATATATATATTATTTAGTAAAACTTAAAAAGGTAAGAAGTAGAAGCTATGTAAATTTGGAGAACCCCTTAAATTATATCATATGTAAGAATGTACACGCATTGAATTACATTGGTAGCAATGTGTAAAGGTATAAGTAAGAAGTCTAAATGAAAATGCAATCAATTTAATTAAAAAAGAAGTTTTTTTTTTTACAAAGGAGAAATATCATATTGATATAAATTTAAAAATTGCAAATTAGATGTACAATTCTGTTGCCTATAATAAATAATGAGTTTAGTTATCTTTATACCTTCATAGATTATGATGACACCTGCTCCTGCATTGATTAAATGATTTTATTAAATGGTCTAGATAATATATTTATGTTTCTCAAATGAATATTAATAAACAAATATTTCTCGTCTGTAAAATTTTGCACTACTACCCCCCCCCCCCCCAATAAATAAATGAAATTAATTAATAATCCAAAAAAATTTATTTTTTCTTACTTCTGAACATTGAACTTCATACATATACAAATGTAATGTAGGAGAGATTTAAAATTCTTTTAAACATTTTTATTTAATTTAATCAAAATTAAATTTTTTAGTAGTTTCCCGCTTTTAGTAGAGTGCGGGAACTCGTATAGAATTTTCCAGCGACACTGAATAACTTCTTTACGGGTGCTGAAGATGCACTGATAGAGAGATATTTTGAACTAATTTTTGCAATTTTTGGATATCTTTTGTCATTTTCCTTCCAAAAATTTAGAAGGCAAATATCTTCTCCTTTCAATGGCTCTTTTAAATACTCCGTTATTTCCGATTTTGCTATATAATTCTTGGCAAGTTTACTTAATCTTTTCCTGTCCAAAAACGCAAACAGTTTGGTCTTTTTTTTTTTTTTTTTTTTTTTTTTCTTTTAGGTTCAGTTGCGGCTTTTTCTTCTGGTTCTGTTATTTCTTCGACAAGAAAGTGATTCTTCATTTCTTTAATTATTATTTCACACACTTGCTCATTCGTCAAGTCCAGGCAACTATTCTTGAATCGTGGATCCAAAATTGTTGATATAATAAATGGTGTACTTTCCACATATTTTTTCATCCTTTTTTCTAAGGAAAATTTCAAAGCTTGGATGAGAAATATTTCTTATAGATTTTAAATTATTTTACAACAATAAAATACAATAAATACAAATATATTAAAAATATTTTATTAGGCCCCATAAATAACGGTAATCATTACAGAAATATGTTTGAAAAGAGAAATACACCTATTTCGCAATATTTCGGCAATCAGAACGTTTTACTTAAATTTACTAGAGCATACGCAAATAGATAAATGAACGGAGAGACAGAAGAGGAAAAGACAACCAAAAATTAAATTTTAAATATTTCAAGAAATTAAATTAAAATTTCGTAAGTTCAAAAAATTATGAAATCATTAAAGCATATCTAAAATTTAAAGTTGCTTTTTAGTGGACAACTTAAGTTTTAAGACGGGTGAGTAACAATCATATTTCAGAGATTTCTTTTACTTTTTAATGGCAAAGCATCTTATTAAGTGGATTGTTAACATGTTTAATTTTGTGATTAAGCAAAACTCTTTATTCTCATAAAAATATTTTCGATTTGTTTGTTAACTTTTATTTTTATTTTATTTTTTAATTTCAATAAAGCGTTCTACTAAATATTTTTTGTAAATAAAACCCCTTTAAAAGGTTTATATAAAAAAAAAATACACCAATAAGTTCATATAAATTTGTAGATATAGAAAATGAAACAATCATTCTAAACAATAATCACTCTATAACGTTCCTAGGAAGTATTAAAAATGATAAAGGCAAACGAAAATGCAATTCCAGCAATTTTCAATTATAACCGTTATTGTAAGTGAAAATTTTTGTGTTGCTCTCTAAATCTTATTGCTAATGACATTATATTCTGCAGGAAGCATTTTCTTGCGCATATGTATTGTTAATGTCGACTGCATTATATGGTTTGTGCGAAATAAAAGTTAAAATATGATCTATAGAAATACCTTTGATAGGTCGCAATGCTTTGAAATTCTTTCAAATTTCCCTGTAGACAAACCAGTGGTAATATTTACCCTATTTTTAAAAAGGAACAATTCCATAGTGAACTTGAAGAACTTAACATATATTAGTTTCAAAAAATTCCATAAATATTTAAGGGAATTAGAGCGCGCGCGAAGAGACGAACCGAAGTCTTAAGCATAATGATAAAGAATTTTTCGTTGTGTCCCTGTAAAAACCCACAAATGCTAGATTCACCAAAATGCTTATATTTAGTGCAACAGTGATTTATAATATTCATATAAATTTTCAGCTCAATTGAATAAAGCGTTTAGATGCTATCGCACTTTTAAAAATTTGGTCCCATAGGCCATAATGATAAAGAATTTTTCTTTGTGTCCCTGTAAAAAAAACTGTAAGTGCTAAATTAACCAAAATCTATACAATTGGTGCGACTGTGACCTATAACATGTGTACAACTTTTTTGCTCAGATTAATAAGGCGTTTAGACGCTATCACACTTTTAAAAATTTGGCCCCATAGGCATAATGATAAAGAATTTTTCTTTGTGCCCCTGCAAAAAAACTGTAAGTGCCAAATTCACCAAAACCTACACAGTTCGTGCAACTGTTACCTATAACATGTGTATAATTTTTTCCCTCAGAGTAATAAAGCGTTTAGACGCTATCGCACTTTTAAAAATTTGGTCCCGTAGGCCATAATGATAAAGAATTTTTCCTCGTGTCCCTGTAAAAAAACTATGAGTGCTAGATTCACCAAAATCTATAGGGTTCGTATTATGGTGACTTACAATATACGTACCAACTTTCCGCTTATTCGAACAAAGCGTTTAGACGCTAGCGTGTTCACTCACGGACATACATACACACATACATACATCATCGTAAAAATAGTGGAAACGGACTCAGGGGACCTCGAAACGTATAGAAACATCAAAATGTCAAATTCGGATTTTTGACATGATTACAATACTTTCCTCACTATAGTGTTCTGAAAGTAAAAAATAAAAATAATAAACGCACACTATTTTTTTGTTCTGTAGCATTTTTATATTACAATACGTTACAGGAAAACAAGATTTTCCGAAATGAAAGGTGGCCCCGAAATGATGCTGAGATTCCCTTAGCTTCAAAGCTTAATCGAGCCCTGAAAACATGACCTCTGAAATCTTCCAGGGTGAGTAGGTAAGTTCATAAATTAGCTTGTGAAGCTAGAAAATTTTGAAAAAAGGGATAACAAAAAATATAAATAGAGTAAAAATGGCAGCAAAGAAAAGAAAAATATAGTGCAATCTTATTTTAGAGATAGATTACGTTTACATTGCTTCGCGATACAGATTATTCTCTAGAAAAATATAATGAGATTACGATTAAATAACGATCAGATTACGATTAGATTACGATTATAATTTAAATATTTTTTTTTTATTACGATTAGATTACGATTACAATTTAAATATTTTTTTTTGATTACGATTAGATTACGATTACAATTTAAATATTTTTTTTGATTACGATTAGATTACGATTACAATTTAAATATTTTTTTTGATTACGATTAGATTACGATTATAATTTAAACATTCTATTTTGATTACGATTAATCAGCGATTACGTTGCTTTTGTAATCGATTACAATCGATTACGATTACGCGATTAAGATTACTACAAGTCTGCCCACAACACAAAACTGACTGAGTGTTTGTGAATTAATTTAATAAAAATTACATATAAATACTTACTTTCGAATATATATATATACACTATATATATATATATATATATATATCTGTTTGATCATTTTTCATTTTACAAATTTGTTTCAAGATTCCTCTGCCAGGATTTGAACGCGAGTTTCCGGAAACGTAAAACCTTAGTACAGCTTTACACCGATTTTCGAACTGACGCGGTATTTGTTAGTTTTGATAAATATTAAGAAAAATTTTAAAGCATATATTTGACTAGAGAATGCATCCTTCATCGAAGAAAGTAACCAACATAAAAAAGCACATGACGAGTGCTTTTCAAGTTTTCACCAATATAGGTCACTTGTCTCGCCACTCAACCTACTTTCAGACAAGTGGTGTCAAAGAATTTTTGCTATATCATCCAATTACGAACAGATCTGGCCGTTACACTCGTCACGTGACCGATGAAAATGATCCTAAATCTTCGTTACCCTTTGAATAGGAGCTTTAGGCTGGGATTGCGGTGCCTCGCTCAACACTATCTTACGCACAAACTCTGTCTTAAGATGTAAACAAAACACAAGTCGTATTGCAGTGCCTCACTATCTTACGACGACCTCAGAGCTATCTTAAGTCGAATCGTAACTGGATGCGCGCGCAATCACAACATAGCTCGCTCTGCGTCTCCCATTGGCTGGCTGGCTTTCTCTTACGAGGACACGCGGAGGACTTACGCTTGAGGCACCGCAATACCAAGTTAAGATCGTTCTTAACCACGCCCATCTACGAAAGTTCGTAACATTTAAGATAAGACTTAAGAACGCGGCACCGCAATCCCAGCCTTAGTATTGAATGCGCTTTCTCATACATATGTGCTCAAGGGAAAAAACGTTTCGCGTCATTCGTGGATCCAAGGGTGTACAATTGTACAAAAAATTTTCCTCGTACTATGTTTTCGATCATACTCTTTTTTAACTCTTTATTTATTGCATTATGAAATAGACAAACAATGTATTTGAAATCCAGTTTTTCACTTACTTAAGAGTAATTTTTAAAGATAAGCAGTACAAATTTCGCATATCAGCAAATACGGGCTACGATCCCTTAAAAAAGACTCCTCTCAGAAAGCATCTGCCCTTAAACCTAGGTCCTTAGAGTAGACAGTTGATCTTAAACCAAACACCATTATACATATCCCCTCACCTTAGTATTTAATGAAGATTTCGTGAAGTGCCACTTTAGTGTAGAGTTGGTATATAAAGCTCGGAAATGAGATCAAATGTTTTTAAAAATGCAAGAATTTATCTATTTTTTATGACAATAATTTTTTCTACGACTGAGAGCAGGTTCTTGAAGTGATATACAAATTAAGTATAACAAAGTGAAGATTGAGAAAAAAATCTATAAAATCTCTTCTTGAACAAGAAAAAGCTACATGTAGTAGAGCTACATGTCCTGTGCGGGTCTAATAAACTTGACCCGCAGAAAATCTTCGACCCGAAAACCGACATGCGACCACAAAAAGGTATTATTCAATTTATATTATGTAATGAACTGATTTAAAATTCTATTTCATGAAATACAGTTATATTATTTAACATATATTTTGTTCATAAAAAAAAACATAAAAAAATTCTTCGAAGAAAAATATTTTTTAGGGAGACCGGCAGTTTTACCGGCAGGTCAAAAATTAATGCTAACTCGACGCGGATAACTGACCCAATCCAGAACTGCAACGTGTAGCGTCTAGTATCATGTAGTGAGTTTAAAGTAAGGTACACATGTACTCCGTTCTTATATATACCTTTATTATATATACCTTTGGCCTTTCTTACGTCAATTCATTTTTTTTTTTTTTTTTTAAAGAATGCTTTCCTTATTAGTTTACTTTATTTTATTATTTTTATCTATACATGGGATGGATTGTGTAGTGTATGACCGACTGACTGCACTAAGGTCCTGTATTATTTATGTAAGAGCCACTCTTGACCCTTGAGTCATTGGAGATCAATGCCCGAAATTTTAAAGTTGTAGAATTCAATGCATATTAAATAGCTTACACACGTGTAATTTTTATAAATTACTTTCAAAGATGGAAAAACATTTTCTATTTCGAATTTTTCGCATAAGAGGGAACGTTGAAATGTCTTTTTTCTATTTTATTATTATTATTATTATTATTAATATACAGTCCCTTATAAAAATATATGGCATAAAAAGAGACTCATAAAATTTTATTTTATTTTATTTTTTATTTATTTATTTATTTTATCCACTTGAATTTATATTTTAATGCCATAGTTTAAAAGATAATTATGTGATCAAACAATTTGAAACGCCGGGTATATGACTAATTGTTGTATTACATAAATAATCATCTTTCATTAAAAACAATAGATGGCGACACCATAAAAAAGACCTAACCATTCAAAAAGAAAAATTGTTTTTTTTTTTAAATCATGAAGATAGAACTATTCTAACTTCATGTTTTAAATAATGCTCTGATAAATATCCTGAATTTTTCATGAATTTTCTTAGGTATATTTTAATATATATGTTATATAACTTTTTTTATGTCCTGGAATTTCATGTACACAAAGCATAACCTAAGTTTATACAACAATTAGTCATATACCCCGCGTTTCAAATTGTTTGATTACATAATTATCTTTTAAACTATGGCATTAAAACATAAATTGCTAAAAGATCAAGTGCGCTAAGAAAAAAGAAAGAAATTCAATAACAAATTTTATTTATTCGTAGAGAAATTTAGCTAAATAGTTACATAGATGCATTTTAAATGTAATTTTAATCCAAGTTTTAACAAGAACGAAAATAATTTTATCCAGTATATTTATATAAATTAAGAATGGATTTTGATATTGGGGTTAAGGCAAATTGACTACACGAGGATCCAAAGCTTATATAAAATAAGTAATATTCATTTTAAAAATAATTTTCTTAAAAATGGTTCTTATAAATCCCTTGATTCTTAAAACACAATTTCTTTTAAAGAAAATATATTTTGAAAAAAATTTCAAAAACTTTACTCTTCAGTTAATATTCATAGTACATACTTATTTATGTTTTTAATCCATCAAACTTTTCTCTATTACTATTGCATACTTAGTATCATTCTAATAAGATAAAAGATAAAACGTGATTATTATTATTATTATTATTTATTTATTTATTTATTTATTTATTTATTTATTTTTCCTTTAGTTAGGCTCAGATTCTCTTATTTGCTTACCTAATATCTAACAAAAAAAAAAAAAAAAAAAAAAAAAAAAAAAGAAAGAAAGAAAGAAAGAAAGAAATTAGAAAAATTAAAAAAACAATAAAGAAATTGCGCTTATTAAATTTCTTCTAAAGTTTTGTATATTTAAACTTAAAAATATTTTTAATTACTATATCTTTTTTTTTTTTTTTACTATATTACTATATTACTATATTATTTTACTATATTACTATATTACTATATCTTACTAAGAAGAACATTAAGAAATACAAGAAAAGATACTAGAATAAAATTTTTCAAGACAATGGCGATACCAACTCTTCTATATGGAAGCGAGACATGGACGCTCAAAAAGAGTGATGAAAGAGAAATACAATCTTCAGAGATGAAATTTCTAAGGAGTGTGAAAGGTTGTTCTATAATGGATAAAATAAGAAATGATGACATCAGGAAGGAACTAAAAACTAAGCCAATAATACATACTATAATAAACTATAGAAATAAGTGGAGAGAACATTTAGAACGAATGCCAAATGACCGTATACCAAAGGCAGCTCTAAAATACAGGCCAAGGGGGAGAAGAGATAAAGGAAACCCCGTAAAAGATCAGGACTAGAGAATCTAGTCCTGGTAAAAGATGGATTGAGGCCGGAACAGGCTTATAGCCTTCAACCGTGTTGGACATGATGATCTTTTTTTTTTTTTTTTTTTTTTTCTTTTTTTAACTATAATTGCTTTATATTTATTTAATCCTTCTGCTACACAGTAGATGGCGACACTACATAAATTTTAAAAAAAGTAACAGAAAGGTGTAGGGCGTACTTCATGGTAGTCCTTCAAGGTGTACTTATAAATTTTAATAATATTCTTTGATGTAGGTTTGAGGTGGCTTGAGGCCGATTGACTACGCTAGGGTCCAATCAAGGCCTCCTAGATATTAAGAAAGCGCTGGTCCAATGCACGAACTGACTAAAGCAAGGGCGAGCAGGGCAACTACCCGGAAGCCCGAGGTGGACCCAAAAATCAATTTCAAAACTAATAATTCCAGTGCCCTAAGGTGTAAGGGGCCTCCAAAGAAGTGTCTGCTTAGGCACCAGTTATGCGATGTCGGTTCAAGGGGGTGGGGGTGTTGTTTTAACGGATCCTACTCCGTGTTTGCTTGAGTTTCGGAGAAAAGCTAGAAAAACTGCGAAAGGCTAGACTAGACAGTGTACGTTCTCAGGTTGCGCTCGTCGACGTAGCCGTTCATAGTTTTCCGTGTTTTTTTGTTTTTGTTTGTTTTTGTTTATTTTTATATTTTTATTAAATACAGTCCTTAAAACTTGTTTGATTTTTAGATTTTATTAAAACGTAAAAATATTTGAAAATATTTAATTTAATTTTTACTTTAGGGAAATTTCACAAAGCAATAAATTGGCATTAAGCTAATGAATCAATCACTCAGTCAATATAACCCATCTGTTAACAATAGATTAATCTATTTTCACTGCCTTTACGAAATTATTCCTTTAACGAAAGCTTATAGTGTGAATAGTTTATTTTGAGGAAATTTTCTACCTCAAAACTGGTAGTCAGGATATCCAGGTCACAATCGTCGAACAACCCGTTCGTTGTTTTTCTTAGTTTTCTCCGAAACACGCGTAAATACGCGGTAGCATCAGGGCCCGACTTAGACTACCTGCAGCCCCGGGGCAAGCCTATTCTGGGGGGCCCCCTTGCAGTGGCATAAGAGGTCTTTAAGTTGCAAAATTTCTGCTTATGCCTGTAGGGGGGCCCCTTCCAGAAGGGGGGCCCAGGGCATTTGCCCCGTATGCCCTGCCGTAAGTCGGGGCCTGGGTAGCATCCTTAGAAGGTCCATAGTAGCATCCTTAGACCACTTTCATTCAATTGGCCTGTGTGTGCGCTGTCTGTCTGAGTGTATGCATATATACATTTTTTTTTTAATTGAAATATAATTATATATATTAATTTTATTATAGATAAAAGCAAAAATTTAAATTTAAATAGCTAAGCAAGCTTGAATAATAATAATAGTAATGATAATAGAAATAATTGAAAGTATTGACAAATTTTATTGATTGCTTGAATTTAGAATTTTAAACATTTATAGATACGAAAACTCCATCCAAAAATAATGTGTAACATTTTCATTATTAATGATTTAAAAAACTGGTGTACAATAAATATTTAAACATTAAGTCTTGGTTTTGAATCCAAGTTAGTAACATGTGTTTTTTGTTCCTGTCACATCCTTTCAAAACCGGTAGTTTTTGTGTGGATTTTATGGTGTGTAAAGAAATTTCAAAGCATAAATATTTTCAATATTCTTTGTTGTTTACTGAAGTACGGATAAAGAAATAGTTAATAATGTACTTTGATAGATGGCAGCACCAAACAATTTTCCTCTAACACCACAACGGAACTTTCGGATAAATGCTTATATTTCCATTTAATATTAATAAAGTGAATTATATTAGATTTTTTCCATAAAATATATATTCAGCACCAATTTATATGGTTTTTGATATAATTTTTATAGATTTGAACTTTTTACGTTTTCTCATTTTGCAGTTTTTCTCGAATTCATGATCTTCAAAATGATTAAATATCTACAGATATTTATGAAAAGACAATATTTTTTTTTTCGGGAGTTTTATGGAACCTGCTTAAAAGAATTAGGGGTGGATTTTGAAATTTTTTAATTAGTTTTCGAGAAAAAAAATTAAAAAGTGCATATCTAGGTAAAAATTTTGGGCAGAGGGGAATGCTTTTTATTATATTTTTATTTTTAATATTTTTTATTTTAAAGATATTGAAAAATCCATCCCTAATTTTTTTAAGTAGGTTCTATTAAACATTCCAAAAAATATTAAGTTTTTTCTTAAATATCTGTAGAAATTTAAGCATTTTGAGGATCATGAATTCAGGCAAAAATACAAACTAAGAAAACGCAATTTAAAGATTTAAAACCTGTATAAATATCTATCAAAAACCACAAGAGTTGTTTCTTGAATATATATTTTATCGAACACGGCTAATATAATTCAATTTATAAATGTTAAATGTTGTATATATAAGGTTCTATATGAAACCTACTTCAGTGCTACCATCAAAGCTTAATAGTTTTTCAAACATGTTTGGTGCTGCCATCTATCCGAATACAATATTAACTGATCTTTATTTTTTTTTTAAGGGAAAATTGAGCGGGGGGGGGGAGGTTGGTTCATTAAAGTTTCTTGAAAATATGAGCTAATTGGTTTCTGCCACAATCTCAAATCTCCCAATATGAGGGGAGACTTGCCTATGTAGGGTCATTGACCATCCAGACCGCAAGATAGAGGGCATTTCTTTTTCTTATAATTGGTTTAACTTGTTCCCAATCGCTTCCCCCCCCCCCCCCCCCACACACACACACCTCAAAAAAAAGGAAGAAAAAAAGTATTTTACAAAAAACTAAGAAAGGAGAAAAAATAAAAACCTCTCACCGAACAAAGTTTGATTATTTTTAGTCATTTGTAGCTATGGGAAAATAGTTTTATTAAAGCAAATAGATCTATTAAATCAAGTCCCACCAGTTGTCGAGAAGTTCTGCTTTCGAAAGTGCTAAGAGGGAAAGTATAGCGCCAGGTTCGATTCCAGGACACACTCCTCTGCCCAGCCATTCGAGGTTTTCCTTGATTTTCTCCGAACCTCACATAAATATGGTTAGAAATATCCCTCACGGAAAGTACTCTCTCCAGGGCTAGAACCCTCGTGTTGTCAATCCGTTCGAATACTTCTACTTCACCCACCACTAGAAAAGTCTGTAGAATTTTTCAAACTAATATATATATGTATTATTTATTTTTAAATTCATTGCTATAGTCCCTTTAAGCGCGTCTCATGGCTTCCAAAAAATATTCAAAACTTTTTCTTTCTTATTCAATTTAAAACCTTTTTTTTTTTTTTTTCACTTTCTTTTAAATTTATTACATATTGTTTACTACCCGATTAAAACTGTTGAAGTGATTATCCTAAATGTTGCGGAAATACGAGTTAGGACCCCTTAGAAAGACCCCCCACGATGGAAATTCCTCCTTAGACCCATGTCAGAAGTACAGACAATTAACCTTAACCCGAATACCACCACACCTAAATGTTGTTTTAATCGTGAAGTTGTTACACTCAAAGCTGGTAGACGGGAAATGCCAGATTCGATCCCAGCTCGCGCTCATCGACATAGCTATTCGAAGTTTTCCATGGTTTTCTCCGAAACTTGCGTAAATACGGTCTAGGAACCCTTAGGAAGACTCTCACTATGAACATTCCACTCATAGGCCTAGGACCCCTAGCGTAATCTATGGGCCTTCTCTCATGCAACCACAACCAGTACTGGTGAAATGGACCATATCGATAAAGCTGGTAGAATAGCGTTGTCAGGTTCGAATCTAAGTCGCGCTCTTCGACAAAGTTTATTTTTTCCCTTGAAATTAACGTGGCCTCTTAAAAGCTTCCCCAGGGATGTTATTCTACACATGCCTTAGTCCGTTGCATAATCAGTCGGCCTTAACACACACAAAATAAAACTTAAGCCTTACGTGTAGCATTTAAATTAGTGATAATAATCATTATTTCGAACAACAATCATCATAAAAGACTCAGGCCTAGGACCCCAGTGCAGTCGATCGATCTTAACCCTAATACAATATCATACCTCATACAAAATTATTTATAACTGAGAACGACTATATTACAAAATTTTTACTTTAATAAAGACTTCAGATAAGTTCTTGATTGTGGTTATTAGGTTATTTAAAACTCTTACATTACTATTGTGGTTATTGGGTTATTTTACTCTTAACTTAAACTTTGAAATGTATGGATACATGTATTTAAAATGAAATGAATTTTTTATTGAGTTATGTCAACCTGTAAAGAAAAATTAATGAATAAATATTATTCTTCAGTTACAAAATCTATTATATAATATTATATAATAGATTTTGTCTTATAAATCTATTATATAATATTTATAAATCCTTTATGAATCTATTATATAATCTATTATATATAAATCTATTCTATAATACAATTTTTTAGTCAATATAGTATTAATATATATATTAATACTAGATTGACTAAAAATTGTATTTAAAGCGTTAATCAAACTGTTACACAGTATTTTTTAGCGAAAACATTCTAAGCAAACTACCTAATAATTGATTAAAATATTTATAAGATTCCGTTGAATGAAAGAAAAGATAAATAAAAGTATTATAGTAATTAAAGGGAGGTTTTTGTGAAAGCATCGCTTAAAAATTCTAAAAAGTACAAAGAAAAATTATTTTCTTTTTTAAATAACATATCTTGAAACATTTTCTACGGCTTTTACTGTTGCATGAATAATTAGTGTTAATCCGTTTACCAAGATGGTAGTGCCGGGTTCAAACGCAGTTGCACTCATCGATCTAGCCATTTTGCGGTTATTTCTGAAACTCACGTAAATGCAAGCTACATTCTCTGCTAAAGACTCTCATAGAGGACATCCCATGAAAGTCTTCAGATTATTTCAGAATATTATTTATACAAATTCACAGTGGCCGAGAGATTCTGCTGTAAAAGCTGGTAAACATGGTAGGGTTCGATCCAAAGTCGCGTTCGTCGGCCTAACAATCGAGAATTCATAGTGTTTTTCTTCGAAACTTGCTTAAATACGGGTTAGGATCGCTCAAGGCTATATAGCCCTGTACCGCATAGAAAGACCTCCCACGGAGGGCACCTCTCTCCTCCTGAGGCTTAGTACTCTAAAGGCCGGTTTCCACTAGAGTTGGAGCTTCCAGGTTCAAAAAACCATTAATCACGCTCCCGACACAAAGAGCCAAATGTCTTATCATCAGTTGCAACCTTTTTTTTTTATCAGATTGCGCAGTTACTTCAAAGGAAAGCATGCAAAATTGACAAAGATATCTGCCTCTGGCCCCTCAATTATCTCAGCTGGGGGTTAGAACCAGGGACTTCCAACCACGTTCGAGGGTTTTGAGCCTAGCTGACCACATCAAAGGATTCTGAACAGAAGCCGTCGAAAGAGCTGCCAGTGGAAACCGAACTTAAAGGATCCTTCAGATACTAGCAACAGTGCAGAGCTTCAAAACTCATAAATTATCCATTGTCCGAAAGCGACCCTTGACATTTTGCACACATTTACAAAACATTACTTTTTATTGCTCTTTTACAAAAGAGACCCAATTTCGATCGCAGTAGGAGGTTTGTCAGCCAAGAAAATCTCTCTGCTGCTTCGCGTCAATTCGATTCCCACATCAAAGGGATATCAAAAGAAACCGAAGTTGAAGCCAGTCTCTGAAGGGTCCTTAAAGCTGCCTTAAACCTCTGGCAACTTAGAAAGCTTAAAGTGCGGCTCTATTGATATTTCTATGATGTGGTTTCGGAGATCGATGCTCGCTGGAATCGAAGCTCACAAACCTCCTAGTGCGATAATTGCATGAGAAGGGCGTCTCTTTTGTAAAAAATCAATAAAAAGTAATGTCCTTCATTGTAAATGTGTGCAAAATTAAAGCTTCCTTCAAACTCTGGCAACATGCAGAGCTTCAAAAGTCATAAATTATCCATTGTCCGAAAGTGACCCTTGAAATTTTGCACACATTTACAATGAAGGACATTATTTTTTATTGCTCTTTTATAAAAGAGACCAGTTCCACTGCAATTATCACACTAGGGGTTTGCGAGCGAGGACTCGAGCGAGCTTCGATTCTCAAAAACCACATCAAAGAAATATCGATAGAACCGAACTTTCAGCTTCCCAAGTTGCCAGAGTTTGAAGACAGCTTAATGTAGTCAATCGGCCTTACTCCCAAATACCAAATCTATACAAATGCATTGCATCTTTTGTATTTTACAACATAAAATACACTAATTATAGTCCATGTTCCATCATCGTTATCTATAATTAATTCTGAACGGAAATTTTCCTGTCGCATTTTATTATTTATTATCTATTAAATCTTTAGTTTGTAGCACATCCAAAAAACTTTGCGTATCTAACCATAAAGTCTTCGAGCGTTCGTGCAACAATTTCTTTCGATATTACCTTATATTGCTCTTATAACAACAAACGTAAATTTCCCATGAAATAATTTTCGCACACCTACTTTGATGTAACCAAATAATTTAGGTCGTCCTTTGAAATAATTATAAATGCTACAATGATCTTCTATAGCATATATAAGCTTCGTTTCTGTTAGAATAGTTTAACATCAATGAAATGATCTTCAAACTGTTAACATTCGTAAGCTATGATGTAATCAGGTTGATAATTAGTTGAGACCTTGATATACTTACAAATTTTTAAAGAGCTTTGGAGCAAATGAGCTCACAAACATTTTTTCTTTCATTTAACTAGAATTTAACTGCTAATTTTAACATAAATATTTAAAGCAAAATTTATGTTATTTATTTATTTATTTATTAACTGCATATTGATAAAAAGTGCATAAAATTATTGAACTAAATTTTTTGAAAATTCTTTTTCCATAAGATTCTAAATTCAAAACACATTCTAAATTATGTTCTGTATAATTGCTATTTATCTTTTTATTATATTCGATTATAAAAGTAATCTCTTCGAAGATTACTCGCGTATTATGTATGACAAATACCACTCCTCCAAATTATTATTGATTATTGAATAAAAAAGTTCCTAAATTTGGCAAAAGTGATTGAAGGCCGCATGTCTATATCTATTGTTTATATCTGTACTATTCAGATTTGATTTAAGTGCATCTTGGATTTTTATTTGATTATTTATTTATTTATTTATCTTTACACATGTGACTTTTACTTTCCGAACACTATAGTGAGGAAAGTATTGTAATCATGTCCAAAATCCGAATTTGAGATTTTAATGTTTCTATACGTTTCGAGGTCCCCCGAGCCCGTTTCCAGTATTTTTAATTAACACGCTTTTATTAGCTTCACCTGTATGTATGTATGTTTGTATGTATGTATGTATGTTTGTAACTGCTCTGGGAGCAAACAAAAAATTTATATTGTAAAAAAATACATTCTCTACGTGAACGATGTGGCGTTGAGGTAAGGCGCCGCGCTACGAACCTAAAGGTCCAGCGTTCGATCCCAGTCAGAGGAGAATTTTTAAAAATGATTTTTGTTTAATTCTAAGTAATTTTAATTAAAGGTTTAAATGTTTGTAAATATTATGGTGTGTCACTCACACGATTTTCTCTTACCCTGCATTTTAATACTAAGATAGATATTTTGTGCTTTTTTAGTTCACATTTCGACAAAAGTATGTTCTTTAATTTTTTAAAACTATAACATTATTACGATGATGTATGTATATGTGTATGTCTGTGAGTGAACACGCTAGCGTCTAAACGCTTTGTTCCAAGAAGCTGAAAGTTGGTACGCATGTTGCAAGTCACCATAGCACGAACTCTATCGATTTTGATGAATCTAGCACTTATAGTTTTTTCACAGGGACACAAACAAAAATTCTTTATCATTAGGGCCTATGGAACCAAAATCTCAAAAGTGCGATAGCATCTAAACGCCTTATTCAATTGATCAAAAAATTTTTACACATATTATAGGTCACAGGTACTGAATCTGTATAGATTTTGAAGAATCTAGCACTTATTGTTTTTTTACAGGGACACAAAGAAAAATTCTTAATCATTATAGCCTATGGGGCAAAATTTTTAAAAGTGTGATAGCGTCTAAACGCCTTATTAATCTGAGTAAAAAAAATGTACACAGTTTATAGGTCACAGTTGCATCAACGGTATAGATTTTGGTGAATTTAGCACTTACAGTTTTTTTACAGGGACACAAAGAAAAATTCTTTATCATTATGGCCATAGAATCATTTTTTTAAAATTGCGATAGCATCTAAATGTTTTATTCAATTGAGCTGAAAATTTATATGAATATTATAAATCACTGTTACACTAACCATAAGCATTTTGGTGAATCTAGCATTTATAGGTTTTTACAGGGACACAACGAAAAATTCTTTATCATTATGATCATTTGGACTCAAAGTTCAGTAGCGTTAAATAAAACATCGTGTAATATATGGAGAAAAATACTCAAACACTCTATTATGGTTTTTTCTCTTTTGTTTGTTTAACAACTCCACTTTCTTAACTTTATCTACAAAATTATTAATTACTCAATGTTCGGAAAGTCGAGTGGAGTCACTCCAGATTTTTTTTTTTTTTTTTTTTTTTTTATGCAAAAATTCCCGTTATAAATTTGTATATGATGTTCATTTTCATTGAAGGAGCAGTCTTTTTGGATAATACAGAAAAATTACATAAGTGAATTTTCCCTGCATCATAATAAGTTAAATTTAAAGGTACGGTTATATATAGGTGTATGTATATATATACTTTATTGATCTTATTGGATGGAAAGTAAAATCTTTCTGACTAGTGCTGGGCGATGTTGACATTTCTTAAATCGATATATCGTTCATCTTAAATACCGACATAAGGATATATCGATTTAATGTAGCGTTACCAACTGTAGGGATTAGTCCCTACACGTAAGGACTAAAAAAAAAAAAAAAAAACGACCGAGACAAGGATTGAACTGAAAACCTTCTTGTCTCAAATCAAGCAATCTGGCACTGTACCACACTTTTTTGCCCACTAATAAAGTTTCGAGCATTTTGATAACAGGGATTAAATTTTCTAAGGTTTTATCTTGGCCTATGGCTGAGTTGTTGCACAAAATTTGCCCTTTATCCTACGTTTTCGAACACACTCTTTAATTCAATCTTAGTTTAATTTCAATAGGAATTTTACTGATTGATACTTCCCTTGTAAGTGGATGTATGGTAGCTCCAAATTTTGGCGCAACTTAAATTCAATCGCAAGAAGTAGAAAACTTAAAAAAAAAGGTTGAACCATTTTATGATATTGCTTATAATTTTACTCCATATACAGTTGGCAGCAAAAGTATTCGAGCGCTAGAAATAATGCCTATATATATATATATATATATAAAGTACTCTTTATACTGAGGTGCAAGTATGTAAAACTTTTTAGGAAATTCTGTGCATTATTTTTTGCGCTAAATTCGTTGGAAATTTTTTTTTTTTACTCAAGCAGATGGATAATTTCCAAAAATGGTCAAAACGTTCTTTAGACTTCTCGAAACGTGTAAATTCATTGCAAACCACAAGATAAAAATTTTTACAAGTACTTTCTTCTAATGATTACCTACAGAAGAATGCAAAAACGCGAAAATCAACAATGAACCATAAAAAAATTATATTAGTTTGACAAAATTAAATTTTTTCCTCGAAATTATTATTTTTATCACAGAAATATTTCCCATTGACTCGTGACGTGACATTTCGTGAGTAACCTTTAGAACATATGAAGCACCCCAATTTATTTATTTAATTTTTAACTAATTGATAAATTCAGAATTTTTTTATTTCTTATTAGTTCTAATGCATTACAATATTTACATTCTCCACATACATGCAAACGAATTACAAAATGGCTTCACACAAGATATTAAATTTCTATAGTGCTTTGAATCTCCTAATAAATGTAAATTAAAATTTTCTAAAATACAATTTCTTTCAAAATTCACGAGATTTTTCTTTTTATATTGAAGTTTAAAATTTTTACTTATGTTAGATTAAATTACATCAAGACTAATTACAAAAAGACTAATAATTGGCTTAGTGTAAGAAAGAAAATTAGTAATAGAAGGAAAAACAGTTTGGTACACACTTGAAGACAAAAAAAAAAAAAAAAAAAAAAAAAAAAAGCATCAATTTTACCTTATTCAAAATTATTTTTTAATACCCATACTATATACTGTTAAGTAATTGATTTCGAAATAAATAGAAATCAGATAATTAAATGTTAGAATAATCATATCTAAGATGACGCTGCTGTTTGAATTAATTTATTTTTGACAATATGACTTCATAGTCTTTACTGAAATTAATAAATTTAATGAACGAATATTATTAATTGCAGGAAATATTAATAAAGAATAGTTAATTATTCACTTATCTAATAAACAGAAACTGGAGTATCTTATTTTTTAATTATAGGAACAGGAACTATAATAAAAATAGCCGAAGAAAATACTAATATTGATAAAGTAAATCTCCAGTAATCAAACGAATTTCGAATGAATGAATGAATAGATCTCACATCTCGGTTTTCATTTCGTTACTACGCATGCGTTCCTAAAACCGTAATCCATTCGAAAGAATGCTTCCTCGGGTCGGGTCTTAAACCGATATTCTCTTCGCAGTACGCTTGCGCAACACTAAATCAAAACGGCTCCTCTCTTGATTCTTTGCGGTTTGATTGAGTAAAGATTTTCATGATTTAGCTGTTTATGACTGCGTAGACTTTACACTAAACCGGTATCCGACTGAATGAATATCCATCTGGCATTATTCCAGCATTACTGAATCGGTTTAGCGTGGCATCAGAAGTTCGCGTTTTTTTTATGTTTCTGCATCAATATTTCACGGAAGATGAAATATTTAAATCGAATAAACGATATAAGCGTTAAATCGATATTTGATTTTACATCGATATAATGCCCAGTCCTATTTATGACTGATTAAATTATTCTAGAATAATTGTCAAGTATTTAAAACGTGTAACTATTCAAAGTAACAAGTGATCCCCCCCTTTCCTCTCAGCGACTGCCTTATTTTCAATATTATTTTGAACATTTTCTCAATTTACATTGTGGACTTATCTCTAACAGATGAAAAAGTAAAGCAAGTTTCAATATTTTTGGATACTCTGTATATCTAAGATAAATATTAATCTATTAGTATGCTTCAAAGATTAGTCCGTTTATCCGTCTCAGAATGGTTCTCGATATAAAAAGTAATATTAATTTATCATACATATGCTCACGAGAAAGTAAATGTATTAATTTTTTTCATACTCTAGATTCCTTATTACCTTATTGCTTGCTGATGGAAACCTATAAAAGGATAGGTAACTTAAGAAAATTCAAGAACCTTTAGTAATTAACGTTTCTAAGTTTCGAAATTATTTAGTATATTTTAAATGTATGAAGGTGACCTCCATATCTTTAACAATTTTGTAGATATACATATGTGTTTGAGTATAAGTCAAAACGAATAGGAGAATTGCAGGTAATAAAGGAAGAAAAGAAAAAGAAAATATAATATGAAAGAATAGAAACCCATCTTCTATGCACTTCATATACAGTGATCACTTTTTAATGTGAACTTCGCGTGAATAACCAGCATGTATACAAACATGCCCCGCCTCTCTGTAAATCATGATGTCACTGTAATTTAAAGACATATATTAACTGTAAAGAAAAAAAAATTATGGAGAAGAACAAGACAGAGAAATATTATAAGTTGTTCGTATAAGAATAATTTACTTAATTTTCTGAAACATGAATTATTACAGGTCTTGTACCAGCAGAGTACAAAAACTTTCTAAATGTGTAATATTTCTTGTGTTGATATAATCTTCGTCGATATTTATTCTACGTGAACTGTGATTATTTGACATAAGTGTAAGATAATTTTTCTTTTCATTTTAAATAAAGTACAGAGGATGTAATATATAAATGTAATAATGTGTATAAAAGCCTAGATTATTATATACAATTAATGTTTTGCCATAAATATAAAATTTTTGTTAAGATAACTGTCTTTCTTACCTAAAAAATGTACAAAAATCTGGTGTGAAACAACCACACGACTTCCATTACCCACTATTGCACATATTATATACATTTTTTGGAGATTATGTGATCAGAATATATGAAAGTGATCTAAAGAAGTAGAAACCTAATATTTTTGAGGTAAGATAAATTTTATACACATGTAAAGACATATAAAACGAAGCTTAGATATAGCGAGGTTAAAAAAAAAAAAAAAAAAAAAAAAAAAAAAAAAAAATGGTAGAGTTATTTTTTTGAAACACCGATTTTCCAGATCTACCGAAACTTCTGATCTACCTAAACAGGGTAGCTGTTAATTTTCCTCTAATAACTACGTGATGCATAAGAAAAAAATGGATTTATATAACAATTTTCAAGAAAATCGTTAGAGCCGTTTTTGAGATATCAACTTTTACCAAAACTCAATTAGTGACAGAAAAACAATAATTACATACAAAAGCATATTTAAAAGTGAGTTAATATGGCGAGTTTGAAAATAATCTGTACAGCCGTTTTTAAAGGAACGCCCTTGCTAGACCTGACATTGAGCTGTTTATACAGGACGCCTACCAATTTTCCTGAACTAACCAACTATATCATTCGAAAGGACATCAAATAGAGTGTTTATACAGGAAATTTGGAGAAAATCGTTGGAGCCGTTTTTGAGATACGGACCGGATATTTCCGGTTTCCGATGTCCCACTTCCGGTTTTTCAATTTTCACCAAAATTTGGAAAAATCATCTGTATACCAGACTTGTTTCAATCCTAAAGTGTCGTAGTTCTATCTTTATTAGTTTCCGAGATATAATAGGCAGAAAAATCTACACACACACACGCACACATACACACTGACCAATTACCAAAAATCACTTTTTTGGCCTCAGGGGACCTTGAAACGTGTAAATCAGGTAATCTCGATATCGAATTTTCAGACCGAATACAATACTTCCATTACCTACGGTAGTAGGGTGATGGAAGTAAAAATACCCTTATATTTACCGAACATACATTACGTAATGAAAATTAGTATTATAATCATGAAAAAATTTGGTTATCGATACGTTTTGAAGTCTCTCGAGATTTTTTTTTTTAGATATTGTTTTTGTAATACGATAACGTCTAATCGATTTGATCGATTGAACTGAAAGTTGGTAGGAAAGAAGAAAGGAAGGTAGACATTTTTGTGCGATTTTGAAAAGCGATCCCTCCGTAACAGACCGAGATACGCAAAATAGCATCTGCATCATTCGAAAAACCGTTTATGTTACGAATTTTTTATATTAAAAAAAATTAAAGATGTCCAAAATTTCGCTAACTTCCAACCATCTCTTTTTGAATCACGCCGTGCAAAGAGCTAATCTTTCAATATTTTAACGAAAGGTACAGTCGGGGGAAAAAAAAAAAAAACGCAACACCCGCTGTAATTTCGTTATTAATTGACCCAGGGACATCTAATACACATCATTCAACAGAAAATTCAAAGCACTTTCTGAATATGTCGTCACATTTGGAATTAGGGGTCATCAACATATTGAAATGAGAGCCAACTTTGATTTTTTCAGTAGCAACACCGAAGTTTGACTTCATTTTCGAATTTCTGAGAGTCTGGCAATGCGGAAAAGTATACTATTTGTATACTTTATCTTTAGTATTTATAGAGTTATAATCAAAAATGTGTTGGGGGTTATCTATAAATGTAGAAAAATAAAATTAAGATCCCATACGATATAGAGAAAAATTTTAATCTTTCACACCGGAAATCTTTCAGGAAAAAAAGTTATTTATAAAAATTAATAAAACGTTGCCTCGTTTTCAGTTCCTTAATTATCCTGAATTCAATTTTTTAGATTTATATATACTTCAGTACTTTTTTAGATAATTTCACGACCATTTAAATACATTACACTTGCGATTACTCCATACAGTACTCTGTGAAAAAAGCGCAATATTTTTCAAGTAAAAGTGTCTATTATGGCTGTACTGATCACCAATAAAGCTTAAATTTTCTTTCGTAGGTGTAACATAATATACGAAATGAAATAATATATATATATATATATATATATGTACAACAACGCATAAACTAAATCTTTTCGGATAAATTATTGTAAGTGTTCATGAAGTAAATATTAAACAATTTTAATCGCACTTACCAGTTTTGGATCAGTTGAAATCTTTGGAACTGTGCGATTCGTTTTATAATTTCTATGAAAATATAAATTTTTAATTAACCCTTTCGCGACCGCTTACGTAGATTCCCACCATTTGAAAATCTGTAACTCTGTCAGTGGGCGTTTCTTTCGTAATTTGTGTGTTACTTATTTCTTAAGTGTGTACCCTGTGTTCATATTTTTGCAATAAAATATACTATGGATAGAAATATATTGATTAGAAAGAATATAATTATAATGTATATTCATTTGTAATATAATTGTGAATACAGAAAATTTGTTCTGAAATATTTTATTTTGAGAGCATAACTCCCGTAGGCGGGTCTTACTGTAAAAAAGACAAAATCCTGCAGTCGCAAAAAGTGTTAAAATATATTTATAAAAGTTAAAGTATGTTTTTAAAAATGTATAAAGTTAAAATATATTAATAAAATTTTAAAGAATAAAGTGTCCTTAAAATAATAATCGTCCCCCTACAAAATAAATAAGTAAATAAATAAAATAAAATAAAGTAATATATGAAGTAAATTATTAAGCCTTTTTTAACTATGACGGTAGTTAAGAAACGATTTTACATTTATGTCTTGCATTCCAATTCCATTCGTTTTTTATATTTGACAATTTCACATTAAACCTATTTTCCTATTTAAAACAGTAAACCCCGCCTGTTTAGTTAATTTTTTTCTTCTACTGTTTGCTTGAAAGATTCAAAATTAATCACCAATTAATGGATGAAGTAAATACCACTTGTGCATATTTTTGTCAACATAAAATAAGGGGTTTAACACGAATACTCAATGTTTACTTTTCTTTACTGTATTGTTTTGTTTTGAAGAACGATGAAGGCGGGGCTTATCTTCTTTAGAAAACAGGAATTCTTGATGCTAACACTAATGTCTGAAAATCATCATTTTTGTTTCATTTCTGTGCGTTTGACGTTGTTGTTATATAATTTTGCCCGTAATTAAAAAATAAAAGTATTTTGTTTAATTTTCTTTGTTATTTTTTAAGATTTGATTCGTTATCTCATGCAAAACTATATAAGAGACGGCCCCCTAAACCACTCCAAAAGAAAGATTTATTTATATCTCGAATACTAATAACTGGAATGAGCTGCAAATTTGCACACCCATATTTTTCAGCATTAGGATTCATTTTATGTAAAAATTAATATAGGTCATAATTCATAATTTTTATGAATATGAATTTATTAATATTTTTCAGAATTAAAAATATTTTCCAGAATCAAAAGTAATGATGGATTATGTTTGGGTTTCTTCACTGTATCTCGTAAAAAAAAAAAAAAAAAAAAAAAAAAAAATTATATCGATCAAGTTATTTTTTATGAAGATATTAATAAAAGTTTGAAATATGAATTTAACATTAGCACCTTCAAACTTTGAACGCTTATAACTCTGTGAAAAAATGAGTAAAATATACAACCAATATACTTTTTCGCGTTGTCGCGATCCCAGGAATTCAAATATAAAATAAAAATAGGGTGTTACCATTGAAAAAATCAAAGTTGGTGCGCGTTTTAATATGTAAACGACCCCCAATTCAAAGTTTGAGTTCATTTTCTGAAACTACTCACAATTCCCCGTAGAATGATACCTATTACATTTTTCTACATTGATTAGCAACGAAGTTACTTTGAGTGTTGCGTTTTTTTTTTCCCCGATGTACCTTTAGAAAGCCATTGAATTTCCTTTCCAACCGTTAAAACTTTTATCAAAATATAGATTAGCGATTCATATTTTTTTTTTTTTACGAAACATCGAATTCTTCGCTAATCATTTTATAACTCAAAACGTTTTCAAGATAAATCAATTATTATTATTATTATTATTATTATTTTAAATATCTCAATGAAAGGAACAAAACCTAAAAAAATTGATATCCGATTGCAAAAGCTTTGCGAGTCATGGACTTTTCTTTTGTGAAACGCGCAAATGGACTTTCCGATACTCTCATTTTGAGCTTTTTCTATAAAATTTTCAATTCAAATTTTGTGCAAACGAACAAAAATACAGGAAAAATATTTGTCCCATTTGAAAGTAGGTTTATTCACAATTCCAATGACGTAACTTTATTTATGAAAAATGCGAATATTTAATATTTTCAACATAAAAAAAAAAGAAAAAATTGAGCTTTTCTGACTTACTTTTGTGCATTTCATTTTGAATTACCCCACACCAAAAATCAATGGATTGATTTCTTAACTATAGGTATTATCAGAAAGTCCGTTTTATTCTCTTTCCAATCTTAAAAAATGTTAAACAAATTGTGGATTAAAACAGGAATAAACTACTACGTCAGAAACGCCAAAGAAAAATTGTTGAGGTGCATACAGCTGTTTCGGTAGCCTAAAGCGTACCGTCTTCAGTGCAAAAATAATTCTTAATCTGGAGAAGTACTCGTATATATAGGAGAGGGACCGGATTTAGTTCAACCAATAGGATTACGGAAGAGGTGGGGAGTGTGGCCAATAGGAATTAAGGAATGTGTAGCTGTGTAAACAGTAGAAAAATTAAGGAAATACTTTGATTGAATTCTTTTAGCACTGATGACGGTACGCTTTAGGCTACCGAAACAGCTCTATGCACCTCAACAATTTTTCTTTGGCGTTTCTGACGTAGTAGTTTATTCCTGAATTCTTTTTGCACTGAAGACGGTACGCTTTAAGCTACCGAAACAGCTGTATGCACCTCAACAATTTTTCTTTGGCGTTTCTGACGTAGTAGTTTATTCCTGTTTTAATATTCCTACGCCAAGTATACTGCTATTAAAATGTGGATTAGTGGGTCATATTTTTAAATTTATGTAACATTGAATTTTCCCCTAGACATTTTAAAACCAAAACGTTTTCGAGATAAATAAATTATGTTCTCTTGATATATTTAAAAATATGTCACTGCTACCGCTGTTTTTTTTTTTTTTTTTTTTTTTTTTTTAAGTTAATTTCTGTAGAAATCGACATATTGCAATCATTTCGTTTATCTATCTATCTATCTATCTATCCATAATGTAAATTTTGTTATCACAATAATTCCCGAAATAATACTTCAAATCGAGCCAAATTTGGACAGCGAACCTATTTTGTAAATATCTTGGATGAGTTCATTAACCATGTTGCTCCGTCATTTTGTTTTCAAGTGAAGACCATTTAAAACTTTCAGATCTACATTATAAAAAGTGTATTTAAAACCGGATTTGCTTGAATTTTGATGTATACATAGACCACATAAGCGTCTCAACTAAGCTTATAAATGAACTTTATTCGCCCTTTTTAACAAAGTGGCAGATATCTTAAATTAAACGGAACCACTTGAAATCAGGCTACCACTTGAAAATTTATCATCAAGATAACTTTTTAAATACTGAATCATTTCGAACCAAAGTTGGACAGTGAATTTATCATACAAATATCTTGAAAAGAGAAATTGTTCCGACATTTTCTTTCCAAGATGCGATCACTTGAAATCAGGTTTCCACTTGAAAATAAGCCATCACGATAACTTTTGAAATACTAAACTAATTCAAAATTCAAACCAAAGTTGTACAATGAACTTTTCATACAAATGCCTTAGATGATTTCGCTGCGCAAGTTGCTCCGCCATTTTATTTCCAAGTGGCGGCCACTTGAAAATTTATCATTATGATTACTTTTGTAATATCGAACCAATTCAAATCAAATTTGTGCAGTTGACTTATCATTCAGATGTCTTAGCTATGTTCATTGGGTATGTCACTCATTCCTTTAGTTTCCATTATGTGTCAACTTGAAATCATGGTGCCTCTTGAAAATTTCTTATCACGATTACTTTTGAAATACTGAATTAATTCTAACAATTGTAAAGTAAACTTATCATACAAATACTTATAGATGATTCTGCTGGGCAGGTTGCTCCACCATTTTGTTTCCAAGTTGCAACCATTTAAAATCAGGCAGTCATATGAAAATTTCTTATCACGATAACTTTTCAAATACTGAATTAATTCGAACCAAAGTTGAACAGTGAACTTATCCTGCAAATATCTTGGATGATTTCACTGAGCAAATTGCTCTGCCAATTTTTTTCTTCTTCCAAATTGTGGCCACTAAAAATCATACTGCGACTTGAAAATTTGGTGCAATAATAACTTTCGAAATACTGAACTAATTCAAACCAAACTTGACAATGAACTTATGCTTCAAATACTATCTTGGATAAATTTGCAACTTGCTCCGCCATATTGTTTTTAAGTGGCGGACACTTGATAATTTATTATCATGATAACTTTAGAAATATTTAATCAATTCGAACCAAAGTTGGACCGTAGATTTAACAGTCAAATACCTTAAATGATTCGGAGAAGTTGCTCCGCAAATTTGCGTACAAACTGCGGCTACTTGAAGGCTGCCACTTGAAGGCTGCCACTTGAGAACTTGTTATCACGATAACTTTTGAAATACTGATTTCATTCGAACCAAAGTTGGATAATGGATTTATCTTACAAATATCTTGGATTAATTGACTGAGCAACTTGCTCCGGCATTTTATTTGCAAGTGCCGGTCGCTTAATTTGTTAACACGATAAGTTCTCAAATACTGAATTAATTCGAACTAAATTTGCAGAATAGACTTATCTCAGAAATGCACTTGATACGTTTGTTTGCCAACTTGATCCTCCATCTTGTTTCCAAGTGCTAGCCGCTTGACAATTTCAAATTCACATAAAAAAGGTATTTATGAACCTATTTTCTTAAAACTACTTATGTACAGTCACCCCCCCAAAAAAACGCCACCCCCCCACCTAATTTTGCCGTAAATTATCGAAGAAACATGCGACTGGTACCAATCAGTTTGTAATAACGTCTAGTTTATAATGTTATAGATAGATTTTACTTAGGGGGTCGTCTACATATTAAAACTGACATCAACTTCATTTTTTTCAATGGTAACCCCCATTTTTTATAATTTATTTGAATTCTTTGGATCAAATCATCACGGAAAATGGTATAGTTTATATATTTCGCTCAATTTTTCATAGAGTTATAAGCTGTCAAAGTTTGGGGGCGCTAACGTTAAATGAATGTGAGAAACATTAAATCATATCTTCCGAAATAATTATGATATTTAAATTCTGTTTTTTTTATTCGTTAGAATGAAGTAACCCAAACATATTCCATGCAAATTTTTGCTAAAAAAGCATTTTTTGAATTATGAAAATTATTAATAAATTCATATTTGAAAAAATTATGAATTATGACCTATGTTAATTTTTGCACGAATAGAACGGGCATCATCAAAAACATAGGTTTCCAAATTTACAGCTCGTTCCTAACATTATTTTTTGAGTTACAGTGATATTTCACTTTTTATTCCTGTTAGGGGGCCGTCACTTGTTATAATCTGTATCCTCTATAAGTAAATGTTTGTATATAATTTGACGGAAAACTATTTTAATTTACCTTTATGTTATTTTTATTGTTTCCTAAGCAATATTTCGATGTTTATTATACAAATTGGCATATTTTTGTAAAGTTATCACAATGTAGGCGAGGGATTGTGAAAGAATTTCAAAAGCCTCTGATTCGCTGAAACACTATTTAAAAAAAAAGACAAATTTGCGTATTCCTATTTGACTCTATATGTGACGCTGGTATGCATAAATCACAATGGTATTTACTACATCGATTATTGAAGACAAAACTTAAATGATTTAATTACAAATATGCAAAATTATTTTGCTTTATATTATAAAGTTTTAGAAAATTTGTGAAAAGGCGTGGCTATTTACATTAAGCCTTAAAAGGAAGCTATGTTGCTGTTTGTCGATGCTGCGAAATTTACAAAATATATTTGTGTTAATATACTATACAGATAGAAGAATAATTATATAATATCAACAAATCTTCTTTAATCAATATGTTTATATACATTACTGTATGGAAATGTTTATATATGAATATTGTATTTATTTTTAATGAGATATATAAACACAAAATACGAAAAAAAAAAAGACGAAAATGTGTTATAAATTTTTATAAATCAAGCAAAATATATATGCATACTTGCCAACCTAACCCGTAACATTGTTAGTTCCCGCCCCTGTCTGTACACAATTTAATTTTTAGAGTAATTAACTTCAAATACATTTATGATTAACTCATTGAGCGCTACGCGAATTCTTTTGGAAATCCCATTCAGGCCACACGTGCTGCTTAGAAGCGTGTTATGTTTATCGAGTTTCAATAAACCCCATTAGGCCTTAACGATATAATCCTATAAAAATCCTATTTAAAAAAAAAAAAAAAAAAAAAAAAAAACATGAAGTAAATTTTAAATAAATTGTCAGTAATTACTTAAAACTATGTAAGTTCTGTAGTTTTATATCATATTTTACGCTGCCGGCTGACTTAGCCTAAATGGAAAGATCAGTGTCAGCCACCGATGGCTGACACGGCTCTAAAAAGACTGATGTGAAAAAAATGTACAGAAGGGGGCGGGACCAGTAATCTTCCGGGATAGGTTGACAAGAATGTATATACATAGAGCAATGCCACAAAATGTTCTTTATTTTTCATGAACCAGATGAATGGTATTTTTTTCTGAATAGTCTATGTATTAAATATAATGCTGCTTTAAATACCCTTTAAATGAAAAGTTTTATTACATAAAGTAATTTTCTGGCACTCTACAGCTCCCAAATGACACATAATACAAAACCCCGCCTTTTTCCAGTGTTTAAAGGGTATTAACGTTTAATATGCTTTATATTCGTTTTGATCTTTCTTTCTCCTCCTTATCTTCTTCTTTTTCCTTAAAAAAAAAAGAGTTATGTAACATTTTGACCTTTTCAAGTGAAAATTTAGATTAAGGGTAGTCAGCCTTTCTACACCCACCGTCCACTTCGGTATCTGTGTTAAAGTGTAGAATTTTAGGACATCCCATTAAGTAGTAGGATTTATTATTTTACATATTAATTTGTTACACATTATAAAATATAAAAGCAAAAGAATATCGTGGAGATTTATGTAAAAGTTTTTAATAATGTCATGAAAAAAAATAATAATAATAATTAATTAAAAAAATAAATAAATAAAAATAAAAAATTCTGTTTTAATATTTTAAAAAAGTCAATTAAAGAAAATGAAAGTACTGCAGTATCAGAACAAACTCCCATTGTCACTGTGAAACGGCCGTGGGAACCAGGTTGAGTGCCGCCGTCTCAGACAATTATACGGCAGCTTGAGTTAAAATAATTTTGAATTTTTAAACAAATTTAAAACCATTCATCTTTTTTTTCTTCTTTTGATAGATATTTTAATATCTATTCAAGCTATTTAATTTTCTTCGTATGAAGTGAACTATCTGATGTTTAATCAATAGAAACCAATAAAAATCTTTTAATTCATAAACTAACTCAGAAAGTTCTGTGAATCAGTCATTTTTTTTATTTTATAATTAACATTTCTGAAATTTTTTTCCGGTGTGAAACTTAATAAATAATGTATACTGGGTGGTAGATCGTGATTTATATTTTCTAAATGTATAGACGGACCCCTGATACATTTTCACGTGTAACTCTATTCAAAAATGATTTAAGGTATATAAATAGGTATGTTTTTCGAACCGCCTTGATCTCAGAAATCTGAATATGAAGTCAAAAATAGGGGTTGCCATTGAAGAAAATTAAGTTAATGCCAGTTTTAATATGTAGACGACCCCTTAGACAAAATTTAACTATACCGTTATAAACTAGACGTTATTACAAATCGATCGGTACCAGTCAAATGTTTCTACGATAATTTACGGCGAAATTAGGTGGGGGGGGGCGTTTTTTTTGGGTGACTGTACATAGCCACATGAATAATTCCACCAAGTATATTAATAAATTGTAGCCGTCATTTTGTTTCAAAATGGTGGCTACTTGATAAGAAAAAAAAAAATCAACCTATCCTTCCAAATGAACCGGGAGGATTTTTTTTTTTTTTTGTCAAGTGCTAATAGGCAGGTTGAGCCCTGCAGGGTTAATGAGCGAAGCATATCGGGAGGGGCAGCAAAGCCTTCATTGAGGGTTGGTGAGCGAAGCGATCAGGACACAGTGCCCATAGTAATGTAAAAGATAATGTCATTATCTAAAAAATATAATGTAAATTGATTTTAAACGATTTAAATTGGCATAAGAAAAATAGTAATAAATTTGGGATATTTAGGCAATATCCTTTCGACAAATAAGCTAATGACGATTTTTCAGAATTTGCATTGACGCTTATTTTTATAAATAATTAAATTTAAATATTACTAGCTGGAACCCGTCGAATTCGACGATCACTTTATTGGCCGTAATGTTTCAAAAATCGTCGCATCATTATTTAAATGTATTTCCTGTTAAAACATCTAATATAATTTACGACATTTCACTTAAAAGAAAGTAGGAAAAATGCTTATAAATAGAAATACTATATATGACATCACTTTCTACAAAGTACTGTCAATGTGACGCCAAACTGACTCCAAATAAACAGATGCTATCTTTTATTTTCTATTACGTTTAATACTAAGACTATATTGTCACACAGATGTCGTGAAGAGTCAAAGTCAACACTCGAAGTTAAGTAAAGGGCGTATCAGATTCAGCAACTTTAGAAACAACCAATTTTTGAGCCGACTTTAGCGCCGATTTTTCCTCGACGAAAACACCGTAGAGGTTACAATAGTCGGGTGAAAAGTTGGATGAAAGAAGACTAACTTCTGACGCTTATCACTTTTCTTGGCGCGAATAAAATACGCAATGATTAGCGTTAAAATTCCTTTTCATTTGTGTAAAATATCGCATTATTATTTCTATTTTGATCTTTTTTACAACTATTGTCATAACGCCATACGAAAATAAAAACGATTAATTGAAAATTCTTATCATTTAACGGTAAAATAAACGTGCTTAACGATAATATTTCTTCTTCAAACCTCCACTTGAAGCGATTCCCATGTTCCGCCATCTTGGAAATATGACGTATCAAAATAGCGCATCCTGATTGGACGAATCCGAGGAGAAATTGAGTATACGGACAATTTTATCAAGGCAGCTCTGAAAAAGTTGGGCAACTTCGGTCTGCGCTATCACACTGGGAGTAGAGACAATTTTTTCCGAAAAATCGGAGCTAATCAGTGGTTGGCTCTAAAATCGCCTGTAAAGTCGTCGAGTCTGATACGCCCTTAACAAACGTAGTTTATTAGTAGAACAAACTTGTGACACAGCTACACTCGGCTGAGAACATCCATCAACTGAGGAACAAGTCGCTTATATACAATATTCGAATATTCCAGAATACAAGATTAACATAAATTAGAATATTCTAGAAACTGCTAGAATAGGAAATTAAATATGCAAAGATAATTATAATAATTTTGAAATAATTTTTAGAGTCTTTAAATTTACTTGCCCCCGGCTGGAATCGAACTGAGGCCGTCTGGGTGACAGTCCAGAGACATACCTCTACGCCACGACGGCTGCAAAGAAAGCCGACTTTGTGGCATTGCCCTCCTTTCAAAGAACAGCGTCTCGCTGTTTTAGGACTTCTGGGTTGAAGTAAGGCTCCTATATATACGAGCTGGCGCATCCGACATTTTTTTGCCTTAGGGTTGCCGCATGTACCCAGCGTGATAAACAAACGGCATCCATTGTTTCTACCGTCTTGCTCGTAATTTTAGTGAAATAAACTGCAATATGGGAGGTTGTTCAGTAATAAACTGCTGTAAACACTCCAGAAAAGGATACAAAATGTTTAGGTTTCCTTCGGATAATGCAAGAAGGAAAAAATGGGCTGCGAATTGTCGTCCAGATTCTTGGATCCCGGGACTTAATGCACAGCTTTGCATAGTAAGTTTTATTGTTATTCACTTATACTTTTCTTTGCATTTCTGACATTTATAATGTAAAAAAATTAAAAAAAAGTATTAATTTAATCTAAATATGTATTTTAATAACCATAAATTATTTTAAGAAACGCTTTTTTACTGTGTGTTTGTAGAGTCTTGGCGACGTTTTTTTGGTTCGCCAAAGTTGTCTTGTTTCCGTGTCCTGATAGTATTAAGTCGTTGAAAAAACTTTCCAATTTTAATTGGTACGCTCTTTTTTTTTTTTTTTTCCCTTTCAAATGTTATGAAATATTTAAGAAACAGAAACAGATAACTTGTGTTGCTTATCATTTTTGGTCGATTTTATTTTTAGATGAAAATTTCTTAAAACCACCAGTGAAGCGATAAAATCGCCAAGCGGAAATGCTGTCCTCTTACGAGGCAAAAAAATGGCGGTGATGCGCCGGCCTATTATTTATTTAAGGGGCTCTAGGTTGAAGCTCTAGTCCTCGAACGCGTCATGGGTCCATTGTAAGTACCGTTCGTTTTAGGAGGAACAACATCATCCTGTTTTTTTGTGTTCTCAATCTGCTTGTCCGGATCATGGTAGGGTTTCATACGTAGTACATGGACAACGTCTCTTGGTTTTCTTCTTCGCGAGGCAGGATCAAAATCTTGCACCTCATAGGTGACGTCTGATAAACGACGTAAAACCTGATATGGTCCAAAATACCTTCTTAAAAGCTTTTCGGAGAGGCCGACTTTCCGGACTGGAGTATACACCCATATGATATCTCCAGGAGCATAAGAAACCACTCGGTATCTGGAGTCGTAACGTCGACGGTCTTTATCTTGGGCTTTTAGAGTTCGCACTCGGGCTAGCTGCCTTAATTCTTCAGCTCTGGCAATCATCTTGGCGAGGTGATCGTCGTCGACATCATCAGGGCAAAATGGTAACATTGTGTCCAGCGTCGTTTCAGCCTCACGTCCGTGAAGTAAATAAAAAGGCGTGAATCCCGTAGTTTCCTGTTTAAAGGTGTTGTAAGCAAAGGTTACAAATGGTAGAATTTCGTCCCAATTCTTCTGTTCTGTATCCACGTACATGGACAACATGTCAGCCAAAGTTTTATTAAACCGCTCTGTCAGTCCATTTGTTTGAGGGTGATATGCTGTCGTCATCCGATGATCGATATTACACAATTCGACGAGAGCGGAAACAAGTTTGGATTGGAAGACAGCTCCACGATCCGTGATAATTACTCGGGGAGCTCCATGTCTTAAGAGAATTTCCTCGAGCAAGAACTTCGCTACTTCTTCGGCTTCAGCAGTCGGTAAGGCTTTCGTTGCTGCATATCTCGTTAAGTAATCCGTGCAGACTATGATCCATTTGTTCCCACGAGTAGATTTTGGAAATCTTCCTAGAAGATCGACTCCAATGCGATGGAAAGGTGCTATCGCTGGAGGAATGGAAACTAAGCGTCCAGGAGGTCGTTGAGGAACGGATTTTCTCCTCTGGCATTCTCGACAGTGCATCACATATCGAACAACATTTCTGTACATCCCAGGCCAGTAAAACCTTTTGCGGATTCTGTCATAAAATTTTGCAAAACCAAGATGTCCTGCGGTGGGAGCGTCGTGAAAATGTCTGAGTATGTCCACTTGTAGATGTTTAGGAATGACTGGCAGCCACGTTTTTCCATCAGGGGCAAAATTCTTTCTACATAGTACTCCGTCAATTAATTCAAAATCTCTTTTATCCGCGTTGGAGCGGTTATTCGAAAGAATAATTTTTGCGAGATCTGTGTCTTTCTTCTGTTCAATCGCAAGGTTCATACTCGTAGTCACAGCTAGAAATTTGTTTGACGTCTCAGTTTCTTCGTCCACTGGATTTCTCGAGAGTGCGTCAGCATCCCTGTGCTTCTTACCGGTTTTATATGTCACTGAAAAATCATGTTCTTGAAGTCGAAGGGCCCATCTTGCCAGTCTTCCTGAAGGATCTTTTAGACTCATAAGCCAGCATAGTGAATGGTGATCTGTAACAACAGTAAAATGTTTTCCGAATAGATACGGCCGGAATTTATTGATAGCCCATACAATGGCAAGGCATTCCCGTTCTGTGGTGGAATAATTCTTTTCGGCTTTTGCCAAGGTTCTTGAGGCGTAAGCTATAACTTTTTCGGCATTGTTCTGAATTTGGACGAGGACTGCCCCAATACCGTACCCACTGGCATCTGTATGAATTTCTGTAGGGGCACTTTCGTCGTACATTCCTAATACTGGATCAGAAGCGAGGGCTGACTTCAGACTTTTGAACGATTCGGCCTCTTCAGGACCCCAATGAAACTTCGCATCACCTTTTAGAAGCAACTGCAAGGGTTCTGCGAGATAACAAAAGCCCTTAATAAATATTCGGAAGTATGAGCAAAGTCCAAGAAAGCTTCGTATATCATGTACATTCTTCGGAGTTGGAAAATTGCTTACGGCTTTCACTTTGTCGGGATCTGGACGGACGCCATTGCTAGAAACAAGATGACCCAGTATTTTTACTTCTTTGGCCGCAAATAGACACTTCTTTGGGTTGAGTACAAGACCAGCTTCCTGAAGACATTTCAAAACAAGCCTTAGTCGGGTGAGATGGTCTTCAAAAGTTTCTGAAAATACTAGGATGTCGTCTAAATAGCAAAGACACACTGTCCATTTTAAATGGCGTAGCAACTTGTCCATCATTCTTTCGAAGGTTGCAGGAGCATTGCAGAGTCCAAACGGTATGACTTTGAACTCATATAAGCCTTCCGGGGTTATGAATGCCGTCTTCTCCCGATCCGCCTCGTCTACTTCTATCTGCCAATAGCCAGAACAGAGGTCCATGGAAGAAAAGAACTTGGTGCCTTTCAAACAGTCTAGCGTATCGTCGATACGAGGTAGAGGATAGACATCTTTTTTCGCGATCTTATTGAGCTTCCGGTAATCTACGCAAAAACGCCAGCTTCCATCTTTTTTCCTAACGAGCACCACGGGTGATGACCAGGGACTTGCAGATGGCTGGATGATACCTTTATCAAGCATTCTCTGAACTTCCTCACGAATTACGCTTCTTTCGGTCGATGATACTCGGTAGGCTCGTTGGCTGATTGGAGTATGATCACCTGTACTAATCCTGTGTTTCACATTCGTCCGTGAGGCTGTTGACTTGTCAGTCTTCTCGAAAATTCCGGAAAACTCTCGAAGCAGTTCGGCTAGCTTGGCTTTTTGTTCGTTGCTCAACTCGGGAGACAACATCCGGGAGCAGTCCATCGGGGAGGTTGACGTGTCTCGTGTATCCAGGCAATACGCCGAGTCGGCAATCGCACATAAATGTCCTTCATTCAGGGGCTCGGCTAGGCCTAAGCACATTCCTTTCGGAATGACTTGGCTCCTGGACTGGAGGTTGGCGACCCAGATTTCACTTTGCCCGTTATGGTACAAGGATAGCATGGACGGTATAGCGAAATTCTTCTCGAAGAGCAGATGTTTATTGCCATCTATGACGACATTTACGTCTCTTCGTACTTGGCATCCTGAAACTGCTATTTTAGTTAAAGATTGGGGCTTGAGAGTGTAGTCTCTCGTGGCATACAACCTCCAAGCGTCCATCGCTGCGAGGTCGTGACAAACGTCTTCTAAAAACAGTTCACTCTGTCCACAGTCTATCACGGCTTTAGAAGCTTCCAAAAAGTCCCATCCAAGGATTATGTCATGACTACAATGTGGCAAAACAATGAATTCAAATGGCAGCTCTCTGCTATTTATGTGAGCACGTAAAACACATTTTCCCATCGGCCGGACGAAATTTCCATCGGCGACTTTCAGCATAACGTTCTTGGCTTCAGAAAACAGAACCTTTTTCAGGGATCGACGATACTTATCGGAGACGACAGAAAATGAGGCTCCAGAATCCACTAGGGCTCGTATCGGCTTTTTATCCACGATTATGTCTAGTTGGTTACCAGTCATCTTTGCGGCCGACGGAGGATTTTCATTACATGCGGCCTCACCTCCTTGGAAGGTCGCTCCGTTTAGTTTTCCTCATTATTGCGGCTTGGAGATCGACTTGATCGACGATATGGCTACGGTGATCTGAAACGGCGTGTTGGAGATCGGCCTGTAGTTGGACTAGGAGATGAACGGCGAGTGAAGATTGGTCGGCGAAGTTCATCTTCTGCGTCAATTTCTTCAGGGTTCTGTCGGCGATGTCGATAGCTGTCGAAAATAGCTTTTCTTTCTCTGCAATAACGCACAACATGGCCAGGACGTCCACAGTGGAAGCAGACTGGTCTGTTGTCAGCTGTTCTCCAGAGGTCAGTTTTTCTCGGCTGCGTGGGTGATCTCTGGACAGGAACTCTGGATTCTCTGGTTACAGTGGCATATGTTGGTCGTCGGGGTGTTTTGGCAGGTGTTGATGAAACGGGGGCTAAGGCCCTTTGAACTTCATCTTGTGGCACGATTTAGTTTGAAGAGAATTGGAATTTATTGACAGGTTTAAAAATAACGTGAAAATTGAAACGCTTAAAAACTTTGGCTAATTTAAAACATAAGGGGGGATAAAAAGACAAGACAACAAGAGAACAAAGGCAAGACAACAATTAAACCTGATAATCTTGTTGTCTTGCCTTTTTATCCCCCCCCCCCTTATGTTTTAAATTAGCCAAAGTTTTCAAGCGTTTCAATTTTCACGTTATTTTTAAACCTGTCAATAAATTACAATTCTCTTCAACTAAATCCCCTGTTCCCGCGTTTCATAAGTGGGGTATCTATAATGTCCCTTGTAATAATTGTGATTTATCTTATATTGGTCACACAAAAAGAAATCTTGAATGCCGTTTACGTGAACATTCTCGGTATGTTGTTAATCAAGAAATTTCTAAATCTTCTATTGCAAAGCACAGTTGGGGATTTGATCATAGTTTTAATTTTAAGAGTGCCAAAATTATCTTTCATGCCAAACACGTTTCCGAACTGGATTTTTTGGAAAATTTAGCCATTTACCTTAATCGCGATAAAATTGTCAATGGTTGGTTGGTTGGTTGGTTGGTTAGGTTTTACGTCGCTCTAATGCTGCGCAGATGGGCAATTGGCGACGGTCTGGGACACACCCCTAGAGGTGGTCCGGAGACATGCCATCACAATTTTGATCCTCCACGGAAGGGATGGCTCTCCCGCTTCGGTAACCCCCAGAGGTATAATTTTTGATGGGAACATGGAGGACTTTGCGGCCACGACAGATTTTACGTGCACCAGCCACCATTAGTGTACACGACGGTCTTTGGCCGGCTCGAGTACCGAACCCGCAATCTTCCAATTACGAGGCCGGCGCTCTACCGACTGGGCTACCGCGGCCCTAAAAAATTGTCAATGAAAAAATCTGATTCCACTTTGCTGTCTACAGCCTAGAAAAAATTTGTTTAATTCAATTAAATAATTTCCTTCATTATGTTTATAACACAATAATAGTTATAATTAAATAATTCTAAATAATTAAATAATAATAAAATAATAATAATAATAATAATAATAAATTTTGATAAATTTACTTATTAGTATAATATTAATAAAAAAAAAAAAATTAATTAATAAAAAATGGAAAAAAATGAAAAAAAAATATATTGTTTATTCCTTTCCTCCCTCCTTTTGTTTTTGTGTGTGCATGTGTGTTCCTCTCTGATTGGTCCTGCATGGTGCTTCCTATTGGTTGTTTGTGTTGCTCCTCCCCCTCTGGATATTGCCCTGCTTTCAGTCTTGCTTTTGCCTCCAAGGCAGTAGCACATGTTTTTTTGCACCTGATGAAGGAAGGCTACGTCCTTTCGAAACCGGTTGTGCTGGCTTAAAATTTATGGTGTGTGAAGAAGTCTTATTGTCTATTAAATCACTATTAATTTTGTAAATGATATTTTCAATTCATAGTTAAACTCGGTCTTCTGAGAACTGTAAATTAAAGCTAATATTAAACCATCCATATAAAACGGGCTCAGGTTTACATCTGCATATACATGTGATTTACATGACAGATCCTGAATAAATAAAACATGTTCGACAAGATTGAAATTATCTCGAAATTAAAACTGTTCACAGATGTGTAAAATAAACTCTTAATTAAACAAACGAGGTTCCATCTCGTTTAAGTTAACATTTCAAAATGTTAATTCTAGTAAAATTTAAGCACTTTTAATCCTTTCAAACTTCCTGTAAAGAATGTTATTTGCAATCGGAAACCGGTTTCCAAACAATATTTTCGTTTTCATCATTTGATTAAATATTTGAAAAGCAGCTGTGCACGAATTTCGATCAATACTCTAATTTATAAATCTTTGTGAACTCATTTAAGTTTCAACGACATTAATGGTAGGTTATTTTAAGGAAATAAATAAATTGCATCTGGTTGCAGTTTAAAATTTCTGAAACTTTTACGCAAACTTTTACGAAACTTTTAATATGGTTATAATCTTAACAGCCAGGAAAATACTGTAAAATTAAAAAATAAATGTATACAGATTTCGTCGAATGTCAAAACGGTAAACGAATCATGATTTTTCTTTTTTTTTTTTTCTTTTTTTTTTTTTTTTTTTTTTAGTAATGTAATTAAAAATAGTACCTGTTCATATTTTCAGCAAGACCTGTTAATCATGCACACAACAAAACTTCAGAAGACCTTTCTCTATATCATTATACATAACAATGTCACTTACCGGTTATCATGCACAAAAATATAATTATCATAGTTTTATTCAATAAAAAATTTAAATAAGCAGTTTTGTGCAACTTTAACCAATAGATGCTGAGATATAACAATCTGAAAAATCGAAGAAAGCTAATAACAACAGAGTCTCTTTTGTTCCAATGTACATTCAAATTGAATAAACAAAACTTTGCACAACTTCTATCTTAAAAATAAAGTTTTATACTTTTATGTATCCTAGAAACTGGGATATAGCACTACCTAAACCAGAAAATATTGCATCATAGCAGCGTTACCTGTCGTCCGATATGCACCCAAATTGAATCAGCACAATTTTCCATAATATCCATCTCACATGCGAATTTTGATGCATTTACATATCATGGAAGCTGAGATATTTTCTAACTGTAAATAGGGTTAAATTGTAGCATAAAGCGCTACCTACCGATATGCCCATAAATTAGATGGACATATTTTCTCATCACGGTCCTCCATCATATCAATTTTTGTAAATTTGAACATAGTAAATGTTGAAATATAGATTTATCTTTAATGAGGTCACCTGTAAGGCAGAATATTCCAAAATCTAATCAACACCAATTTAAGTAAAGGTTTAATTAAGTATCAAGTTTGGTTAAATCCCGCCCATTGTTTCCAGAGATATAGCTTCCTTAAACTTTTACTAATACACACATGGACAGACATGCAGACACACACAGACAGACATTTTTCAAAAATGAACGAGTTGTGCTTAGGACAACTCAAAATGTGTAAATGCATCGAAAACCAAAAGTTTTATACAACAGAGCAGAGCGATGAATATTTAGCTTAATGAAATATATTATTTACCATAATGCTATGAGGAATTAAATTCCTGAGCACAGATTTTCTGGACGTTTTAAAATATTATAGTAAAGCACTTCCGAGAATGAACTTCCTAAAAAAGAATGTTATAGGCTTATATACTGGCAACCTTGTATATTTTCTGAAGATTATGTTCACACTACATGGTGGACATAAATATAATCTCATATTATTAAAACACGGCACAACCTGAAATACATTTCTATCAATTTTCAAACATTGCCGTACTGTAATCTAGTTCATTTGTATAGCCCTATAAACAAAGAGTGAATGATTTCTATACCATATTCTAGATGAAACATATTTTTACGCATATAAAAGATATATATTTAGTCAGCAAATTGTTAATGAACTTGGTAGAAATATAAATTATATAAATTTGGGCTATGTACATATAGGGTTTTAAGAAAATCGGTTCATAAATACTTTTTATGTGAATTTGAAATTTTCAAGTGGCTGTAACTTGGGAAAAAGAGGGCGGATCAAGTTGATAAAGAAATATATCAAATGCATTTCTGAGATAAGTCTATTCTGCAAATTTAGTTCGAATTAATTCAGAATGTCAAAAGTTATCGTGTTGACAAATTAAGTGGCCGCCACTTGAATTAAAATCGAGGAGCAAATTGTAAGGTAAGTCCACTGTCCAACTTTGGTTCGAATAAATTCAGTATTTCAAAAGTTATCGCGATAAAATTTCTCAGGTGGTAGTGGTCAAGTGGCAGTAACATGGTCACAAAATTACAAAGAAGTACCCACCGAAATCATAGATATTTGAATGATAAATCCATTTTTCAATTTTGGTTCAAATTAATTAACTATTTCAAAAGTTATTGTGACAACAAATTTTCAAGTGGCCGCCACTTGAAAACAATATGACGGAGCAAGTTTCCCAGAAAACTCATCCAAGGTATTTGAAGCATAAGTTCACTGTTCAACTTTGGTTCGAATAAGTGCAGTATTTCAAAAGTTATTGTTATGCAAATTTTCAAATGGCAATCTAAGTGGCTGCAACTTGGAAACAAAAGAGCGAAGGAACTTGCCTAGCGAAATCATCAAAGTTATTCGTATGATAAGTTCACTGTCCAACTTTGGTTAAAACTAATTCCGTATTTCAAAAATTATCGTGATAACAAATTTTCAAGCGGCACCGTGATTTCAAGTGGCCACCACATGGAGACAAAGACGCTAAGTGCAAAAAAGCCCAGCGATCTTATCTGAGATATTTGAATGTTAAATCCACTACACAAATTTGATACGAATTGATTCAGTATAGATAGATAGGTAGATAGATAGATAAACGAAGTGATTGCAATAGGTCGATTTCTAAAGATATCAACCTAAATTATGTACATTTATGTATTCTGACCATTAGTGATTTTATAAAACAAAAATTTCCATCTGATATTTTAATGATTCTATGAAAAAAATTCATTTTTGTAATAGAAAAATACACTAATTTTGAAATCTTTAAAATAAATTGTAATTTGACGCATTCTGTAGTGCAATATGACTTTGAAAGTCGTTCATTGAATGTCGATTATGAAATACACAATTTATGGATGTCATACATTCGATAATATTTGGATATACCATACGGGACGTACGGAACAACGAGATAAATAAAGTAGAATGATAAATGATAACTCTTGACCTCTAACATTTGTCATGTTACATGAACTATCTATGCGTTGGTTCCCTTGGTAACAGATTATTTTTAATAAATTTCTATGGTAACTATTCGAAAATTGTATTTGGCGAAAGTCATAACCGCCAGTGTTTTTTTTTTTGTTGTTGTTGTTTATTTACTTAGACATAATTTAATATTTCGTTTGCTCTTCATCATTTGAGTTTTTATTTTACTTCTTTTTGATTTCGTGTAGTTAAATTTTATCTGACAAAATATTTCAAAATAATTAAGATATTTTCATTTATTGTTGAATTTAGCTCTCTTAAGAGTCTGTTGAAGTAGTAAATCTGCAGCTCAAGAACCTCAATGTTCCATTTACAATACTAATGAATGGATAGTTAATTTTCCTTAACCTTTTTCAATACGCAAGTGAACTGTAACATCACTGACCGTCTTTGGGGCCAAACAAATCCACATTGGACAAAAAATCCAATGGACAATTAACAAAGGAAATCTTTTGTTTGGACCCAAAAACAGTCAGTGACGACATCACTTTGCTTGCGTATAGAATTAAGATGTGTTTAAGAAGTGTTAATAAATCTTTGGTCATAGAACTACCGTATTAAAAAAAATAATAATTTGCCGAATTGAAATACTAAAAATTAAAAAAAAAAGCGATGAAGCACCAAATATAGTTATCTACTTTCTTACGCTGGTTCATAACACATGAGTTTTATGTTGAACCGCGGAAAGCTAATCCTTTATCCATTGAATCAGCACTCTACTTTATTTATCTCGTTGGTATGGTACGATGCCTCATTATTCTCCTGTACATTCAGTTATGCTTGAATGCTTTTATAAAAATATATTATACACATAAGAAGATTAAAATATGAATTTAGAAGGTATTAGAGTAAAACAATCTATGCACAAATTTCTAGCTAATACTCGTAGAACTTTGGTTCTTATATATAAGGTGGTTTGGTAATTTTAAATCCATCGAACAAGTCTGTAGTAATTTTACTTCAACTCAACATAAAGGTTCAATAAAATTCCTTTACTGGAAAACAATGTGAATTTAATAATAATAATAATTAAAAAAAAAAAAAAAAAAAAAAAAAAAAAAAAAAATCTGCAGTGACTCCACCCGACTTTCCGAACATTGAGTAAGTAACAGTTTTGTAGATAAAGTAAAGAAAGAGCAGTTGTTAAACAAACAAAAGAGAGAAAACCATAATAGAGTGCTTGGGTATTTTTCGTCATATATTACACGATGTTTTATTTAACGCTACTGATCTTTGAGCCCATAGATCATAATGATAAAGAATTTTTCGTTGTGTCCCTGTAAAAACCTATAAACGCTAGATTCACCAAAATGCTTATGGTTAGTGCAACAGTGACTTACAATATTCGTATAAATTTTCAGCTCAATTGAATAAAACATGTAGATGCTATCGCACTTTTAAAAAATTGATCCTATGGCCATAATGATAAAGAATATTTCTTTGTGTCCCAGTAAAAATAACTGTAAGTGCTAAATTCACCAAAATCTATACAGTTGGTGCAACTGTGACCTATAACATGTGTACAATTTTTTTACTCAGATTAATAAGGTGTATAGACGCTATCACACTTTTAAAAATTTGGCCCCATAGCTATAATAATTAAGAATTTTTCTTTGTGTCCCTGTAAAAAAACAATAAGTGCTAGATTCTCCAAAATCTATACAGATTGAGTATCTGTGACCTATAATATGTGTAAAAATTTTTTGCTCAATTGAATAAGGCGTTTAGATGTTATCGCACTTTTAAGATTTTGGTCCCATAGGCCATAATGATAAAGAATTTTTCTTTGTGTCCCTGTAAAAAAAAACTATAAGTGCTAAATTCACTAAAATCAATTGGGTTCGTACTATGGTGACTTACAATATACGTGATAAATTCACCAAAATCTATACAGTTGGTGCAATTGTGACCTATAACATGTGTACAAATTTTTTGCTCAGATTAATAAAGCGTTTAGACGCTATCGCACTTTTAAAAATTTGGCCCATAGGCCATAATGATAAAGCATTTTTCATGGTCTCCCTGTAAAAAAAAAACTATAAGTGCTAGATTCACAAAAATCAGTAGGATTCGTACTATGGTGACTTACAATATACGTACCAACTTTCAGCATATTTGAACAAAGCGTTTAGACGCTAGCGTGTTCACTCACATACGTATACACACACATACATACACACATACATACACACATACATACACACATCATCGTAAAAATAGTGAAAACGGACTCAGGGGACCTCGAAACGTACATAAACATCAAAATCTCAAATTCGGATGCTTGACATGATTACAATACTTTCTTCACTATAGTGTTCAGAAAGTAAAAAACTGAGCTTAGCATTTTTATTGCTCCGTTTGTCTCACAACAACATTAGAACACCAGTACACACAACAGTCAAAATGTCCATTTCCTTTCAGAATTTTTAAATTACTTACACGGTAAGTTCAATTTATCTGTTGTCATGACAACACACATTTTCCACTCTCATCAACTGTATTATTTTCAGCCATGTTAAATTGAATTTATGGCTTGAATAAAACCAAAACTCGCTTAGCTCCATTAAATTCATGTAATGATTCGCAAAATAAAACATTATTTACCATTATTCTTTTTTTTTTTTCCACAAAATTTAAATTCTCCATCCGATTTTATTTTAAATTTTCAGTACTTGAAAATATTGTACAGCAAGGAAACAAAATTTAATGGGAACTTAGATACATAATTATTTTTAAGAGTTTATTTTTACTCTTTTTTTTTTTTTTTTTTTTTTTTGTGTGTGTGTGTGTGTGTGTGTGTGTGTGTGTGTGAGTTTATTTTTTATTTATTATTAAGATATATATATATATATAACTAAATAACAATTTGTTATTACATTTCGATAAATTTTATTTTGGAAGAATAAAAATTTGTTGAATAGCAAAACATTATTATGCAACATATAAAATTAAATAAGTTATATACATTAAAAATAAAAGCTTTTTTATTGCGAGACAATAAAACTTCAGTTAAAATATACATTTAAAAACAATTAAAAATACAGACGTTTCAAAACTCGTCCGAGTTTCTTCAGCATTGAAACAATATATTTTGCAACATTTACTTACATACTCAAAGAATTTATAATAGGATGGAATATTGAGGGGGATCCGGAACTTTCGCCCCAGGCATCTCACCCCCAGCATTTCGCCCCCAGCATCTCACCCCAGAGTAGTGTGAAATATAAACTTAATGACAAATAAAAGTATAAATATACATACAGTACTTCCAGAGACATTTTTTGTTCATTCACACTATTTTACCGATAATTTCAATATAAAACACGCGAATTAAAATAAGGTTTTCGATTGAAATTTGTTTGGTGACATTTGTATGGCTGTTAATTAAACGAAAGTTTAAGTGTAGAGGAATATTGTTTATTTATTTATTAAACTTTAAGTGTACTGTAAATTTATTTGTTTATTTATCAAATTTGATTTTATTTATTAACTTATTAATTATATTTTTTTATTGGTAAATAATAAAAGAAGACTACTGAACTAAAACTTTTTTTCAAGTATCTATCGATATATTATAGTCCAAATAATTAGAAAAATAAATGGATTTAACAAATAATAAAAAAAAAAAAAAAAAAAAAAAAAAAACTAGGCAGGTTATTAATTTCATATTACTCTTAGTATACACTTATACAATTGATTATATATGTATTGTATAAGTGTCCGAAAATGCCTTAACCGATTATATTTGCATAAATTCAAAGCTATTTTATTTTCTTGTGGGATCTTTTATTAGTATCAGTGTTTCAATGTGAAAATATAAGATCATTGTCAATAAAATGAAGTAAATTTATTGATTGAAAATTCGTGCGCGTAGCTAATACAGAATTTAAGTGCATTAAGCTTTGAATCAATAAATTACAAAATTCGACACAAAAAAAATTATGCTATTCATTATAACTTATATATACACTCCTTCTCATATTTATAAGGATGCTTTATGTCTTGAAATAACTAATGTAAAAATAATTGTGAACAAGATTATACTAAATGCACTTAATAGTTTTAGTATTCTAAAAACCAAAACTGTCATAATCTTTTTAATATGAAACAAAATTAATAAAATATAGTACAAAATATTTTTCCCCACGTTTTTAGATGTTCATAATTATAGGAACAATCAGGATTTTACCATGTTTTTATTAACTTCGATTCTTGTTTGTTTGTTTGTAGGTTTGTTTGTTTCTGTGTTTGTCAGGGACAAATTTTGCAATCAATTTTTAATTAACTTCCCGACGAGCTAGATACTTGAAATTTTCAGGACAACTCACGACACGGTGACAATACATTTTTCTAATAATTTTAGTCAACTATTTCAAGTCCCGCTGCCTTCGGCAGCGCTTATATGATTCGACAGAAAATTTATTTAACTAACTTCCCGATTAGCTAGACATTTGAAACTTTCAGAATAGTTCAGAACAGGGTGAAAATGCATTCTCTTAAAACCTTTAGCTAACTGTTTCGGGTTCCCGCTGCCTTCGGCAGCGTTATCAGTACAGGGCTTGCAATCGATTTTTCACTAACTTTCCGACTAGCTAGACATTTGAAATTTTCAGGACAGCTCACAACACGGTGACAATACATTTTTCTAATAATTCTAGTCAACTATTTCAAGTCCCGCTGCTTTCGGCAGCGCTTATATGATTCGACAGAAAATTTATTTAACCAACTTCCCGACTAGCTAGACGTTTGAAACTTTCAGAATAGTTCAGAACACGGTAAAAATGCATTTTCTTAAAACCTTTAGCCAACTGTTTCGGGTTCTTGCTGCCTTCGGCAGCGTTATCAGTATAAAGCTTGCAATCGATTTTTCACTAACTTTCCGACTAGCTAGACATTTGAAACTTTTAGGACAGCTCACAACACGGTGACAATACATTTTTCTAATAATTTTAGTCAACTATTTCAGGTCCCGCTGCCTTCGGCAGCGCTTATATAATTCGGCAGAACATTTATTTAACTAACTTCCCGACTAGCTAGGCATTTAAAATTTTCAGAATAGTTCAGAACACGGTGAAAATGCATTTTTTTAAATACCTTTAGCCAACTGTTTCGGGTTCCTGCTGCCTTCGGCAGCGTTACCAGTACAAAGCTTGCAATCGATTTTTCACTAACTTCCCGACTAGCTAGATATTTGAAACTTTCAGGATAGCTCAGAACACGGTGGCAATATATTTTTTTAATACTTTTAGTCAACTGTTTTAGGTCCCTACTGCCTTCGGCAGCGTTCATATGATTCAACAGAAAATTCATTCAACTAACTTCCCGAGTAGCTAGACATTTGAAACTTTCGGAACAGTTCAGAATACGGTGAAAGTGCTTTTTACAAATATTTTTATTCAATTGCTTCGGGACCCTGCTGCCTTCGGCAGCGTTTCCAGTACAAAGCTTGCAATCAACTTTTAACTAACTTCCCGGCTAGATAGCCATTTGAAACTTTTATAATAGCTCAAAAGACGATAGCAAGAAATTTTTTTAATACTTTTATCCAATTGCTGGCGTTCCGGCTGCATTCAGTAGCGTTTATATGATTCAACAGAAAATTAAAAAACATGGTTTATAAAAATTTTTTTATCTTATAATTATTTTCGTTTTATTTAACTTTTAGCGGATAAATTACAGTTGACATGCGAATTTGTTAACTACTGGGCTAGATTAATTCATATATAAGCCTTCAATTTTTCTTTGACGGACATTACTGATAATTCCTTTAAAAAAAAAAAAAAAAAAAATTCATGTAGTGAAGTATGATAAATATGTTTTTTTAAGTGGAGGGATAATTTCAATCCGTCGTATTTCTAATGAAATTCGAATATCTAAAATTGCTGAAGGAAATGTGATCAAACGTTGAACTGCTGGCTCGATACGAGAGAGATCTGATGAAAAATCAGAGTTGTTTTACAGAGATCAAAGATTCATAATTCCTCTTACACAAAATAACTACTGCTGAATTTGCTCCTAATTTTTAACGAAAGATTGGGGTCCACATTTATGCATGTTTAAAATAATTAATAATACGTTAAAATGAATAAAAAACCTGTAATAATCAATAAGCATTTAATGGAGGAAAGAACGTCTGTGTTAAAGTTGAATAAAGACAATATGAAATGGTAAAAAAAAAAATTATTCCTGATTAACCAAATGGTTTTAACAGTTACTGGCACGATCTGAAGATAGCGAAAGACAGAATAGATTTTTTAAAGGCAGATATGAATCGGACATTTTAAAGGTGGATCTATGGTGCTCTGGGGAGCTGTTTCTACTGAAGGCAGAATGAATTTAGTAATTTTTTCTATTATTATGAACATCAAAAGAATATCCTCAGATTTTAAACGTGAAATTCTCAGATTTTTGTTAGATTTTAGAGAGGGGTGGGGGGGGGGGTGGGGGTGGTTTAGTAATTTTTTCTTTCAACAAGACTTACATATTTGCTTTACTTCTAGAGCAATAGAAAATAGTTTGAAGAAAGAAACTTCTGTATTATTGCCTTTCCCGTGGCCTAAAAGTTGAAAAAACTTTAACTTATCCTATTAGAAATGTGCATGCAATTAGAAAGCAATTTTAAATAGTTTAAACGTATTCAGAATATCATCTATGCTGTATGAAATGATATTGAAACTGAATATTATATATATATATATATATATATATATATATATATATATATACCAGAGAGAATGTCTGACTGTTTTACCCTAAAAAGAGACCCCATAAAATATTAATTTAAAGAATAACTGGGAAAAAATCACTAAGATTCGAGCTTTCCTTATAATTGTGAACACCTGAAAAATCATCTTTTTGACCGTATTTAAAGTTTTTTAAGATAGAAAAACGATAAAACTTTTTAAATATAGTCTATTAACCCCATCCGCTCCAGGCTAGCTGTGGTGTAAATATGTGAAATACCAGATTATAATTTTGAAATAATGCAATACATAACGAAGTAACAATGTGCATTTTGTTGTAAAGTAAATATATTTAATTAATGAAGGTAGTAAATATGAATACATATCAAAGTATTTCAATTATTTATAGCAATGACTGCTGTAAGTGGTTCATCATCACTGTCATCGCTTTCGCCGTCTTCACTTGTTGTAAAGTCATCATTGGAATCTTCAAGTTAGTCATAATCGGGGATATAATCATTATCCGAATCACTAGAATCAGACATTATTCACAGTTTCAAACACCGGCAAAACACACAAAATCGAGGAGCGAAAATTACACACAACCGCAGCCGCGAGAACACTGGCGTAGCCAAAACTAATAGGTCACCGAGACTACTAACGCCATCTAGTTGTCAGTAATGAAAATAAAACTTCAAAATACCATATGACAAATAAAATAACTCTCCCAGATACCCCACTACAACGTTGGGCTTATTGTATCGTATACTTTCTTTGGACGTATGCACGTACGTCCATGGTATTAATGGCCATTAACACTAGGACGTACGCACGTACGTCCCTGGTGTGGAAGGGGTTAATGAAATTCAAATTAACAAGAAATATATTTGTTTAAATAATAGTGTTCAGTGTTTAGTTAAGATAGAAAAACGGGTGTCCTTATAATTATGAGAATCAGTGTATATATATGGGGGGAACATTCGCTCGTACCCGCCTGCATCACGATGACCACCAGATGGCTCACGCATCACTACGGAGGAAGCTAAAGGACATCTAAATCCAGACGGAAAGAAGTTATCTGGCAACACCAAGTGTCTTCGTCCAGTGGAAGGACCATAGACTAATGATAAGGGCATACTGAAATCAAAATGCAAAAATGTTAAATATCTTACAAAATATATGCATTTTTACTAAATAATTTTTAACTACGCATGCTGCGCAAGTTTTTAAAAAAATTTCATTTGCATAAATTAATAGCCAAAAGTATTTAGCTACTCATATTAAAACCCCAAACAAATATCGTGTAAATTCAAAATGTTACGACAGACAGAATAAACAGAATTTCAGTTCCTCTCAAAAGAAAAAAAAAAAAAAAAAGAAAGAAAGAAAGAAAAAAGGAAGATGATAGGTTGTTTTATTAATATTTATTTATAATCAGCAAACACGGTATTACCATCGATTGAATCAAAATAGAAATGTGAGTAAAAAAACCTTTTAGTTTAACACTTATTTTGAGAGGAACTGAAATTCATGTTCATTCTATCTCTCATAACTTTTTGAATTTTCATCATATTTGTTTTGAATTGTCATATATGTTGCTCAATACTTTTGGCTATTAAATTAGGCAAATGAATTTTTTTTTTAAGCTAGCGCATGAGTAGTAAAGAATTATTTAGTAAAAATGCTCATATTTCATAAGATATTTAGCATTTTTGCATTCTGATTGCAGTATGCTGTGTCTAATGTAGTACGTCAAGTTTCCTGAGTGGGGCTTTGCACTGCGTCTAATAACTTACGTGTTATAATTTAAAAAAGTGGATTTTTTTTTTTTTTTCTTTGTAAATTTTTTTAAGAGATCGTTATATCTTCACGAATATATGTGGCAGTCTCATAAAATTCATACTCATAATTAGAAGAGTTCTCATAATCCCATGCTACAGCCAAAACACTATGATAATGAGATTTCTTGTTATTTCTCACCATCATTTTATTTCACCTTTAAATTTTTCAAACTACTAAATTTCTTTAAAACGCGTTGTGATATGCAATACCCAGATTTCCCATTTTAAAATTTTTTGTGCTGTACAGCACGCTGAAGATTTTGTGTGACTATTCTGTTATTAAAATATTTTTTTTCAAACGCTATGCAAATAAATTTGCATTAATGCAAATTTATTTGCATAGCGTTTGAATTGTTGAAGCGTTTGAACAAAATTTTTGCTGAAATGTATGAGGTGTAACATGTTCTTTACATTCCTAAAGTTTCAAGGTAATTCCTAAAGTATTTTTTCTAGATGTTTGAGAAAACGTCTAAATTCGGAAGGGTCTAAATACTTATTAGTAGATAGTATATTTCCATTTTGAAAGGACGAACATTCGTGGACATAAGTCAAGGCACACTTTGCATTTTCTGAAAAAAAAAGGGGGGGATTTTAAAAATCTATATTTTTACTAAAAGATATTGTTTATATAATCTTTAGGATAAAATAATGATAATTACAAAATTTTAATTTATTATTCAAATTAATAAACTTACAAATTTTTACAAACTCTACCGGAGAATAAAATTCATTTAAAACGAATCTGAACTCGATACGTTTCATTGCTTCTTTTGCCCCACAGTAGCATTAAATCAAACTGTCCATTTCCTTTCAGAATTTTTGAATTACTCGTTCAGTGCATCCAATTTTATTTGTTGTCATGACAACACATTTCTTTTATTCTCATCAACTGTATTATTGTCGGAAATGGTAAATTAAATTTATGGCTTGAACGAAGTACGTATAGCAGCATTTAAATTCGTGTTTTGATTTGAAAAAAGAAGTGCATTGCTTGCCACTGGTTTTATTTTTTCCACAATTCGAAGCTAAATTGAAATTGTAGTTTCTTATTTTATTTGTTTTATTATTCAATATATGAAATATTGTACGATAAAGAATGAAAAATATAATAATAAGTGAATTGTGCAACTAACTGTATTTCAGGTATGATTGTAAATTACCTGAAGTAGATTGTTACAAGTAAATACAAAAATATCAATCATTATATCAGAATATTTTGTACAGTAACAGTAAAATTGTATTATACTAGAAAATATAAGTTTTATTCTTATTTTTAAATATATAATTTTTATACCAATTTATATAGAGATGGTGGATAAAATGTTTTTCATGGCGTAAAGCTTTGTTTTACATATTGTAAATTTAGTTTTAGTAAATGAGTATGACGTGTTTTAAAGAGTTTTTAAATGCTTTGAATGCCTTAATTGTCGTGTTCGATTTTGATCGTTTTATTAAGTATTTAGAGAAAGATTTGTCGAATTATCTGAAACTTCAAGCTTATAAAAAATATATTATATCTCAAATATTTCAGTGGAAGTTTTACCCTAAATGCACAAAAGAGACAAATAACAAATTAAAGGAAAAATAAATATTGGGATTTTCTTGTAAAAATAACGCTTGAAAAGCTTTGTAGCTGTAAAATGTGATTGTAATCCTTCTTTTAACTATCTGTATTTATTTATATGACAATAGTATTTCTGCCTATGGAGATATAAAGATTTCTTTAATAATACTGGAACTTTTTTGTAGTTTTTTATATGCAGTATTTTAATACCAATTCTATGTCGTTTTCAGAAAACTAGCTATACTACAGCAGAATCAAGACACTTAAATCATACATATATATATTATACGCTGCAAAAAATAAACCTGTAAAAGTACAGGGAAAATCTGTCAACTGGGGTGCCAGTATTTCTCCGTCAAATATACAGTTTTAAACCGCAAAATTGTATCACTGACATATATTTTACGCAGATATCCTGTAAATCAAACAGGTTTCTTGTTAAAAGTACAGTTTTGACCTGTATATTTGACGGCACCCCAGCTGCCAGATTTCCCCTGTACTTTTAACAGATATTTTGTGCACTGTATATATGGTCATATATATATATATATATATTATATGATCATCGGTACTAAATGTTATCCAAGCATTAATAAAATTTCTTTTGCATAATTTATTAGCCAAATATTTAGAGTTATCTATGTAAAAATTCCAATAAAATGCAGTGAAAACTCCTCCATATTTATTCTATGCGAATACTTTCAGTTCATCTCAAAAAGAAACAAATCCATAAGGAGGCTTATCCTATTTTGTGTTTACATTTAACGATAACATAATAAATATTGATTCAAAATACAATATCAGTAAAATCTATTACAGGTTTCATTCAAAGTAAATTTTTCAACGAAACCTTTCATGGATTTCTTCTTTTTGAAATCTAACAATGTATCTTTCTGAATTTTAACCTCTTCGACTTAATTTGGCATAAGAAAAAAATAATATTGAAAGCTTTACTAAACCTCAAATCATAAATGACAATTTTTAAAAACTGAAATCTCTTTTCATGACACGTCATATTGGCATCTTCTAACCTTCAATTACCTCATTGGAACAACATTCCATTGCACTATAACTGCATAAAATTAAAAGTGCGTTTTGTCTTTTTTTTAGTGTGTGTGTGTGTGTGAGGGAGAGAGCATGATGGTTACAACTGAAATGTTTTGCACGAAAGTCATCTTCTACAAATTATTTTCCATCACTGATTTTGAACCATTTCACAAATATTCATATAATTCTTTTCCTATATTCAGAATTAGTTTTAACTTTTGGGCATTATTGTCTATAACTGTATTAACTGGTATGTTATGTCCTTTTCTTAGAGTCTATCGAGTTTCTGAACAATAAGCTTCATTCTTCTTCTTTCATAAAACTCAAACATCAATACTATTACTTATATTCGGAGTAAAGAAAATTAATTCGTATATAAACAGAAAACAGTTTTACTCGATTCAGTTATTTTCAAAGAACAATTATTTCAAAAGAAAAGTCTTACAGCAGTTAAATTTAACGTTAACTAATCCGTATGAATAATTAATTACACGTAAATTTTACAATAAAGGTCGTGTTTTAAACAGAGCACTGCAAAGCAAGTCATCATTCCTGAAAGTTCATTTACAATTAAAAAACTTTTCCGAAGAATTTAACTCCATTGCTTAATGTTTAGATAGATTCACTAAAGTGGAAGTTGTATTCTTTTTATTGAAGGAAGAAATACATTGTTCGTTATAAATTTATAATGGATACGTGAAAGCTCCTTATTTTATATATTCACCATATGCAAAACACTTCCAAGTAATGTATAAGAAAAGTTAATTTACAGTTTTGCAAAGCATTTTGCAATAAAATTTTACGATTTTTAAAGTAAAGATAAATTTTTGAAAGGCATAACATTTCACTAATTTAGACTCAAGGTTTATCTATACACACTCATGTTTCTGAAAATTGCAACACCAAGAAGGAATGCAAATATCAGAAAGATATTTATTGGGCACATACATTACAGTAGGAAGAACAATTGATTAAATTTTCAGGAAATGTGGAGTAAGATGTACTGAGAAAACAGTACATAAAGCAGCAATCTCTGTGAGCAATAACAGCACTTATCTGCCTAGGCATTGACTTAAACAGCGGTTGGATGACATATACGGGTAGAACACTTCATGAAGCTTCAATACATGTAGTTACTGGTGAGTAGTGGGGGGACCAGTCGCTTTTCAACGATTAAACAGTCATTTTCATCGATACAAAATCAGAAGAACGCCCTGGGCAGAGCAACAGTCGAACATATCTGCATCAAGGAAGGTCTGGACAATACGGACAACTTGCGGTCGTACATTGTTCAGCCTAAATATTACGCTTTGGAGGCCTTGAATATAGGGCAGAGCGATAGGCCTTAACTTGCCAGAAATGTAATGGCGGGTATTCAGAGTGGCGGGAATGAAAACAACAGTTGATCGAGACGTGTATTCAATGGTACCACATACCATCACTCCAGGTGTTGACCAAGTATGCGGCTACCAAAATTTTGATTACCCTCAAAACTGAATCACTGATATGGGCGTTTCGATGTGTGACCAACGACGAGCCTAGACGCAGGAATGGCGTGCAGTCGGTTTTCAGACATATCACAGTCCTGTTTACAGCATCAAATTGGGTAGATGGGCAATGAAGGAAGCATATTTCATTATGATTTTGCTGAATAATTCCCTCCAACAAATGATTCCTTCCCTGCGTAAAATTCTGCTTTTCTAACAGTGTGCAAAGGTCAACCTTTACAATGTGGCTACGCGGTCAGTTATACGAGAGGTGATCAAAAAAAAAAAGTTACAAGTCGAATAAAGAAATATTTATTGACAATAGACAGAAAATACAAAGGGAATTAAGAGACATATGTGCCTATCACTTTTCGACATAATCACCAATTCTATCTAGGCATTTATCAGAACGCAGAACCAACTTGTTTAACCCGTCTTGGTAGAAATCCGGTTCCTGTCCATTGAGCCAGGTCTCGGCGGTTGTTTTCAAAGCACTGCCTGAAGAGAACCGTGTGCCGGATAAGTGCTGCTTCAACCTCGGAAACAGTAAATAGTCACTGGGTGTCAAATCTGAGCTGTATGGGTGTGACTCCAGATTTACCACCTGAACCGTCGCAACAATTTCTGCGTTCCTTCAGCAGTATGGGGCCTGGATTGTCATGCAGGAAGATGGCACCTTCACTTAACATGCCCGGCCGTTTGCGTCGGATGACTTCGCGTAACGTTGTCAAAGTGGCACAGTAACGATCTACGTTGATGGTCTGGCCACGCTCTTGGCAGTCGATCAGGATAACACCACACGAATCCTAGAATATGGTTGCCATAACTTTACCGGCAGAGGGTGTAACCTTAGATTCTTTTGCCTTTGGTGATACAAGGTGTTTCCACTCCATAGTTCATTTTTTGCTTGTGGGGACGAAACGATGAAGCCCAGTTTCGTCCCCTGTAACGATGTGATCGATGAAGTGCTGGCCGTCAGAATGGTAACGCTGAAGAAATGTGAGACTGCACATCATCCATGTGGCTTTGTGCTCATCGGATAACGCACGTGGAACCCAGCGGGCACACACCTTGTTATATCGCAAAATATCAGAAACGATATGCTGCACGCTACCATAGCTCAGTCCCAGCTCTGTTAAGATTTCACGCAGAGTTAGCCGTCGAACATTTTGAATCATTTCTTCAACTCGTGCCGTGTTGATTTCTGTCGTTGGAAAACTTGGCTGGCCGCTTCCTGCCATATTGCGGTTTTCAACATCCTGTCTGCCTGATTGAAAAGAGCGACACCATTTCGCTACATGTTGTCTGCTCACAGCTTCTTCAACATAAAATTCCTCGATTTGATTGTGAATGTCAGATGCAGACACATTCTTTACAAATAAAAAGCGAATCACAGCTCGCACTTCCACACGAGTCCAATTTTCTGTCTTGCCATTTCAGTCATCCTGAACCGTCTGGGAACTTTCACTACCTACCCGCACACCAGCTGTATGACAAGTAGCGTCATCTGTTTCCACTCTGGGGAAACAAAATTTCTCCACAATACTTAGTTTTCAAATGCTGCGGCTTGTAACCTTTTTTTCTGATCACCCCTCGTACATATTTGAAATATATGTAACCGAATTATTTTACGGGCTCTCATAAAACACATATAGTAATCATCATCGTCGTCGTCGTCGTCGTCCGTTTCAGGCTTTATCTATCCACTGCAGAATAAAGGCATCTCCTTGGTGATTCCAATCTGCCCTATTTTCTGCAATTCTTCTCCATTCTGCTTTTTAAAACTTCACAATTTCATCTATCCAATAGTTCTCTTCTTCGATCCTTTCTTATCTCTCTTTATCCAAAATGGTACTTTGGGGGTTCATCTATCAGCATTTCTTTTCGCAAGGTGCCCAGCCCAGTTCCTAACTTCTTAACTCTAGTTTAACTTCTTAACTCTAAAAATATCATAGTAACTTTAGTTTGCTCCCCAATCCAAGCGTTTCTCTTTTTGTCTCTTCAAGTAAATCTTAAGATACATCTCTCCATGCTTCTCTGGGTTGTCTGAAGATTTTTGTATAGTTTTATACGTTAACGTCAAGTTTCTGAAGCATAAGTTAAAACAGGCAAAATGCCCTGTCAAAAAATTTTCTTTTCAAAGAAATTGTGAGGTCACTTTTGAATATAGCGTCTTCCGAATGTTCTCCATGCAAGTTTAACTCGGTTGTGAATTTTTTCATGATGTTCACATTCAAAGTAAGGACTTGTCCCTAATAAGTATAACTGCATACCATTTCTAATTCGCCCATGTGAACAGTGATCTTCAGTGAAGAAACAAAGAAATTTGACATAATTTTTGTCCTACTGAGGTTCATTTTCAATATAACAAGCTCGATTTCTTTAATTCCTGAATTACTTCTTGCAAATCCCGAAATGAGGAGGAAAGCACTACAATAGCACAAGTCTCAAATGATTTAGAAACTTGCTTTAAGTATTGCTTTAAATATACCTAAAATAAAATGTTTAGATAAATAATTTTACAAAAAGTTTCTTTATTCAACCTTATTTTATAGTTAAAACAAAGCTGAAATTTATTTTTTGTGCTATAGAAAATTATAAATAGTAAAAATTCTAAACCTACATACTTTTTTTTTTTAATTCAAGAAAGTTAAATAATTGTTATTTATTAAGTTTGTATATAAACTTATATTTCTCCGAAAGTATAAGTTTTTTTCAAATTTTGAACTGAATTATGTAAAAAAAATAAATAAATAAAAAGTAAAAATAAAATAAAATAAAAAGTTTAGATTACAGAAAAAAAAAAAAAAAATCCCGGAGGCAGCATCGAACCCAGGTCGTCTGAGTGACTGCTTCTTGCTCTATTAAGAACGCAACTAGAGCGCTTAATCGTCTGCGAAATAACTTATACTTAAAGATTACTGATACTTTAACCGCTTTTTTCTCGAAATTGTGTGGCAAGTGCGCGCTACTGCTTTAATATGGTGTTACCTTCATAGTATACTACAATTCTGCGCAATTTCATCCCGATCTCAATTTTCCATGTCGTAACTTCTCCTTGTAAGACAAATCTAAATGAAATCGCACGTATCCAAATGCGCTAGCCAGCGAGATCGACATGCGGATGGAGGCAGAAATGATCATAATGCAAGCGGATTTACGGATATCCAGCACATCAGGCATAAATAAAACCATAGCTTCCTAAACTAGATGCCTGTCGCGTGGCTCGGAAACTCGGCAACAGTTCAAACGGTAGACAGCGCCATCTGGTACAGATTGCGCGACTTTTTATTCAACAGCCACCAAAAATTTTTAAAAGGGGGGATTTCATATAAATATAAGGCGAATAGAATCGAAGAAACGTCGATTATGTATATCATATATCACTTCTTAAAATTATTGGTAACAGTTGAATAAAAAAGTCGCACAATCTGTACCAGATGGCGTTGTCTACCGCTTGAACTGTTGCCAAGTTTCCGAGCCACGCGACATGCATCTAGTTTAGGAGGCTATGGTAAAACTGTTCGATGCGCAAAAAATTGTTCGTGGCCGTGGCCCCTGTCCGTATTCATGTAAGGAACATGCGACATCTATGAGCATAAATTCAAAATTATTCATAATATTTTGGAGCATTTGTGCATAATTTAAAACTGATTATTTATTTATTTATTTATTTTTAATATTTACATCTTGAATATCCTTTTATTAAAGGATCTGACAGCAAAAAATATGGCATTTCGATAGCTTTAATTAATACTTCCCATCTAATGAGCTACTTTAAAACTAAAGTCTAATCTATCAAATAAATTTGCCTTTATTAGTAATAAATTTAATTTTTGTTATTCAAATATTAAATGCCTTGTTTTAGACCTTTTAGGCAGCTGTAAAGGCATATTTTAATCAAAGGATTTGTACAAAGTCTACGACAGTTAAGTTTTGAAAATTACCTGCGTTATAGTTGAAAGGTAGTTTTTTCACAAAATAAACAAATAAATAAGATAATAATTTGTAATAATAATAATAAAATTATAATAATAATAAATATACTTAATTAAATTAAATTTATAATAATAATAATATATTTAATAATAATGTTTTACAGTTTCAGTCTAACAATTTTAATAATAATAGTAGTAGTAGTAGTTAACGACTAATAATATATTTATTTAGTATAATAATATTATGTCTAATAATGTGGCTAAGAAAATCTTTGATACAAGGTTATTTATTTATTTCGAAGCGAAAATTGCTCGTTAAAGAAACTCGACACCATTTAAGCATTTTATAATACACTTTCTGCATATTAGTAAATTATTTTATTAGAGAAAATGTTTCACGAAGAATAATGAGAACTCTAATGATACAATTAAAAAAAAAAAAAAAAAGAATAAAATATTATGAATAATTTCATATTTGAATAATTTAAATGTACTTTAATTATTAATAATATTTTTAGTAAAAATGTCCAAAAATCTCAGATCAGCTTGTAGGAGATAAAATTTGTCTAGAAATGATTAGATTTCGTATCAAGTACAGAATTCTTGCTCCAAAGTATTAATTTTGAAAAGTTAGGACATTTTTTCTTTCTTTCACTTTCCCTTCTCATCCCACCCCCCTTTGCCTTTGATCCTTGTTAATCGTACATTAATAAAATGAACCTATTTTCTGCTGCAATTATAATACCATAGGTGCCAACTTGTACGGATTTTTAACACCACTGTTTATTTGTAAAAATATTCATCGTGTTTAATCGCAGAAAACTGTTAAAACAATTATTAAATCCCCGGTAGAAAAGCACGTACAAGTTGACAGCTATGTAATACATTCATTTTTATTCGGGAAAAATAATTTTATTATTTTATTGCAATTTATTATTGCATTTATTATTTTATTGCAATCATTATTCTGCTTAAAAGTATTAAATTATGTTCCCTAAAAATAAGTCATTTTTTAACAGCTACCCTTTAGAATTTATTTTAAATAATTTTGGAAAAAAAAAAAAAAGAAAGAAAGAAAGAAACCGAATTTAAAGTTAAACAGATTATAACAGTAACTGAAAAAACATTGAATAATAAAATCACTAGACAAAATAACTAAAACTGCATTCAAAATGTTGGATATTTAATTTAATTTATTATTACTAGTATCGCCCAGTGGTCGAAACTCGACCACTTTTTTGCAAAGCAACGCAAAGCAAAATTATTGCCTTGTCCTAAACGGAATTAAATTGCAACTCAGCTATGGCAGTTGTTTGTCGATATGCATTCTAACAGAATCAACAGAGTTTTACTTAATATATTTCTCTATGTTTGGTACGCGGTAGATGTTGAACTATTAAGGAACTATTTCAATATAAAGTCATATTTTATTTTATTTAACTATTTTTTAATTTAATTTTTAGAAAACAATTACAAATTTAACAGCTGTAAATTTTTGGAATGGGAAAATGGGATTTAAAAATATCAATTATTTAATACGTAATTCTATAGACAATTTTCCCCACTGAATAAAATGAGCTTTGACTGATTGACCTTGGTGATCTGTGAGATATCTCTTTAAATAAATAAATACAAATTATCTTTGTTATTTTTAAATATTTTTTAAGGTCATTTGGGCCAAAAAAGTTTTTTTTTTTTTTTTTTTTTTTTTTTAACTGATCAGTGCTTGTGTTAATGAGTGTGTGGTGGTGGGAGGGGGGGGGGTGATATGACAAACATATGAAAAATGAAAAAAAGATAAAACAACGAAAATTTGAAATTAAGACAGGTCCAATATACAGATGAATTTGTCCACTTTTAGTGAAAGTTGAAAAACTGAAAGTAGAATCCGATTTTAATTAAAGCCAGTATTTCAGAAATGACTTAAATGATTTTCTTCAAATTTGCTATGTAAATCTATTTTTAAATGTCCTCTTGCATGTATTAGTTGATTATAGTAGAAAAAGTTTAACGGTATTCCGATTTGGTAGATCAATATTAGGTCTGGGGAATTGGTGTTTTTAAAACAGCTCTAACTATTTTCTTCAACTTTGTCACAACAACTCTTTTTTAAATAGCCTTTCGCATATATTACAGAGAAAAAAAATTGGATTATAAATCTATAAGTCAATTAGTGTATTTTTATTGAGTTTTGTAGCCGATAAAAGGGTAAAAAAAAGCAAATTTCTTGGCATCTGATTTTTTTTTTTTCCTCATCAGCTTACAAGTGCCAGGTTCGAGTCCCGGTACAGGCATGGATCTTTTTTACAGTGATTAGGAATTGACTTTTAATCATAGGTTACTGTTTAATGAGCCTTAATATGCAGAAAAACAAAAGAAAAGTAGAGCGAGCGATACTCCAAACCAAAATCAAAGAAGCTGCTTATTTATAGCCCCTGTCCTGTCCCCACTAATAATTTTACACGTTCGAAAATATCCCCATTGGCTCGTAGGCCCCTAAAACCTATATATACCAATTTTGAACAGTCTAACTCAATTTCTAATTTTTTGCCCCCCAGCCCTTATTGCCCCCTAATAATTTTACACTTTCGAAAATATTCTCATTCGACTCGTACGCCCTCAAAACCTAAATATACCAGTTTTGAGCAGTCTAACTCAATTTCTAATTTTTGCCCCTATACATATTTCACTTTCGAAAATATCCGCATTCGTCTCGTACGCCCCCAAAACTTATATATACTAATTTTGAACGATCTAACTCAATTTCTAATTTTTTGTCCCCCTTGCCCTCATCCCGTCCCCCCTAATAATTTTACACTTTTGAAAATATCCTCATTCGACTCGTAGGTCCCCAAAACCTGTTTATACCAATTTTGAACAGTCTAACTTAATTTCTAATTTTTTTGCCCCCCCCCCCCTCCCCGTTCCACTTCTCGCTGCCCCCTAATAATTTTACACTTCCGAAAATATCTTCATTTGACTCGTACGTCCTCACATCCTATATATACCAGTTTTGAGCGGTCTAACTCAATTTCTAATTTTTGCCCAACTCTGCCTGACAGGTACACAATATGCAAATACTTATTTTTTTTTTATTTTAAAAGTAATTTTAAATATGTTTTTTTTAATGCTATTTTAATAACCACAAGTGCATTAAATAATTATAATGGGAATGCAACTATTCAGATATCTGTGTTACACTTGATTATATAATTAAAAGTAGGGTGTGACTATATCTTATAAGGAGTAACTTAAAAGTAACTTTTAATAAAGAAGGTTTACAAAAAAAAAAAAAAAAGATATATATATATATTAATTATTAGAGACATTTACTGAATATTTTGCATAAAAACCTTTCGGAAGTTTTTCAAAAGAAATAAAACAGAACTAACAATAAAAAAAATTATCGTTATATTTCTGCAGTGTGCATAACTTTCTGATAAAAGCTATTTTATGTATTTGATCAGCCCATTTCACAGCAATTGATGCTTCAGAATCACATTTTTGTCATTTACAAAACTTGTTCAAAGATTGGCTTAAATATGAAAAATTGTTTCTTAAGTTTTCTTATAAAGAAATATGACTTTTGTTTTTATACAGACAAATAGCATTTATTTGTAATCGGCTGTAATTTTACTATTTCAAAGGGATGAACCGAACAGAAACAAAACAAACAGACGCTTGAGTTATTCGGAAACCACAGATTATCATACAGATAGGACAGTGAAGCTAAAACGCGAACCGGAAATATAGTAGCACCACTAGTGTCAACAGAGGGGAACTACATGTGTTAAGTCTATATGAATAGCATCTTTGATCGAAAATTGTTTTTCTATTTCGCGAGTAGTTAGTAGCAGGTTAGTATGGGAAGTTTTCTTTTTCTTAACTTTCTATTGTTTTTGAATTCACAAAATTATCCTCAAAACATTCACAGCTATTCTTCTAAGAAATAAAAATTATTTTTTATAATGTTTAAAAATATGCTTTGTGAAACATATTCATATTCAAGTACAAATTAAAATTACAAACTGTAATTCTGAAATAGCAGTATGAAATCATTAAATATTTAACGTTGCTTGGTTTAAATAATACAAAATGCCTTAAAATGAAAAAAAAAAAAAAAATTATTTTATGTATATTTTCAAAGATTATTTTCTTAATATTTAGCACTTGCTTCTTAAAATAAATTGCTTTTCACAATCAAGTTTGTAAACAATAATAAAGTTGCCTACGAAAACGTATGTGCAGTTTTCTTTCCTTCACTTTTTCTACTACTTTTAAATTTACAAAATCATAACATTCACAGCTATTTTCTAAGAAATAAAAATAATTTTTATTATATTCGAAAATAATTTTTTCCAAACACATTCGTGTTCAAGAGTACAAGTAAATATAACAAACTGCAATGCTGAAATAGCAGTATGGTATGAAATCTTAAATATTTAACATTGCTTGGTGTAAATAATACAAAATGCTTTAAAATGAAAAAAATATTTCTGGTTTATGTATATTTTCGAAATTTATTTGCTTAATATTTAGTACTTGCTTCTTAAAATAAATTGCTTTCGACAATCAAATTTGTAAACAATAACAAAGTCCAAACGTAAACATCAATAAATGGTTAGTCGGTTGGATGTTGAGTTTAACGTTGCACTAATATTACGATATGAACATAGATACAATAAAAAATAAGACGAGCTATTGCGTAAGCTGGAGAGTTCGAGAAACTTGCAGCCGTTGACAATAGGGTCGTTGCAGTCAAATTCCGGTTACCAAAGAATATACGAGAGTGTCCTATCTGTATAATAATCTGTGTTCGGAAACGAACTAAAGAATTGATTTTAAAGTTGAAATATGAGGTCGATTTCTGATTGGCTACAGCCAGGCTGGCGCTAGACGCCTGTCTATTTAACACACTCTGTAGTTAGCTAAAACATCAACACACGATATTGCGATACTTTACCTCATATGCCGCCAACAACAAATTATCTCATATCTCGGTACACAACCAACAACACCATTATCTCCCCACACACTCACTGTTCAATTACCTTAAAACAGACAACTCCATCACTTCAATTATTTACTCCAATAACTGAACATATTCACCCATTCTACGCAAACTGCACGAATCCTACCTTCCTCTTAGTGACTCCGTGCCGGCGTAAAATCACTCCAACGTCAATCCATTGCGCCATCACTTTTGTTGGGGTAAAATCATCCCAACCTCAATCTATTGCGTCATTGGGTGCTGGTACCATACTTGAACAGGGGAACAGCCCCGGCTCACCGCTCGCAGAGCAGTGTTGAGCTATACGAGGACCGAAGTCCCCGTAGGGCTGTCCCGAGAAGATCCCCCTGCACGCAGGAGGATCAAAAAAAAAAAAAAAAAAAAAAAAAAAAATTACAAAACAAAGTTGGTCAGCATGCCGAACCCAGCCGGTCCCACGCGACAGTTGGCATGCTGACTACGGTTAATGCTGTGCATGAAGAACTGGTGAAAAAAGTTCATCAAGAAAAAGTAGGTTGACTTCAGTTGCCAGGGAGTATTCCCTCACGCGACAAGGGGCAGCTGTAGTGATATCAGATCTTTCTGCTAATCAGCAGCAGTACAGGCAACCAAGTACTGAGTTTTAAAAATAAAAATTAAAACAATTGTATTCTCAGTCTTCGGGGGCCGCGGTAGCCCAGTCGGTAGAGCTCCGGCCTCGTAATTGGAAGAGTGCGGGTTCGGTACTCGAGCCGGCCAAACACCGTCGTGTACACTAATGGTGGCTGATGCATGTAAAATATATCGTGGCCGCAATGTCCTCCATGTTCCCATCAAAAATTATACCTCAGGGGGTCACCGAAGTGGGAGAGCCATCCCTTCCGTGGAGGATCAAAATTGTGATGGCATGTCTCCGGACCACCTGTAGGGGTGCGTCCCAGACCGTCGCCAATTGCCCATCTGCGCAGCACTAGTGCGAAGTAAAACCCATCCATCCATCCATCCATCTCAGTCTTCGGTGCTGTGTTACGATCTTACTTTTCCATCGCTTACCTGCGGTAACCTGCAATTGACTCAACCTCTCACCTTACAAAGTAATCTTTTAAACACCTTTCTAATCAAGTAATATTGCTTAAACTATATTTTTAAGTTTGAAAAAGAACATACATAATTTAAATTTACTTTCTTTGCTAGAAATAATTAAAAAAAAAGACCAAATGTTAAAAATTTGTCAGTTTGTTTTTCTTTTGGAAATATATTTAAAAGTATTATGTAATGATTGCAATGAACAAAAGCAGTATTGCCTGAAAATGAAATTGCTCCTGCATTTAAATCTAGTTTGTGCAATACTCATTAACATTTTAAGTATTATGTACACGTATGTTCAATGCGATAGCCCTTAATTCACTTCTGAACGTGACTGGTTTTGTTTACTTTTTAAAATTCCTAATACTCCCCATGTTTCGGGTTTATTCCCCAAAGTTCCGGGTTTATTCCCAAAAATTCTCGGGTTTATTCCTATCTTTCAAAAACTGTGGGGTTTTCGCAACACTACTGGTATGTTCCAGAAATTAGAAAAATATTATTTTCAATTTTGGCTGTTCAGGATAAATATCTGAAGAGTGAATTTTATTCTACATCTGCTGAGTGTTGGTTAAAGAAAATGAAGCTGTATAGTCTTCGTAAAGTAAGTGGAACTTTGTACTGAGCAGCTTTAGAACCAATAATTCTAAATAAAGTAATCGAAGTGCAAACTGTTGATGTAGACAATCGAAACAATTCTTTATTGCTTCTATATCACAGTAGATGGGGACATCAAGATAGGCGTCATGTTAGAAATCTTCTAAAGAAAGAAACTAATATCAAAGGGGAATTAGATAAAGAGCCATGTGAACAATGTATATACGGAAAAGCACATCGATTGAAGTTCGGCTCCAAACCTAAAACTACAAATGTTAGAGAGCTTGTGTCAACTGATATTTGTGGACCTTTTGAAGAATTACAGAGCAGGTATAAATATTTTGTTGTTTTCAAAGATCATTATTTAAAATACCGTTATGCGTACTTTTTGAAACAAAAGTTTGATAGCGTATTTCCTCTTAAATCATTCACAGCTCATTCAGAAGTGACAATGGTGGCAAGTTCAATAACGGAAAAGTCAAAAAAAGGGATTACTCAAAGACTCACAGCACCATGCACAGCAGAACAAAATGCAACCAATGAACGAGAAAACAGAACAATTATTTAAATGGATAGAATCCTGAAGCACTCCAATCGATTGCAATGGGGAAAAATTAATACTATTGTCATAATTTTTTCACAATTAACTTTCCTGTATTAGAGAGTTACATCAATTTAAAAACTAATAATCAATATAACATTTCTCTAACGTGGACCAGTTTCAATTATTTTTTGTCGAAACGATACGATACGCGAGGACAAAAAAATAATATTTACACATGGGCAATATTTAAGCACACGGACTTAGCTCAATGGACTAATATGAAAAAATGACGACATTTGTGTGATGAGATTATTTTACGAAAAAATGTATTGTTTAAAGTTGTTTCTTCAGAATCTTTGCAAGCGTCATTGTAAACCTAGCAGTATTTTAAAGATATATACCGAATATGAACTTTTGTGTCATAAATTGACTATAAATACACAATCATAAAAAATATAATCAAAATAGGAATTATTTTATTTTATTTATTATATATATATATTATTATTATATTATATTATATTATTATATATATATTATTATATATATTATTATATATATATATATTATTATATATATATATATTATTATATATATTATTATATATATATATTATATTTTTTTATTTTATTTTTTTAACAAAAAGAATGTACCAAAATTAGCAAAAAGTTATCGCCAGCATGGCGACAAAAATTTAAAAGGAGTCGTGGGAGTTCTATATTAAAACTGTACTGCCTGTGGAAGTATGAAAATTGGGTCGTAAACCATGAATTTTATTTGGAAACCTTTCTTTGAATGATTTTGCTATCACTATTGTACAATAGGGCACAGTGGACCACTTTTACACTTATAAATTTTTTTCACCAAAAATAAAAAAGCAAGGTACTTGAAAACATTAGCAAACATTCTTTAAACCTTTCTTGACATGTCCTAATTTTTTTATAACAATACTTTGAATACATTACGAATAAAAAAATAAATTGTGTGCACTCCCAATGTGGACCACTGTGCCACATCACCGGGGCACAGTGGTCCACAACCCGGGGTACAGTGGACCAACCTCTGTTGTTCATGTTCAATTAGTATAAATTACTCATTTCTTTTCTTCTAAAATTAGTTTCTTATGCAATATTAGTCTAAATAACATAATTCGAACATTTTCATGAAATAAAATTACCAAAATTAAAATTAAATCAAAATAAATAAGAAATTAAATTAGAGAAAGAATCCTATATCAGATTTCCCTTGTCTTTTCGTGCCATCACTAAAAACAATAAGATATATTTTTAATTTGTTTATTAATGCTATATAGTTATAAAAAATATGAAATACATAATTAAACATTATATTATTATTCAAACATTTTTATTAATTAATTTGAGATATTAATACTTTACATTATGTCTGTGAGATAAGTTTAACTAAAATTATTCTGCTTTTATCTTTTACATGTTATTTCTAAAAACAACAACAATAAATTTATGTAACCTGCTATATATTATATCGCATAATCATTTTATTTATTTTTTTAATATTAAACAAAATCAAATAGTTATTAAATTTAGATATTCATAATTATTATACTACTATTCAACTATTTTCCTTTTTCAGAAATTTATTCTATTATAACATTAAGATTGTTATATTTTTTTTTTATTAATTATTTTGAGTCACATTATATTTGTATATGTAAATTTAACTAAAATAAATAAGGTATTAAATATAATTTGGACTTTTAGGCACACTGGAAGGCGGTCCACTGTGCCCCATTTAGAGGTGATCCTCTGTGCCCCATGTCGAGACAAAACAAATAATAATATTAAAATTATATATAGACTATAAATATACTAATATTTTTTATAAATTTAAAAACAACAATATCTTACCTTTTTTTAACAACTATCCAATATTTGTAGTCAATAGTTAAGTCCTGATAAAATTTAAAAAACTACAAGCTTGAAAAATTACTTTGAGCAGCTCAAAACATAAAAATTGTATAAAATGGCTACCTTAGCATTTACCATGTGGTTTTTTGGATGTATACAAGTAGTACAATGCTGTCATCTATGAGTCTCAATATAAACTAAAAGAGTTAAATATTAAGAGATTTAAATAGGGGTGGTCCACTGTGCCCCAGTCTCCCCTATTAATTTGGCTTCTGGTAAATTAAAATTTTAATTAAGTGGTGAAATTGGTATAACATTTATGAGTTTCAAATATTAAAGGTAAATAGGAAAAGAAATACAGGGCAAATATTTCGCACGGGTTTGCTAGCAATAATAATAATTTCATGAGGTCCCAAAGGTTTAATAAAATTGAAAATCTACATTGTTATTACTTCTGCAAGGAAAAAGTAAATACTCTGAATATTTATTTCCAATATTAAATGTTTCAAGGAAAGCCATAAAGGCAGAAGAATGTGATTACTATTTTAAAATACCAAGCAGAAGTAAAAAAAGAAAAATTGCTTATTACACATGTTTATGTCAGTATCATTATTTAGAAAAGAATATCATAATATGCTTTCATAATTTCTTTTCTGTTTTTTTTTTTTTTTTTTTTTTTTTTACTTAAACAATTCTCGAGATAGAAATATCTGAAAACTTTATTACCAGATCCATAACATACTTTTATTAGAGGAACTTTATAATTTAGAACTGCGTTTCTTTGATTTATAAAGAAATAAGAAGTAAAATATCGATCTAGAAAATGTATTTTGCAGTAAAGTCTGAAAAACAGATTTTTATTTATTTTCTCAGAAATATCCAATGTAGATAAAGCTATACAAAATTTACGGAACTTAAGGATATCCAAACTATTTCGTTTCTGTACTCGAGAGAATAGATATTTTGTCTACTTCAAAAACAGACTTCAAATAAGCTTTGATTGAATTTTTCTCCTTAAAAAAAAATATGCGTTAAAAGCTTAAATTTGCTATCTATTTCTGTTATTGAATGGTAGACTGATCCTATTTTTTTAATAAATAGAGCGTTATTACTTTAAAGTTATTAATTTTAAGAAAGAATAATGAGAAAATAAGACTTTTTTAATTAAATTTATATTCACCGACAGTAATGTATTGTTTAATGTTTCATAGACAAAGAATCTTTTAGAATAAAAATTGATTGTGTGAGGGAAAAAAAAATAGTAGTTCTCTGAGGATCTTTTAAGAGACTACAGTTGATATGTCACAAATTTTCACCCACATTTGCTGTGCGATAAATATAGTCATACTTTAACACACTGTTAAATTACCCCCGGCTCAGAGAATCCTTAAAAATAGCTTTTTCGTAATGCACGCATCACGAGACCTCTGCTTACTTAAGAGAGGCTTCGACGATCTTTGCCGATTTAAAATGTTTTAGAATGAACTTTGCTCCTACGCGTAGGGACATTTAGCAGTTTTTTTTTTTTTTTTTTTTTTTGTAGGAGCGAATTTTCATTTCTTAGAGACTTTTGAGGGTGATTTTGAAAGATATTTTATAGGGTTTTGAATGGGTTATGTAGATTTATGCATTTTTTTCATGATTTCTCATTAAAGTAAGAACTTTTACTCTCTGTGTAGAGACAATTTGAGCTGTCAATAGGGATATGGTAAAATTTTAGTCGACAACACTGATGAACAAGTGATTAGCTCGGTAATCTCTTTAATCGGAGAACATCGGGTACTGTTTCTGAACCGACCAAGGTTCGTCGTGTAGATTACTAGTGGTTGGAAAACGTAAAATACGTCGTGGCACAAAACTCCCCCATGTTCTGTAAATTATACATAAATCTCTGAGGTTTACCGGAATTGAAAAGCTATCTTCTCTGCATAGGAACAATGTTGCGATAGCATATCTGCGGATCACCCTAAGAGGTGAATACCAGATAATCGTCTGTAAACCACATGGAAGTTCCAGTGCAAAGTTAATCAACACAATCCAACTCGATTAGCTGAAGGTTTTACTTTTGTTTTGTTTTTGACGAAAAATCTCAAATCTATATGCTAGAATGAAAAGCATGTACTGCCCGACCTCGAATTTGCGTATGAAATTGGAACCGCTCAATTTTAAATAGGGGCTAACCGGCTAACGATTGCTAAACGCTGATGATGCTTGAGAAAAACGCAAAACGAATTTTTTGACTCACTCGAATCTTTGCCGCCAATATAAACACCGACTTGAGCCTCAATGTGAATCTATCTACTTACAGATTCTTCCCATGATGTTCAGCAATTAATGCTGATTAAATCCATGCATACGCATGGACTGTTTCTACTAAAGGAACTGCCATTCTCAACCTCAGAATCTGCGTCATCAATTATCAACTGGTTTCGACTCTACAATAACAACTATCGTCAGCATGCCATTTGTCGCGTGGGGCCGGTTGGGCCGGCATGCCGACCAAATACTTTATGTACATAAATATCTGTAAATACTCATCGCCCTCTGTCGCTGGTTGGCTAAGCCAGGCGATGCATGATGTATTTTTCTTTTCTTTTTTTTTTTTTTTTTTCTTAATAAATGTCGGAGCAGCTCACGTGGATTATCCTAGAAGCGCTCAACACAGCTCCTCGAGCGGTGAGCGGGGGCTGCTCCCTGTTAAATTTATTGTGGATCATTCAAAATCATTGTCAGTGTTGCCAAATTTATGGACTTTTTTATTCAATACAAACCACAAAATTTTAATTATAACGGTTGCCTAATCATTTCGAGGATTAATCGCCAATTACATATATCAAATGTAAACTCCTGAAAATTATTGGTGATTATTGAATATAAAAGTCCCTAAATTTGGCAACCGTGAACATAGTGGCTTTAAATATAGCTTATGATTTCATGTTTAAATAGTATTTGTTTTTAATATTTAACTAAAGTGAATCCTTAAAATTTTCCCGTTTAACTTATTAAGCTTTTTGAAGTATATATAATCTTATCATGATTTCTTTAATTTTATACAATGTAAAAATAGACCACTGCATATTTTTTTTTTTTTTTTTTTTTACTTTAAAGCTTAATTATATATGTATATTGATATTGCTTAATTATATATGTATATGCTTAATTATATATAGTCTTTCATCCCGGGACATGTCCGCATTTCTCAAAAATAGTCGTCATGAATATACATCCATGGCGACAATTTTTGAAATTTGAATTTTAATTAAGATGTGGTATTTTTAATAGGTATAGCACTAACAATTCTGTGTTATTTTTCAGAATTTTCAGTTCACGTAAAATCGGTAAAAACCCTTTTTGTGTGTGAGTGTGTGTCTCCTGTAAAATTAGATTTTTGTGACATGTCTCGTTTCTGCAATCAGCAATTCATTTTTTAAGTTTCTCAAACCGATAAAAAATGATTTTGAGAATGGATCCCTCAGAAGTGGTAGGTAAAGGCCCCGAAACTACATTATTCTGAAACTGTTGGAATAGTTGAGCTTCTGGCATATTTCCACCTTCAAGGCAAACAGAACAATCAAACTACGCAAAAGAAATAAACTCCTTTCGTATGCAGGTGAAAAACCAAGGAGGTTGAATAAACGTATTGTAGAGTTCTGTTTACCTCCAATGACAGTTATTGGAGGACGCTTGCTTCGAGTAGAGCAAGTTTTACTGACTGTTGGTCAGCAAAACTAAGAATATTGTGTTTAAATATATATATTACAGCCCTTGTTCATACTTTTAATGAAGTTGTAAATAGTACTATTTGTTATATGCAATTTATGAATACCTTAGTATCTGTTTTGTGAATTAATATGAAGCATCATTAAAATCTGGAAATTATTCCAAACTTTGCCAGCCATTAAAATTCCACCTTGTATTTCTCGTTAAAAATGACTAATTACAACAGAAATAGAATAGGTTGTAACGTGTTTTATATAATTTAATTGCTTAAGATATATTTCATCATGTTTGCGCCACAAGTCTCTGTACGATGCTAACAACAAACAACATTTTGCAATAAAGTAAAAATAATGCTTATATTATACAACGTAGCAAGAAAAATTTTCTTTTATTAAAAATTCGCTGCAAACAATTTACGAAGAACATTTATTCCAATTTTCTGGATATTTTCAAAACAATTTCAACAAATGTATTTGATAAAATATATCTTTTCCAAATGGATTGCTAATTTATTTTATTTAGTACGCAAAATTATTTGTTTAAAATGTGCTTATTTGAATTGAAAAATTTGCAAAAGGACAGCTTTAAAAGTATTATAATTTAGATAGGATTTCTTTTATTGAAAAATAAAATAAAAATTTAAAAGCGGTCTTTTAAGAAGTATTTTAAAAAACTATGTTTAAAAAAGAAAAATAGTAGATAGAATTTTCTGTGCAATACCTAAAAGTATAGTTATAGATAAACTTTTGTGAAATCGCAAAACAATTTAAGAGGCGTTCCATCTGCTTTTTTTCTTTTTTCTTTTTTTTTTTTTTTCTTCTTCTTTTTTTTTTTTTTTTTTTTTTTAGAAAAACAGACGTTTTAATAATACTAGAAGGGATATGAAATCTTGAGAACTTTGAGTGAAAGTTTCAAAGATTAAACAATTTACTGTCGTCGATAAAGTCGATTATTGGCACGGGTTATTGTCTGTATGTCAAAAACTATTTGGAAATATTTCAAATTCTAGACACATAAACATATAAAGTAACGTATATGTGAACTTCACTTTAGTTATATATATATATAAGATAGAATTTTTTTTTTTTTTTTTTTTTCGTATTCAAGTAACAACTGCAACGTTTCAAATTAGACCTGCATTATCACTAATCAATAGCTAATTCATAAATCGATAATTTAAGGGAATGTTTAATGAATGTTAATGCAATTTTTTAAATATTGTATATTATGTTATTTAAATTTAAATAGAAAATTTCGTATGTGGGTTATAACATACAATTTTGTATACTGTTCTTTTGGTTTAAATTTCATTAGAAAAATATGCGTCTTCCTCTAACAAGTGAAATGAAAATAAGTTTTACTTCGACCAAGATTTACCGAGCAATAAACATCATTAGTCTAATAAAGTAAAGTCCCTTCAGTTTAATTTACTTGTTTGCTCGTGTTAAATAAGGTTTTCATTTATTTTCCAGAGGTGAGCAATTGCTCGAGAACTTTTCCAGAATTTAAAAATATGTCGAGAATTATAGGTCGAACCAGCTTTCAACGCGATACAGTGTTGCAGGTAAGAAGATGCTAAAATTACAAGTTTCCCCAACACAGCGTGCCAATGAAACACTGATTAAAAACAGAGAAAACGAACAGATAATGCAGAATAAAAACTGAAACGATTGACCCGATTGCAGCGTCCTTATCTTAACACATTCGGTGCTACGCCCGCCAGTCGGCGGACTGAGGAGCCTATACCTAGGAGCTGTGCCCGCAAATCGGCAGGCTCAGTCAAGGAAAATGTCAAAGAAGATCAAAGAAGAACAAAAAAAAAAAAAAAAAAAAACTTCCAATGAAGTGAAGGAACTAGGAAATGCTAGGAAGTTAGTTTCTTCACTTCACTAGTACAATTTAATTCCTTCTTTACTTTCCTTCTCTTTTCTTTAGAAAAGTTAACATTTCTCGTGAGGCTGTGAAAGCTCCACCTTTTCGGAAACATAATCCCACCCTTTCATTTATTCAAATAGAGACTTATTGTTATACATTAAGTCTCTATTACAAGTTTGCTTCGGATATCAATGTTTTAAATTACAAGCTTGCTTCGGATGCACCCAGTTTCTTAGTTGTCTCGATATACACACTAATTTACACTGTTTGAAAATGTCAAAAAGAAGCAGAAAAACTTCTAGAGAAGTGAATGAACAGTTATAGTAGGTAGCATTTCCTGTGCGGTTGTGAGAGCTCCGGTTTTTTAGAGAAGTTATCCTGCCCATTGATTTATCCAAATATTCTTTAACCACTTTTCTTGTGACCATGGGAACTTCTGCGTGATTCAACGAGTCCAGTGTTAAAAAAGGGGTGATTTAGATTTAAAAAAAAAAAGAGATAGCGATAAGGGAATACCGAATGACTAGATGTTTACCAAATCTGAACCTATCGATCAACCTGGTACCCCTCTAGGCCATTGGACTCGTCTTCAAAGCAAGTTTCGAGAAACGTGGTTACACTGTAGAGGGCCACTAAATGAATATTGGCGTTATCCTCAAAAATAAGACATGATAAAAATATAAGATATCTACTGCCTACTTACTGTAACTAATACCAATCTATTATAGCAATAATAAGTACTGCCGTACATGTCAAGTGTTTTATAAGTACCGCTATCATGTCACGTAGTGTAATTTTCGCAGTTTAAATGCACATATGTTGAAATAACTTTATTTCACTAAAGTATTGCCAGATTTGAGAATTTTTTATTTAATATCCACCACTAAATTTTAATTGTAACAGTTCCTGATCGCTTTGAAGATTATTTTTGAAGATGTCTATGTACTATATCAAATAACACTGCTCAAAATTATTGATTCTTGTTGAATAAAAAACTGCTAAAGTTTGGTTATCACTACTAAAATACTCAATTTATAAGAAAGTTATAGGGAAAGTAGACCTATGTGAATGTGTTAACAGAAGCAGTAAACCCTATCAGATACTAGAAAAGGAATTTGCTAATGCGTGCTTGCTGAACCAAATTGCTTGAGAGAGTTAGAAACGGTACGTTGTTTAAAAAAAAAAAAAAAAAAAAAAAAAAGATGATATCTACCTTACGCGAGAAGGAAGTAGAGTAAACGACAAAGAATGATATTTTCCGCACAAGCATTTCATTAAACCATCCCGCTGTAGAAAGCTGCACCATAGAGCTTACAGAAACCTGTTAATTGAAGAGTTTTGTGACAGTGTTACCTAGATTGACTTTAAAAAAAAATGAAATACTTTTTTGTGCATAACATGCTGTGAAAGTCTTACTTATGAAATTTTTTATTTTATTCGCAAAATTTAATCAGCATGACATTGATATTGAAAGCCGGAAGAAGGAATTAGGAATCATCCTTGGAGCATTAGCAATCCTCCATCAAATTTCCCAAGCACTTGAAATCTATATTTACGGATACAAAGTAACCCCCCTCCCCAATTAGAAAGCACATACAACGGTCTGCAACACAGAAAGCATGCGGCCTAAAGAATAAAGACACCACAGGGATACGGAGACACAACCGTTCCAAGAAGAGACATGCCTATTACAAGAGAATAGAGTGCCCTGTCAACTGGCTAAACAAAACGTGCCACCGAAAGAAGGAAGCCTGCATATCCTACCATCCCTAGAACCAGTAAAAGGCTCTACGCCAAACCACTGCATCCGTACCGAATGCAGACACTAAAAATTTGTTTTAAATCTTTCAGAATTAAAATTGCTTTACCATTCTTCAGTATGGAACAATGAGCCAGGTAAGGTTGGCTGGTTGGTTGATTGGGTTTTACGTCGCACTAGTGCAGCGCAAGAGTCAGGGAGTCAGGTAAGGTGATGCTGAGATCTCAGGTAGGTGATGTCATCGCCAGCAAAGAGCAACATTTCTTCCGAAGAGTGATCCATCGAGATTTTGGGAAATTGTGATTTTGTGAAGATACTTTAGAAAAGGAGAATGTTGATCGCAGTATCGCCCGACCCCCACTCCCTGTTCAAGGAGAGAAATCAACATTATGCTCTAGATATGAAACGTGTAATATTGTAAGTTAAAGATTTCATTTAAAAAAATTTTTCTCCGCGAAAATTATTTATATTTCAACCATACCTGAAAAGTAGACATTTTGCAATGACTGCATATTTCTGTATAAACGAAATGATGCAAGGGAATACATTATATTTAATCTTCTAGAATCAAAGCTGAATACGATAAAACTAAATCTGATACACACATATATATGCCATTATATAAATAATATAATAGCTAATTAATAATATAATACTACAGTGTATATGGACTATGTATAATATTTGTAAAGATGTTTCATATATATCAATTCCTAAATATAAAACTTATTTTTGATTCAACATTATGTACAGATACATACATTAAAAATTAATTAAACCGAATAATTTCCTAAAAGAATTTTTTCAGTTTCACTTGAATTTTAAAATTTATTTTCCATTTTAAAAGCCTAAATAATAGAAAATGAAAAAGTGGGAATATAAAAGAAATAAATATTTATTGGTTTCATCTAAAAGATTGGGCGCTTACTTATTACCTTATCTCCTCTCTCTTGAGGTTTTATAGCTAACAATTTCTTTATTGATTGAATCACAATGCTTTTTCCGTTTTAAAGAGAATATTTTTTCCGCTATTCAAAAACCAAAATTCTGTTATACAGCTCTCATTATTCTTTACGTTATTTCTTTAAAAAATGGAAGAAGCTATAAAAGAAAATGGGAAATATTTTTGAGAAATTAAATGTATAAATTTCCGTTTAATAATTCTTTTCAGAAATCTTTTAGTTTTATGAATTGAAATTTGAGAATTGAAATTTGAAAATATATTGATTAGTGTGTATTATTCAAATAACAAACAACAATAAATAAATAAATAATGTTATTGTTAATTTATTTTTTATTTCTGCTCTAAAGAGAGAATAAGTGAGAACGTGGGCTTTACGTCGCACTAGTGCTACGCTATGAGCAATAGCAGACGATCAGAGACATACCCTTAACGGTGGTACGTAGATATGTTATCACATTTTTAATCTTTCACTGAGGGAATTGCCCTAAAGAGAATTTAAGTTAGGACGGATTTTTTTTTTTTTTTTAATAAGTATATAAGGAATGTATAGTAAAAAATCTGGTGTGAAACAACCACACGACTTCCATTACCCACTATTACACATATTATATACATTTTTGAGAGATAATGCGATCAGAAAACATAAAAGTGAACTAAAGAGAAAATCGTTAGAGCCGTTTTTGAGATACCAACTTTTACAAAAAATCAATTATTGACCGGAAAACAATAATTACATACAAAAGGATATTTAAAAGTGAGTTAAAATGGCGAGTTTGAAAAAAATCCGTACAGCTGTTTTTAAAGGAACGCCCTTGGGAGACCTGAAATTGAGCTATTTATACAGGACGCTTATCAATTTTCCTGAACTAACTAACTATATCATTCGAAAGGACATCTAATAGAGTGTTTATATAGCAAGTTTGAAGAAAATCGTTAGAGCCGTTTTTGAGATACGGACTTACGGTCCCACTTCCGGTTTCCGATGTCCCACTTCCGGTTTTTCAATTTTCCCCAAAATTTGGAAATTTCATCTGTACACCAGACGTATTTCAATTCTAAAGTTTCGTAGCTCTATCTTTATTAGTTTCTGAGCTATAATAGCCAGAAGATTCTCCACATACATACACACTACACACACACATACACACTGACCAATTGCCAAAAACCATTTTTTTTGGACTCAGGGGACCTTAAAACGTGTAAATCAGGTGAAAACCCGATATCGAATTTTCAGACCGAATACAATACTTCCATTACCTACGGTAGTAGGGTAATGGAAGTAAAAATGCAAAATGCTGTTTATTTTATTTATTTATTTATTTATTTATTTTTGTGTGTGTGTGACATAAATTTGGCATATTTCTGTCATCATTAATTTATATATATTTTTTTTTCTCTCGTTATTAATCAAATTACGCACATTTATTTAATTATTATTTTAATTATTATTTTCTTTCATGACTATTTAAATTTAGCATATTTCTTGCATTGTTATTTTTCTCGGTGGTCTTTTGTAAAACAGTGACAACACATTTTTTCCTATCTGAAAGGAATATTTTTTAGTCCTAATAAAAACATCAGTACATGCAGATGCAGAAACTTGAAGATTTTAGTTATTTGAGAATTCTAATTTTGGAAATCCTGATTATTGAGATGTATTTATAGTTAGAGATTGTAGAGATCACTTGCAGAGAGGGTTGTTCTCTTAATTGGAGCGAGATATAAAGAAAGTGACAAATAATAAGTATATTTATTGCCAAATCTCTCCGAATACATGACTACTTAATTTGACCAAATTTTTAAAATATTTTAGCCAATTTTAATTTAGAAAAATTGCCTATTAAAAAAAAAAAAAAAAAAAAAAAAAAAAAAAAATTAAGCAACGAAAAATATAAAAAAGGTACAACTGCAAAAGATAATCAAAGATCTGACTACAGTCTTTTTCTATGCCTCCTTACAAGGTTTTGTAGCAAGTGTTCATTTTCATTATATATGAAATTGTGGAATGGCAACTTATTCATTAACTACGGATGGCGTGGAATTTTGGCAAAGTCCATTAACTCGTTTAGGGGTGGTGGTATATATTTTATACCACCTAATTTCAATTCCCAACCGCAAAAATTCATCCCAGAAATTCTTTATAAAATTTTAGTCTTTTACCTTATCCGAAAACATTCGTTTATTACTTTTCTTTTAATGTTGTTCTCACACACTGGTGGCACTTGATTTTAAATTAACTTAAATTCTCTGCCCCTGAAAGAGTTAAAAGTGAATACGCCAATTTCTCTTTTGTAGGTGTGACAAAAAAGCGGAAGGGATCCATTTAGTTAGATAATTACAGAATTTATGATTTATGTTTATTATCACAGCCTCACTGTGATCTTCGTAGTAATTTTATATGCATTCATATCGTTTGTAATTCGATTTATTTATTTCAATATCTTATTTTTACAAATAATCTAAAGTATTTTCCTCCCATGATTATCTTCTTTAAACTAAAGTAAAAGTAAATTTTTATTTTATCGTCTGCAAACTCTTGTAATCAGTAGTAATCATGAAACTGAAATTAAATTTTTTCGAATTATTTTAAATTCGAATTTCTTGAAAAAAAAAAAAAAAAAAAAACTTGTGAGTAACAACATTACGACTTCCATTACCCACTATTACACATATTATGTACTCTTTTTGGAGATAGTGTCTTCAGAAAACACAAAATTGACCTAACATATCAGACAACAAGTAATTTTCTTATAGTAACAAACATTCGCCATACAGTAACAAACACAACATTTCCTATAGTAAAGTCATACAAAACCGTGTTTGGCTACCAGAAACAATGCTCATAGACGTAACGCATTTGAATTCTTTTAGATGTTCCTGTACGCGAATTATTTCTTTGATTTATTTCAAAAAGTTTCAAGCAGCATTTTCATAATATATACAAATTTAGAACACCGAGTTTGGACCTTTTGCTAAAATCTGCTCTTGAGTTATGAGGATGATAGGCTCACAATGACACACACACATAGAGAGAGAGATCAACCTCTAAAAAAGATGATTTTAGGGCTTAATGAACCTTTAAAAAGTGTAATTAAATTTTTGATTTCGAAAATTCGACTCCAAAACAATACTTTTCTCTTTCATGTAAAATCAGAAAAAAAAAAAAAATAATAATAATAATAATAATCTCGAAAATAATTTAGATGTTAAAGAAAGTATAAATATTTATTGAAATTTTATTTTTCCGACTGAGTGAAAGTAATGCCTGGTCCGGGAGTCGAACCCCGGATCTTTGACTTACAAGGTCAAGGCTCAACCAATTGAGCTATCCAGACCGACACCCCGGATAGCTCAATTGGTAGAGCCTTGACCTTGTAAGTCAAAGATCCGGGGTTCGACTCCCGGCCCAGGCATTATTTTCACTCAGTCGGAAAAATAAAATTTCAATAAATATGATTTTCTTCCACAGTTGATTGTGTGATTTTAATTAAAAAAAAAGAAAAAAGAAAAAAGTATAAATAGTTGTTTGACAAGTTTAAATGTTTAATACTACAGTACTGAAATGAAAAGATAAATTTCTTAAAATGTTAAATAATGAAAATTCCAGATCTAGATTAAAATTCAAAGACATGTTGCTTTAAATTAAAAGAAAAAACTTGGAAAGTACACTCCAATTTACTTACAATATTTCTTAAAGAAAAGAAAATATTCAGCTTATAAATAGAAAATAAACACATGCAAATTATCACAAATGCATATTTTTTGTAAAAAAAAAAAAATTGCAAATATTAATTGAACATAAGAAGTATATTTATAGTTTCGTTAATCGTAATAAAGCACTACAATTAGTTTACCCAGATAGCATGCACATTAGTAGCAAGTTTGCTTTTTCTTTATATCATCTTCCCTTGATAAATTTGCAGTGAAACTCTTGTATGGAACATAAATTCATCTTTTGTTTCAATTAATATATATATATATATATATATATTTGTTGTTGTTTCCTCTCTCACAGTTTTTTGATGCAAACTAAAATTACTACAGGGTGGTCCGAAAAACATGATAGAAAGTAAGCGATCATTGTGGAAAAAAGACAACATGCAAGAAGATGAAACATATTTTTTTGAATAAAGATATGAATGACATTTAATATACAAGATGCTTAAAATATCTACCGTCCCCGACTATAGCGTTATAAAGCCGATTCCGAAACTCTGTCATAATGCGCTGGAGTGTGTCGTAATCAAGTGCATCAATCTCACTTCTGATAGCCAATTTTAGGTCCTCCAGTGAATCAGGGCTATTCCTATAGATTCTAACCTTGATGTAACCCCATAAGAATAAGTCGCACGGATTTGGGTCAGGACTGTATGGGGTCCACTCTAACCCGTGCCTCGTGAATTTCTCTGCATCCAATGCAATCAAACGCTCACCAAAGGTCGTTTCAAGCTACGTGAAGACGTCAAAATTTTTTTGGGTACGAGACTCATCTGGCTTGAACCAGTACCGGCGTGTCCTGTTGAGATGGCCCGCATCAGGGCCAAAGTGGCGCTCTAGCAACTCTCGATACTTCACTCCTGTGACCACACCATCAATCAATATCGGACCAATTATCTGCTTCGACGATATGGCACACCACACCATGACCCTTTGTGGATGCAGTGAAGAGATGGCGCTGAGTTGGGGATTTTCCGTACCTCAGTGGCAAAAGTTTTGTTTGTTCACGAAACCATTCAAATGAAAATGGGTCTCATCACTGAACCAGATCTTGTATTCACTGATGGTACCATTTTTAAGTTCCTCGATTATGTGGTTTGCGAAATCTCTCCGCTGCACAGTACCCCCCCCCCCCCCTTTAGCGACTGTCACATTTGGATCTTGTATGGACACAATTCTACTGCTTTCATTAGCCTTTGTAATTATGTTTTGGATATGCTTAATTTTTGGGCCACCTGTCGAGTGGAAGTGGTTGGCTGATCGGCAAAGTATGCGCGTGCAGGCTCCCTGATGTCGTCAGTAACAACTGCTGATTTTCGCCCCGACGCCTTTCTTTTTGCATCCTAAACACTCCCTGTAGATTCATATCTGTCTATCAACCTGTAAACAATGAAAATCAGTGGGAGATTAGGACCATTAACATCAGTCATCTGATGGCTTAAAAATCACTGCGACTTTAGAGTGTTATAACTTACTGCGCGATTATCTCTTCACTAAGCGTCCTTTTCTTTTTGAACTCTGAACGACATGCCCGTCGAACGGGGACATTACATCGGTTAATCTCATAAAATTTTCTTACGATATATAATCGATCTTAAAAGGTTTGTGATTTTATATTTCTTATTCTTTATTTCCGGTAATTAAGCATTCAACTGAAATGTCACTATATGTGTTATTATAATATGGAAGAGTTGTATTTGCATCAATACATTTGAAATCAGAAACTTAAAATAGTTTCTATCATGTTTTTCGGACCACCCTGTATGTGAGTATATAAAATTCGATCTTAACATTTGAAATCTATTATTGACAAGATTCAATCATCTTATCTTGCTTATGTTACTTATTAAAGAAAAATGCGCGCAGTTGTGCACAGGGATTTCCTAAAATTTCGAAGTCGGACACTGGATACTGAAGTTTCTAAAAAAGTATGTGCTATGTCATATATTTTTATGCATATCTGAAGGTAGCGTGACGTGACAAGAATATGAGTTTGCAATGCATTAGTAGATGGCATGGCATGACAAGATTGCTATTTGCAATGAATTTACAGTACTCTTGATACGACAAAGCAAACTTTTTAGTTGTTTGCAATGAATTTGCAGCAAATTTGATACAACAATTTGAACAACTTAAGAGCAATTTGCACGACAAGTTTCTGCAAATTTGACTTATGGTGAATTAGAAGTTTGCGTTACCATGCTGCAGTCGTGTTATGAACTTACAGGCTAGTCATGCTGAACATGCTGAAACTTCTGTAATTTTGCTGGAAATTAAAATTGCTATGTGGATAATTATTACAAAACATTTAAGGGCTATTGAAATATCACATAGTATAATAACTAATTTTGCTTATTTATTATCAGTTCATTGATTTTTATCTGCACAGATGTTACAGTAAGATGAAAACAGATTTCATTTTAAACAGATAATGATAATTTTGTTTTAATTGCTAATGCAGATGTAAATGTATTTTCACACAATATAATGTCAAAAATTGAATTGCTTTTTTACTCAGTAAAAAATGTTCCTTTTTATAGAGATCCAAAATTTAGATCTTAGTATGGACTTGAATTTAGATTTAAGACTGTTGTCCAATTATACATTCACTAGTAATTTAATCTATTTTCTGTTAATAATTTTGAATAGAGGAGGACCCAAAAATAGCCGGATTGAAAGCGCTCGGCCATTTTAAAGTGTAGTAGAGGATTCTCCCGCTAGGTAGCTCTACTTGAGACCTTTTCAAATCAGCTGCTCAAGCCTGCATAAGAGGTTGACATTTGATCGTAGTGTTGTGTTTCTTAACTGTTCTCGTTTGACGTTTGCGAAATCGTGATTTGTGTGTTTGAATTTTTTCTTTCTACGTGAAAAATCAGCAACGGAAGCTTACCAAGTGCTTCACTAGGCTTTTATGAAGGATGCTAAGAGCCACACACAAGTTTCTGAGTGGTTTGGGCTCTTTAAACGGCTTGACGTGAGTGAACATCATGCTCGTTCGAGGCGCCATTCATCATCACGAAACGAAAATTTCAGCACAGCAGAAAATAGTTGGAGCTCGTGTCAGCGGATTTTGACTGAAGACTGAGCCTCATTTTGAATAGGAAAGGTTCGCTCATATTTAGCTCATTTGAAAATCAGTGGTGTAATATTGTTCCCCATCTTCCGTATTCACCAGATTTAGATCCTTGTAACATTTTTCTATTCCCGAGAATGAAAAAAATCTGAGAAGGAAGTGTTTTCATAATATGAAGTCTGTAAAAAGAACTTCGCAGCGAGCATTGAATGATATCAAAGTTGAAGAGTTCTAGAGGTACTTCAGACAGTGTTAATATAGTGTGCAAATACTAGGAAAGTAGGTGCTTCAACCAGTGAACAAGTGCATCGAACTCTAATAGAGAGTATTTCAAAAGACACTGAAAGAATTTTGTAAAAATCGAAATAAATTATTTTTTCAGAGCAAAAGTTCGGTTATTTTGGGGTCTCCCCATATAAAAATAAATGTTATCGATTATTTAAGAATAATTTCACTTATATATATATATATATATATATACTTTATATTAATGATATTAAGAATTGATTTGAATGATTAATTATTATTTTAAATGTGTAACTATTTATAATTAAATATTTTTGTTGAATAATTTTAAATTTATTTTCGAAGCTTAATTGCATTGATTTAGATTATACGTCATTTATGATACATCATTAGTGACAGTAAATACCGGGCATAGAATAATAATAAAGGAAGAAGGAGCGTACGTGTTTTGGTTTCGGTTTGTAAAATCCAGGAATGCCGGGTATAGGGTTGTAACAGTGCTTCCATCTGATTGGTTGGCGACTTGTTGGCGAGATTTTTGAATCGTCTCGTCTCTCTGTCAAACAGTCTGTGAGGCAGCACCTACAACAAACAGCGATAAATGCGCTGAGAATGGGTGCCCTACTTCAAGGTTGAGAGGAGCAAAAGTAGCTTTCGCTGGCATTTCACTAGAAGGGGTTTGTAAGCATTAGAGTATTGGCATGCTCCTTCTTCTTTATTATTATTATTCTATGATACCGGGTGTAAAATTATAAAAACACGACTCGAGATTTAAAAATAAATATATCTATATATTAATAGGCAAGCATAAAATTTGTTGTCCCTTTTTAACATATTAATTATGGGAGTAGAGGGTTGAAAATGGTATCATTCGAAAGGTATGGTTAGCCGGAAGGTGCGAATACAAATATTATTTTCTTACGATGTCAAGAAGGTATTTAAAAATACATTTATTTTTTATACATTTTCCCCCATTTTTCCCTTTTATACACATATTCCTTTACATTAAAAAATACCTAAAAGTAGAAAGTTGTTAAATCTGGCAATTTCATAAAGCTCAAATAAAACCATAGACACAGTAATTTGTAGCATCACTATACGCAAGCGAAGTGATGACGTCACTGTCTGTCCATGGAGCCATAAAAAAGATTTTCTACATTAATCGTCCATTGGATTTTTTGTAAAAAATTATTGAAAAATAAAGGAAATTATCTGCCGAATTTAATTCCGATATTTGGGTTATATATAAGTTACTGTCTGCTGTCTACATGTGTTCGATTGAGTTATTTTTTCTGTAAAATTGATAAAGTTAAATTTAAAATCACAAAACTCCAGAAAAAAAATGGCAAACTTCCAATTTCGAATGTAAACATAAACATTTCATTTGAATGGGTGATATTTAAACAATAAATATTCAACTAATATACTAAATAAAAGGAAAATGGTAAATATTCTATCATAATTTGAAGTTAAATTTGTTTTTAAATGTCTAAATAAAGTATCTGATATAAGATACTAATATGTTGCAACGGAAGAGGTTTTTTGCTGAATTTACATGTTTTGAGCTTTCTTTGCGTTTCAATTAACTGAAATTGGCTACTTATTTTTTAAAAAAGTGTCTTTATTGCTAGCTTTTGTGGGTATAAGAAGCAAGTAGAAAATACGTAAAAACTTTTGATTTCCGGTTTTCGATGAATTTACACGTTTTGAGATCTCCTTGCATTTTAATTAAGTAAAATTGACTACTTATTTTTATTTTTTAAGAAGTGGAGTTATTATTCTTTCCTCTGCATATATAAGTAGAAAATATAAGATTCAGAAATGTTTTAGATTTTCGGTTTTCGATAAAATTACACGTTTTGAAATTTCCCGAACTCAGTTCGACCATTTTTTAAAAATATCTTTTTTTTTTTTTTTTTTTGTTCGAACACTGTTCTTTATGAACCAATCGAATTTATTTAATAGAATTTGGCACTTGGTTGGACCTTGGTTTGACATGGTACCGATTAGCTTTTGGCCTGTATCACCCAACGAGGGGCGTTTTCACGTTGCGATTTTCTCTCCTTTCAGGAAAGGGTAACATCTACAGAGAGAAATAGTTATAGTTATAGAAATAGTTAAACTCTGCTGATTCAGTTAGAGTGAATATCGGCAAACAATTGCCGCAGCTGTTTTGCATTTGCATTCCGTTTAGGATAAGGCAATAATTTTGCTTTGCCTCGCTTTGCAAAAAAAATGGTCGAGTTTCGACCACTGGGCGATACTAGTATATATAAATCGCTCTTCCTGACTGACTGACTGAGTGAGGGGCGATTCATCATCGCCCAGACCAAACCCCTGGACCTAGAAACATGAAATTTTGTGACAATGTTCTTTCTATGACGTAGGCATCTACTAAGAAGCAATTTTACAAAATTCGCCCCCCCCCTAAGGGGGGAGGGGGGGGCAAAACTTGATTTCACAAAATCCGTCATATCTAGAACAAAAAAACAGATATCCGTAAAATTTTTGCTTTAAAATATAGCTAATACAAACGTCTAAAAACGAATTTCTGGAATTTTCGAAATTTGGTCCCCAAGGGGGGCGGGGGGGGGGGGGCAAAACCTGATTTCACATGCGTTAAACGTCATTTCACATACTCCTATATATCTCAAACAAAAAAACAGATATCCGCAAAATTTTTGCTGTAAAATATAACTAATAAAAATATCTAAAAACTAATTTCTGGACTTTAAGAAATTCAGCCCCCAGGTGGGGCAGCAAGGGGGGGGGGGGTTTGGGACAAGAACAAATAGAAATACAGTTAGGCCGTTCAAAATTGGTACAGATAGGTTTTAGATGCCTGCAAGTCGAATGGGGATATTTTCGAAAGTGTAAAGTTATTAGAAGGGGCGAGAAGGGAGGAGGGGAGAGGGGGGGCAAAAAGATAAAAATAGAGTTAGATCGTTCAAAATTGGTACATGGAGGTTTTCGATACTTACAAATCAATTGCGGATATTTTCGAATTTGTAAAATTATTAGGAGGGGAGGGAAGGGGGATGGGGCGGTAAGAGGGGCTATGGGCAAAAACAAATAGAAATACAGTTAGTCCGTTTAAAATTGATACAGATAGGTTTTAGAGGCCTGCAAGCCAAATGGGATATTTTCGAAAGTGTAAAGTTATTAGGAGGGCTGGGAGGGGGGAGAGGGGGGGGGCAAAAAAATAAAAATAGAGTTAGATCTTTCAAAATTGGTATATAGAGGTTTTTGATACTTACTAATCGATTGCGGATATTTTCGATTTTGTAAAATTATTAGCATAGACGGGAGGGGAGGGGGCGAAGAGGGAAAATAATATAAATAAGAGTTAGAGCATTTTGGGAATTTTTTCCGAAGGCAGTGAGAACCCTGTGCAACATTTTTCGTAATCAGATTTTTTTTTTTTTTTTTTTTTTTTTTCACATGATAAAAATTAATGCACTTTTGAGAATTCAGTAATTATAGTGATTCATTTAAATAGGGACCAGCGAAGCGAGCGTTGCCTGCTAGTATATATATAAATAAGTGTAAATAAAAATACGCTGCTTGCCGCATTGTTGTTAGAAAAGCAAGAAATTTTGAAAATATATTTCGTTATAAAATTAGTTACAAATTTGCCACAAGTTGGCGCTGTCGGCTGAAGAACTAAATAATTAATATTATATTGCATATTTCATTTTACATGTAAATTCATCTTTTTATTTCAAATACATCTTTCATCACAGCACAAACTTTCTCAAAAATAATTAACTGAAAACTAGAAGTATTTCATTATCATTATAGCAGATAACCTACAGCACCCTCTTTTGGTAAAATTTTTAATTAATTTTAACTTATATATATGTATGTGCGTTTTTATCTTAAACAGTGTTTTTATTTTTCACTTTCGAAATGGGTCACAACTCCCTCTATGGCCGAGTGGTTATGTCACCACACTGCTAATCGCCTTCGAGCATAGGAGAGCGTGTTTGGTTTCGCCTTGGCCCTGGGTGTTTTTCCATTTCTTCGTATTGTAATTTTGTCATGTGCTATCTGTAATTATCTGACGAAGGTTTACAAGCGGACTACGAGTCAAGCATACTAATCTGATGTATATGTTATCAATAAACAAACAAACAAGCAAACAAATGGGTCAGTAATTTATTGGGCACTCGGTACATAACGTAAGTGAAAAAGATGTATGTACGCGTGAATAAAGCGTGAATATAAATTTATTAATTTTTTATTTATTGTCTTTTCCGCTTTCTTTCAATTTTTGTCTGCTGATTATAGATTACACGAGCCTTCCGTTACTTGTATGTCTCTGTATTTACAATTTAAAAGACATAAGTGATTCATCACATGTTACTAATGCATTAAAAATTTTGGAATTTAAGTTTACGAAAATAATAATAATAATAATCTGTGTTTGCAAAATCGCACAACATACTCCAGAAAATGTATACTGATTTTATTAAAATGCTAAAATATTATACAGCATTTGAATTATTTAAACTTTTCTGTTATTTTGAAATTATTTATAAATTCAAATAAAAATATTTTTGTAAATGAATCTTATGAATAATTTGAAAAGCTAAGGTTAAAAACAACAAAATTTTTAACATATAAGAAATAATTTATTGTTTTTATTAAAAGATAAATTTACGGAAATAATTTTTAGGATAAATTTTCTTAAAATATTCATTAGGTAAGTTTTTTTTTTTATTATTATTCAGTAAATTGTCTATTTTCTAGTACATTTAATGATTAAAAGTTATATTTTTGTTTTAAATTAATGTTTTATTTAAAAATTAAATTTAACTTGTAATTTATGTATATATATATATATATATAAAGAAGTTGTTGCTTTCAAAGTTAGAAACGTATGGGAAATATCATTTGCGCTTAATTTCTGTTGAATTATTAATGTGATGCTCTTTTAGAAATGTATTCATACGAATGAAAGTAAAATGTCAAAATAAAAATCTTGAACTCAAATATCATGCAAATAAATATTAAATATAAAATGAATTTTTAAAAAAAAATAATCTATTTAGAAAAGAATAGAGTAGTATAGATTGAATTACCATTTCGAAAAGTTTCATAATTAATTCAGAAGGCGAATGCATCAATGATATGAAATCAAATATAAACAATTATAGTATTTATTATTTAGAAAAGTATATTATGTTTTTCATTAAACAATATATTTTGCAGCGCTTGAAAATGTTTAGCTTCATTAGAATCCATACAGTGAGGGGTAAAATGTTAAGAACGGCACAAAACCGACAAAAATCACATGATTGTCATATGAAAATTCCTAAACCTTGTTAGTAAAATTAAATACATGATGCTGCAGTTAATGTTTCAGTAATAGTTTAGAAAAATTGAATATAGTATTTTAAATAAAATAAAAATAAATGAATAATAAATAATAATAAATAATAAACAATTAAAATCATTATATAAATTAATTAAAAAAAAAACTAATATATATTTAATGAAAGTTTAAATTTTATAAAGTTGACTATATATATTTGTATATGACATATCTTTACGCTATATATATATATATATATATATATATATGTACAGTCGGGGAAATAAAAAACGCAACACCCGCTGTAATTTCGTTATTAATCGACTCAGGAACATCTAATAGACATCATTTAACAGGAAATTAAAAGCACTTTCTGAATATGTCGTCAAATTTTGAATTAGGGGTCATCAACATATTGAAATGAGAGTCAACTTTGATTTTTTCAATAGCAACACCCAATTTTGACTTCATTTTCGAATTTCTGAGAGTCTGCCAGTGCGGAAAAGTACACTGTTTGTATACTTTATCTTTAGTATTTATAGAGTTATAATCAAAAATGTGTTAGGGGGTTATCTATAAATGTAGAAAAATAAAATTAAGATCCTATAAGAAATAGAGGAAATTTTAATGTTTCACGCCGGAAATCTTTCAGGAAAAAAAAAAAAAAAATTAGAAATTAATAAAACGCTGCTTCTTTTCTAGTTCTTTAATTATCCTGAATTCATTTTCTTAGATTTGTATATACTTCAGTACTTTTTTAGATAATTTTAGGTCTATTTAAATACGTTACACTTGCGATTAGTCCATACAATACTCTTTGAAAAAATTCCAATATTTTTCAAGTAAAAGTGTCTATTATGTCTGTACTGGTCACCAATAAAGCTTAAATTTTCTTTCGTAGGTGTAACGTAATATACGAAATGAAATAATATATATATATATATATATATATACAACAACGCATAAACTAAATCTTTTCGGATAAAATATTGTAAGCGTTCTTGAAGTAAATATTAAACAAATTTAATCGCACTTACCAGTTTTGGGTCAGTTGAAGTCTTTGGAACTGTACGATTCGTTTTATAATTTCTATGAAAATATAATTTCTTAATTAATCCTTTCGCGACTGCTTACGTAGATTCAAGCCATTTGAAAATCTGTAACTCTGTCAGTGAGCGTTTCTTTCGTAATTTGTGTGTTACATATTTCTTAAGTGTGTACCCAGTGTTCATATTTTTGTAATAAAATATACTATGGATAGAAATATATTGATTAGAAAGAATATAATTATAATGTATATCCAATTGTAATATAATTGTGAATACAGAAAATTTGTTCTGAAATATTTTATTTTGAGAGTATAACGCCCATAGGCGGGTTTTACTGTCAAAAAGACAAAATCCTGCAGTAGAAAAAGTGTTAAATTATATTTATATAAGTATATTTTTAAAAATGTATAAAGTTAAAATATATTAATAAAATTTTAAAGACTAAAGTGTCCTTAAAATAATAATCGTCCCCCTACAAAATAAATAAATAAGTAAATAAATAAATTAAAATAAAGCATTATATGAAGCAAATGATTAAGCTTTATTTAACTATGACGGTAGTTAACGATTTTGCAAGTCTGTCTTGCATTCCAATACTATTCGTTTTTTTATATTTGACAATTTCACATTAAACATATTTTTCTATTTAAAACAGTAAACCCCGCCTATTTAGTTTTTTTTTCTTCTAGTGTTTGTTTAAAAGATTCAAAATTTATCACCAATTAATCGATGAAGTAAATACCACTTGTGCATATTTTTTTCAACATAAAATAAGGAGTTTAACACGAATACTCAATGTCACATTTACTTTTCTTTTCTATAATGTTTTGTTTTGAAGAACGATGAAGGCGGGGCTTGTCTTCTTACAGGAATTCTTGATTCTAACACTAATGTCTAAAAATCATCATTTTTGTTTCATTTCTTTTGCGTTTGACGTTGTTGTTATATAATTTGACCCGTAAATAAAAAATAAAAATATTTTGTTTAATTTTGTTTGCTATTTTCTAAGATTTGATTCGTTATCTCATGCAAAACTTTATAAGAGACGGCCCTCTAAACCACTCCAAAAGAAAGATTTATTTATATCTCGAAAACTAATAACTGGAATGAGCTGCAAATTTGCACACCCATATTTTTCAGCATTAGGATTCATTTTATGTAAAAATTAATATAGGTCATAATTCATAATTTTTATGAATATGAATTTATTAATATTTTTCAGAATTAAAAATATTTTTCAGAATCAAAAGTAATGATGGATTATGTTTGGGTTTCTTCACTGTATCTCGTAAAAAACAAATTATATCGATCAAGTTATTCTTTGTGAAGATATTAATAAAAGTTTGAAATATGAATTTAACATTAGCACCTTCAAACTTTGAACGCTTATAACTCTGTGAAAAAATAAGTAAAATATACAAACAATATACTTTTTCGCGTTGTCGTGATCCCAGGAATTCAAATATAAAATAAAAATGGGGCACTACCATTGAAAAAATCAAAGTTGGTGCGCGTTTTAATATGTAGACGGTCCCCAATTCAAAATTTCACTTCATTTTCTGAAACTACTCACAATTCCCCATCGAATGATACCTATTACATTTTTCTACATCGATTAGCAACGAAGTTACGTTGAGTGTTGCGTTTTTTTTTCCCTGACTGTACATATTTATGCAAAAACAAAATGACAGAAAAATTTACAATTTTAAAATGCAAGGAAATTAACAAACGTGGGTAGTGTTTCCTCTGTATGAGCAACACGACTAAATACACTGAGAAAAAAAATATACCGCCTTCATCTAGAATGAATAAGTGGCCATTTTCTAAATTCTTTAACTAGAAATATAGATTTCCGAGCCATGTGCATAAGGCCCGCCAATAAACTGAATAGACGAAATGATCGAGAATTTCTAGTCTAAACATTTCTAGATGGTGAAACAATATTCTTGATATTCGAAATATTCTGTATCTTTTTATGGACAGAAATTCTCGCCTGATTATCTAGAATTAGGCCATAAACCAAGATTATAGTTGCTGAAACCCGCCTATGTTTATTTGGAGATATTTTAAAATAGATTCGCCCTCGATAATATAGACAAACTCTCTAGAATTCTAATAGTGGTTTCTAGAACTCGCTTTCAAATGGGACTAGAATTTATAAGGATGATATGGAACTATTTTTTCTAGAGCCACAATTTAGATTCTAGATGTCAGTTACAGAATTTTCTCTCAGTGTAAAGGCCATTTTCTAGTAAGATTGCGAACATAAATTGCTAACAAAATTTACATGTGAGTGCTTTAAACTATAACAGAACAAAGAAGTAACAGGCTGAAGGGAGGTATTTTAAGAGGGAAATTTATAGCATTAATCATAAGATCAGTTTCCAAGAGAAAAGCAACTATTAAGAAATTCCAAATCATGTTCTTAGACTGACTAAGAACATAATTCGACAAGGATTTATTTAACAAAACTCTACTTTTTTTTTATACAGGATTTTTTGCTAGTGTTCGGATACTTTTGTTACCTACTAAACGTTCACATAGGTTGTGTTATATACGAGAGAAAATTTGTGTTTTAGTATCCACCTCGTTGGAAATCTTTCCAGATACAGACGCACAGCAAAGCATTCATTTCTATTAGCTAGGCCATAAATGAAATGAATATCTGCTAACTGGACGTTAGTGAAACTGTTCATGTTAATTTCACTTACAAGGAAACATTCAAAAGGTGTCGTCTTCAAAAAATATTGAAAAAAATATATGTGATTCTACTTTTTATAAAACACCAGGAAGTGAAAAAGTTATCGGCTGAAATGAATTACAGAGACCACAAAAATCAATCAAAATTAAGCATATTTGGCAATTTAGCGCTGTTAGGCGTTCAGTTCGCCAGCACCGAGATTGTCGTGTACGAACAAAACCGTGTTTTATTTCTCCGCCAAGTACTCAAAATCAATCGCCTAACAATGGGAAATCGCCAATTATGCTTAATTTTGATAATTTTTTGTGGTCGCTGTAATTAATTTCAGACGATAATTTTTTCACTTTCTGGTGTTTTTAGGAAGAGTAAAATCACACATATATACTTTTTTTTTTTTTTTTTTCAATATTTTTTGAAGACGACACCTTTTGAATATGTCCTTGTCAGTCGGCGGCTACATTGAAAAATCCGCTCATGCTCACTTCGAAAGCTTGTTTACAGTGCTACCTATCTATTTGAAACCCTGCTTTCTTGTATGGTCTGATTCCTATTGATGTTTTCACCTCCCTCCAAGTTTTTATGTGACGTCCCTGTTATGTGAAGTATTCTGTATAAAACAAGCGGTTGATCCATATATCAGTGATAATTTTAAATAAAGTTGTCGATTTTTTTAGATTAGAAAAATTAAATTTTTAAAGTAAAATACATTTTTTAAGAAGTCGTCTGTAAAAGAAAAAAATGACTGCTGAGAAATATTTCAATAAAATTATACTGAAAAAAAAAAAAATTAAAGAACATACTTTTATTGAAATGTGAACTAAAAAGCATAAAATATCTATCCTTATAGTATTAGAATGCAGAGTAAAAGAAAGTCGTGCACTGTTAAAAATATTGCAGCAAAATTATGGCTAAAGCCTGGCAGCAGAGATTCCAGACAATGCCCGTAAAAAAACATTTAGACAATGAATGATGTATCGCCAGTAATTTTACGTTGTATGAAACATACAACACACCTGTAAAAAAAGGAGTATTGACCGTAAAATTAAAAGTTAAAGATTGAGTTTCTCGAATACTTATAATGTTGAATATATTTAACATTCAAATTATGCAAAAAAAAAAAAAATTCTTTTAAGATTATTTTAAAATTTAAATTTGCAATTTTTGACAAAATTAAAAAGTCAGTCAATTCTCATATTAAAATAATTTAGAATTAAACAAAAACCATTTTTAAAAAATCTCCCCTGACTGGGCTCGCACGTTAGACCTTTAGGTTCGTATCCCGGAGCTTTACCTCACAGACACAGCGTTCACGTAGGGAAAGTCTTTTTTTAACCGACTTCAAAAAAGAAGGAAGGTTCTCAATTCAAACCGTATGTTTTTTTTATGTTTGTTAGCTCATAACTTCTGAACGGATGCTCCGATTTTGATACTTTTTGTTTTGTTGAAAAGTTCTTGGTCTGCAATAGGTCCCATTGTAATATCTTTACAATCTAAAGAAAATACAGGGTGCCCAAAAAAATCAGTCCCAACTCTTTTAACTGTTAAACGGCTGCAGCTATATTGTTAAAAATGGTATATAAATATAGCGAAGTGGCCATGCAGTACAAGGTTAAACCGCTTTCAGCACCACCTGGTGGAAAATAGCGGAGTTAGTGTTACTATCTAGAAATCGGTTCTAGGGAAAAAAGTGAGTTACAAAGTTGAAAAGTACCATCGATTTAGTACAAAAAGATAGTTTAGACATTCGTGCTAGCCTTCCTACCTCGGAAACGGTTCAAGACAGGGGGGAAAAGTGAATTATAAAATTGCAGGGCATCATCGATTTAGCACGAAAAGTAGTTTAGACATCGATGCTAAAAATGCAATGTTAAAAACGTGCATTTGTTTGTTCGCAATTTTTTACACTATGCACACTTGAGCTACATTGCACACATTGTAGCGTAGCTGGTGAGACATACGTTATATAGTTAAAAATACGGTTACTTGATACTTTTTGTTTTGTTGTAAAGATCTTGGTCTGAAGTAGGTCCCATTGTAATATCTTTACAATCTAAAGAAAATAAAACGCCATCTGGTGAAAAACAGCTGAATCAGCGCTCCTATCTCAAAAACGGTTCACGATGTGAGAAAATTTAATTACGAAGTTGTAAAGCATCATCGATTTACTACGAAAAGACAGTTTTTAGACATTATTAAGGCAATACAATTAATTAGACAATATAAAGGCTCCCTAGTTCAAAGTATTGTTACTGTAAGCGGTCACCTCGGTTAGCGCAAAGTCGTTTTCAACCAACTTCAGAAAAGAGGGTGTTCTTAATTCGAGCTATGTGTTGTTGTTGGTGTTTGTAAGCTTATAACTTCGTAAGAGATGCTCTAATTAACCGACTTCAAATAGGAGGTGGTTCTCAATTCACACCGTATGTTTTTTTGTTTGTTAACTCATAACTTCTGAAGAGATAATCCAATTTTGGTACTTTTTGTTTTATTGTAAAGGTCTTGGTCTGAAATATTTCCCATTACAATATCTTTACGATCAAAAGAAAATACAGTGTGCCCAAAAAAGTCAGTCCCGACTGTTTTAACTGCTGAACATTTGCAGCTATAGTCATAAAAGTGGTAAGTAGGTATAGTAAAGTGGATATGTGCTGCGTGATTCAACCGCCTACAGCGTTACCTGGTGGGAAACAGTGGAATTAGCGTTCCTATCTCGGAAACAGTTCTAGACAGGGGAAAAAAGTGAAGTATAAAATTGCAGAGCATCATCGATTTAGTACGAAAAGATAGTTTAGACGTTAATGCTAAAAACAGAACGCTTAAAACGTGCATTTGTTTGTTCATTATCTCTTTTTTTGTGCACACTTGAACGACATTGCATATGTTGTAGTGTAGCGGGTGACATTTAAGCTATGTAAAATTCAAAGTATGGTTATTGTAAGCGGTCACATCGATTAACGCATAGACGTTTTAAACCGACTTCATAACGGAAGAGGTTCTCAATACAAACCATGCTTCTCATTGTTGTTGTTGAAATTTTTTAGCTTATAACTTCGTAAGAAATGATTTAATTTTAATACTTTTTTTGTTGTCGTAATGATCTTGGCCTGAAATAGGCTCCATTATGATTTCATTAAGATATAAACAAATTACAGGATACTCACAAAAGTCTGTTCTCACTTTAACTGCTGAATGCATGCAGCTACACTGGTAAAAGCAGTATGTAAGTATCGATGTTGAAACTTCTGTCCATCAGCTGCAATGCATATTTTGCTCTTTGTTTGAACTTTACTCTGCGCAAATTCCAGCGTAGCGGGTGACACGTATTCACTGTAAAATTCAATATATATGCCTAACAGAATTTTTGGTTACGAATACAGCGTATCCTTTCTTTGCATTTCTAAAGACTTTTTAACTTAACGTATGTTCATTCAATAGATAGTTTTTTGCTCATATTCGATAAAAGCAAGAAAAGTGACACAACTTAAAAATGCAACATTTGAGAAAAATCAATTTAAAAATAACTTGACTAGAATAAAACTTCCACAACTGTCTCTCGAGTGGATAACTTTCTAGATGGAGATGTAACTTTTTTGTTCACATTGGGTGCATTTCATGTATTTTTCAGTGACATAAACCATTTTTTGAGTTATGTCACTTTTCGTGGAAGTTGTGATTTGTGAATCTGCAGTCGAACGCCTTTTGATGTTCTGCTATATGAATAAGTTTTCACTGAAAAGAGAAAAATAAAATCTTTTTGTAAAAAAATAGAACCGACTCCAAAAAGCAACTACTATTCAAACAAATAATAAAAAAAAATTGGATGAAATGAAACTAAATTGCGCCTAAAAGTATAAAATAATTTCCTTCGCCAAACAACCTATAACACTACAATTAATCATAACTTTTGAAGTCGGCGCAAAATTAAATAAAAATTGATACTTTTATTCAATACAAATATCAAATCCTATTCAAAATACACATCTCACATTGTCACCTGCAAAACAATGCCGAAAACTATTTTGATTCAAGAAAACAAATAAGATTTCGTAAGCAGCAAAAGTTGGCGAAGATGCTGGTACCTGACGACCTTGGTGAAAGAAAAATCGCAAAATTATCTTGCAAACACATTTAATTGTTTTGGGATATCATGATTAATTTGATAAGGTATATGAAGAGAGTAATCAAGAATATGAAACAATACCTCGTACAAAATATATTATGAAAATATACATCTTGCGTGTATATTTTTGCAATACGCTTTGAATGCCAAATAATCCAAAAACCACCAAGGATTACAGTTATCAAAGTTATATCAAATTTGCAAAGGAAACTTAACTTCGTAGAAACATAAATACCGCATTGGGAAGAATGTTCACTGTTCTGTGTAGATGCTACCAATGAACCAATTGCATACAGTGATAAAATAATAAAGGAAACATGAAATGGATCATTCGAGACAACAGCATTTGTTGCTACCGATCTAAAAACAAACCTTTAAAAACTAATTAAATTTTATTTAATTTTGCGCCGACTTCAAAAGTTATGATTAATTGTAGTGTTATAGGTTGTTTGGCGAAGGAAATTATTTTATACTTTTAGGCGCAATTTAGTTTCATTTCATCCAATTTTTTTTTATTATTTGTTTGAATAGTAGTTGCTTTTTGGAGTCGGTTCTATTTTTTTACAAAAAGATTTTATTTACAATATAGATTATTTTGTTTGCTTCCAGAGTGGTTACAAACATACATTCAAACATACATACAGGTGAAGCTAATAAAAGTGTGTTAAAAACTGGTTGTCAAAAAGTGATCAAACAGTACATTTCATATCGCTGAAGACTGTGTTTTGGTGTAAACTACGTTAATTTTTGTAGGAATATGTAAAAGAAAATTTTGTGTTGGCCAGGACTAGTTTTATTTGAAAAAGTATGATATTATATTTATTTGGCTTTCGAATCCTAAGTTCTATTCTATACAGCACGCACACAGAAAAAGGATTTGATCAAAACCATAAAGCGCATTTTGTTGAGGTTATTTTTGTTATTTTACACAAATTTTTATTAGAAATAAAAATCAATTTTGTTAAAATATCACAAAAAATATTGTTAACAAATGTACAAAATATCTTTGTATTTGCTAGAATCATCAAAAATTTTTTGTTTAATTTTAGTATAATTGTTGTATATTTGTAGTTACTAGAAAACAATTTTTTTTGCTATGAAAACGAAAACTTGTTCCTTAGTGGAAAAATAAATAAATTATTTTTATAATCTAAATCGAATTTCTGTTGAAACACATTTAAACAGTTCTTTTTCTGTCAAACAAGTTTTTCTTAATTCCACAAAACTTTTCTCTAAATGCGTTATTAAAGAAATCGAAAGTCCATCCAGTGCGAATATTTTAGACTATTTATATTAAAACGTAGGCTATTTAAAATATACCACAGAAAATTATTTGATGCGTTTACTTGTGACAAATAGTTGCAGCCTTTTACTATAATTTACTAAATGTAATTTATCCAGTTTAGTCAAATTATTTCCAGTGGATGGAAAAATGTAGAAAATTTATTTTCTTTTTTAAATTTAATGTTTAATAAATTCGAGTAAAACTATAGAAATGCATTTGCAAAATAAATTATTTTCAAAAGAACGCAGAAAAAGGGCTCTAATAATAAGATGAAATCTTCAATGTAAAATTTCTTAGATATCTGTGCTATCTAAAAATTCATAAAAATTGCGGAAGTGCTGTCCTAACAACACCTTATCGTAAAATAATCGATGTAAACTGAGCATAATGCTTTATTTCTCCCTTACTATTAATATATATATATATATATATATATATATATATTGTCTATATTTAGAAGTCTGATATATTATGATAATAATGGTATTGTCATTCTTATTATTGTGATATTTATTCAGTCATATTACAGTAGTAATAAAGCACAGTAGAAGGCCAAATAAATGTAAAATATTTTTGAATCTACGCTGTACATAGATCAGTACAAAAAACCCTTAACGGGTTAAAAGTTTGTGACGCCGCTACTTTATGGCTATAAGAATTTGAAATATTACTCTTAAAAATAATGATATCAAATTTTAAGTGACGCTTTGCAAATAGCTAAAATATACATAGATTTTTCCTATTTGATCTTTACTTTTTTACTTTTATTTATATTTATAATGCAAACGTAATATTTTTAGCTTTAAGATCAGACAGATATATAAAATACACTCACTGATGCTTTTACATTCACATATCAAATTCAAAATAACAGTTTTAACAGGAATGATATAAAAATTCCAGTGGCGCCTCGGCGTTGTTTTAAAAGATTTGTTTTTAGATTCCATTAAAATAACTTTTGTTTTATCTAATAAAGTATATTTGTTACGTTTGCATGCGTTAACACCGCGCCACCTATAATTTGTATTCTTCGTAAGAAACTTTGAAATGAAGCGAACAGAGTTGGTGTTGTAAAGAAAAGTGTGTGTGTTCGGCGACTGCAGAACGTGGCGTCAAAAAATAAATAAATTATGAGTAATTAAAGTGCATTCGTGTTTTAAATAAGCATAAATTGCCTTTACATGGCCCGTCGAGCCACAGGACCTGTTAAAAAGAAAGAGTAATTACGAGTTTGTTTATTTAATTTCATTGTGAGAGAAAAAAGTTTCGGTTTCGTAATCGATCGATGAAACAAAAAGTTTTGTTTTAATCATAGAAAAAAAAAAAAAAAAATGTTTATATCGACGGATGGATATTTTTTTAAGTGAAACATAAAATATAAAAGTAAACAAAAGAAAAAAAACAAGTGTAGTGATAATTTATTTAAGAGGAACAAGATAATAGTGTTTTTTGTTCTCAAGTGGAATACAGCGATCTGAGGTAAGAGCATCTTCATAAAATTTAAAATTGTTCTGAATTTATTACTTGTTAAATTTAATAATTTCAAATATCGATAAATTAAGAAAAGATGAGCTTAAGCTTGTCGCCGAGGAATTGGGTTTAAGTGTAAGAGAGGGTGCTAAACTTGTTGAGTTAAAAGATATTATTGAGAAATGTGAACATTTTTCAAATAGTGAGTTAATGAAAAATGTAGTTGATTGCGCGGTTGAGGAAATTAAATCGAAAAAAGAAGAAGAAAAATCAAAAATAGAGTTAGAAAAAATTAAACTAGCACAATTAGAGAAAGAGTTAGAGATAGCAAATATTCGTAAGGAATCTTTACAAAATTCTGATTTCGAGAAAATTAAATTAGCGCAGTTAGAGAAAGAGTTAGAATTAGCGAATATTAAAAGGGATTCATCCCAAAATAATTCGCTTTCAACTGTGCATTCGGCACCAGAACTTCTAAATAATAATAATCTGAAAAGTTTTATTAAGAGTATTAAAACGCTTACAATTCCATTACCATCTAAAGCAGAATCATTCAATTTATTTTTTCATTCGCTGGAAAAGGCATTTAAGAATTAAAAATGTTCCAGATAGGTTTAAAGCGGAAATTCTTTTAAACATTCTCGGTGAAAAAGCCAGTAATTTAATGGTATATGTGTCTGAGGAAGACATGTGTAATTACGAAAAATTAAAAACAGTTGTTTTGAAGGAGTTTCAGCCGACGGCTAATGAGTGTTTAAATAACTTCCGGAAAGCACAAAAATTACCGTCAGAGAGTTATGTGCAGTATGCGTCGCGATTAGCGGCATCTTTTGAGTATTATTGTGAATTGCGTAAAGTGAATGATTTTAAATCATTATGTGAATTAATTGTATCTGACAAAATTTTTCATTCATTAGATCGTGAATTAATGACACACATTGGGGTTAAGCAGGGTGAATCATTTTTTAAACCACAAGAATTGGGTCGTGAATGTGATATTTATTTATCTGCAAGGGGCAGAGGTAAAAATGAGTTGAATGTGTTTGCAAAGACTAGTGTAAATGAAGCGAAGCGGTTTGTCGGGAACAAATCGCATAATTCACGATTTCAAAAAGTTGCTTCAAATGTGTTCTTATCAGAAATAAAAAAATGTAAAATGTGTTCTTTGTAAAAATAATGAATATCATGCTTTATATATGTGTCCGCAGTTCAAAAAACGTCCTGTTCAAGAAAGAGTTAATGTTATTAAGGCAAATAAGTTATGTTTTAAGTGTTTTTTACCGAATTGTAATGTAAGAAAATGCAATACGAGAAACTGTTTTTGTGGAAAATCACATAATAAATTGATTCACTTTCCTAGAGAAGGAAGATTTAGCGATTCTTGTAAGGAAATAAAGGATAATTCGGAAGTTGCAGCTGCCGCTGATTCCGAAACATTGAATAGAGAACAGCACGGTGAATTCAATTCCTTTTTTCCTCCTAATTTTCCTAGGGACAGACAGCAAATTGTAGCCACTAGCTTTGCAAAAAACAAAACAAAAAATGTCTTATTGAGTACAGTGCGTGTTTTAGTTAAAGATAAATATTCTCAATGGCAGGAAGTAAGGTGCCTTCTAGACAGCGGCTCTCAAGCGTGTTTGATAACAAAAGATTGTGCAAATCGATTACAACTCAAAATAGAAAAAATAAATACTTTACTCTCTTGTTTGAATGATGCATCGATGACTATTAACGGTTGCGTAACAGCAACTATTGCCAATAAAGAGAAAAACTTTGAGAAATCCCTAAATATGTTTGTTGTGAGGAAAATTACGGATTTTGTTCCTATTAAAGTAATTAATGTACATATCGATGTCCCGAATTCAATAACGTTAGCAGATTATAGTTTTAACATTCCTGGAAAAATAGACATGCTCCTTGGTGCTGAAATTTTTTATGAATTATTGAGACCGGGGCAAATATATTCTCAGAACCCTCAGCTACTCCTTCAAAATTCTTGTTTTGGTTACATTGCAACGGGGAATTTAGATCAAAGGGATGAGGTTAAAATTCATTGTGAATTAATACGTGGAGAGGATTTAAATGTAAATTAAGAAAATTTTGGGAGATTGAGGATGTAAATATAGAATTAACCAAAAGTAAAGAACAGGCTATATGTGAGGAACATTTTACGCGTACACATAAGAGAAATGAGAAAGGTAAATATATTGTAACAATGCCTTTAAGAGATGACCCGTCGTGTTTAGGTCAGTCTAGAGAAATTGCTCTTAGAAAACTCAGATCGCTGTGGACACGTCTATCTAGAGACGAGAAATACTTGTCGTTATATAAAGACTTTTTAGAGGAATATAAAAACCTTGGTCACATGAGAGAAGTAACAGAGGATAAAACTCCTGATGTTGCTTATTACGCACCTCATCACGGAGTGTACAGGCCAGATAAAAATACGACCAAATTACGTGTAGTTTTCAATTGTTCTTCACCAACAACAAATGGTACTTCTCTTAATTCCTTGCAATTCAATGGCGGAGTAATACAAAGTGATTTATTTACCATAATGGTGGGTTTCCGCCTGCATATTTACGCATTAACTGCTGACATCAAAATGATGTATAGAATGATTCTTATTGACCCGAGTCAGTACCCACTGCAGCGAATTCTCTGGAGCAATAGCATTGAGGAACCCCCAAAACATTTGAATTAACAACAGTGACATATGGAACAGTCTCAGCGCCTTACTTAGCTATGAGAACCTTATACCAGCTTTCACTTGATGAGGAAAAAAAATTCCCGAAAGCATCCCCAATCCTTCGTGATAATTTTTATATGGATGACGTGTTATTTGGAGCAAGTACATTAGAGGAGGCGAAAGAGTTACAACAGGAGTTAAAGGAGGTTATACAGTCCGCAGGGATGGAGCTACATAAGTGGTGTGCTAATAATGATGAACTTTCTCCAAGTATGACAGAGAGTTACAATTTTTATAACAAAGATGAAATTAAAACTTTAGGCGTGTCTTGAAAGCCAAAGGATGATTGTTTTGTTTTCCGAGTTAAAGTAGATCTGAAAAATTCCTATACAAAAAGAGAGGTGTTGTCGACGATAGCTAGGATCTTTGATCCTCTAGGCTTATTAGGCCCAATAATTGCTAAGGCCAAAATATTTATGCAAAAGCTTTGGCGTCTAAAAATTGATTGGAATGATGCACTCCCAGCACCAGAATACAGAGAGTGGCATCAATTTCTCATTACATTAGAACGAATAAATGACATAAAAATTGAGAGGTGTATTGTGATTTCCCAGGCTGTAAATATCGAAATACATGGATTTGCAGACGCTTCAGAACTCTGCTATGGAGCGGCCATCTATTGTAAGTCCAATGATTCACGTGGCCGGACATTAATAAGATTAATCTCAAGCAAATCAAGGGTTGCTCCGGTTAAAAGCTTAACAATCCCTCGATTAGAGTTGTGCGCAGCTGTTCTGCTGGCAAAGCTAATGAATAAGGTGTTGGCTGCTTTAAAGGTGATGATCAACGAAGTCTATTTTTGGACAGACTCTACAATTGTTCTGGCGTGGTTACAGAAGGAACCCATGGATTTGAATCCGTTTGTGCAACATTGAGTAGCAACTATCCAAGACCTTTCACCAATCCAAGAGTGGCATCATATCGCTTCAGATCAAAATTCTTCTGATGTGTTATCAAGAGGCATTGATCCAGATCACAGATTATCATACAGATAGGACAGTGAAGCTAAAACGCGAACCGGAAATATAGTAGCACCACTAGTGTCAACAGAGGGGAACTACAAGTGTTAAGTCTACATGAATAACATCTTTGATCGAAAATTGTTTTTCTATTTCGCGAGTAGTTAGTAGCAGGTTAGTATGGGAAGTTTTCTTTTTCTTCACTTTGAATTCACAAAATTATCCTCAAAATATTCACAGCTATTTTTCTAAGAAATAAAAATTAATTTTTATAATGTTTAAAAATATGCTTTGTCAAACATATCCATATTCAAGTACAAAATAAAATTACAAACTGTAATTCTGAAATAGCAGTATGAAATCATTAAATATTTAACGTTGCTTGTTTTAAATAATACAAAATGCTTTAAAATGAAAAAATGTTTTTATTTTATGTATATTCAAAGTTTATTTTCTTGATATTTAGCACTTGCTTCTTAAAATAAATTGCTTTTAACAATCCACTTTGTAAACAATAATAAAGTTGCAAATGAAAACATATGTGCAGTTTTCTTTACTTCACTATTTCTACTACTTTTAAATTCACAAAATCATAACATTACAGCTATTTTCTAAGAAATAAAACTAATTTTTATTATGTTTGAAAATAAATTTTGCCAAACACATTCGTGTTCAAGTATACAAATTAATATAACAAACTGTAATGCTGAAATAGCAGTATGGAATAAAATCTTAAATATTTAACATTGTTTGGTTTAAATAATACAAAATGCTTTAAAATGAAAAAAAATATTTCTGGTTTATATATATTTTCGAAATTTATTTGCTTAATATTTAGTACTTGCTTCTTAAAATAAATTGCTTTCGACAATCAATTTCGTAAACAATAACAAAGTTGCCAAATGTAAACATCGATACAATGGTTAGTTGGTTGGATGTTGGGTTTAACGTTGCACAAATATTAGAATGAACATAGATACAATAAAAATAAGATGAGCGATTGCGTAAACCGGAAATCTCGAGAAACTTACAGCCGTTGACAATAGGGTCGTTGCAGTCAAATTTTGGTTACCGAAGAATATACGGGAGTGTCCTATCTGTATAATAATCTGTGATCCAGATAAACTGTTCGATCACGAACTATGGCTAAGCGGACCCAGCTTTTTACTAGAAAGGGACTATCCGAGTCAAATAACTGTTAACCCAAAAATTTGGACGATTTTAGAGTAGAGCTAAAAAAGTCTAACGCAAACTGTGATGATAATTTTAATGTTTTTAATTTGGTAACTGATAGTGACTTTGTGTGTAATCTTCTGAATTTAAGTAATAATTATTTAACTGTTCTGCGTATTATAAGTTTTATTTTCAGGTTCATAAATAACAGCAGAAATCCTCTTTACAAAGCAAGTGGACCACTTATATCTTCAGAAATTGTTGAAGCAGAGAAATTTTTATTAAAGTGCATACAAAGTGAGGAATTTTCCGAAGACATTAAAGACTTACAGGTAAAAAAGGCTATAAAGCCTAACAGTAAGTTGAAGATGTTGAATCCATTTATTGACAAAGAAGGCCTGCTAAGAGTAGGAGGAAGACTTGGAAATAGTGATTTAAATTATGATAAGAAATTTCCAATTCTTCTTCCATCTAAACATAAATTAACTGAGTTAATTGTTGTCTTTTATCATAAAAAATTTTTGCATGCTGGGCCTAATTTTCTATTGTATTATTTGAGGGAAAAATTTTGGGTTACAAATGGTAGAAATTTATGTAGAAAAGTTGTGCATAAATGAGTTAAATGTTTTAGGGTTAATCCAAATTCAGCACAACAAATATTAGGTAATTTGCCAAAAGATAGAATTGTTCAAAACTATCCATTTAATATCACTGGGGTAGATTTCACTGGTCCTTTCTATATTAAGTATAAAAATCAACGAAAAGGTATTTATAATAAAATATATGTTGCAATTTTTATTTGCTTTGTGACCAAGGCTATACATTTAGAGTTAGTCACGGATTTAACGTCCGCAGCCTTTATAGCTGCTCTTAAGAGATTCATATCGAGGAAAGGAAAATGCAGTAAGCTGTATACAGACAATGCTGGGAACTTCGTAGGAGCAAATGCAGAGCTCAAAAAATTGTATAAAATGGTAAATGGACCAGATGATCAAATTTCGGGGTATATGAGTTCAGAAAACATTGATTGGCAGTACTCACCTCCTAGAGCGCCAAACTTTGGAGGATTGTGGGAAGCAGGAGTCAAATCCTTTAAATATTATTTGAAAAGAGCTGCGGGAAATTTAAAATTAACCTATGAGGAATTTTTTACTTTAATTATACAAATTGAAGGGATGCTAAATTCTAGGCCTTTAGTCCCCTTAACTGCTAACGTAGAGGATTTAAATGTGTTGACTCCTGCCCACTTCCTCTTAGGAAGGGCAATTACGTCTATAACTGAGCCAGATTTATCAGAAATTACAGAAAACAGGCTTAGCCAATTGCAAAAAATAACAAAGTTATTTCAAAGCATTTGGCGTAAGTGGCACTTAGACTATCTATGCCACTTACAACAGAGATCGCGATGGAAATTTGAGAAACAAAACATATGTGTTGGAGACATGGTTATTCTAAAAGAGGATAACTTACCTCCATGTGAGTGGCCACTGGCCAGAATAAGCAAAATTTTTCCCGGAGCGGACAAAAAAGTAAGGGTAAGGGAGATTAGTACTGCCTCTGGAAAATTTAAAAGGTCCATTTCTAAAGTTTGCCCGCTTCCAATAAATGATTAACATTGTTATTAATTATGAATGTTGTAAATTATGTAATATTTTGATAATTTCTTTTTGCATTACTTTTTATTTAACATATGTAATATTTACTGTATAATATTGTGTAATATTAAGTGTATCAGAATTTTTATGTTGAAAAAAAAAATGACTGTTAGATTTATTGAATGTTTAATAAACATTGCAATGGGGGCCGGTATGTTACGCTTGCATGCGTTAACACCGCGCCACCTATAATTTGTATTCTTCGTAAGAAACTTTGAAATGAAGCGAACAGAATTGGTGTTGTAAAGAAAAGTGTGTGTGTTCGGCGACCGCAGAACGTGGCGTCGAAAAATAAATAAATTATGAGTAATTAAAGTGTATTCGTGTTTTAAATAAGCATAAATTGCCTTTACAATATTTACATATTGAAACAGTGCTTTTAATTTTCAAATATACTGTCAAATAATTATACTTTCATTGAGTTTGCATTATAAATTAAAATTATTTATTTCAATAAATTGATTTATCTTTTGCATGACGCTATCCAAAACATAGTATCATAGTATCCAACTGCGTGAAAAAGAGGTAGTGTGACGTAAAGAAAACGTTTACACAAATTTTACTTGCAGTTTTGGATAGCATGACGCAAAAGATAAATCAATTTATTGAAATAAGTAATTTTAATTTATAATGCAAACTCAGTGAAAGTATAATTATTTGACAGTATATTTGAAAATTAAAAGCACTGTTTCAATATGTAAATATACTTTATTAGACAAAACAAAAGTAATTTTAATGGAAAATAAAAACAAATCTTTTAAAATAGCACCGAGGTGCCACTGGAATTTTTATATCATTCCTTTTAAAACAGTTATTTTGAATTTGAAATGTGAATGAAAAAGCATCAGTGAGTGTATTTTATATATCTGTCTGATCTTGAAGCTAAAAATATTACGTTTGCAATGCATTATAAATATAAATAAAAGTAAAAAGTAAATGATCAAATAAGAAAATCTATGTATATTTAACTAATTGCAAAGCGTCACTTAAAATTTGATATCGTTATTTTTAAGACCCATATTTCAAATTCTTATAGCCATAAAGTAGTGGCGTCACAAACTTTCAACCCGTTAAGGGCATTTTGTACTGATATCATTACTTTTTAGGGGTTATTGATCAAAAAATTAAAACAAGTCCTTCTGGCTCCTAGGAAGGATAAACTAATTTATCTTTTATTATGAAGTTGCCACCATTTTTTTTTTTCAAAATGGCAGCTACAATTTATTAATGAACGCTTGTATATATGGAGTCTTAAGCAAATCGGTTCATAGAACCTTTCTTATGTAGATTTTCAGTGGGCTGGCACATGGATATAAGAGGGTAGATTAAGTTGGCAAATGAACACAACAAATACATTTCTGAGATAAATCCACACAACAAATTTAGTTTGAATTAATCCAGTATTTCAAACGTTAGCATGTTGACAAATTTTCAAGTAGCTTGCCACTTAGAAACAAAATGGAGAAGCTTCGCAGTTCGCACTAGAAAAAAATATTGAGTGGGATTCTCAAACTCTTTAAATAATAGTAATAATAAGTGGGAAATTTCAAATTTAAGTTAGAATTACGTAATTTACATTTTGCAAGTTTCTTTTTAGAGAATTACAAATGCAAATTAAACAATTAAAAAAAATCAAGTTAATGTTAAAAATGGAAACTTATTTATTTTCTTTTCCCTTTTGAGACTAAGTATAGATACTGTTCCAATATGCACAATTTAAATTTTCATCAAAAGAGCAGGTAAAAATTATTTCATAAAATATTTGGGGGAAAAAATAGACAAAATATAAATTAAGCTCTACATTTCTATAATTTTAAAAATAACATAAAATCATTTGGAGAAAAATTTTATGGAAAATACAAGCTAAGCTAAAGTTAATACAAGTTAAGTAAAATAAAAGTTAAGCTTAAGTTTTATGGAAAATACAAGTTATATATATATTTCTTTTTAAAAATTAAAAATCTCTTTTTAAAATACAGTTAGAGTTTATTCATATATTTACTTTTCAGACTTTAAAATGATACATATTTTAAATATTAACATAATCAAACTAATTTTTTTATTATTATTTAAAGCAATAATGGCTAGGGGATGAAAGAGGGAATAAATACACTGTATATTAAAAAAAAAAAACAATATGAAAATAGAATTAAAATTCATGAAAAATGTGTCAAATAGCAATTTTTGAAAAACACGTCAAAATAAATAAATAACATCTTTATTTTGAAACCCATAATAATTCATTTAAAAAATATAATTCTCTCTTTCTTTCTTTCTTTTTTTTTATTAATTAATTTCTGCATGAAAAATTCCATTTCAAAAATATATTTACAACTACAATAAACAAAAAACCCTCCTATAACTTTAAATAATTATTTCTACATATTTCTAAGCAATTAAAAGTTTATTTATTTTTTTTTTTTTTTAAAGAAAAATAAATTAAATATAGGAATGTATATGGTTTTAATGTAAGCTACTAGAGGGCGCCACCTAGTATATTAAAACCATGAAATTATTACCTTCATGATTAAAACCATATGCATTCCTATATTTAATTTATTTTTCTTAAAAAAAAAAAAAAAAAAAAAAAAAGCACTTTTAATTGCTTAGAAACATGGAGAAATAATTATTTAAAATTAAAGGAGGGTTTTTTGTTTATTGCAGTTGTAAATATATTTTTGAAATGGAATTTTTCATGCAGAAGTTAATTAATTAAAAAAGAAAGAAAGAAAGATAGAGAGAGTAAATTATATTTTTTAAATGAATTATTATGGGTTTCAAAATAAATATGTCATTTATTTATTTTGACGTGTTTTTCAATAACTGCTATTTTACACATTTTTCATGAATTTTAATTCTATTTTCATGTTTTTTTTTTTTTTTTTAAATATACAGTGTATTTATCCCTTCTTTCATCCCCTAGCCATTATTGCTTTAAATAATAATAAAAAAAATTAGTTTGATTATGTTAATATTTAAAATATGTATCATTATAAAGTCTGAAAAGTAAATATATGAATAAACTCTAACTGTATTTTAAAAAGAGATTTTTAATTTTTAAAAAGAAATATATATATGTGTATGTATGCGAAAGTGTATGTTTTAAGTTAAAAACAAAAGATGGCGCCAAAACTCCATTTGCTTTTTTTTCCCATTCCCGGTGCGAAAGGATACATGAATATGAACCGCAAATCGTTGAGCTACTATAAAATCGATGTTTATGAATGATAAAAAAAATTTCGCTTTAAAAAATTGTAAATCCATCATTATTATGATAAAATGGAATATTTAAAATTACAAAATACTTCCTTATTTAAAATGTTATGTAAATACTTTTTTGACTAAATATGAAATTTTGAAATCAAAAATATCTTTTTCATAGCAGAAGAGAAAATATATTTAAGTGAATTTGACTTAGTATATATACAATAAATATATAAAAAAATTAATTAAGTATTTTTGCGTTAAAAAAAGGAAAATTTAAAGAGTTCATTGACTGCATTCACGTTGGTCAACCAACCAACGGGATCAACTCAAGCCTTGCAAGTAAGAACCGCATCCTGACGTTTTGGCCGAAGGAAAGCATGCAATTGGCGGAGTAATATAGTTCCATTTTAAAAACAACTTTTATAAAGAACAAGAGTTTTCCTGAAAAAAACGAAAACGTTACTAGATTCAGAAAGATTCCATTAATAACATATATTAATTACAAGAAAATCGTTCGTGTCGCTTTAGAGATATTTTTCATGATTTTAGACCATTACAAACTTATACCATCCATTTTCCCTTTTTGGCTTTAAATTGAGATTCAGATCTCAAAACATACTGCATGTAGAAATGTAAAATTTTCAGGATAGATTAAGACCGACGATAAAAGACTATTTTGAAAGGATCAGAACAAAATATGACATGTTTGCTGAGACACTAAGTGTCAGCTTTTACAAATCTCTTTGATGTCAAACTAGCCGTATATATGAGTTCGCAGCGTTCAGTTTGTCCTTCCGCTTGTGTCACTCGAAAAACTGCCGTTTTTCATGATAAGTTATCTGTTATCAAGATTCTAATTTTTTTTTATGTTATCCATCTTCCCTCTCGGCTAAACAATGGTGGAATTAACTTCCAATTAATTGATCTAAATCTTATGATCGAATCAAAAGAAAAGCTCGATTATTTTCTGAATAAACTTTTTCTTCTTACAGTGGTGACGGTGAGCAAATTCAACATTTACCTTAACAAGGTAGATTCTTTTACAAACATTCCACAGTACCAAAAATATGAAAAGGAAAAAGGATCACGATAAAGCAGTTGGATATTTTCAGAAAAATATTTTGGTGAAGACTAAGTGTGATCCGGAAGAGTTCTCAGAATCCTAAAATTATCGATTCCTTCTCCTTGATTTTCAGTCGTCATTAATTGGCCATTGTAAGCTCCAGTGCTCTAAACCCACTCAACGTCAACCTTCTTGATTTGCTTTTTTAACAATTACCAGCAAGTGATCAATCTAGTTTATCACGCGGTGATTTCCTCTAATTTCAAAGAAAACTGTTGAAATAGCAATTAAAATTTCCTGTGAAAAAAGAAAAAAAAATTTCGAATCATAGAAACCGTGTTGTCGAGCTGTTAACCAGAAATATGGAACACAAGTCGAGAATAGCGAAGTAATTCTTTCTAAACAGATATATTGTTTTCAAACTAAGCCTTTTTAACAAAATATCCGCAGGAGATACTTAAAAACTTAGTTTCTGTGATAAATGATATGCGTTGAACTAGCATTTGGTTTATATTGCTATACAAAATAATTCCAATTTATAATGTATTATGCATGGTAAATACAGAGTATGTAATTTCGTTAGTATTATACCCATTTTGGGTAAAGCAAGGAAATATTTAATGTGATGAGCGCATCCCTTCGTTGAGATTAAAAATTTTTTGATATTTGTACAGTCTGCAGCAAAATTATTCGAGCGCTAGCAATAATTCCTATGTGAAAAAAGTACACTTAATACTGTTTTGTTAAATAAATCCTTGTCGAATCATGCTCTTAGTCAGTCTAAGAACATGATTCGGAAAGGATTTATTTAACAAAACAGTATTAAGTATACCTTTTTTACATAGGAATTATTACTAGCTTTCGAATAATTTTAGTTATTTGTACAAAATTACCTGTACGATTTTTGTGGCCTTTATTGCGATACATATAGACAGGCATACATACAGTCGGCAGCAAAATTATTATACGGAAAACTATGATAAGAACTCTAATCTACGTTAGCTATATAGTTTTTGGTGTATAATTGTGTTTTCAGCTTGTGAACATGGTCACGCAAAAATTTCGATGCCTGCAAACAAACAATTTTTGAAGAACATTAGCATCATTGAAATGCATTAAATTATTAAAATGCTCAAAAGCATCGTTTCTAAAGCAGAATGAGTGAGTGGGTTTTACGTCGCACTAGTGCTACGTTATGGGCAATTGGTGACGGTGAGAGACACAACCTTAATGATGGTCCGGATTGGATTGGATTGGATTTGGGAATAAGGCCGATTGACTGTTGCAGGTCCTAGGCCTGAGCGGCAGTGTCCTCCGTGGAGGTATTTCTAAGGGATCCTAGCCCGTATTTACGCAAGTTTCGGAGAAAACCACGGAAAATTTCGAACGGCTGGTCAACGAGCGCGACATTCGACATAACATTCGAGCAGCATTTAAGAAACCCAAGCTTTTCTATATTTTTCCCTGAACGGAGCGCAGGTTACCAGATAGCTCTAGTTTTCTAAAAAAATGACTTTAATTCTAATTGAAAAGTAATCTCGAATTTCACTAGGCAAAGAACGGGTTGCTAGATGATGTTGATTTTCTTCAATATGAGACTAAGTCATATCGGTTTGTCATATCAAAAAAAAAAAAAAAAAAAAAAAAAAAAAAAAAAAACTTGTATCTAAATTTTAATCAAAATCTTTAGATCCATTCACGAACACCCAAGGGTATATATAAAAATATTTATTCGTGTAACAGTAATAAGAGTACCTGGATGACATAATAAATTGCACTCGTAATCGCTGAAAAAATCATTTGAAATATAAATTGAGTGATTTGTTTTCGAAAATCATCATTGTAGAGATATTTGAGTGATTCCATACCAACTCACCAAAAGAGGGTTGCATGACCGACTTGGATTTTCTTTAAATTTGGTACACAGATTGATGATATAGAGGCATGAAAAAAACCAAATTTTTAGCTACCTACTCCACGTATTTATAGATATACAGGTCCTCGAAGTTTGTTCGCCCCCTCAAAATACCAAGAAATTGATGTTATTTAATTTTTTTTCTTAAAAATAGTGCTTATGTAACATGAAGGTGTTAGGTATCTATGGAAACTAGTTATTCCAGGCATTCGGAAAAAAATACTACAATGTTTATAATAAAAATTGTTAAGGTACAGAACTCTTAGAAGTTGCAACCACGAAAATTTGATTTTACCGATTTTGCTAAAATTGAGGCATCAATTCCAAAAAAAGGAAAATAAAACCAAAGATTTATTTACTTTCTGGTAGAGTACAAGTGTTCACCATAAATTGCTACACAATAAATTACTTGGGTTTCTCACTCCTTCTTGGAAATATTTAAGCTTAAATGCAAACCATAGGGCAAAAATATGCAATTTCGACCATCTTGGCAACCATTTTTCTTATAAAGGGGAAGCACTAGAAACATTTTTATTTTTTTAAATAAGCTACTGATGTGTTTGCTATTCACAGGAAAAGAGTTTACTTTTGGTTATTATTTGCATAAAGAAATATCCTGCTGATAGTATATGCATGTTTTTCTCTAATACCATATGCTTGTATTCCCCCTCTCATAGACTTAACATTAATTAAAAAGAAAAATAACAATGCATGTATAGCTGTATTATCTATACAACAATTCAAGAAATTTAATGTATTAAATTATTTAATAATAATAAAAAAATAATAATTTCTTTATTTTATAGCAAAATTAGATATTTGATAGAAACAAGAAATAGAATTTATCCAAAACTGAATGCTGAAAGTTGTCTCTTCGTAATAATAAAGTATTAAATAATTTCTTTAAAAATCAATCAAAATAAAGGAGCTATAAATATTTATATCATAAGCAATATAATTGAAATACAGCAATATGTTAAAAATTGATATGTACAGAATTTTATTCAACTGCAAGCATAAGTTCCTGTATTTTTTTCGCAGTATCATTTGGTATTAAAAACATGCATCCTGTGGCTGCTGCTGCTGATGGCATTGGTATTATATCTAAGAGATGCTTGTATGGAATCCAGCATTTATCTGATCTAAATTTTTGACATGTTGCTTACCTACTGCAGCTACTTCAATCTGAATCGATATGTTTGTAGATACAATGGAAATTAACCCTTTAACGTTCACTACTTAATTTATTTTAAAAATTACTAAACTAATTTTAAAAATGGCTTTTAGATACATAGCTGATCATAAATATTTAAAAAATAAAAAAATAGCATTGTTTCTTTTCCAGAAATTTTCGGTTTGAAACATCTGTAAGTAAACCTTATTAAATTCATATAATATTCAATTTAATAAATAAATCACTTTATAAGTAAACATTATCGACAACAAAAACTCGTAAAAGTTGCATAGATCCCAACATTTATATTTATTCCGGAGTATTTTAACCCTTTGCGGTGCAGGGTAATTCGTATCATTTAAATTACACTGCCACCGGAATTTACGAACATAATTAAAATGGAAGAAATTTTAAATTTTCACGTTAATAAAAGGGCATTTTCTGCTATGTTATAAATGTAAATTTTTACTAAAAAATTTCCGGGATAAGTTTTTGCACTTGAGAATAAAAATTAGGTGTTCCATCAGCGGGAGCACTGAGACTGAAAGGGTGAAAAGCATAGATTTACTAATAAAAATAAATTTATGATAATCCCTAGTACCCTCAATTCTTACAGCGAAAGTTAGTCTTTCAGAAAGCAATACTCTTGTTTCTGCTACATATTCTTCAGGTGCAAAGAAAAACTTAATATTTTTAAAATTACCTGAACAGAAAATGAAACAAATCACATGGAGAAATTATCTGATTCTTGTAAGCACGTTGCAAGCTGGTTCTGTAAGCAGACCTTTTGACTGTGCTTCCAATGGCATCACACAGGATTTTGCCATGGGATGTGGCAAAAAAAAAAATGCCACTCAGCATTTAGTTTGAAATCATCTTTATGTTGGCATAAATTAAAAATTTTTTCTTGTTTTTGTACTGCGTTGAGCTACCACCAATGAAATAAATTATTTCCTATATGTCTGGATACTGTGATGTTAAATATGGAATTACAAGCCTTTGAAAAGAAACTACTGCCACCGTACGTAAAGAAAACAGTCACTGATAATGCACATAGAAATAATTTTTAGGTTATCATTTGACCGAACAAAAGGATGGAGTGTAGCTTGCATATTTTCCCAGTGCTTGCATATTTTCCCTGTATTGCATCCTGTACTATAAAAGTAAAGTTTTCAGAAAAATCAAGTAATAAAATGCACTTATCTGTTTTAGTTCTGCTTTTCTTGTTTTTAAATACTCTGATTGAGATTTTGCGCTATGTAATGGTGTTTTGCCAAGGACTTTATTTTCAACAAAAGTTCCGATTTAAAATCAGATGCAGACAAAGTAATTGAATGAGTGTTGAATGGACTGTAGTTATCCACCATCGAAACGTCACTTCAGATTCTTCATCATAATTATCCATTAACATATCTAAAAATTCTTCAAATGCAGTTTGGAATGGACACCGTGAACAAAGTCCTAACATACATGTTTCATTGTTAATCTGTTAATGTCACACACACAATGAGACAAAAAAAAAATCATTGCTAGATGTTTTAACAGATTGTTTTAGCCCTTTCTAACCCAGACCGTACGATCGTGTGGGTTAGAAATCCACAACATCCACTTACATTTTTGCATCTGGAATTTGTATGTAATAAAATCAGGAAATGAACGATCGAGCTAATTAGCAGAAAGTGTAAAGTATAATTTTCAATCAACAAAGCAGAAAGTGTAAAGTATAATTTTCAATCAACAAGTGTCGGTTATAGTCCATATTTTTCTTTCAGTGCAGAAGAATGTAATGTTTAAAGGTAAAAATGTTTCGGGTCGGAAAGGGTTAAAGATGCTATCATTAGCTTGTCATTTTGGTTAATCATACAGACACAGACTGAATGAGTTCCTGCACTACCAGCTAACACACACCACTTTGGTCGCAAATCAGCAAATTTAGATAATTCAATCTTGTGACTGGGATATTCCTGTTTAAAATGTGTGTACGCTTCTTATGAGATTACATAAAATGAGGTGTTTCTGTATTGTAAATATTTGATTTCTTCACTAAATACTAACTTGAATTTTTAAAAATTAGAAGGTTTCCTACATCATTCTTTATGATATCACAAAAATAGAGTAAACATTAGTTTTGTTTTAATACCAGAATATCATAAAATCAGAATGTTGCTCCCTTATTCAATGCTTTATTCACCTAATAACACTATTTCTAAAGGTAACTAAATAATGTTCAAATGGTAAATAAAGTCTAATACATGTAATAAATCAATATTTATATAATATTCAATAAGTTTTGTTTCTTTACATCTTTTTTTATTAATGTTAGGTCTGTGAGAGGGGAAACACAAGCATATGGTGTTAGAGAAAAACATGCATATGCTATCAGCAAGATATCTCTTTATGCAAATAATAACCAAAAGTAAACTCTTTTTCTGTGAACAGATAACACATCAGTAGCTTATTTCAAAATAATAAAAGAGTTTCTAGTGCTCCCCCTTCATGAGAAAAATGGCTGCCAAGGTGGACAAAATTGCATGTTTTTGCCCTATGGTTTCTCTTTAAGCTTAAATATTTCCAAGAAGGAGTGAGAAACCCAAGTAATTTATTGTTTAGCAATTTATGGTGAACACCTGTACTCTACCAGAAAGTGAGTAAGCCTTTGGTTTTATTTTTCCTTTTTTTGGAATTAATGTCTCAATTTTAGCAAAATCCGGAAAATCAAATTTTTGTCGTTGCAACTTCTAAGAGTTCTGTACCTTAACAATTTTCATCATAAACATTGTAGTATTTTTTTTATGAATGCCTGGAATAACGAATTTCCAGAGATACCTAACACTTTCATATTAGATAAGCACAATTTTTAAGAAAAAAAGTTAAATAACATCAATTTCTTGGTATTTTGAGAGGGCGGACAAACTTCGAGGACCTGTATATCTATAAATAAGTGGAGCAGGTAGCTAAAAATTTAGACATTTTCATGCCTCTATATCATCATTCTATGTACCAAATTTAAAGAAAATCTGAGTCGGTCATGCAACCAACTTTTATTTTTTAGGTGAGTTGGTATGGAATCACTCATTTCATTATTAATGGAATTTTAACATTATGTACTCAAATTTAAGATAAAGTCAATGAAAAAGGAAGCCTTATTGATTTTAAGTTAAAGAATAGAAGTTAATCAATAATTTTAACAAGCTAACTCTGATATTAGTAATTTATTAGTGATTTTAACAAAATTCGTTAGAGTCGTTAACATACATATACATATTCATACATGTATATGTATAATTATATTTATATTTATATATGTGCCATATTTTGCCTCCAGCGAAGCGCTACCACAAAAAGCTAATTTTTCTGAAGATGAGGATAAGTCAGATCTGTTTGTCATCTGCAGAAAACACTAATTCTAAATTTCTTATCAAAATTGTTAAAGATATTTCTGAAAACTAAGAACACATACAGTGTGGTTCTATAGGTCATATTCAAACGGCACGGGGGAGAGGTTAGGCCATGAGGAATAGAAATTATATAGGAATTGGGAGCCGGAGAATTACATCGGAATTAGTAGGAATTACATTAGGAACTGGGGAATTGAGGAAACACGATTGTAACACGTTAGAGGATAATAAGCTCTAAGAACTTTTATGCATGCAAGTATGCATCGATGCTAATGAAGCACTTTTTATGAGTTGTAATATTTTTCATTTGTTATTAGTACTTTGATTTTGATTATTATTATTATTATTATTATTTTGTAAAATAAAGGTATTTTTACACCGTTTGTTATCTTTTCTTTGCTTGACGTTCACGATACAATTACACTATCACGATCGCGTTGTGAATCCCCAATTCCTACGTATTTCTTATCATGATCTGACACACCCACACGTATCGTTTGGACATAACCTTTTGAATCCCTTGTATACACGATTAATTCGGTTAATAATAAGTAGTATATAGTCTAATAAATGAGGATTATTGATAACAAGCAATAAAAAAAAGGAACATTGTGACGTGTGATCTGCAGATCAACAACCGTTTTTAAGAGATAATTTTTAAGGGGTATCAGTTAAATGTTTTTATAACCTAAGCACAATTTACTAGTGAATGCTAATTTTCTTGAAGATAAGGGTTTTAGAAACGAATGTGGTAAACTAGATTTGATCTAGGAACCTGAAGGTTAGAAACTAAAGGATGTACCTCTGGGCAAAAGTTAACCCGCTGTTCATGTGTAAGCTCTGATAATCTATCTGGGACAATGGCTTCTTAAAATATTTAAATATATTTCTGAAATATATTTCTGTAGTTCCACAATTGTTTATAACTTAAATAATATTTCAAAAGTAGTCTGACATCTTTACGATGAAAATATCTCTCAAAATTGACGTTTATGTGAAATTTTGCCATGTGAAATTTGGAAGAAAACCGATCCCGGGGTTCGACTCCCGGTCCAGGCATTATTTTCACTCAGTCGAAAAAATAAAGTTTCAATAAATATGGTTTTCTTCCAATCAGTTGATTGTGGATTTTAATAAAAAATTGTATTTCTTTCCCATTGTTTAATGGTGTTTTCCATTACCTGCGGCTTATTTCTGTTGAGCTATCTATATGATAGACCAGATATTTCTGCCAGAAAGGTTGTCTGATTGAGTAATGCTGACCGGTTGTCGGCCTGGATAGCTCAATTGGTAGAGCCTTGACCTTGTAAGTCAAAGATCCGGGGTTCGACTCCCGGTCCAGGCATTATTTTCACTCAGTCGGAAAAATAAAATTTCAATAAATATTGATAATAGGTCATGATCGTAAATGAAGTGGGTAATAACAGATTCAAATCATTCCAATCAAACACAGTTTTTAAGCAGAATTAAAAATAACATTTGAAGAGGTGACATCCATATTTATTAAATTTCGAAATATATATAGTTAATTATATCAAGATACAAATTAATACAGTCACAGCCAAAAATATAGAAAGGTTTTCAGGGATATGCTCCAAGTAGAATTATGTGAGAGAGAGGTATCCTTTTTAACGTGTTATTAGCTCAATCGATATACGCAAAATGTATAGGGAGATCAAAGCAAGCGCACGACTTTGCTAGCCATATTTGGCAATCCTGCAAAGCTCATGGCGAAGCTGTCACCAAAGAACCGCCAAGCGTAATTCTTTGTCTGTGGCTGTAAAACAATGTAAAATTTCGAATTTTTAATGTCCGTTCCCAAAGATTACAACCCAGAATTTGGCGGACGTTTTGCTAACAGACAATCTGTCTCCGAGACAGGAAATGAAAATAATTAAGTACATGTACATGTGTAATTTCAAACAACTATTGCATCAGCTACATTAGGAATAAATCTAATTCTGAATCTGATATGATTTCTTTTTAAAACATTAAGAACACTTTTTTATAAGTTAATTTTAATCTCAGAATTTTAACTTAATTTGTATTTCAAAGGATAAATTATTAATAAAGTGTTACATTTATAACTTAAATAAAATGAAAATTTTAATTTATGTGTTATCTTTATAATTCCAAAATAAATTATATTTAGATTTATGGAAGCTGTATTTTAAAATGGTTTACATCAGTGGCGGTTCTACCTTAAGGGCCAGCGGACACGGCCCCACCTAAATTTTTCCTCGATTAAAATAGTAATAATAAAAATAACAATAATTTTGTTTTTTATAACTGTTCAAAAACATATATACAAAATAATTACGTCTATCTAACTTTTTCTTAATCTTCTTTCATTATCATTTATTTGTCAATATATTTTTTCAGCTGTCGCAAATCACTAATGACTGACCAACTGCTATTTCCCTTCCTTATCTACGAGAAAGGGGCCCTTTTCAGTCGGCCCGAAATTGGCGTGTTTATTTGTACAGTTTATTCTACTAGAAGATCGGGTTAACATATTTGGCGAGGAATTGCTTTATCAGTGTAAGCACGCTGTAATTTTCTGGTCGATGGGCCAGCAGACTCCTGCGCTTTGGAACAAAACTACAGGGGAAAAAAACTATCTGTGAACAATGCAATTCACTGATAAAATTTGACGACTTCTGCATTACATTTTTTTTTTTTCTCATTGATATTTCGGTGAATTTTTTAGAGTTATATATGACAGTTTAAAATTTTAGTGTTTAAAAAAAGAAATCTGGTAATAGTCAAAAATATTTTCTAGACTAGCCTTTGAGATAAAAGCTTGTATAAGAATTTAAGACCTCTTTAACTAAAGTGTTTTGAATTTAAATGAGGGGGAAAATAAAAAAAATATGCGATTTTGTTTTTTCTTCAGAATAGTGTATTAAAACTTTTATGTAAATAAATTGTAAAATTTTTAGATAAATAATTAATGGATTTACATGGATAAATGGATTAAATAGCTGCATAAAATTGTGATTTATTATTATTATTAAAGGATTTTTCTTTTAAATGCGATTGAATAGAAACATCTGCTATGTTTCTTTTTTCTTTCTTTTCTTTTCTTTCTTTTTTCTTTTCTTTTCTTTTCTTTTTTTTTTTTTTTTTAGATGATAGCCCGTTTTATTTCTTTACTAGCAGGCTTTGCCCGCTTCGCTGGACACTATATTTAAATGATTTCCTTGTAACTGAATATATTTCGATTGGCGACTATTTTCGTCACAGCTTTAGTATGGGACCTCCTTGGCAATATCAAACATATTTTGAACTTCTCGAATCTGTACAACAAAACTATTATTAATACAAATATTTTCGAAAAGAGTCAAATAGCTGGTGTTAATTCTTCGAATATTCTGGAAACAGTTGAAGCTGTTACTCGTACAGTATAAGTCATTATTCGATGAATGTTCTGGGACAGTCTAAAAGATAGTCACTTGTTCCACAGGAGTAAAGCAAATGACATCAACTACACCAGAGCAAAAATTTTCGCTCACTCACGAAAAATGTCCAGTTGCTTAGAGCTCAATCCCTAAAGTGCAATGACTCAGAATAGGTCTCTGAATAATTCTGGATCACAGTGACTACATACTCGCAAAAATCAACTCACACCTACTTATAACTTTTGGCGATGGGGCTTGGAGATGACTCCATCGAGAATCCCTTGGTAAGCTCAAAGTCTACGTTCCCGTGTGTCGGAGAGCTTCGAAACATCGGGAACCCTAAACTATCATTTTTCACAAAATTTGGTCACCCAATCGCCAAGTTTGTCTCCAAGACTATGCTTTCTATTAAACATATCTTTATTTAGTTATTTAAATATTAATTTGAATTAATCAAATATTTCTGCCCGACAGCGTGCAAGTGCAGTCACACACAGCAGCTCATTTATTTGTATGTTAAATTAGCGTAGTGATTGGTATATAAAAAAAATAAATAAATAACTAAACATTATCACGCTACACAACTTTATTGAATCTCTCTCCCTTGGCGGCTTTTGAATTTTTGTCGCCATATTAGCGATTTTTTTTTTTTTTTTTTTTTTTTTTTGTATAATTTCTTGCATAAAAATAGAAAGCGTTTTATCGGACACCTTTTCGTTAACATATAAGAGCCCTTCATATTCTGTTCATTTTATTAGTGGTTTTTAGGTTTAAAATAGTGCTTGATGAAATAAATTTTCTATTTTTAAAACTGCACTTCTTTTTCTATAAAATTATCTACTCAGATAAAAATAGATCATTTATGTGACTACTATTTCAGTTTATTTTTTTCGTTTTGTAATATTTTATAAATTTTACATTTTCCTTGAACTACCTAGATTAAAATCGCTGTTGCTAAATTAAACCTCTTGGCGAAAAATGTTCGGTGTACTTCAACGCAACAATTTAAAAAATCACCCAGGAGGATCTATAAATAAAACTGATTTTAGTACAACATATATTAGCATCGTAAACTATATTAGCACTTTATCAATGTGTAAAAGAAATTTTAAATTAAAAATGACGTCAATTTTTGCTAGATGCATAATTTATCTATTTATTTTATTTTTTATTGTTCACGTTTAGATAAATGTATTTATTTTCCTATTGGAAAAAAAAATAAACTCGTATTTTTTATTTTTTATTTTTTTGGCAACAATTAAATTATCGATAAAATTTAAATGGCTAATTTTTTGCTATTATTAGCTTACAAAATTGCTATTTTATGCATAAAAATAACAAAAAAAAGTTTTTTTTTTTTCGGAATAAAAGGCAGCCAACTTTCTATGTTAGGGTATAAGCTATCTCCAAAACAAATTTTATCGAAATCCGTCGAGCGGTTTTAGCGTGAAACTCAGTCAAATAAATTCACGGACATTCACATCTGTATCTATATATAAATTACGTGTCACGATGTTTGTCCGGGGTAAACTCCTAAACTAAGGAACCGATTTTAATGAAATTTTGCACACTGTGTGCAGTTTGGTCCAACTTGAGAGATAGGATAGTTTTTATCTCAATTTATTGTCACAATATTGTTTTATTGCAATTATTTGTTAATTATAGACCTTTATTAAAGTTGCTCCAAAATATCTGTGAGTTCCATAAGTTTAATCGTTGCCAAAAAGAAAAAATACGAGTTCATTTTCTTTCGACATAAGAGTAAATACATTTAATCAAACGTGAACGTTAAAAAATTATAAAAAGTTAAATTATACATCTCACGAAAATTGACGTCATAATCAATTTAAAGATTTTATTCTCATTGATAAAGTATGTAGTTATACACAAGCGAAGTGTGACGTTACTGACAGTCTGTGAAATCAAGAAAAAGATTTCTTATGTTAATCCGCGTTTGTAATGATCGATAGATGGCGCTCTCTGAACACTGCAGTTGTTAGTAAATATAACAGCCACGTGTAATTATTATTCTTTCTCCGCCATTTCATCATGGAAAGTCGATTGCATAATATGAGATATGCAGTGGTGTGATAATTTCACCTTAGCCCACCAGAGGGCGAGCATTTCATTACAATCGCGGATGGCCCATTGTATTTTTTGTAAAAAATTATTAAAAACGAGGAAAATTATTTCCGGATTTTAATCCCCATATTTTTGTATAGATATGTATTATTTATCATGTGCATACGTTAGATTGAGTTATTTTGCTGTTAAATTGACAAAATTTTAATTTTAAATTTCAAAGCTCTGTCGTCCTTGGAGTTTTTCGTATTTGGTGATCAAAAACGTAACACGAAAATATACAAGCTAGATGTATATTTTCGTAATATGCATTGTGTGAAATATTGTTTCATATTATTCATTACTCTCTTAATATAAGTTGTTAAAATAACCATGATTTTTGAAAGGAATTAAATGTGTGCGCCAGATAATTTGGCGATATTATTTTTTTTCCGCCAAGGATGATAGATATGAAATTTATTCCGCTGCAACATGTTAATATCTTATATCAGATACATTATGTATATGCTACAATTTACTTCACGTGACACGTGTGTTAAAAATTTATTTACGACATAACCTTGCTTTTTCAATTTTTGTTGCATTATTCTAATCTGTATCACTTCGTTTTCTTTAAGAAATTTGTGATCTATACATAACGTTCTAAATAAAAAGTAACCATTTCAATATTTTAAAACTTATTTAAAAGTCTGTTTTATTTAACATTAAATTTTAAAACTTTATTTAAAAGTTATTTAAAAGTCTGGAAGAGTTTAAGTCTGTTTATTTGTTTTGTAACGCTAATCTATATGATCGATGTTCGAAACTTTAATTAATTATTTCTCTTATTTCTCTTTACTTTTTCTTTAATAACTTACCAATTTAACGTTCCTGATTAAATTTGTGATTTATATATGTATTTTGCATTAAATTTTGAATATTTATTGCTGAAAATGCGATCTTAAAATCTTGCAATTTTCTTATCTTAATCCTCAATGCTTTCCTTCTTGATTAACTTGAATTTACTATTAAAATTTTAACATACTCAGAATCTTCTCACCACTTCGTTAAAATATATTAATCTTTTCAGTAATATATTAATCAGTATATCCCCACAACGATATTTGGCAATTTTTTGTTGACGATTATGGCTAAATCATAAATCTATAAATGATAAATGATAATCTAAATCATAAATCAAAAACATAAAATAATAAATCCAAAATAAACAACATATAGGCTGCCATATTATATCACAAACAGTCCAGAGCGACATCGTTATCGTTCAAAACGGCGCCAAAGAAAAATCGCCAAATTCAGCTGTGGGGATATACTGATACTGAAGTTATAATTATCCGAATATAATTACTGAAGTTATATTATAAGTTATAGTTGTGGGTAACAACTATAGTATTTCCCCACAACTGGATTTGGCGATTATGGCTAAATCATAAATCTAAAAATCATAAATGATAAAATCATAAGCTAAATCATAAATCTAAAATAAAACCATGCAGGTTACCGTATTTTATTGCAAAGAATCCAGAACGACTTCGTTATCGTTCAAAAAGGCGCAAAAAAAAAAAAAAAAAAAAAAAAATCGCCAAACCAGTTGTGGGGAAATACTATATACCTTATCAAATTATCAACGTATTACTTAGCCGCAGCAACACGTGGCCGGGTCTGCTAGTTTATAATATATATAAGATTTATTGAAAGTTAATTTAAATTATCTAAAATTAAGCTCTTAAAGTGAGAAACATAGTGTTTTTTTTTTTTTTTTTTTTTTTTTTTTTTTTATGTATCCACATTACATAAATCACGACTTTCTAAATTCCAATATAACTTCTTACAGATTGCTTAAGGTTTATTTTATTTATTTTTTAAGATAAGAAACATGAATATAACACTTGAAATTTTATAATTAAAAGATTTGGGGATATAATTAGCGTAAGCTAAATAATATTACACTCTGGGACATTTGAATTTAAATTTTAATGGTGTGTAGGGTGTAAAGCCAGTTCACTAAAAGAGGGTCCTAGACCTGAGTGGTGTACTCTCTGTAGAAAGTCTTTCTAAATGTTACATAGCCCTTTTAGTTCCCCATCATACTATAGGTATGGGGAACTTAGATAATCGTGAAAATTTTCGACCTCGGTTTTTTGATTTTTCTACACGTTTTCAGGTGTGAGGAATCCGAAAATGACAAAATTTGTATGGTGTCTGTCTGTAGGGTGCCTGTTAGTGTGTCAGTCCGTTAGTGTGTCAGTGTGTTAGTCCGTTAGTTTGTTAGTCTGTTAACACGATATCTCACGAACAAATGATCGCAGAGAGGTCAGATCAGTTTTAAAGTATTACTTTCGACACTGGCAAGAACTCTATTCATTTGCAATATTCGAATTAAAAAACTTCGTAAGTTATGAGAAATTTACGATTTTCTTAACATGGGAGAATAGGACAAAAATTCACTTAAACGTGCATTAAATGAAAACTTTTTACTGTAAAAATGTCAGACCAGTTTTAAAATATCAGGTTTGATGCCGGAATGAACATCAGTAACTATAAATATGCTACTTTGGAAATTTCGCAAGTTATTGGAAATTTACGAATTTCTTAACATGGCAGTATAGGGCAAAATTTCACATAAACGTCAATTTTTAGAGATATTTTCATCGTATAGATGTCAGACTACTTTTGAAATCCTATTTAGGACACTGGCATGAATATTAATGACTATGAATTTTCCAATATAAAGATTTCGTAAGTTATTAGAAATTTACGAAATACTTAACATGGCTGAAGAGAGCAAAATTTCACATAAACGTCAATCTTGAGGGATATTTTCATCGTAAAGATGTCAAACCACTTCCGAAATATTATTTAGGATACTGGCATGAATATAATAGACTATGATTTTTCCAATTTAAAAAATTCGTAAGTTATTTGGAATTTACGATTTACTTAACATGTCGAAATAAGGCAAAATTGAGCATAAACTTCCATTTTGAGGATCATAAATACATTAGACAACTTCAAAATTACGTTTATGATATTTGTTTGAACATGATTGAATACAAATATTCTGATAGGAAAATTTCGTAAATTATTCGTAATTTATGATTTTATCAATATAGCGAAGTTGTAAATTTTTCATATAAATATGAATTTTCAGGATTATTGCATTGGAAATAGTAGCATGAAAACTAAACAACGGAATTGACCCTGATAAAGTAAATTAATAGATTAGAATAAGATAAATATATCGAAGTGAACAGTGGATAGCCTATTAGGCGGGGATTTCATTCTGTCACTGTATCAAGCTTTGCTCAAATTCATTTCTTTTAACATGATTATAATATGTCTCGCACTAGAAATTTATGAGAACATAAATATGATGGGGAACTGAGCAGAGTCCACCTATGCCAACTAGTTTATATGAGTTTTGGAGAAAACCATACTAAACTCCAAATGTATATGTCGACGAAAGCGATCTGGTATCGAACTTGGCAATTTCCGTCTACTAGCTTCCAAATATTTAAATTTTGATATTCCATTGATCAGAATATCCGCGTTTGTAATGATCGATAGATGGCGCTCTCTGAACACTGCAGTTGTTAGTAAATATAACAGCCACGTGTAATTATTATTCTTTCTCCGCCATTTCATGATGGAAAGTCGATTGCATAATATGAGGATATGCAGTGGTGTGATAATTTCACCGTTGCCCACCAGAGGGCGAGCATTTCATTACAATCGCGGATTGCAGAATTTTTCAATTGTATTTATAAAACTTTAATTTTTGAGTTAATTTTATGCAGTGTTTTCCATAGTGTTGAATTTAGAATTCGCCATCATAAAAAAAAAAAAAACCGAAATTTTGTTTTACATCCCATTTTTTTAGTTCCCCATCATACTATAGGTATGGGGAACTTAGGTAATCGTGAAAATTTTCGACCTCGGTTTTTTGACTTTTTTTACACGTTTTCAGGTGTGAGGAATCCGAAAATGACAAAATTTGTACGGTGTCTGTCTGTAAGGTGCCTGTTAGTGTGTCAGTCCGTTAGTGTGTTAGTCAGTTAGTCCGTTAGTATGTTAGTCTGTTTACACGATATCTCACGAACAAATGATCGCAGAGAGGTCAGATCAGTTTTAAAATATTACTTTCGATATTGGCAAGAATTCTATTCATTTGCAACATTCGAATTAAAAAACTTCGTAAGTTATTAGAAATTTACGATTTTCTTAACATGGGAGAATAGGATAAAAATTCACTTCAACGTGCATTAAATGGAAACTTTTTACTGTAAAAATGTCAGACTAGTTTTAAAATATCCGTTTTGATGTCGGAATGAACATCAGTAAATACAAATATGCTACTTTGAAAATTTCGCAAGTTATTGGAAATTTACGAATTTCTTAACATGGCAGTATAGGGCAAAATTTCACATAAACGTCAATTTTTAGAGATATTTTCGTCGTAAAGATGTCAGACTACTTTGAAATATTATTTAGGACACTGGCATGAATATTAATGACTATTTATATTTTCCAATAATTTATATTAATGACTATTTATATTTTCCAATATTAATGATTTTTTATATTTTCCAATATAAAAATTTCGTAAGTTATTGGAAACTTACGAATTTCTTAACATGGCAGAATAGAGCAAAATTTCACATAAACGTCAATCTTGTGGGATATTTTCATCGTAAGGATGTCAAACCACTCTTTAAATATTATTTTGGATACTAGCATGTATATCATAGACTATGATTTTTCCAATTTAAAAAATTCGTAAGTTATTTGGAATTTACGATTTACTTAACATGTCAGAATAAGGAAAAATTGAGCATAAAATTCCATTTTGAGGATCATAAATACATTAGACAACTTCAAAATTACATTTATGATATTTGTTTGAACATGATTGAATACAAATATTCTAAAAGGAAAATTTCGAAAATTATTCGTAATTTACGATTTTATCAATATAGCGAAATTGTAAATCTTTCATATAAATATGAATTTTGAGGATTATTGCATTGGAAATAGTAGCATGAAAAGTAAACAACGGAATTGACCCTGATAAAATAAATTAATAGATTAGAATAAGAAAAATATTTCGAAGTGAACGGTGGATAGCCTATTAGGCGGGGTTTCATTCTGTCACTGTATCAAGCTTTGCTCAAATTCATTTTTTTAACATGATTATAATATGTCTCGCACTAGAAATTTATGAGAGCATAAATATGATGGGGAACTGAACAGAGTCCACCTATGCCAACTAGTTAATGCTTGTTTTCATGTTTGGATAATGAATAGTATTAAAGTTGAATTACGCATCATACGATGAATCGGGCCCCACCTGTGAAAATTTGCACGAGCCGCCACTGGTTTACATAGTTAATCAATGTTACAATTAATATTTTTCTCGTATGAATTGAAATGTAAAATATTTTAGGTTTCGCAAATTTAATTTGAAAGAAAATTAATTTTGAAAGAAAATTTTTCTTATGAAAATGAAAGAATTTAATTATTCAGATTTTAAAAGAAATAGACCAAAAATATATGTATATGTGGAAGAATCGTCGAATAATGTTCTTAGTCAGTCTAAGAGCATGATTCGACAAGGATTTCTTCAACAAAGCGATTAAGTGTACTTTTTTTGTATAGGAATTTTTGCTAGCGCTCGAATAATTTTGCTGCCAACTGCATGGTGTTATTTATAATTTTCTTAATGAGTGGTTTTGTGTTTGAAGTTAAATTAACATATATTCATACATATTTAATCTCTAGTCTGTAAATGTAATAACATTCAACAATAAAATGAAGAAAATAAAACAGCAATCATAATGAATTATATTTATTTTAAAAATATAAAATTCATGAAAGTGAATAAAAGAAAAAAATTATAAATTATTTCTAAAAATGTTCTTGCATTTGAATGGTATCTTAGAAACTTTTGGGCAGCCCCATCCTGCCTGGACTCGGCCAAGCTTAACGGGTTTGGTGTGCTGTTGGATGGAATTTCATAGGGAATACTGGAAGAATAACAATTAGAATTGCAATTTCAAGTTCACTGCTTAACGACCATTTTCATAATACTCGCTTCTTGAGATACACATATCGCTGAATTCGGGCTGAGATGCGAATAAGCTGCCACCATACCATGCTGTGTTTGGGCTCATACCATTATAGCCCCTGATCCACGTGTGTGGAGCTTCTACTCGCACGACACAATCATTATTATGTTGTCGTGCCAATATTTCAATTTCGTTTTGCATACGTTCAACAATATTAGGAAACAACATATTGCCACCTGTAAAAAATAAAAATAATATATATATATATGTATACGGAAAACAGATTTAACTTTCTGCACTATTAAAATTCAGTATGTACAATAAATTGTTTAAATGTGCAGAAATGTTGAGAGAGTATTTACAAACAGAAAAAAAACTGGAGTGACTCCGCTCGACTTTCCGAACACAAGGTAATTAATGTTTTTTTTTTTTTTTTTTTTTTAAATAAGAGAGACTATAGCCATATACATAACTTCTGCTCACACTCCCCAATCATATTTTTCTAAAGCCGTTTACGTCATATTCATGAAAAGAACATTGCTTGATGATCAAACTTATGTTGAGATTGGAATACCCCTCCTATATAAGGCTGTTTTCTATAGGCCTAACAGCAAATTGTTTGCCATACATAAACTCTGCTCACAGTTCCGTATCACATTTTGCTAAAACCTTTTATGTCATATTCATGAAAAGAACACTGCTTGATGACTAAACCTAAGTTGAGACTGAAATACCCCTCCTATAAGGCTATTTTCCATATAGGCCTAACAGCAAATTACTCGTATTTGCCATGCATAAACTCTGCTTACAGTTCCGTATCACATTTTTCTAAAACCGTTTATGTCATATTTTTGAAAAGAACACTGTTTGATGACCAAACCTAAGTTGAGATTGAAATACCCCTCCTATAAGGCTATTTTCTATAGGACTAATAGCAAATTATTTTTTATACATAAACTCTGCTGACAGTTCCGTATCACATTTCTCTCATAATAGTCTAAAAGTGTTCGTATCATATTCATAGAATATATATATATATATATGTGGTTGATATTCAAACCAAAGTTGAGATTGAAATACCACACCTATAAGGATATTCCCTCCGTCTATCTTCGATGCAATTAGCTAATCTAATTTATAACATAAGTTCAATGTCGTATGTTTCCTATATAACTCTTAATGCAATTCATTCCATTACCCATGCAAGAATCTCATTAATACAAGTTTATAAGAAATATTACCTTACTACCCTTTTCCGCACAGAACATCTGCCTGATAGTACCACAGTACCTAAACAACTAATATAATTTTCAGAAAATTTCACAAATAAAATCCCTTTAGTTTTTCTTTTCTTTTCTTTTCTTTTTTTTTTTTTTTTTTTTTTAAATAAAAGAATTTTAAGTCTTTGACATTTGCATTATAATTTCCATTTTAGAAAATATTTCTTTTTTTCGTTGTTACGTTAAAAATTCTTAGAATTAAATTAAATTATTGTTATATCAAAAACCAAACATTTCCTGATACTTAACGGAATTAAATTACCATATAACCATATATAACAGAAATTCCATAGTTAATAAATGTATCTACCAAATAAATAAATAAATAAAACGAAATTACATTTATTACATCTATAATGAATGAAAAATCTAAAAAAATATCTATAATTTTGGCTTTTAAAAAATTATTTCGAATCACATTTTAAAATTGTATCTTAATATGATTATTTCAATTTAGATCAATAGTTGGTGTCATCATTAAAAAAAATTCACTTGATACCCCCTCACTTTTTTTTCAACACTAGGGGGCTCTACACATTGCTCGCTCTTATCTCAAATACCTGGGGGAAGCTTCACTCCTTCCCCCAGATTCGCTTCACTCAATAATCCCTACAGGTCTCTACCCGCCTATTCGCAGCTTTGTCTTCATTGAGTAGGAATGTTAATATTACATAACACAAGACAAAAACAGAACAATATTATAGAAATCCCCGTATTTGATATCACATTGAAATGCGCAATATTTTATGTTATATCGTTTATAATATGCCAAAGCCTTTTTTAATCTTCGACAGCTTAATTAGTCAGCTAGAAACACAAACATTTAAAACTCTTTTATTTAAAACATTTAGCGTTACAGCTTTAGTATATGACCCCTTTGGAGACTTTTAAATTTTTGTCATTATTTGAGGATGAATTTTTGGGTGTTTAAAAAACAAAGTATTGCTTGTTTAAAAAAATTATTAACTCGCATATTTTAAAAATATCGCTTATGTTTAAATGCTTTTACCATTCCAAATAATTTTTCTTTTCTTAAGCATCTCGAGAGGCCAATTTTTAATTTTTTTTTTTCCCCCTTTTTTCATATTTAATTTTCTAAAAGTAAAAAATTAAATAATAATAATAAAAAAAAAATAACTACAGATGATAAATAACAATTTTACCTTCTTTTTTTCATTGGAAATATCTAAGATATATTTTTTTTTTTTTACCAATAGCAACATTGACATTTATTTTATTTTTATTTATATTTATTTTCGTTTTTACACCATTGATCACAATTTTATTTTAGTGGAAAAAGTTACGTCAGAAACAGAAAACAATGTAATAAGAGAAAGTATTTGCAAGTTGGCAAATAGAGTACCTTTGTTAAAGCCAGTTTTTTTATCGATAACTTTGTTAATTAAGGCGAAAGAAATTTCTAACCAAGTGATATGTCTCCCTTGGAGTATTTGTCAAACATTGATATCTTTTATGACTCAAAGGACACTCCCGTTCGCGAGGAGATGTGATAGAAGACAAAAAAAATGTGTGACACGAGCAGCAGTAACTTTTTTTTTTTTTTTTTAATATAAAGAGAAAAGAGATTTGTATCTTTGATATTTACGTTTTACTTTTAATTTTAGAAAACAATTTTTTCTGCTTCTAAATTAAAAATTCTTAGAAAAAAATTAAATTATTGTTATATTAAAAAGCTCATATTTCCAAAATTTTCAAGGAAATAAGCTACCATATTAACATACATAACAGAAATTTTACAGTTAATAAATGTATCTACATAATACACAAATACATGAAAAAAATCTAATGTATGTATATATAATTTTGGCTTTGAAAAATTTATTTAGACTCACATTTAAAAATTGCATCTAACATGATGATTTCAGTTTAAATCTACAGATAGCACTCCGCCGTTATATCGTATAGCCAACCATAATATGCGAGGCTTAACTTGATTTAAATTTTTTCACTTATACTTCGAAATATGAAATTTTAAGCATACTTTCAGCGGACAAGTTAACATTTTTTCAACACTTATTTTTATTTATTTATTTATTTATTTTTAGGTGTGCATTTCAAGTTATTTATTAGATTAAAATTTTGTTGCTGAAATCTCTAGCGGCCGATTTATGCTTTTACATATCCGATCTACGTTCACCAATAAAATAACGTCACTATTGCATCGTATCGACAAAACTTAATCGTAACTGGTCCACGTTAAAAAAAAAATATTATATAGGTTCTTCCATGTGAAGAAAATTTTAAACTTCGATTAACTTACGAAATTTTCGAAGTAGAATTTAATTGAATTCTAGCCAGTATAATAAGTGATGTTATAAATTAGGTCCGATTACTTTACTTAACACACCATAAAATTAAACATAGCACAACATGTTTCGAAAGAACGAGGCCTTTCTTCTTCAGGTGCAAAAATACTTGCTACTGCCTTGGTGGCAAAAGCAAGAGTAAAAGCAGGGCGAAATCCAGAGGGGAGGAGCAACACAACTAACCAATAGGAAGAAACCAACAAGACCAATCAAAGAGGGATGAAAAAAAAAAAATAATAATAATGAAATAAATAATGAAATCAAACAAACAAACGACGACAACAACAAAAAGGGCTTTGCTGAACTGAAAAATATAAATGAAAAATATAAATATTTTTGAAAAATATTGCTATTTACCTCAATCGTGATAAAATTGTCAATGAAAAATCTGATTCCACTTTGCTGTCTACTGCTTGGAAAAATTTGCTTAGTTCAATTAAATAATTTCCTTAATAAATTAATAATTACAATATTAAAATTAAACATATAAATAAACACGAAACATAATAAATAAATATATAATAAAATATTAAATAAAATAAAATAAATAAAAAGAGAAATAAATATTCTTTCCCACTCTTTTTTCTTCTCTTTTCCTGTCGTTTTTTTTTTTTTTTTTAATTGTATCCCTCTCTGATTGGTCTTGCTGGTTGCTTCCTATTGGTTAGTTGTGTTGCTCCTCCCCCTCTGGATTTCGCCCTGCTTTTAGTCTTGCTTTTGCCACTAAGGCAATAGCACGTGTTTTTTGCGCCTGATGAAGAAAGGCCTCGTTCTTTCGAAACCGGTTGTGCTGTGTTTGATTTCATGGTGTGTGAAGAAGCTTTTAAGTTTAAATATTGATTGTACTCCAGTTATGAATTTAGTTTTGTGATAAACAGCTTCACAGTCTAACGAATTGACAAACAATCTAATTAACAAACTAGACGAATCAGAAGAACGGTTTTTGTTATTTTCTCATTCCTCAAACTTCAAACCATATAAACCGCCAAAAATCTGATATCTGAAATGTTCACAAACAGAAAGTTTATCATCGATTTTAGGTGATTTGTCAAATATCTAATAAAATAAAAATAATTGAAGAATTTTTCAAAACTTCGGGTATGTAAAAAACACGTTGTACCTCATATGCTTTAGAAAAAGTTTTATCCCGTAGATAAAATGTGATAAGTAAATAATTAAAGAGAAAACAAAATGTTAAAACCCTGTAAAAAGTAATGCTTCAAAAACGATGTAGCTGCACAATATTATAATGAATCTTATTACTTTCTCTTACCCCTAAGGTAGAGAAAGTATTGTTTTGGAATAAAATTTTTGAAATTGAATTTTTGTTATATTTACACGTTTTGTGATCCCCTGAATCCCAACATCATGTTTTTAGCGGTTAGTCTGTGTATGTGTCTGTTATCAGAATATCTCAAAAACAAATTATACCAGAAAGTCCAAACTTAGTATTCTAAATGTGCATGATATAGGGATGTTACACTAAACTTTTCGTTGAGATGAAGCAAATAGTTCGTGTACATCAGGGACACAAAAGAGAATTCAGATACATTACGCCTATGGGAAAAATTGTAGGTAAATAGAGTTTAACATATGTAGACTGCATTAAACCAAATGAAACGAATATATATTTTTTATATTCGTAAAAACATGTCTCATGTAGAATATGGTAAGGAAATCATTTACTGTTCATTTACAGGGCTACACAAAAGAACTAGATAAATGTGTGACAATATTTGCAAATTGATGGAAGTGTATTTCAGGCTGAGAAAGTGTTACTACTATGGGATTATATTTAGGTGCACCATGTGGTCAGTACATAATCTTCAAAAGATATACAGAGCTGCAAATATTTAAGTGATAACATTCTTTTATGTTGTTAGTGGATGTGCGTTACTATAATATTTTACCATTTCTAGAAAAGCTGTTCAGGAATTGAAAGGAATTCCTCAGCTATGGTAAATAATGTATGTTTTAAAGCTAAATATTCATCGCTTGCATATACTTTTGTAGTAGATTTTATAATTTTGGACCTCTAAGCTATAATCTTGATGGATTTTTTATACAACTAAATTTACGTCACTGACGCTAATCATTTCTAACCAATATCAGATTTGAGCAACGATTTCCCTATCGTAACTATACTGAATGCCGGGATAGTTATACTTTTATTACGTTAAATGAAAATTATCGCTGGACTGTAATATCATGTGAAGATGCCAGAAGTATGAACAGCGTTTCTGTTTTTCTTTTCCCTTTAATTATGTAAATTTTGCCTGTAGGCAAACAGATTTTTAATGCTGTGACATTAAAAATCTCTATATAGAAAACTGTCAGCGAAATTATCAGTGAATCTTGTTGGAGGTTTTGGTTTGCTACATAAAACTACCTGTTCAGTATAGTGCTACGAAAATTAGAACACTTATTAATTAAAAAAAAAAAAAATTGAGTTATCACTATTTTTTTTTTTTTTTTTTTAGTTCCATAGGATAATTGGTTCAAAAGATATTTAGAAAAAAAAAAAAAAAAAACTTCAAAATTATTAAAAGTAAGAAACAAGTTGATACCAAGTAAATAAATAAACAAATAAATGAATAAAATACACGTTCAATTTTATTTTCGACCTAAAAGCAATGTCTATTATTTACATGTGAGTAACAAAAAAATTTAAAATTTATGTATGTAGATATATGAGAGAGAGAGGAGAGAGAGAGAGAGAGAGAGAGAAAGGGGGGGGGAGAGAATGGATAAAGTTTTATTTTAATTTTATGTTTCAAATGTAAATAAATATACTTTTTAAAAGTCAAAAAAAAAAAAAAAAAAAAAAAGAACGCGCAAGCATTCGTTAAATTTAAATTGATTGTGGTTTATTCGTTTAAATCCTAACATTCAGGTCAATTTGTTATAATTTAGGTTTTATTGAGATAGTACATTAAGTCAATCATTTCCCTGTTTATTATTATTATTATTGTTATTTAAAATTTTTCGATCTCAGTTTCAACATTTAAATAATTTTGAAACCAAGACTGAACGGCAGTGCTCACAGCTGCCAACAAGCCCGATTTTTGGATGATACCGGTATTCCTTTGTAGAGTTATTTATAAGCTTTTGTAGCAGTCGTCTCGTTATAGCATAAGGGAACATTTTCAATTAAAAAATATCTGTATCTAAAAATCGGAACCATTGTCTGTTACGCAAAAGCTTATATAAATAACTAACAACTACGTTTAGTATCTATTTACAGTGTGAGACAAAAAAAAAAAAAAAAAAAAAAGGAAGAAAGAACGAAAGAAAGAAAGAAAGTCGCTCTGCAGAAAAATCGGTATATACCTTTTTCATTTGCATGAATGCGGAATAACTTCAAAACTAATGACTGAAACAAATGAAACTGTCATGTTTGCATGATACCAAAAGGATAATCGATGCCTATGTACATTTTTCACTTAGTAATTCGTTTCATTACACTCTATGAAGTATTTAATAAAAATCTACATAAAACTTTGTTTTCAAATGTAATATAATAAACATATACTTTGAATTCTATTATGATTTATAATATGAAGCAAATACGTTATATTTTAATATCTATATAAATTAAGAGAAGTATATGTGTAAATGTGTATCTGCGGTCTGGTGCTTACACTATTCTTCGCAGCGCTACAAAATTTTTCACAGGGGTACCTTAGACCTGGAAGGAGGTCTTTTTGATTTTCAAATTTTTAATTATTGTTACATTTTTTTTTCATTTTTCTAAAATTTATTCTTTTATTTCAATAGTCTGCGTATTTTAGCAACGGCTATTAAGCTATTATTTTTTTAATTATTATTATTATTATTATTATTATTATTATTATTATTATTTTGAAGGAGAAATCTTTTATATGTATATATATATATATATATATAATTTATTATCTTTATTGAAAATAAAATGGTAATGCAATAGAAAAAAAAAAAAAACTCATGTATTAAATTTCAAATTTAAAAACATATTTATAACAGTTATATTTATAAAATGTATAATTTTTATAGCATATAACAACTTTTGATTTATAATTTTTTTAATTAATTCTTTCGAAAGAGAATTTTATATTTTAATTTATAATAGTTATTAGAAAAAAATGGTAGTACATAATAGAAAGGATTAAACTTATTAAAATTTAAGTTTCATTAAAATTTATTTATTTTTTATTTATTTAATTCCTTTCAAAAGAAAATCTATTTTTTTCAATTTATTGTATTGGTAGGAATCATATGGTAATATAGTGTAAAGAACGAAGGCTGTAAAATATATGCTTAAAAAAGTATAATAATAATAATAATAATAAATAAATAATAATAATAATAATAATAATTATTATTATTATTATTATTGGATGCTGAGATACAGTCACCTTTAAAATCGTAGTTCTTAAATAATAGCAGATCTATCTGTCGTCATTAAATACACAAACTCAGTGCCCAGGAAAGGCCTTTCTGCAGGCAGTGGAAACGGGAACCTGGATCCGCTAGAGTGAGGGCGGAAAATGAGATTCCGTAGGCAGCGGGTACCTAAAGCAAGATCTATAGCGATTTCAAAGTGATTTTTTAAAGTTTTTATAATGCGATATAAAAAACTAGTATGTTGGGGCCACCACAAGACTTCCTTCTATATTTTCCTACACAAATTCACTCAGTAATAATAATAATAATAATAAAAAAAAAATACGATTTTTTTTTTTTTTCAAAGTTATTTTTGGTAAAAGAAAAAAAAATCGATAACTGTGTTTTAAATTATCACATATTTATAGTTCAACCATTCGTTTTAAAGGTATTGACGAGACCTTTCGAAAGATACCCATCTTGAAAATTTACCCCTCCCCCCCCAGGGGGGAAGCGATGCCGCCACATGCACAATTTTTTTTTTTAATTAACTACTAGTTTATCAATAATTCATATTAATTTTACAATCACAGGTTAAGAATAGCTCTCAGTATGTACATTTATACGAAATTTTGCCCTATACTGCCATGTTAAAAATTTAGAAAAAATACGATCACAGCGCCACCTATTGAGCGATTGATCCCCAAATCTAATCAGCACCAGTTTATGTCAGGGGCCAACTAAATACCAACTTTGGTTAAATTTCGTAAAAAAAAAAGAAAAAAAAATCGTTAAAAGTAAAAAAAAAATCGATAACTTTGTTTTAAATTATCACAGGTTTATAGTTCAACCATTCGTTTTAAAGGCATTGACGAGACCTTTCGAAAGGTACCAATCTTGAAAATTTACTCCCCCCCAGGGGGGTGGCGAGGCTCCTACATATACAAAAAAAAATTTCCCAGTTGACTATCTCTATTATAAATAATTCTTGTAAATTTCATAATGATTACTGAAAAAGAATTCTTTTTATGCACATTTACACAAAATTTTGTCCTATATCACCATGTTAAAAATTTAGAAAAAGCGGGATGGCAACACAACCTGTAAGACAATTTTTACCAAAAGTTGACAGGCACTAATTTATGTCAAGGTGCAACTACATACCAATTTGTATGAAATTCTGTGCAGTAGTTCCTGAGATACAGTTGCCACAAAATTTTGTCACACACACACACACACACAGAGACAGACGGACAGACAGACAGACATTTTCTAAAAGTGGTCAAATCGTGTTCTACAGCTCTCAAAGCGTGTAAACCATCAAAAACCCGAGGTCGAAAATTTTTACGAATCCAATATTTTCTTCTATTGAATATAGAAGAAAGTAATAAATAGCGTTTGAATTCGTTTAAAAATTCATTTAAATGAAGTGACCAGTGAAGCGGACGTATCTTTATTTGTTAGTTCTAAACAATTTCCTTATAACATATGTATTCTTCAATGGGTAATTCCACCGTCTACATGGAATTACTGCTTTGATGCGCAATGGCGTAGTATTATAGTTTTTTAACATAAAACTTAGAAATTTTATTGTAATTTTTTATAATTCTTGCAATGTTGTAGGCTACAAATTTCGAGTCAACCCCCCCCCCCCTGCTCATTTTTTTAGACCAAACATTTTCGAATGGATTGAAATTAGGACTGTTTCAAGGTCTGGTAAAGAAAAAAATGTACAATATTCTTTGTGGGATTTAACTCAAAGTGAAAAAAGTTGTGATTACTTACTGAATTACAGGGGCTCATGGGAATGGATAGGTAATTTTAAGAATTTGAATCGTATAAACTTACTACAGACGCCATGTAGCAAGGTGTATTATCATTTTGAAAATCTGATTGGGAAATATCTGAGATACTTCAAAATATTAGGTCAAGCACCACTTTCATATTGGACTTTTTTTTTTTTTTTTTTTTTTTTTTTTTTTTTGCTTTTTTCTAGTTAATTGATCCCTTGAGAATGAAAATTTAGCCGACTTTTGAAAAGTTATGCACATCCGTACCATAATGCACGAAGAATGTGTCACTGCCTTAAGAGTGCAATTTTCTGTCCGTCATATTTCGTCCTCCTATTAGCTAGTTTCCGTCAGCTCGAAATAAATTAAACTTGATTCATCAGAGAAAACCAGTTCAGCCCAATCATTAACTGAAAATTACTTTCTCTTACTCATATATATGGTAGAGAAAGGATTGTTTTTGGGTCACATTTTCGAAATTGAGTTTTTCTTATATTTACATGTATACGATGATTCTTAATACCAGATTCAGTTTCATAAAAAGTCGCATTGCACATATCTACTAGAACATTGAAGAATAATTTTTCGTTGAAAAAAAACATCATTGAATCCATATACAATGACTTTTATCATGCATAGTTCAAAAAAATATATCTTTTGGCACAAAGTAACGATTTTATTTCCCATCAATCTGTATAATCAAAGGCGACTACAAAATTCCATCGCAGGTATTCAGGTACGGAGGGAGAGGAGGATATCGACAAATTACTTCTTTTTCAAGCGAAGTCTGTAAGAGATCTGCCAGTCTCAGAGTCAAAATGTGCCACCCGAATAAGTTGGCACCGTTAAAATTCAGCCAAAAAGAATGCCAAGCTATTTCTTTGTCTTTAGTACATTTTAATACAAAATTTTTTAATATAATTTGTCGTTACTAAAACTCAAACCAATTTGGCATAAAAAAAAAAAATTACGCCACGTGTCAATCAAAGCAACGGACGAAGTCGGTTCGAAGCTGAGCGCCAGACAGTTGGCACTAATCCATTAAAAACCTATTTTTAGAACAATAATGATAACCTCGAAAATTAATAATAGCTTTTTATGTAAACAGAAGCATTATAATTATTAACTGAAATTCCTATTTTTGTTTTCTTAATACATACATATGCTAGAAATAAGCTGGTAACGAATTTTTAAATACATTCTCAAAATAAATAATTATAGCGAAAATGATTTAATTCTTTCGGGGAAGAAGTATAAACAAAATTACTTTTCAAAAACCTGTTCTCCCACCGATATGTTGCCCCTTCCTTTCTTACAACCATACACAGAGTGTTCTTATGGGAACCAGACAGGTATTTTTCAGTCTGATTTTATCATTGAACAGGCACAGTGGCTCCATCTAGTGTCTCTTTCCATCACTATAGCTTACAGGAGGGTAAGGATACCAAAATCCAGGGACAAAGTTTAGAAAAGTGTAATTAATGCAAAAAATGTCCAAAGTCTGAATGTTATTATGCATTTTTGTTGAAAAATAATCTCAGTTCAATTACAAATTTAAATTGGTCTAATTTTCCTCAAATAAATTTATCAATTTATGCTCTAAACTAAAAAATTGACACAAGGGACAAAAGCCAGTAAATAATTTTTAGCAAAATTTTTCATTATATATGTATTTTTTAATTAGTTTATTTAATAAATATTGTTGTTTAATTATATAATGATCAGATTCACAGTTTATGGGAAAAAAGAAATAGAAATAGAAATTATTTCCAAAGTTATGCCTTGGGGACTTAATAGTCAAAATTATGGTAAAATTGCCTATATGACTAAATAATTCTATGAGTTCAACTAAATACTTTTCGCACTTATTTTTGTTAAATTAATTTGATGAACATCAAATTCTTCAATTATACTACCACATTTGTTTACAGTTAGTTATTTGTCTTTTAAGGACACTTTTTCGTGTTAATCTCTAAATTCACTTGCCAGTTCCATTCCAAAATTTTACCAATTTAATTCACATAATATAACCTACTTAAATTTTGGCATTTGGTCACATACTTTTTTTTTTTTTTTTTTTTTTTTTTTCAAAACACAATATTTTGAATCTATGGTTAAATAGAAACAACTTATTTACTCAAAAGAGAAATGGGAAATATTATTATTTGACAGACCAATAATTATGTGGTATTTTAGAATTAATGGTTTAAAAGAGAACAATTCATTGTGGACTGTATTTAACTATATTGAAAACTCACTCAATATACGATTATTTCATTTAACACAAGTAACAACGCACAGCTGTTAAGTTGTATTCTCAACAATGGTTACTTCGCAAATACTAAAAATACAGAAAGTTTTTCTGCGTATAGTCGTTTCTGTGGCATCATCTCTTGTTTGTTCATAATTACATGAACAAATACAAAGTTGCACAAAAAAAAAAATGGAGTAAATATAACTGCTGAAAGTAAATAAAAAGCTAACAAGACTTAAACATACCTGAGAGAATAATGTTCTCATATAAGTCTTTACGAATACAACCATCGCAATTTTGGATTGAATCATAAACCATTTTATGAATACCAGACACTTCTACATTACAAAGAGAAGGCTGGAATAGAGCTTCTGGGCATATGTGCTTTACATCAGCTATTGTAATCTCTTGACCATTCTGCAACCAATCAGTGTTTCTAAAAGAAGCAGCAAAGGCATTTTCTCTCTCAAAATCCAAAGCAACAGAGCAGTACATTTCTTTTATAAGACAGGCGTCTCTGTCATCTGAAAATTAGATATTTATTATTTCTATTTACACGTGAAGATAATTTAATTATATACAGGGTGTACATTAAAATTTCTTCACAATTTATAAACAAATCAATAAATAAAGATTCTAAATGCAAATAAGACGATAATAAAATATTAAAAGTGGTTATGAAATTCCATTGCAATAGTTTGCGGAATAAAGTAAGAATTTGGAAGTCCTGGTCTTTGTTGCGGAATTAAAGCTTATGCTGCCAAAAAATGTTAGACGTGGTTCGTAAAATTAAAAATTTTGAAGTGTTGAAACTATATATAACGATAGTGATATCAAATTATGAAATATCTGATTTAATTGGGGAGGATGAAAATAGAAATTCGGTTGTAATTAGTGTTTGATATCCTAATTTTCTTCTTCGTTTAGAGTATCTATATATATTTAGAACTGGACATGAACTAGGCCAGAGGGTCTCAGAGAAGAGAGCAAGTAATGCATGAGTTCATGCCAGCGTAAGTAATCAAAGATTTTACCGGTATAAGAACGTATAAGGCACCTTTGATCCAGGTTGTGTACAGTATAACAGTTCAATAATGTATTGCGCAGCACTAGTGAGACGTAAAACCTAATCAACCAACCAACCAATCATCAACAATGTAAAAATTTGAATGCAATACATAAAATATTTTTTGAGTTATCTTGGATGAAACAAAGTTTAATAAAGAATTTTAACAAAACTTTTCGTCGTAGCTATAAAGGAGACAAAGTGAAAGCGCTATGTATTAGTCTTCACTTCGTTCAGATAATAAATATTTTGAGATCGTTATTAAAAACAAGAAAGAAAAATCATGCAGTACGCATTGATTAGTAACACTTTCCAACTGAACGTAATTGTTGTATCGAATAACTTTTAATATTATTTCCGTACGTTATCACACAACAGACAGAAAGACTGAAAAATATACAGATAGACTAATTGATTTTAAAATTACTCTTAGGCATTTTAGAAAGTGTTAAAAAGGCTTAACGCAAAAGAAAATGCAGCCATTAGAATATAATTACAGCTTTTGATCTCTCTGAATATTTTAGTGTAGCCCTATAAATCAGAACGTTAATCATATCATATTCTATACAAAACATTATTTTAGAATATAAACAATACATTTCAATATTTTTATGATTTTTTCAGTAGAAAGAATTTTAAGTATAACTTTCAAAAAATTCTGTCCTAAAACGTAATGCAATGGCATTTTTCTTGTTGTTGTTGTCCCTGTAAACAAACTAGTTGTACAGAACCTATTAATGTCATATTAAATGGGGAGCATTCCATACAGAAAATATTTATAAAAATAACACTCATAGAACACAATGCTTTCGAATGCTTTTGGGTGTCCCTGTACACAAACCAGAAGAGACATCCACTCCATTTTGAATATGGAACAACCGATAGTGAGCTTCAATAAAATATATCAGTTTCGATAAATTCCATAAATATTTACAGGAGTTAGAGCGCGGGCAGACACATAGACAGATAGATGGATAGATACACAAACTGAAATCATATTCACACTTAAAAATGTTAGAAAGTGTTAAAAACACTTAATGTAAACGAAAGTACAATTCAAGCAATTTTTTATTAATAGCTCTTAATATAAATGGATAATTTTGCGTCACTCTGTAAATCTAATGCTAATCATGCTACATTCTATGCAAAGAATTTTTTTGTGCATTTAAATAACATACTTCAATTTTCTAAAACTTCGTGGAAAATAAAGTTATTAAAATTTGATTTATAGAAATATCTCTCATAGAACGCAATGCTTTGGAATACTTTTGAGTGTCCCTGTATATAAATCGGTGGTGTTATTTCCTCCACTTTATACAGGACACATCCAATAGGGAATTTGAATAACATATTTCAATTTCATTAAGATATGTCTACAGTAAAGTATGAAAATATGGTTTATAGAAATAAATCTCATAGAACACAATGCTTTGAAATACTTTCGGATGTCCCTGTATACAAACCAGTAGAGGTATAAACTCCATTTTCAATAGGGAACATCCGAAAGTAAACTTGAATAACATATATCTGTTTCAAGAAATTCCATAAATATTTACGGGAGTTAGAGCTCGGACAGACAGACAGGCAGACAGACAGACGGACATGCAGATACAATAAACTGAAATCATATTCACACTTAAAAAATGCTAGAAAGTGCTAAAAATGCTTAACGTAAACGAAAGTACAATTCTAGCAATTTTTTATTAATACCTCCTAATATAACTGGATATTTTTGGGCCACCCTGTAAATCTAATGCTAATCCTGCTATATTCCATGCAAAGTATTCTTTTGTGCATATAAATAACATATTTCAACTTCCGAATACTTCGTGAAAAGTAAAGTTATTAAAATTTGATTTATAGAAATATCTCTCACAGAACGCAAAGCTTTGAAATACTTTTGAGTGTCCCTGTATTTAAACTGATGGTGATAGTCTCCTCCTTTTTATACAGGAAACATCCAATAGTGAACTTGAATAACATATTTCAATTTCATTAAGATAAGTCTACAGTAAAGGTGTGAAAATATGGTTTATAGAAATACCTCTCATAGAACACAATTCATTGAAATACTTTCGGGTCTCCCTGTACACAAACCAGTAGAGGTATAAACTCCCTTTTCAATAGGTAATGTCCGATAGTGAACTTGAGTAACATATATATGAGTTTCAAGAAGTTCCATGAATATTTACGGGAGTTAGAGCTCGGACAGATAGGCAGACAGACAGACGGACATGCAGATACACAAAACTGAAATCATATTCACACTTAAAAAATGTTAGAAAGTGTTAAAAACGCTTAACGTAAACGAAAGTGCATTTCTAGCAATTTTTTATTAATAGCTCTTAATAAAGCTGGATATTTTTGTGCCACCCTGTAAATATAATGCTAATCATGCTATATTCTATGGAAAGCATTCTTTTGTGCAGATAAATAGCATATTTCAATTTCCTAAAACTTCGTCGAAAGTAAAGTCATTAAAATTTGATTTATAGAAATATCTCTCACAGAACGCAATGCTTTGGAATACTTTTGAGTGTCTCTGTGTATAACCCGATGGTGGTATTTCCTCCATTTTATACAGGACACATCCAATAGTAAACTTGAATAACATATATCAATGTCATTAAGATATATCTACAGTAAAGGTATTAAAATAAGATTTATAGAAATACCTCTCATAGAACACAATGCTTTAAAATACTTTCGGGTGACCTTGTACACAAACCAGTAGAGGTATAAAATCCATTTTCAATAGGGAACGTCCGATAGGGAACTTAAATAACATATTTCAATTTCATTAAGATATGTCTACAGTAAAGGTATGAAAATATGGTTTATAGAAATATCTCTCATAGAACACAATGCTTTGAAATACTTTCGTGTGTATCTGTACACAAACCGATAGAGGTACAAACTCCATTTTCAATAGGGAACGTCCGATAGTGAACTTGAATAACATATTTGAATTTCAATAAGATATGTCTACAGTAAAGGTATGAAAATATGGTTTATAGAAATACCTCTCATAGAACACAATGCTTTGAAATACTTTCGGGTGTCCCTGTACACAAACCAGTAGAGGTACAAACTCCATTTTCTATAGGGAACGTCTGATAGTGAACTTGAATAACATATATCAATGTCATTAAGATATATCTACAGCAAAGGTATTAAAATAAGATTTATAGAAATACCTCTCATAGAACACAATGCTTTAAAATACTTTCGGGTGACCTTGTACACAAACCAGTAGAGGTATAAAATCCATTTTCAATAGGGAACGTCCGATAGGGAACTTAAATAACATATTTCAATTTCATTAAGATATGTCTACAGTAAAGGTATGAAAATATGGTTTATAGAAATATCTCTCATAGAACACAATGCTTTGAAATACTTTCGTGTGTACCTGTACACAAACCAGTAGAGGTACAAACTCCATTTTCAATAGGGAACGTCCGATAGTGAACTTGAATAACATATTTGAATTTCAATAAGATATGTCTACAGTAAAGGTATGAAAATATGGTTTATAGAAATACCTCTCATAGAACACAATGCTTTGAAATACTTTCGGGTGTCCCTGTACACAAACCAGTAGAGGTATAAACTCCATTCTCAATAGGGACTGTCCGATAGTGAACTTGAATATTATATATCAGTTTCAAGAAATTCCATAAATATTTACGGGAGTTAGAGCGCGGACAGACAGACAGATAGACGGACAGACAGACAGACAAACCGAAGTCATAAACACTTTTCAACCTTGTTGGAAAGTGTTAAAAATAGTTTTCAAGGAATTTTCAATACTCTGTTTTAAGGCATCTTATTTTGACACGAAAATTACTTTATTAAAAATTTGCTTGCTGAAATTAGGTATAAGTTGCACAGTAAATTCATATCTTCTAATTTCAGTCTGAAGAGATTTCACTTTTTGAAATGTGCTCAATTGTAAAATATATAAATTAGCATATTAACAGATAATAGATAACAGATAATGGATAACTAGTTGGCACAGGTGGAGTCTGCTCAGTTCCCCAACATATGTTTGTATGTTCTCATAAATTTCTAGTACAAAACATATTATATCCATGTTAAGAGAAATGAATTTGACTAAACGCTTGACACAGTGACAGAACGAAATCTCCGCTTAATAGGCTACCCATAATTCAGTTCGATATATTTATCTTACTCTAATCTATTAATTTATTTTATTGGGGTCAATTTCGTAGCTTAGTTTTCATGCTACTCTTTTCAATGCAATAATCCCCAAAATACATATTTATTTGGAATATCGCCCCATTTTGCTATGTTGACAAAATCCTAAATTTCGAAATTTTCCTGTTCGAATATTTGTAGTCAATAATGTTTAAACAAGTATCATAAATGGTGTTTTGCAGTTGTCTGATATATTTATGATCTTCAAAATGGACGTTCATGCTCAATTTTGCCCTATTCTGCCATGTTAAGTAAATCGTAAATTCCAAATAATTTACGAAATTTTTAAATTTAAAAAATTCATAATCAAGGATGTTCCTGCAAGTATCTTAAATCATTTTTTAAAAGTGTTCTGACATCTTTACGATGAAAATATTTCTCAAAGTGGACATTTATCCGAAATTTTGCCCTATTCAGTCATATTAAGTAAATCGTAAATTTCCAGTGACCTACGAAATTTTTCAATTGGAAAATTCATAGTCAAGGATATTTATACCAGTATCTTAAATAACATTTTAAAAGTAGTCTGACAACTTTACGGTGAGAATATCCGTCAAAAGGGACATTTATGCGAAATTTTGACGTATTCGGCCATGTTCCATTTTTAACCACGAGAACGACTTTGATAACCTCGTTAAAATCCAATACAGAGAAAATAAAAGTTGTTTCAAACGTGTCGCATATGTGCCTATAAGGGACGCAAGTATCAGAAGAAACAAATCTAGTTGGCAGAGGTGGACTCTGCTCAGCCCCCCATCATATTTATGTTCTCATAAATTTCTAGTGCGAAACATATTATAATCATGTTAAAAGAAATGAATTTGACCAAAGCTTGATACAGTGACAGAATGAAATCCCCACCTAATAGGCTATCCACCGTTCACTTCGATATATTTATCTTATTCTAATCTATTAATTTCTGTTATCAGAGTCAATTCCTTTGTTTAGTTTTCATGCTACTATTTCCAATGCAATAATCCTCAAAATTTAATTTACGAATTTTCCTATTAAAAAATTTGTATTCAATCATATTCAAACAAATATCATCAATGTAATTTTGAAGTTGTCTAATGTATTTATGATCCTCAAAATGGAAGTTTATGCTCAATTTTGCCTTATTCTGACATGTTAAGTAAATCGTAAATTCCAAATAACTTACGAATTTTTTAAATTGGAAAAATCATAGTCCATGATATTCATGCCAGTATCCTAAATAATATTTCGAAAGTGGTTTGACATCTTTACGATGAAAATATCCCTCAAGATTAACGTTTATGTGAAACTTTGCTCTATTCTGCCATGTTAAGAAATTCGTAAATTTCCAATAACTTACGAAATTTTTATATTGGGAAATTCATAGTCATTAATATTTATGCCAGTGTCCTGAATAATATTTCAAAAGTAGTCTGACATCTTTACGATGAAAATATCTCTCAAAATTTACGTTTATGGGAAATTTTGCCCTATACTGCCATGTTAAGAAATTCGTAAATTTCCAATAACTTGCGAAATTTTCAAAGTAACATATTTATAGTTACTGATGTTCATTCCGGCATCAAAGCTGATATTTTAAAACTGGTCTCACATTTTTACAGTAAAAAGTTTCCATTTAATGCACGTTTAAGTGATTTTTTGTCCTATTCTCCCATGTTAAGAAAATCGTAAATTTCTAATAACTTATGAAGTTTTTTAATTCGAATGTTGCAAATGAATAGGGTTCTTTCCAGTATCGAAAGTAATATTTTAAAATTGATCTGACCTCTCTGCGATCATTTGTTCGTGAGATATCGTGTAAACAGACTAACGGACTAACGGACTAACACACTAACAGACACCCTACAGACAGACACCATATAAATTTTGTAATTTTCGGATTCTTCACACCTGAAAACGTATAAAAAAGTCAAAAAACCGAGATGGAAAATTTCCAAGTACTTTTCATTACCTAAGTTCCCATACCAATAGTATGATGGGGAACTAAAAAAAAAAAATATATATATATAGATATTGGACAATACATCTCTAAAATATACCAAGAAATTATGTGGACAATAAAATGGATGGATGGATTTTATAATATGTATTATTAGAAAATGAAAACTTGTTTTTTTTTTTTTTTTTTTTTTTTTTTTTTTTTGACAGCTTGATGAAATAAAATCAAAGTAATCATATGCTCATTTGCTTTTAACTAATATCTTTACATTCGAACATTTTAAAACTTTGAAAATCTGTACAGAACAAAGTGTATCTTCAATGGGCTCTTTCCACCTGACGTCAGAGGTCACGTGATAGAGGAAAAACAAATAGCAGACGAAGTCTTGTTTATCTAGAGCGAATGCTGAAATAACATATTTTCTATTCTTATTTTTGATCAATCGTATTTAATCTGTGTTATTTTTTATACATCATCATTTTTAATTTGTTTTATATCATTGTTCATCATCTTTTGTTTGCTGTATATATTTACAATCATCATTTAGTTTATATTTGTTATTGATGTTCATGAAGAACATATTAAATACTCTGATTTTTGGTACTTAAATCAGTGACAGTGCAATATCGTACTGCGTAAATCCATTTAGACCAGTAACTAAGTTAATTAACTTGTTGTAACACTTTTATGCAATTAAATTAAATGAAAACATTTTAAAATTTCAAATTATAATCCATAAACATTCCACAAGAAGTTATTATTTATTGCTAGATCAGTTAATGTAACAGTTACACAAAAACATACAAAAATCGATTCTTACAGGTGAAAATAAATAAACACATAAAGTGTGTTTTAAAAATTATTAAATTTACAAATACAATTATTCTACTGTTTACAAATGCACAATATTACTTTTATTTTATTTTATATTAAATATTAACACTTTTGTTCTTAAGAACAATATTTAATTGAATTCGATTATTCGTTTTCCTCTATCACGTGATTGAGCAGACGACGGTGGGAAGAGCCCATTAAGCCAAAAAGTGGTAGACAACTTTTTTTTTTTTTTTTTTTTTTTTTTTTTTAAGTACAGGTGACGCTTTTTAAGTCAATTTCTGTTTTCGGAGTTTTTTAATGGAAATAACTTATTTATATATTTATTTATCAATATACAATTTTATTTTAATTTTATTTATTTATTTATTTTTTTTCTTTTTAGCAAATTTTCATCAGCAATATTAAAAACCCTATATACCATTTTTACGAAAACATGTTAAGAAGTTTTTTAAATCACAGTACTCAATAAATAAATAAATAAAATAAAATAATCTGTCCTTGACATAATTTAATTTAGTACGACAAGACTTGTTTATGTATTACAATCTTGTAACTAAAGTATTATTTTTTTTAAATAGATCTATAGAAAACTTCGCAAACTATTCACAAGACATCCTCATTAAGAAGATGTAGCCATCTATTCAGAAGCCATTTTCAAAATATATACAGAAGAAATAGCCAACAGATATTTAGAAGCCATAATTCATGTACATCCTACAGGCCTCGACAACAAATATTCAGAAACCATAATCTATACATATCCTCAAGTTATGACCAAGAATATTCAAAAGCTGTAATCAATACATATTCAGAAATATCGCCAACAAATTGTAAGAAGCCTTCATGAACATGTACTCCAAAGATATCGCGATCAAATATTCAGAAGCCATAATCCATGCATATCCTAGAGGCCTCGACAACAAACATTCAAAAACCATAATATATACATATTTTCAAGTTATCGCCGACAAATACTCAAAAGCTATAATCTGTATACATCTTCATCTATAATCTATATACATCTATAATCTATATACATCTTCAAGTTATCGCCAACAAATATTCAAGAATCAATACATATACAGAAATATTGCCAACACATTGCAAGAAGCCATCATGAATATGTACTCCGAAGATATCGCCATTAAATATTCAGAAACCATCATCAATATATATTCAGAATATAATCAATATATATTCAGAATATATCGCCATCAATTATTCAGAAGCCACCTTCAATATATATTCGGAAGATATAGCCAACAAATATTCAGAAGCCATCCAATTTATGAATATTGATGGTCTCGAATAGCAAGATCGGCAATTGGTTTCTACATGCGATCGACGGAGAATCACTAGCTTAAACCTAGGTTTTTATAAATGTAAAAGTTTTTTCGAATTTAACAAAATATTTTAAGTAGTTTGGAGTATAAGGTTGATTTTTTATACCATCTATGTAACAAATGCCAGAAATGTTGGACCCAGGCCCTCCGCTTAACGTGTGGATGCTCCTGCACTGAGCCACCCGGGGTGATAACCAGCTCAACATTTCTCACATAATAACCGCTGGCAAGGTTACCGTATCTGCAAAAGCAGAGGTAACGGTTATTATGCAAGATGTGTTGAGCTGCTTATCATTCCGAATGGCTCAGTTGAAAAGCATCAGCACGTTCAGCGGAGGGCTCGGGTTCAGTTCCCGTCTCTGGCATTTTCACATAGTTGTTATAAGAAAATAAAATCAATCTTATATTTCAAACTACTTAAAATGAATTTTATGGTTGATGAGTTTATCAATACAAATTTTAAGATAGTTTAAAAAATTAAATGCTAAATTTGGATATTGGCAGGCTTCCAAACAAATTCAAGGTGGTACAATGCAAAATGATAACAACGCAATATCCCAGCTTGAAAGAAATAGTTATGTCGTACTAAAAAGAGATTGTCATTTAATAAAATTAAACATAATTCGTACGTCTCATTAATATATTAAAACCAAAGTAACATTTAAAATGAGATAAAGAATACAAAAATTTTTAAAACTTTAAAAATACATTTTAATTAAAAACATTAAAATGCACGACAGACGTTTCGGCTAGAACACTAGCCCTCCTCAGTGTCAAACATACAAAACACAACATTTACAAAAAATTCATAACACATCAGAACAAGATTATATATTCAGGAGGAATAGCTTTAGCCTCGTTCAAGGCAGAAAGTTACAATTTAGTAAAAGCGCCCTCTAGAAAACTCGCTTTAAACCCGTTGTACCCCCAATTTAACATTTAGGTGTAATCTATAGCATCCCCTGTAAAAACTGTGATTCTACATATATCAGTGAAACTGGCAGAACAGGTGAAATTATATTAAAGGAACATAAACGCTCACATAAAACAGGTGATTAAGATCGAAACTCGTAATCCATTCTCTGAAAAGTGATCATATTCCCGATTTTGACAACTTTAAAATTTTAGCTTCTAATGTTAATATGTATGAAACCCGTATTTTTCTAGAGGGCGCTTTTACTAAATTGCAACTTTCTGCCTTGAACGAGGCTAAAGCTATTCCTCTTGAATATATAATCTTGTTCGGATGTGTTATGAATATTTCGTAAATGCTGTGCTTTGTGGGTTTGACACTGAGGAAGGCTAGTGTTCTAGCCGAAACGTCTGTCGTGTATTTTAATGTTTTTAATTAAAATATATTTTTAAAGTTTTAAAAAATTTTGTATTCTTTACCTCATTTTAAATGTTACTTTGGTTTTAAACTGCCATTTCAAGAAAAATCAATCATTGAAATAAGGTGAATTTTTAATATTAGAAACTTTGTTCAAATCTCATTTTAAAGAGCGTGAAAAATGATGATGTAAAGACTTCTACTCTTTTATGATAGAACGGATACTTTTTGAGAAAAATGGATCGGCGGCAAGTTCAACATCAAAGAAAAGTTCAGGACAGAATCTATAGCACTAAACTTCACTAGTTCGCACCATTATTTTCTTTGTGTTTGGATGATTGGATGTTCCTTAGATCAAGTTTGATACGTTATATGTGTTTTATTTACTTATTTATTTATTTTATTTATTCATCTATTTTTTTTTTCAGAACATATTTTACTGTGATATAACTTTTTGCTACCATCTTGAGAATGAGATTCATTCATGGTCTCTCATAAAAGTTTTTTTAAAGCCCAAGAGTAATATAAAATAGCGCTAAATTGGCGGTTTATTAAAAGCATTCCATGCCCTCCCATAAGTTGCATTTTTACCTAATTTGGTTTCAGATGAATTAAGGTTTTAATTGTGAAACTAGGATAACATTTATAAGTTCCAAATTTTAAAAGTAAATAAGAAAAGAAATAAAGTTCGAAAATTTTCTTTAGGATTTCCTAGAAATTAAAAAAAGTATAAAAGTGAAGTAATTACCCATTTCCGTAAGTGAATCATTATTTCTAGATAGAATCTTCAACAGATGCTCTGTCATGTTCTTTCCAGCAAAATTCGAACTAACAATAGCATTAGAAATTATACGGCCCCTATGTATAGGTACAGCTACTGTAACTTCAGCCCCCGAATCAAGTACAATACCCGTAGATCTGCCTGAAGCAAATAGGGATAATGCAGCCTATAAAAAAGATTGGATGTTAGTATATAATTTAAAATAGATAAAATTTTTAACAGCCATTTTATTTATGCTTTTGTTTAAATTTCTAACGAAGTTGAAAAGTGTTCATGACTTCGATTCGCCTATCTGTCTGTAGATCTATCCGCATTCTTATATTGATAAATATTTTAAATATCTAAATTTATCCCGGTGTATTGAAAATAAATTAGACATTTTAAGACAATATCGAAAAGATAAATAAGTTGATGATTAAGGATGTAATATCCAGGCATAGCAGGAAAATATTTTATAGTTTAAGATAACAGTAGGATTTTTCTGTCTACATTCCCGACTAACGTAGGTAAAGAAATATTCTATTCGGTCAAAAATTTCAATGTCAGTTTTTCGCCTAAATTACACATTTTATGATATCCTGAGTCCAAGATACATTTTTTTTTTTTTAATTTACCAGTACGCACATGTATGTAAGGAGAATTTTCAGACTATCACATCTCCAAAAGGAAAGAAAATAGAACAACTTAATTTTGTAATTAAAGCTTTCACGGTGTACAAATGAATTTACCAAGTTTTAGAGAAAATCTAAAAACCGGCAGTAAAAGAAAAATTTGTATCTTAAAAACAACTCTTAATTGTTTTCTTCACATTTACTATTTAAATTCACTTCTGACTGTCCTTTCTCATGCCCTTTATTGATGACATCTGACAATATATATATATATAGAGAGAGAGAGATGAGAATACCAAATTTAAAATTCGTTAGGCAAAAAAAGAAAGTGTTTTATTTCAAATATTTTTGTAAACACAGGTTTGGATCATTTATGGTTTAACATGCATAAAATTTAAAGTAAATCACCAATTTAAGTTTGATTTCCCGTTTGGTTCTTATTTGAACCTCTATGCAGGAAGGCGTTAATTATTATTGGTTTATTTTTCATAAGCGTCCTCTTTATCTTTATGTAGAACGGATCTCTCAAAAACGGATCTATCGATATTTTTAAACTCATACTATTAACTTCGTTTTTACCAAAGTGTTAATTGGGAAATGTATGGGGTTAAAAGACGAAATTGCACGGCATTACAAGGTCAGAAATGTCTGGATCATGTAGAAGAGAACTTTGAAATGGAGTCCCATGAACAAGAATCCTGTTTTAAGTCAGCATTTGCGAACCGGTTCCCAAGGCATTAGGTTGGCCGAGCATTCAAATGTTAAACTGGCTGACATGCACCTCGCGTATGTAGCTGCATGTTGTAACAGGCTCGCAACTCTACACTCATATCATGACAGTTTACAGCACAGGTGTGTTATTCATCATAAGATTTTTCCACGTGCATACAGAAGGTTACATGAAACTGGCTGAACGAAATCTACCATGAATTAAGAATGAACGACGAAGATGCCAGGCACATAGAAGAACATCTTATGTCTTTCATAAAGCACGGATACTCGAGCGGTAGGCCAATGAGCAGGTTCGTACCATTCCACGTATGTGGGAGAGTGATAAAAATACAAATGCATACAAGCCATCTTCATTGCTTTCAGTTATTAGAGATTGCGAATTATCAACTCATAGAATTGTTGTTACCTGATATTTTCAACACAGTGAAGAAGGTAGCGCATTTGTTTGCACCGTGTTGTTCACAGGTGAACACCAAGTTTCCAAAGAGTGGAGTTCAATTCAATTATTAAAATGCCTTTTTGTGGTCTTTAGTGAAAAGGCATGATACGCAACTACATGCAGCTCAAAGCGGTTTCTCCGTCAATGCTTGGATCGGCATTATTGGACCATCTTATTGGACTGTATCTTCTACTCCTTGTCTGGAAGGTAGGACATACTTCATCTTCTTACAGCGAGTCCTTCTTGAAGAAGAGTATGCTTCTCATTTGTTGCATCACTCAGTGTAGCTCCATTGGGATAAGAATCAGCACACTACTTCGATGGCGTACACTAGCACCTAAACTTTACATTCAGTTAGCAACTAATCGGTTGCGGTGCTCCGGAGCATTTCACTTCTACATCGCTGCACCTATTATGACTGAATTTCTGCTAGGGTCACATAAAGACTGTGATGTACGTGAGCAGCATTGATTCTGTTGATGACCTTCATTCCATGAGGTGCCGCTGGGAAGTCGGTGTGACTACATCTAATCACTATTTCGTACACTTTCTGTAGCATCTAGCTCTTCGCCAGTGTAAAATTTGTCATTAAATATATTTCTATAAAACTAACGTGTTACTGTTTCCATTTTTCATTTATTCTTTTTTTTTTTTTTTTTTTTTTTTTTTTTATCATCGATCCCATAAACGGTATTTCAAACATCACAATACTATATGATTTCAGCTTGTCTTTGTGCCCCTAATACTTCCTCAAACTTTATCACACTGGTATTGAAAAAACTTGTATATTAGTTTTTTACAGCAAATAATAATAATAATAATAATAATAAAATTGATAGAATAGGAGTTCTGACTAGCTAGATCATATTTATATCTTTTGAGCACCTTATCTCTAAAAGGTAAAAGATCGAATAGTCAAATCCTGCATATAGTGGCAGGTCCGCACATATTTATTTGCTAAGGTTTATGATTTTACAAAATAATTTATATAGCTTTGTGAAAATTAATTATTCTATGCGCGCCGCATTAGTACCACTTGCGCGATTTCAATTTGCGCGAAGGTGTGAAAAATTCCCATTTGCGCGACCGCAGGACCGGGCGTGCAGGTGATTTATTCCTTTTTGATTTGATAATCTGAGAACGTCCGTAATTCGGTTCCACGACAATCACTACAACGCGCGTAAAAACCAAAAAAAATCACTGGACACCCCTACCTCGCAGTGCACGAATCTAAGAACGCCTGTAACTCGGTTCCGCGGCAATCACTACCACGCACATAAAAACCAAAAAGACATCACTGGTCACCCCTACATCGCTGTGCATGAATCTGAGGGCGCCCGTAAGTCGGTTCCGCGGCAACCACTACCACGCACGTAAAAAAAAATAAAAAAAAAATCACTATCTCGCTGTGCATGAATCTCAAAACGCTGGTAACTCGTTTTCACAGCAATCCGCATCACGCATGTATATACGCTTCGCGCTCATGAAAACCAAATCACAGGGCACCCCATCCTCGCTGTGTATGAATCTGAGAACGCATGTAATTCGTACTATTCTTGTACTTTTACTTTCTTCGCGCAAATGTGAATTTTTCACCACTTCGCACAAATGGGAATCGCGCATACGGGAAGACACCATGCACGCCATTTTCTGTAAAAAATTTCCCTTTACGCACCTTGTTAATATACATTATTATTATTAATATTACTAGCAAACCCGTGCGAAATATTCGTGTTTTATTTCTTTTCTTATTTACCTTTAAAATTTTAAACTCATAAATGTTACACCAATTTCACCACCTAATTAAAATTTTAATTTACCAGAAGCCAAATTATTAATGAAACCAAATTAATATTGTACAATAGTGAAACCAAAATCATTCAAATAAAGGTTTCCAAATACAATTCATGGTTCACGACTCAATTTTCATATTTCCACAGTACAATTTTAATATAGGACGCCCACGACGCCTTTTAAATTTTTTTCGTCATGTTGGCGATGACCTTTTATTAGTTTCCTTGTTCATTTATTTATTTTTAAATAAATAAATAAATAAAATAAAATAATTCCTATTTTTATTACATTTTTTATGATTGTTTTTTTTTAGTCAATTTATGACACAAAAGTTCATATTCTGTATATATCTTTAAAATATTGCTAGGTTTAAAATGACGCTTGCAAAGATTCTGAAGAAACAACTGTTAAAAATACATTTTTTCGTAAAATAATTTCCTCAGACAAATGTCGTCATTTTAGGTAGATTCCTTATAGGAGATCTACCTATTGCAATGGTTCTCATGACACGACTTTTAGAAAATTTCTTCATATCTTCACCGATCATGACCCCTAGAACCCAAAACCACCCTCTGTTTAAAAGTTTATATATATATATATATATATATATATAGGTATATATATATATATATATATGTATAACGCTTTTTCCCATGTTAAGTTGTGAACACGATAACTGGAGTAATTTTTATTTAAATTTAACCAGCTCGGGATATGTTGTCAGGACAGTAAAAATCTCGGTCGAGTTCGTAGATGGGGTATCCTGCTCAAAGGGGGTGGAAATGGTGGGGGGTGGAAATTTTCATTTGCCCATAATTTCTTTAATATTGAAAATAGGAAAATACTTCAAATCAGGCGAATTACCGCCTTACCCTAAAGAACAACTTTTGTATTTAAACTTTTTCGATAACTTCAATTGCTTAAAAGTTACAAGTTTAAAAGTGATTTTTCTTGTGATGAAACCGACATTTTCTATGGCTTTCATTGGAAAAATTTATATCTGATGCTTATGTCACGTGCAAATGATAATAAAAAAGATCACTGAAAATATAATAAAATATTAATCATGTTTTTAAACAATATAATAATGTGATTAAAAAAAAAAAAAAAAGTTTAATTGAACAGAAAATATGACGTCACAATTATAACAATGTACTGAGAAAAATGAAATAAAATTTTATCCGTGATTTTAAACAAATAAAATAAAAGTTATTAAAAAAATAAGTAAATAAAATCAACATATCTTAGGGCTAAGCAGATTTAGACTTAACTTTATGACATAGATACTACAATGTAAAAGATAAACGTCATCGTTAAAAAAAAAAAAAAAAAAAAAATCTCGTAAATCGATGCTAAACGAATTAAACTGACATGGTAGAGAAGGTAATAAATTTGGGGACATTTAGGTATCCCTTTAACAAATGAACTAGGGGCGATTTTAATGAATTTTCCGTTGAAGTTTATTTTCATGAAAATTTAAATTTAAATTAAAGTATTTCATTACTCGAATTCCCTTATTTTGATAAATAAAATTATACCATTTAAAAAAAAAAAATAAAGAACACTCTTTTATTGAAAAATGAACTAATAAAGGCTTTAGAAAACTATTACATACTTTTAAATCTTTATTAAAAAAAACAATCTGGAGTGACTCCACTCGACTTTCCGAACATTGAGTAATTAACAGTTTTGTAGATAAAGTAAAGAAAGAGTAGTTGTTAAACAAACAAAAGAGAGAAAACCATAATAGAGTTTTTGAGTATTTTTCTCCATCTATTACACGTTGTTTTATTTAACGCTACTGAACTTTGAGCCAATAGATCATAATGACAAAGAAATTTTCGTTGTGTCCTTGTAAAAACTTATAAATGCTACATTCACCAAAATGCTTATAGTTAGTGCAACAGTGATTTATAATACTCATATAAATTTTCAGCTCAATTCAATAAGGCGTTTAGATGCTATCGTAATTTTAAAAATTTAGTCCCTTAGGCCATAATGATAAAGAATTTTTCTTTGTGTCCCTGTAAAAAAACTCTAAGTGCTAGATTCACCAAAATCTATACAGTTAGTTCAACTGTGATCTATAACATGTGTACAATTTTTTTGCTCGGATTAATAAGGCGTTTAGACACTATCACATTTTTAAAAATTTGGCCTCATAGGCATAATGATAAAGAATTTTTCTTTGTGTCCCTGTAAAAAAACTATAAGTGCTAGATTCTCCAAAATCTATACAGATTGAGTATTTGTGATCTATAATATGTGTATAAAATTTTTGCTCAATTGAATAAGGCGTTTAGATGCTATCGCACTTTTAAGATTTTGCTCCCATAGGCCATAATGATAAAGAATTTTTCTTTGTGTCCCTGTAAAAAAACTATAAGTGCTAGATTCACCAAAATCTATAGGGTTCGTACTATGGTGACTTACAATATGCGTACCAACTTTCAGGTTAATCGAACGAAGCGTTTAGACGCTAGCGTGTTCACCCACAGACATACACACATACACACATACACACATACATCATCGTAAAAATAGTGAAAACGGACTCAGGGGACCTCAAAACGTATAGAAACATCAAAATCTCGAACTCGGATTTTTGACATGATTACAATACTTTCCTCACTATAGTGTTCGGAAAGTAAAAATTAATTGTTGCCACTCGACATTATACAAATACATCCAAATCCTGTGTCACATACGATAGTTTTGAATAAGTATAGGGCAGTTCCTTGTTTGTAAACAATCATCTCAACTTTTATGAGTGGTTGGCAAAAAGGCTTGGGAAAAGCATAGCAATGGCGGATCGCTATGCGGTTAGCAATGGTGGGCGGGGCGCGGGAAAGTTGAGCGCGCTTTTTTGCCAACCACCAGACGTCACGAGGAAATGCTCTATAGATTTTCTGTTTGCCCCTGGAACCTGCCCCTGATGGGAAAAGTGCCTGGAAACACTTGTATATCTAGTATTGTCATTGATTATGAAGTTGTGTGCAAAATTTCAGGTCCTTTGGACGACAAGAAGTTGCCGAAAATTGAATTGCAAAATTCCGTTATATACATTAATAGTTGCATCTTTATCAAGTTAATAGAAGTGTGTTAATTAAAAACCTTGTTAAACGCTTTAATTAATCATTTAAAAATATAAAATTAAAATAATACGTCAATCTTAATACAAATATCGTTTGTGGTGAATAGTTTAGAATGTCAGTTTAGGCAAGAATTTAAAATTTACGATTGAGAGTAATACGTTACAGCTTCCTTTGACTTTTTATCTTGTCGAAACAAGATATTGGTCTGTGAAGAGATATGAGGTTTTCGCGTGGAAAGAAAATATAATGATGCCAAAGCTGCCTTTCTCCATCTCCAAGCTCGCCAAATTTTGTCGCCAAGTCAAAAATTTCGTCGTCAACTATCAACTTTTGCCGCCAAATCACAAATTTCATTGCTAAGTCGCACGTTTTGTCACCAAAATCTCGCCAAATCATACAATTTACTAAATTCATAATAATTAACATTGAAATTCAGCGGTGCCAAATGTTAACTAATGTTAATGTTAATGTTCCAGTTCCAGCTTATGTGAACCAAAACAGTTTCACTTTACAATTTTTACTTATCACACAATAAAAATCACAAAAACACAACACAAAACTTTCAATAATTCAATAAAAATTACAATGAAATAACTATCCAAAAACCGTTACCACTTATCTGTATTTGACTTGACCATAGCAACGCCAGGCTTACCAGAACTAGTAAGATCACAAGTGCATTTTCACGTTTCTATTACTTTTTCTTTTAAAAGAAAGATATTGAACAACATATGGATTTTAAATAAAAAATATAATTTTGATTAAGCTTGGGGGGGGGGGAGGGGGCATGTAGCCCAATAGCCCCCTCCGGGATTCACCATTGCTGGGATTGTATATCTCTAAGGCTTTTATTTGTTGAATGATTATGAGCTTGAATTTAAAAAAAAAAATTGAAACATTTACAAACCAATAAATTTAGCCTAAAATTTTAAGTAGAATGAATAAAACCCTTTTGTAGTTAAAAATTGAATTTCTTGAAAACAGAATAGCGAAGTAAATAATGCAATGTGTGGGAACAAAGCCATCGGCTAGGTATTAATGCATATGTAAAATTTCTTTACAATTGTAACATTAACGTAAAGGAATCTACCTTTGCCTTTAAGCTTGCCGAAAAGGGATTTTTTTCATATTAGTTTATTGAGCTAAGTCCACGTGCTTAAATATTGTCCATCTATAAATATTATTATTTTTTTTTTATCCTTGCGTATATAGTATCGTTTCGACAAAAAATAATTGAAACTGGTGCCGCACTTGGATATTTTAGGTAGATTCCTTATAGGAGATCTACCTATTGCAATGTTTCTCATGACACGACTTCTGGAAAATTTCTTCATATCTTCACCGATCATGACCCCTAGAACCCAAAACCACCCTCCGTTCAAAAGTTTATATATATATATATATATATATATATATATATATATAGGTATATATATACATATATGTATAACGCTTTTTCCCATGTTAAGTTGTGAACACGATAACTGGAGTAATTTTTATTTAAATTTAACCAGCTCAGGATATGTTGTCAGGACAGTAAAAATCTCGGTCAAGTTCGTAGATAGGGTATCCAGCTCAAAGGGGGTGGAAATGGTGGGGGGCGGAAATTTTCCTTTGTCCATGATTTCTTTAATATTGAAAATAAGGGAAAATTTCAAATCAGTCGAATTACCGCCTTACTCTAAAGATAAATTTTTGTATTTAAACTTTTTCGATAGCTTCAATCGCTTAGAAGTTACAAGCTAAAAAGTGATTTTTCGTGTGTTGAAGCTGACATTTTCTATAGCTTTCATTGCAAAAAATTTATACTCTGATGCTTATGTCAGGTGCAAACGATAATAAAAAAGATAACTGAAAATATAATAAAATTTTAATCATGCTTTTAAACAATATAACAACATGATTTAATTTAACGAAAAATATGACGTCATAATTACAACAATGTACTCGTAGTGAGAAAAGAGAAATAAAATTTTATCCGTGATTTTAAACAAATAAAATAAAAGTTAATAAATAAATGAATAAATATATAAATAAAATCAATATATCTTAGGGCTGGGCCACGGGCTGGGCTAAGCAGATTTAGACCATAGAATAATAATAAAGGAAGAAAGAGCATAAGTGTTTCTAATAAGCTGTTGTGTTGCCACAACAAACAGCGATATTATTATTTTTCTATGGCCCTTCTTTAAAGTTTTGAGTAGCAAAAGTAGCTTTCGCTGGCATTTCACTAAAAGGGGTTTGTAAGCATCAACGAGATATATAAATTAGAGTGCTGATTCAATGGATGAAGGATTAGCTTTCCGTGGTTCAAGATGAATCACGTGACATGCTTGAATAGGTTGCTGTGTTTGGCCCTTTATCGCTATTTTGGCATTTAAAATATCAGTTCAACAAATTATCATTATTATTAGGTAACATGACAGTCCTATGACCGAAATAAATTGCTTTTAAAATAATTTTACACATATTTCACTCTTTAATAAATAATAAAATACCTTTCTTTTCGTCGTTTCTCAACAAACTTTAAAAGTGTTTATAAAAGAAAATTTAAACTTTTAAAGAGCTAAATTTTACAACAAATAATAATTTTTCAACTATTTTTAAGCATTTTGTCGGTTAAAGTTCAACTACACGAAATAAAAAAGAAGTAAAATCAAAATCAAAATGGTTTAGAACAAAAGAATATTAAACTACGTAAAGTAAACAAAAACATTGAAACCGTTGCCATAGAAATTTACTGAAAATGAGCTGTTACCAAGGAAACCACCGAATACGCATGTGCAAGGAAAGCATGTCACATGACTCATCTTGGACCTTCTCAAGGGTTACCATTTATCACTCTACTTTATATACCTCGTTGGTAAGCATTAAGAGTATTGCCATGCTCCTTCTTCTTATTATTATTCTATGATTTAGACTTAGCTTTTTATTATGACATAGATGCTATGATGTAAAAAATAAATGTCATCGTTAAAAAAAAAAAAAAATCGTGTAAATGGATGCTAAATGAATTAAACTGTCATGGTAGAAAAAGTAATAAATTTTGGGACATTTAGGTATTATCCCTTTGACAAATGCACTGGGGACGATTTTAATGAATTTTACGTTGAAGTTTATTTTCATAAAAACTTAAATTTAAATTAGAGTATTTCATTACTCGAATTCCCTTATTTTGATAAATAAAATTATGCCATTTAAAAACAAAAATTAAGAACACTCTTTTATTGAAAAGTGAACTAATAAAGGTTTTAGAAAACTATTACATACTTTTAAATCTTTATAAAAAAAAATAATAATTGTTGCCACTCGACATTATACAAATACATCCAAATACTGTGTCACATACGATAGTTTTGTATAAGTGTAGACGTTTTGTTTGCCCTTGATGGGAAAAGTGCCTGCAAATACTTGTATCTAGTATTGTCATTGATTATGAAGTCGTGTGCAAAATTTCAGGTCCTTCGGACGACAAGAAGTTGCCGAAAATTGAATTGCAAAATTCCGTTACATATATTAATAATTGCATTATATCAAGTTAATAAAAGTGTGTTAATTAAAAACCTTGTTAAACGCTTTAATTAATCATTTAAAAATATAAAATTATAATAATACGTCAATCTTAATGCAAATATCGTTTGTGGTGAATAGTTTAGAATGTCGGTTTAGGCAAGAATATAAAATTTACAATTGAGAGTAATACGTTACAGATTCCTTTGACTTTTTATCTTGTCGAAACAATATATTGATCTGTGAAGAGGTATGAGGTTTTTGCGTGGAAAGAAAAAAAAAAAAAAAAAAAAAACATGAAAATCTGACATTGACAGATTTTAATTTAGTGCCAGAGGCCTACTGCTAAACTTGTTATTATCGACAAATTCTTCTTTAGTTAATTCGTGACGATCTAAATTCTATGATAAAGTTTTCATTAAATCAAACCAATGTGTTTCAGCTGCAGATACTGTAACAAATAAAGTTGGAAGTCCAAACTGTCTTATAGCCGCAGAACAACCTTTTTTGCTCTTTTTCCCAATGAGGGGGAGGTGTGCCTTAGGGGGACTCATGTCAAAGGTGTGCCTTGGGGGGGGGACTCATGTCAAAGTTGTACCTTGGGGGGGGTCTCATGTCAAAGTTGGGCCTTGGGGGGACTTATGTCAAAGTTGGGCCTGGGGGGGACTCATGTCAAAGTTGGGCCTTGGGGGGACTCATGTCAAAGTTGTACCTTGAGGGGGACTCATGTCAAAGTTGGGCCTGGGGGGGACTCATGTCAAAGTTGTGCCTTGGGGGGACGTCCTTCAATAAATCCCCATTCAATAAACCGACTGAAATAGGCCCTTAGCACTATTAAGAGTGTATTATAAAAATTCGACAACGCTGTACCGACTGAAATAGGGGTACCTTGGGGGGGGACTCATGTCAAAGTTGTGCCTTGGGGGGACTTCATTCAATAAATCCCCATTCAATAAACCGACTGAAATAGGCCCTTAGCACTATTAAGAGTGTATTATAAAAATTCGACAACGCTGTACCGACTGAAATAGGGATAACTTGGGGGGGACTCATGTCAAAGTTGTGCCTTGGGAGGACTTCATTCAATAAATCCCAATTCAATAAACCGACTGAAATAGGCCCTTAGCACTATTAAGAGTGTATTATAAAAATTCGACAACGCTGTACCGACTGAAATAGGGATACCTTGGGGGGGGACTCATGTCAAAGTTGTGCCTTGGGGGGACTTCATTCAATAAATCCCCATTCAATAAACCGACTGAAATAGGCCCTTAGCACTATTAAGAGTGTATTATAAAAATTCGACAACGCTGTACCGACTGAAATAGGGATACCTTGGGGGGGACTCATGTCAAAGTTGTGCCTTGGGAGGACTTCATTCAATAAATCCCCATTCAATAAACCGACTGAAATAGGCCCTTAGCACTATTAAGAGTGTATTATAAAAATTCGACAACGCTGTACCGACTGAAATAGGGGTACCTTGGGGGGGGGGGACTCATGTCAAAGTTGTGCCTTGGGGGGACTTCATTCAATAAATCCCCATTCAATAAACCGACTGAAATAGGCCTCTAGCACTAATTAAGAGTGACCTATAAAAATTCGACAACTGTACCGACTGAAATAGGCCTCTAGCACTAATAATGACGCCAAAGCTGCCTTTCTCCATCGCCAAGCTCTGCAAATTTTGTCGTCAGACAACGAATTTTGTCGCCAAGTCAAAAATTTCGTCGCCAACTATCAAATTTTGCCGCCAAATCACAAATTTCATTGCTAAATCGCAAGTTTTGTCACCAAAATCTCGGCAAATCATACAATTTATTAAATTCGTAACAATTAACATTGAAATTCAGCTGTGCCAAATGGTCCAATGTTAACTAATGTTAATGTTAATGTTCCAGCTTATGTGAACCAAAACTGTTTCAATTTACAATTTTTACTCATCTGACAATAAAAATCACAAAAACACAGTACAAAACTTTCAATAATTCAATAAAAATTACAGTGAAATAACTATACAATAAATATAGTTTATAAAAACTAAAAAACACGCTTTTAAAGCACATCAAACTAAAAAGTGAAAAATAATTCTTAATATAAGCTGAAAACAATAATGAACGAAAAATACTAGTATAATAGTGAAAAAAGCGTGGGGTGCTTTGTGCCATATTTTTCGTACATCGAGCAACCCACGCTTTTTTCACAATTATACTAGTATTTTTCGTTCATTATTGTTTTCAGCTTATATTGAGAATTATTTTTCACTTTTTAGTTTGATGTGCTTTAAAAGCGTGTTTTTTAGTTTTTTTAAACTATATTTATTTTTCACTTTTTAGTTCGATGTGCTATGAAAGCATGCTTTTTAAACTATATTTATTATTTATTATTTATCACATAAATAGCTACAGTATGTAAGTTTTTGGTTAAAATTTACATACAATCGAAAATATCCCCATTCGACTTGCAGGCCTCTTAAATCTATCTGTACCAATTTTGAACAGCCTAACTGTATTTCTATTTGTTTTTGCCCCATAGCCCCCCCCTTACACCCTCACTCCCCTACCCGCCTCTCCTAATAATTTTACAAATTCAAAAATATCCGCATTCGATTTGTAAGTATCGAAAACCTCTATGTACCAATTTTGAACGATCTGACACTATTTTTATTTTTTTGCCCCCCCCCTCCCTCCCCCCCTTCTTGCCCCTCCTAATAACTTTACACAATCGAAAATATCGCCATTCGACTTGCAGACCTTTAAAACCTATCTGTACCAATTTTCAACGGCCTAACTGTATTTCTATTTGTTTTTGCTCCATAGCCCCCCCTTACCGCCCCTCCTAATAATTTTACAAATTCAAAAATATCCGCAATCGATTTGTAAGTATCGAAAACCTCTATGTACCAATTTTGAACGATCTGACACTATTTTTATTTTATTGCCCCCCTCCCCTCCCCCACTTCTTGCCCCTCCTAATAACTTTACACAATCGAAAATATCCCCATTCGACTTGCAGACCTTTAAAACCTATCTGTACCAATTTTCAACGGTCTAACTCTATTTCTATTTTTTTTTTTTTTGCTCCATAGCCCCCCCCCCTTGCTGCCCCACCTGGGGGCTGAATTTCTAAAATTCCAGAAATTGGTTTTTAGATAGTTGCCTTAGCTATATTTTAGAGTAAAAATTTCACGTATATCTATTTCTTTTGTTTCGGATATATAGGATTATGCGAAATCACGTTTTACGCATGTGAAATCACGTTTTGCCCCCCTCCCACCGCCCCCCTTGGGGACCGAATTTCAAAAATTCCAGAAACCGATTTTTAGACATTTGTATTAGCTATGTTTTAAAGCAAAAATTTTACTGATATCTGTTTTTTTGTTTGAGATATGAAGGATTTTGTGCAATCACGTTTTGCTCCAGGAGAAGTTACAAACATACATACATACAGGTGAAGCTAATATAAGCGTGTTAAAAACCGCTACCACTTAACTATATTTGACTTGACCATAGCAACGCCAGGCTTATCAGTGCTTGACCATAGTAAGGTCACAAGTGCATTTTCACGTTTGTATTATTATTATTATTTTTTTTTTTTAAGAAAGATATTGAACAACAGTTATGGATTTTAAATAAAATTTATAATTTTGATTAAGCTTGGGTGGGGAGGGGGGTGTAGCCCAATAGCCCCCTCCGGGATTCACTATTGCTGGGATTGTACATCTTTAAGACTTCTATTTGTTGAATGATTATGAGCTTGAATTTTAAAAAATTGAAACATTTACAGACCAATAAATGTAGCTTAAAATTTTTAGGTAGATTGAATAAAACCCTTTTCTAGTTGAAAATTAAATTTCTTGAAAACAGAATAGCGACGTAAATAATGCAATGTGTGAGAACAAAGCCATTAGCTAAGTATTAAAGCAGATGTAAAATTTCTTTACATTTGTAACATTAACGTAAAGGAATCTACCTTTGCCTTTAAGCTTGCCGAAAAGGGATTTTTTTATTTTTCTTTCTGTAGTCGCTAATTTTATTGTTTCAAAAGTAAATTTTTGAACAGATGTACAGTATGTGTTTCGCGTGCAATTTAGGATTGAGCCAAGTGTTAAAAACAAGATGCAATTCTTCGACAAATTGTAATTTTAGAAAGTGTTTCAAAAATGGCAAGAATAAGGCAATTAACGATACCACAAAAAATATTAATTTTAGAGAAAAAAAAAAAAAATACGTGGGATATCGAAATGATTAAATGTTAACAAAATATAAGTGATCTGTTTTTTAGCAATATATAATATTTTTTGGCTGTTTAAACTGCACATTTCTCCTTAGGCGGCCACGTTACTCATCCAGTCGACCACAAGTTAAAAAGCCAGTTCTTAAAAAATCAGTTTGTATTAGATTTAGAACATAGCAGCGATTCAGAAAAAGTGTTTAGTAACATAATTACATAATTTATCTAAATTCAGTGAAATAACAATTAAGCAAAGCAGATTTAATTGCCAGAAAATCGAAAAAAAAAATCATTCTTAACGAAAAGAATTAGAAAACCAAGACATTAGAGGGTCAAAAAAATTAAAAAATGATCAAATAATTATTGGGGTGAATTTGTTCTCTCTGGTGAGTCAAGTTTAACTTATTTCGAACTGACGGAAACGAGCAGATCTGATCACGAAAATGTGACTGATTTAATGAAAATCGCACTTTTAAAACAATGGCATATTCCCCGTACATTACGATACGAAAATGCATAGTTTTTCGGTGAGTCTTGCAAATTCTCATGTTCAAGGGATCAATTAACCCGAAATAAAAGTTGGTCATTAAAAAATTTATACCTGACCGACTACTTTGGGGGTATTTCAGACTCTTCCATAATCAGCATTTCAAGATGATAATGCACCTTGTTATAAGGCGCTTGTGATACATTTATTTGATTCAAGTTGTTAAAATTACTTATACATTATCATGATAATCTATAATTTTATAAGTTATCATAACTTTTTTTATTTAAAATTAAATTCCACAAAGAATATAGCAGGATTTCTTCTTTATTAGACCTGAAAATTGTCCTAATTTCAATCTGTCGAAAATGTTTTGTCTATAAAAGTGGGTGGAGATTAGAAATTTGTAGCCTACAACTTTGAAAGAACTAGAAAAAAAAAAAAAAAAAAAAAAAAGTTTATCATATTTGGCACATTGAAATTTCTGAGTTTAATGTTAAAAAACTGTAAAATACTATGCCATTTCGCATTAAAGCAATAATTCCATATAAAGGTGGAATTATCCAATCCAGAATACATATTTTTATTAAATACTTGTTTAGATCTAACAAATAAATAGTTTTATTTCATACATTAAAATAGCACTTGTTTATTTCATATAATAAACCATGTTAGAGTACAAAGTATATATTTATTATATTACGTTTAAAAAGAAAAATTTATGTAGATTTTTATGAAATACTTCGTAGAGTGTAATAAAACGAATTATTAAATCGAAAATGTACATAAGTATCGTGTTATGACTTCCGTATTATACAAACATAACAATTTTATTTGTTGCAATCACTAGTTTTTAAATTATTACAAACCCAAAAGGTATAAGTCCATTTTTCTGCAGTGTTTTTTTTTTTTTTTTTTTTTTTTTGTCAGTTAGTTTAAAGCTGGCAGCAAAGTTATTGAGGCGCTAGTAATAATTCCTGTTTAAAAGATGGGCACCTAATACTGTTTTGTTAAGTAAATTTTATGGAGTCATGATGTAAGTCTTATCCTGTTTATAAAAATTAAGTTGATAATAAAAATTAGCGATCAAACTAAAAAAAAATATTTATAAAAAATGTGGATGTGTGCTTCAATAATTTTGTTGCCGATTGTAAATACAGATAACTCTTAAACATTTTTACATTATTTCAAGGAAATTGGATGATTTTTGTGATTGCTATCGGAATACATATATACATGTATATCTGTATTTATGTACGTACGTAGGCACCAAAAAGTTTCTTGCCTCAATATAGAGGTTCATTGAAGCATCAGAATTATTTTAGTTATTTCTTATTAATACATACTTTTTTTATTTTTATTAGCTCGACAGACAATCAGACATTTCTATCAGACATTTCGCTTCGTCATCATGTGCTGTTGTTCGCATTGAATATGTCAGGATACCCGCGAACATCCAGTTTCACCATTTTATTGCTATACATATCTTACGATAATATATCCAAATTGTAAATATTTTTACATATTTGAAAATCGACTGTTAACTATTGATTTGATAAGTAGTAAAAATAATTAAGTTACACAAATATCCTATTTCTGTGAAAATATTTAAACATTCAAAAATTAGATAAATAAATAAATAAATATATATATATATATATATATATATATATATATATATATATAATGTTCGACTTCTATCGTTATTTCCATTAAATGAAGCCTTTCATATACATTTGGATTCAAAATATTAGAGTAAAACCTTTTTCACATAGTTTTACTGTAAAATAAATAAAAACTAGTATCGCCCAGTGGTCGAAACTCGACCATTGCTTTTGCAAAGCGAGGCAAAGCAAAGTTATTGCCTTGTCCTAAACGGAATGCAATTGCAACACAGCTGCGGCAATTGTTTGCCGATATTCACTCTAACTGAATCAGCAGAGTTTTACTTAATATAACTATTTCTCTTTGTAGATGTTAGCTTTTCCTGAAATGATAGAAAATCGCAACGTGAAAACGCCCCTTGTTGTGTGATACAGCCCAGAAGCTAATAGGTACCATGTCAAACCAAGGCCCAACCAAGTATCAAATTCTGTTAAATTAATTCGATTGGTTCATAAAGTACAGTGTTTGAACAAACAAAAAAAAAAAAAAAAGACATTTTTCAAAAATGGTCGAATTGAGTTCGGGAAATTTCAAAACGTGTAACTTTATCGAAAACCGAAAATCTAAAACTTTTCTGAATCTTATATTTTCTACTTATATATGCAGAGGAAAGAATAATAAATCCACTTTTTAAAAAATAAAAATAAGTAGTCAATTTCACTTAATTAAAATGCAAGGAAATCTCAAAACGTGTGAATTCATCGAAAACCGGAAATCAAAAGTTTTTATGTATCTTCTACTTGTTTCTTCTACCCACAAAAGCTAGCAATAAAGACACTTTTTTAAAAAATAAGTAGCCAATTTCAGTTAATTGAAACGTAAAGAAAGCTCAAAACATGTAAATTCAGCAAAAAACGGAAATCGGAATTTTTTCCGTATCGTCTACTTATACATGCAGCAGTTAGTAACAAATCCATTTTCCTTTTATTTAGTATATTAGTTGAATATTTAGTGTTTAAATATCACCCTTTGAAATGAAATGTTTATGTTTACATTCGAAACTGGAAGTATGCCATTTTTTTCTGGAGTTTTGTGATTTTAAATTAAAATTTTATCAATTTTACAGAAAAAAATAACTCAATCAAACACATGTAGACAGTAACTTTTATATAACTATACCCAAATATCGGAATTAAAATCGGCAGATAATTTCCGTTATTTTTTAATAATTTTTACAAAAAATCCAATGGACGATTAACATAGAAAATCTTTTTCATGACTCCATGGACAGACAGTGACGTCATCACTTCGCTTGCGTATAGTGATGCTACATTATTACTGTGTCTATGGTTTTATTTGAGCTTTATGAAATTGCCAGATTTAACAACTTTCTACTTTTAGGTATTTTTTAATGTAAAGGAATACGTGTATAAAAGGGAAAAATGGGGGAAAATGCATAAAAAGTAAAAGTATTTTTAAATACCTTCTTGACATCGTAAGAAAATAATATTTGTATTCGCACCTTCCGGCTAACCATACCTTTCGAATGATACCATTTTCAACCCTCTACTCCCATAATTAATATGTTAAAAAGGGACTACAAATTTTATGCTTGCCTATTAATATATAGATAATGAGTAAATGAAAAAGATAACATTGGAATTTAATTCATTTACTTTATTTTCTATATGAAGTTGAAAATAGTAATATAATGTCTTAATAATATAAATTTCTAGGGAAAAAAAATAAAAATTAATGTTTAGGGTATCCGCGTTTGTAATGATCGATAGACGGCGCTTTGTGAACTGCAGTTGTTAGTAAATATAATAGCCACGTGTATTCATTATTGTTCTTTTTGTTATTCTACTTAATATTCGTGCTATAATTTCTCCGCCATTACATTATAGAAAATTGATTGCTTTTGGAAAAAATACTTCAGTTTATTCAAAGTTCGATCGGAAGTAGATTTTTAACTGAAGTTGAACAAATATTAGTTTCAAATCATTTGATTAATTCTTTACTTCCATTAGCCGAAGCAACTGAAATTTTAAATTTGTCATTTGGAAATAAATAGAAGCTTAATTCTGGATTTCTTGATCCTTTGGAGTTACACTGTGGCACACAAAAGTATGTGTTATATTTTTTACCGTATTTATTCATTTTTATTCAATAAATATATGTGAAACTAAATATCGGCAAGCAATGGCGGCTGGATGGAATTCGAATTAAAGCATGTTTATTGTAATTTCACCTTAGCCCACCAGAGGGCGAGCATTTCATTACAATTGCGGAAAGGATTTATTAGTGAAGAAAATAGTAGAACTTTTGAAACTGTTTATTTTAGTTTTCCATTTTTTTCCAAATTTCGCAAGTCTTTCAAATACGATGTGGTTGTATGTGTCATACATTATAGCTGTATCGTCGGCAAATAATTCAAATTGATAGATGTGGTCCGGCAAAAGAGCCTTGAAAGAACTGAGAATAGGTTTCGGGCTAGAGATGGAGTTACCCATTTTACCACAAAAGACATGTAGACCATGGATCATAGCCTCAAAGCTACAGTCGGCAGCAAAAGTATCCGAGCTCTTGCCAATAATTCCGATATCAAAAAAGTACACTTAAAACTGTTTTGTTAAATAAATCTTTGTCGAATCATGTTCTTAGACCTAAGAACATGACTCGACAAGGATTTATTTAACAAAGCAGTATTAAGTGTACTCTTTTTAGACAGGGATTATTGCTAGTGCTCGGATACTTTTGCTTCTGACTGTAGATATCGTTCAAGTCCGATTCGATCATCGAAGAGCAATTTCAAATTAATGTTAAAATTAAAAGAATATTCAATTATATACAAATTCACAATTTTCTGGTCTGAAGATGTGCACATTATTTTAAATCTGATTAAATTAATTCTACAAATTTGGAATTTCTGCGGTCCAACTATTTTGCCTACACTTGGAGACAGTCAGATTCTATACTCATTCCTTCACTTATACTCCAATTAAAAGCATAATTTTCTTTCAGCTGGTATTTTGATCCAATGAGGGCTGTTGTTACTACGAACGCTAGCGCCCCGCTTGCATTTGATATATTTTGTTTATGTTTACATTATCTTGGGTATTATTGACATTTTGATCCAATTCTATTTTTGCTCTCTTTTCGTATACTTTTAAGTAGAGAAGGGATAAATAGTTACTTTTCAGTAATAGGTTACTTCGTTCCATACTTCCTTTGGTAATAGGTTTTTGCAACATATTATTTTTATAACCTATTACTTTTTAGTTTATATATGGCTAATGTCTTTCTAATCCTTTCGGGATGATATACAATATATACGTGTCCTACATAGTGGATGCGGTTCATGTTTTTAAGTCCCAATGCTTTCGAATAGTAATCTTCACTTTATTTAACACCAGAATTTCTTCAATTAAAAAAAAAACAAAAAAACAATGATACAGTACACATTTTCTTTGTTTACGAAATATCACGTTGACAACCCATTTTAAGCGAAAGACCAACTCAAGATCTTCCGAACGCCAAGCTTTATACTTGTCGCAGCCTATCGGTTTAAAGATATGCAAATTTTCCTCTGCTTTTTAAATTTATCTATTGAATAAACTGATTATTCTATTTTTATGACCCATGTAAAACGTCAACATTATTTTTAAATGTGTTAAAGACCCTTAAATTATTAAAATAATATCTATATAGTTGTTGAAATTTGTTTTGTCATTTCTTGAGTAACATACGTCACTTTTTTAACTTACACACGTTCGTTTTACACGACGTATTGCCAAGTTTTGTTTAGAAAATACTGTTATTCTATCATTTTGAATCTGGATTGTATAGTACATTTTTAAAATGACAAAAGTTTCTACAAGAAAAAAAAAATAATAATAAAAATATACTTAAAGGGGACTAATGTGCAAGTTGAACCTGACGGGACTAAAGTGAAAGTTGTACCTCAAGGGACTAATGTGAAAGTTGTACCTCACGGGACTAATGTGCAAGTTGCACCGAACGAACAAACTATTTCTTTCAACGAAAATGCCTAGTAACCCTGGACGATAGGTCTAATATATCGTATCATATTATATATCGTATTTATCGTAATATAACTCAATACTTATTTCTCTTCCTTCTTCGACCCGTTTTAATACGCATTTTTTATATGCATGAGCAGCCCCCGAAAAACAAAAACATTAAATCATTAAATTCATTTTTTTACTTATTTTTATTTCATATTATTTCACGCGCACTTCCTATTTCCTAATTCAAAATTATTTAAAAAAAACTTTTTCGATATCGCTTGTAATGATACTGATTATTATTAATTTTCTTTTCTTTTTCTTTCAATAATAATAATAATAAAAAAGATTTTGATGAAATTCTGGCAAAAGCAGAATTTAGTCTAGGACGGAGGACTATTAGTTTTTATTATTATTATTATTATTATTATTATTATTATTATTATTTTTATTTTTTTTTTCAAATTATAACATCGCTTTCAAATTATTCAATTATATTTTCGATAAATTTTAGATTTCGACAAATGTCCAACTATGGAAATCGACAACGCAAAAATCCCAGATTGAGACTAATAGGCCCTCAGTCCTAAAAAAGGGTACAATCACAAACACTTGAGTTTTTATAAATTAAGATAGCAACAGTTGGCAAGGGAATCCTGCTTCTGGGGCGATAAATTGAAATAGACCTATCGAACAAATTAAATTCTATGTGAGACAGGTTATTTTTTTTTTACTTTTAATTGGTCTCATGTTTGATTTCTGATTTTTTTACTTTTCTTTTTCTTTTTTTTTTTCTTTTTTTTCCCCCCTTTATTTGGCGGCCAACAGTTTAAATTAAAATTGGAGGTTTAACACAAATTACAGTCGGCAGCAAAATTATTGAAGCATACATCACAACGTTTCATATATATGTTTTTTTAGTCTGATCGCTACTTTTTATCGTCAACTTACTTTTTTTATAAATAGTGTAAGACTAACAAGGAGAGGTCACAACATGGAAAATTCAGATCGGGACGAAATTGCGCAGGATTGTATACTATGTATACTATGAGGGTAACAACATATTAAAGCAGTAGGACCCACTATCCACAAAATTTCGAGAAAAAAGCATTTAAAGTTTCAGTAATCTTTAAATATAACTTATTTCGCAAGTGAGTAAGCGCCTCAGTAGTGTGATCCTAAAACGCGAGTCTCCCAACCAGATGACTTGGGTTCGAGGCCACCTACTTATTTATTTTTTTTTTCTTTAACTTTTTATGTAATCTTAACTTTTTATTTATTTTACTTTAATTTACAATTCAATTCAAAATTTGAAAATTTTAATAAAAAATTATTTAATTTTCTTGAGTATAAAATAACTTTTTCTATTTTTAATATTTATAACTTAAAAATACAATAAATTTCTATAACTTAAAAAATAAAGTTTAGTTTTACAAAACCCTAAATAAGAAACATAAAGAAAACAGACAAATATTTAAATAATTAAAAAATAAGCAAGCTGTAAACAAAGTGTAAAATAGTTAGCAGGTGTACTTAAATCTTGGTTTGAGCTTCCTGATTTGGTTTGGATGTGTATAAATTACGTAAACGCTTCTAGCTTGTTATTAATAAAGGGCAGATGGAATTTTATTTTGTGCACAGAAGGATTAAAAAAAAAAAAAAAAAAAAAAAAAAAAAAAAAGGAAGTCGTTATCGAAAAAGAAACGATGTTCATTAACGTTTAAAATCTACATTTAAAGATAACATTTCTTTAGCTGTAATAATTTAATAGCATCGTAATCCTATACTATATTTTTTCAAGAAACTGCATTGATTGGAGAAGTAATTATTTAATTTGGATAGTAATTATATATGTAATTAAAATCATCATTTCTCTGTTTTTTTTTTTTTTTTTTTTTTTTTGTAATTTAAAAAATAAAATTAAATATACCTAAAATAAAATAAAATATTTAGATAAATAATTAAAAACAGTTTCTTTAGTTTTACAGTTAAAATAAAACTAAAATTTATTTTTTAAGTTACATAAATTTATTGTATTTTTAAGTTATAAATATTAAAAATAGAAAACGTTATTTTATACTCAAGAAAATTAAATATTTTTTTATTAAAATTTTAACTTTTTGAATTGAATTGTAAAATAAAATTAAATAAATAAAAAATTAAGATTACATAAAAAGTTAAAGAAGAAAGAAAAAAGTAGCCCCGTAGGTAGCCTCGAACCCAAGTCATCTCGTTGGGACACTCACCACTGAGGCGCTTACTTGCTTGCGAAATAACTTGTATTTAAAGATTACAGAAATTTTAAATGCTTTTTTCTCGAAATTTTGTGGATAGTGGGTCCTACTGCTTTAATATGTTGTTACCCTCATAGTATACTACAATCCTGCGCAATTTCGTCCCGATCTGAATTTTCCCTGTTGTGACCTCTCCTTGTAAGATCATGACTTAACAAATATTTGCTCAACACGTTCACGCCGGCGTGACCCACAGCAAAAGTATCCGAGCCCTAGCAATAATCCCTGTCCAAAAAATGTACACTTAATTCTGCTTTGTTAAATAAATCCTTGTCGAATCATGATCTTAGTCAGTCTAAGAACATGATTCGACAAGGTTTTAATGAACGAAATAGTTTTAAGTATACTTTTTTGATATCGGAATTATTGGCTAGTGCTCAGACATTTTTGAGAAGAATGCGCCGGCGTGAACGTGTTAAGAAAACAGCATTAGATGCCTATCTTTTAAATATGAATTATTGCTAGTGCTTCAAAAATTGACTGCGGACTGCACATGAAAATGAGAAAATACGGTTTTGTACGTATGATTAACGAGATCGTGTAAGAGCATTTAAAATTAATTTAAAGTCGTTCTAAAAATGAATGCGTCTAGAACAGAACAACGCGCAGTAGTCCATTTTTAGTGGTAAAAGGTGACCATAATGCGGACATTTACCCCGTGTCTGTTTATGGCGAATATTGTCCAAGAAGAACGACTGTGAATAAATAGTTCAAAAGTTTTCGTGAATGGCTAACACCAATATCGGATCTCCCAAGACCAGTGCAAACAAACAAGTAATCTGCAACATATATATTGCTGCTGTTCATGAAATGGTTAGAGGTAATCAAAAATTTGTGAATCGCGACATCACCTCCGTGTGAATATCATATTTTTGGACCACCTAAAAAATCTTTAAATTTTTTTTTGTAAAGATTTTTTACAAAGAAAATTGTTCATTTGAACGACAACGAAGTGAAGGAAGTGCAGGACTATATCAGAAAACGCCCTCAATTTTTCTACAACAAATACATCGATCTGCTGGTAAAACGATGAGACCAGTGTTACAACGCTAACAGTGACTGTTTTTAAATTACCATTAAAGATATTACTTTTCTTCAGTTTCTTCACTTTTTACTCGGGAAATCTTATGTAGGGTTCCATAAATAGCACCAAAACTCTGCACAGCCACATTCCTCGTTAGGAATGCATAAAAAATGCCCAAAGAACTGTACCTATACGATCCATACTTCATGAGAAAAATACGAAAAACAAAGTATGACGTCACAACCGGTGCAAGGAAAAAACACTATATTAGACACATAAACAGGAGTATTTGCAAATCTTCGATATACACGGCGGACACTTTGAGCATCTGTCTTTATAAATATTTGCAAATACTGTTGCTGAATTGTCCAATACGGTGTTTTTTTTCCTTGCACTGACTCTAACGTCATACTTTGTTTTTCGTACAGTCGGCAGTAAAATTATTTGAGCTCTAGTAATAATTCCTACGTAAAAAAAAAGTACACATAATACTGCTTTGTTAAATAAATCCTTGTCAAGTCATGTTCTTAGTCACCCTAATAATATGATTCGACAAAGATTTATTTAATAAAACAGTATTAAGTGTACTTTTTAACATAGGAATTATTGCTAGCGCTCAAATAAATTTGCTGCCAATAGTATTTTTCCCGTAAACTATGAATCGTACAGGTACAGTTCTTTGGACTTTTTTATGTACTCCCAACGAGGAATCTGACTATAAAGACCTGTATTTGTTACTAAACATCTTAAAATTAATTTTACAACAGAAAATTATTTTCTAAAAAATACTTTACCGGATTGGAGATGTATATAGCAGGAACATTGAAATTTTCGAACATAATTTGTGTCATCCATGCTCTGTTGGAATTAGTATTTAGAGGAGATTCGGTAAGAAGTACAGCATGCTCTGTCGGATCAATGTCTAATTTTTTATGGAATATATTATCCCAGATTAGCCACATCTTAAATATATCGTTTATAATACCATTTTTAATAGGATATTCGTACTCCAGATCTTCGCTTTGAAATGAAACAAATGAAAAACCTTTCTTATTTCTCCGAAATGATGTACCCTAAAATGTAAAGCAACAGAGTTAGTTTAACGTCATAATACAAATAAATTTACTAAATAATTTCCTAAAAATACAATCATGTTACTGTTTAATCCACGACCAGAAAAGATGAATATTATAAGTCTGAAGCCTTTGCTAGTGCGAATGTTTGTGACACTATACATTTCGAACAAATAGATCAATTACAATGCTTTTTATTTTTAACCGACTTCAAAAAAGAAGGAAGGTTCTCAATTCAAACCGTATGTTTTTTTTATGTTTGTTAGCTCATAACTTCTGAACGGATACTCCGATTTTGATACTTTTTGTTTTGTTGAAAAGGTCTTGGTCTGACTTAGGTCCCATTGTAATATCTTTACGATCTAAAGAAAATACAGGGTGCCTAAAAAAGTCAGTCCCAACTCTTTTAACTGCTAAACAGCTTCAGCTATAGTGATATAAATGGTATGCAAGTATAGCAAAGTGGCCATGCAGTACAAAGTTAAACCGCTTGCAGCGCCACCTGGTGGGAAATAGAGGAGTTAGTGTTCCTATCTCGAAAACGGTTCTAGAGAAAAAAGTGAATTACAAAATTGAAGAGTACAGACATTCATGCTAGCGTTCCTATCTCGGAAACGGTTCAAGACAGGGGAAAAAGTGAATTATAAAATTGAAGAGCATCATCGATTTAGTACGAAAAGATAGTTTAGATATTGATGCTAAAAACACAATGCTAAAAACGTGCATTTGTTTGTTCGCAATTTCTTACACTATGCACACTTGAAGTACGATGCACACTTTGCAGCGTAGCGGATGACACGCATACTCTGTGGTTCAAAGTACAGGTACTGTAAGCGGTCACATCGATTAGCGCAAAGTCGTTTTCAACCAACTTCAGATAGGAAGGTGTTCTTAATTCGAGCTATGTGTTGTTGTTAGTGTTTGTAAGCTTATAACTTCGTAAGAGATGCTCTAATTAACCGACTTCAAAAAGGAGGAGGTTCTCAATACAAAGCGTATGATTTTTTGTTTTTGTTTGTTAGCTCATAACTTCTGAACGGATGATCCAATTTTGATACTTTTTGTTTTATTGTAAAGGTCTTGGTCTGAAATAGTTCCCATTGTAATATCTTTACGATCAAAAGAAAATACAGGGTGCCCAAAAAAGTCAGTCCCAACTCTTTTAACTGCTGAGCAGCTGCAGTTATAGTCATAAAAATGGTATGTAGCTACAATAAAGTGGATATGTGCAACGCGATTCAACCGCCTACAGCGCCTCCTGGCGGAAAATGGTGGAGTTAGCGCTCCTATATCGGAAACGGTTCAAGACAGGGGAAAAAGTGAATTATAAAATTGCAGAGCATCATCGATTTAGTACAAAAAGATATCTTAGACATTAATGCTAAAAACAGAACGCTTAAAACGTGCATTTGTTTGTTCACAATTTCCTATTTTGTGCACACTTGAACGACATTGCATATGTTATAGCGTAGCGGGTGACATTTATGCTATGTAGAATTCAAAGTATGGTTATTATAAGCGGTCACATCAATTAACGCATAGACGTTTCAAACCGACTTCATAAAGGAAGAAGTTCTCAATACAAACAATGTTTCTCATTGTTGTTGTTGTTGTTGTTGAAATTTGTTAGCTTATAACTTCGTAAGAGATGATTTAATTTTAAAACTTTTTTTGTTGTCGTAATGATCTTGGAATGAAAAAGGTTTCATTACGATTTCATTAAGATATAAACAAATTATAGGATACTCACAAAAGTCTGTTCTCACTCTAACTGTTGAACGCATGCAGCTACACTGGTAAAAACAGTATATAAGTATCGATGTTGAAACTTCTGTCCGTCAGCTGCAATGCATGTTTTGCTCTTTTTTTGAACTATACGCTTCGCAATTTCCAGCGCAGCGGGTGACACATATTCACTGTAAAGTTCAATGTATATGCCTAACAGAATTTTTGGTTACGAATACAGCGTGCGTATCCGTTCTTTACATTTCTAAAGACATTTTAATTTAACGTATGTTCGTTCAATAGATAGTTTTTTGCTCATATCCGATAAAGTTAAGAAAAGTGACACAACTAAAAAATGCAGCATTTGAGAAAAATCAACTTAAAAATAGATTGTCCAGAATAAACTGGCATAACTGTCTCTCGAGTGGATAACTTTGTAGATGGGGATGTAACTTCTTTGTTCACACTGGGTGCATTTCATGTATATTTCAGTGACATAATCCATTGTTTGAGTTATGTCCCTTTTCTTGGAAGTTGTGATTTGTGAAACTGCCGTCGAACGTCTTCTGATGTTCTGCTATATGAATAAATTTTCACTGAAAAGAGAAAAATAAAATCTTTTTGTAAAAAAATAGAACCGACTCCAAAAAGCAACTACTATTCAAACAACTAAAAAAAAAAAAAAAAAAAAGGTACAAAATGAAACTGTAAATTGCGCCTAAAAGTATAAAATAATTTCCTTCGCCAAACAACCTATAACACTACAATTAATCATAACTTTTGAAGTCGGCGCAAAATTAAACAAAAATTGATACCTTTATTCAATACAAAACTCAAATCCCATTCAAAATACACATCTTACTTGATAGTTATCAAAGTTATACCAAATTTGCAAAGGAAACTCTAACTTCGTAGAAGCATAAATACCGCATTGTGACGAATGTTTACTGTTCTATGTAGATGCTACTAATGGATCAATTGTATACAGTGACAAAATAATAAAGGAAACATGAAAATGGATCATTCGAGACAGCAGCATTTCTTGCTACCGATCTAAAAACAAACCTTTGAAAACTAATTAAATTTTATTTAATTTTGCGCCGACTTCAAAAGTTATGATTAATTGTAGTGTTATAGGTTGTTTGGCGAAGGAAATTATTTTATACTTTTAGGCGCAATTTACAGTTTCATTTTGTACCTTTTTTTTTTTTTTTTTTTTAGTTGTTTGAATAGTAGTTGCTTTTTGGAGTCGGTTCTATTTTTTTACAAAAAGATTTTATTAATACTAGCAAACCCGGGTGAAATTTCCGCACTTTTATTTAGTTTCTTATTTACATTTAAAATTTGGAACTCAGAAATACTATACGATTTCCCCACCAAGTTTAAATTTTGCTTTACACGTAGCCAAATTACTATTAGAACTAAATTAACATTGTGCAGCAGTAAAACCAAAATCAATAAAAATATAATTCATGGTTGACAACACAGTTTCCACACTTCTGCCGCAATACAGTTTTAGTATAGGACCCACATGACGACTTTAAATTTATCTCATCATGTTGGCGATAACTTTTTATTCATTTATTTTGGCGCAGTTTTTATTTTGGCAGCAAAAAAAAAAAAAAAAACCTCTTTTATTACATTTTTCATGATTGTGTTTTTTAGTTATATTATGATGATAATTCCTATTTTATCTTTAAAGTATTGTTATGTTTAAAATTGCGCTTGCAAAGATTCTTAAGATGCAACTTTTAATAAACTATTTTAAAAAACTTTTGAAACCCAAATTCTTAATGTATCGTATCAAATAAATCTTTCCGAAGTTAGAATAAAATTTAATTTGAAAAAAAAATAATAATAACTTTTTTGTTTATTAACCAAAATAATCTGGTGTGTCACTCACACGACTTTCTCTTACCCTGAAATTTAATACTATAAATACAGGTTGCAGATTAAGAGGTAAGATAACGAGAACTGTCATGTAAACCTATCCTTAACAATTCAAATTAGGCTCCAGAAGATACGATAATTAGTTCTGTGTGAGGGGGGCTGCCGCCCCCCTCAACCCCCCGTTTCATTAATGCACCTACATTTATATAGAGTTCAATTCGGTTATTAAAAAATAATTCTGTTTTTTAAAAATAATTTATTAAAATTATTATTTAAAAAAATTATCTTTTATGATAATGCAGACGATTTTCATATTAGAGTGGTAGTGTAACACTAAATATCCAAAAAAGTCTATTTTACTCTCAATATTTAAAAAAAAAAAAAAAAAAAAAAAAAAAAAAAAAAAAAAATTTTTTTTTTTTTTTTTTTTTTTGTTAAAAATAAAAAATAATCTATAACTTTGTTTTAAATTATTACAGATTTGTAGTTCAACCTTTCGTTTTAAAGGTATTGGCGAGCTCTTTTCAATGATACCCATCATGAAAATTTACTCCCCTCGAGGGGGGACTTCCCCCCCCCCAGAGAGGAGAGGCTCCTACATACACAATTTTTTTTCCCAGTTGACTATCTCTATTACAAAAAATATATATTCCTTTCATTTGGTTTAGTGCAGTCTATAGCTGTTAAACTCTACTTACCTGCAATTTTCCCCATAGACGTAATGTATTTGAATACTTTTGAGTGTCCCTGTACACAAACCATTTGCTTCATCTCAACGAAAAGCTTACTGTAGCATCCCTATATGATACACATTTAGAATACAGAGTTTGAACTTTCTGTCACAATTTGTTTTTGAGATATGCTGATAACAGACAGACACACACACAGACACACAGACCATTTGCTAAAAACTTGACTTTCCTATTCAGGGGACCTCAGGACATGTAAATATAACAAAATCTCACTTTCGAAAATTTGAGCCAAAAACAATACTTTCTCTACCTTATGGGTAAGAGAAAGTAAAAATTGATGAAATTTGAAATGCAAGTTGGTCATGTGGGGTACAGGCTGTATATTATATTTTTGTGTTCGTGAGAGAAAATTAAAAAAAAAAAAAAATTGAAAACTGCAATTTTTAATCTCACTTCGAAAACATGTGACATGATGTGAAGCAGATTTCTTTTTATTTCTTCTAACGGTTTCCATACAATCTTCTGCTGTTGCCACCTAAAATTCATACTTTATTTAATTTTAAAAAATCTAATTGTCCGATCGATAAGATGTTTAATCCATCGGATTCACAAAAATTTTCCCTTTCATTTGGTACCTTATTTGTAACGATACGACTAATATTTCTAATTTATTTTCTAATTTTTCTAATTTATTTTCCTCATTTTAAATAAATGTACGTTTTTTTCTGTCAAAAAAAAAAGAAAAAAAGAAAAAAAAAAAAAGAAAAAAATTTAATTATGTTGAGATTCACAAACATACCGTAGTGAATGACAGTAAGTACATAAGAATTTGGGGAAAATACATTTTTCCATAAAATAATCTCATCAGACAAATGTCGTCATTTTTTCTTATTAAATCATTGAGCTGAATCCGCGTGCTTAAATATTATCCATTTATTAATATTATTTTTTATCCTCGCGTATATTATAAATTACATCACTATCGTATCATTTTAACAAAATATAATTGGAATTAGAGAACGTTAGAGAAATATTATATAGATTATTATTACTACTCTATACAGTGTAGCACTTAACAAAAAACTTGGCAAAAATTGTCTTAAATCATTAAACGGCACTACAACAAATACAGAGCTAATAGAAAGAAAATAAAAAGCTAATACAAAGCAAATATATACAAGGTCAATCGTGAAATATGTTATTCCAAACACACACACACACACAAAAACAAAGAGTCTATGAATATACAAAATATTTCAAGGTTACAGTGACATTTGTATTAGTCATGAATTATTTGATTGTTTTTGTAGAGATGGAGGTGAAGAACTTTACCATTGTAACTTCGCAGATGTATTAAAGAACTTTGAAATATGTTTGTATCAGAATCAGAAGGAATTTTTAATTTTTGTTTAAAAATTCATTACCATTACAACCCAATTTCCCGAGAATCTCTTACTTCTTCATTTCTAATTCATTTAGAGATATCAAAGTATTTTCTATGTACTTAAACGTCAGTGTATACGTGGTTTAAAAGATTTTGAAGTTCGACCCCAGCCATATTTTCAGTAATTACACTTATTGCCATAAACGTTTGCGCACCAAGAACTAATTGTTGGACAGTAAAGCTTTGGTTTTTAAGAACACAAAACGCGAACGTCAACGTAGTCGGCCTTGAGATTTTCAATTTGCGCATGCGTCACGACGCTCTGTTCTGCGGTTTCAACGCCAGCGCTGATATCAAAGAGACTCTGATTGGAGCGTCGCGGCGTCGAAAACGTTGACGTTTGCTTCTGTGTTCTTAAAAACCAGGACTTAACGAAACTTGGCATCACGGAGTAAAAAGACAGGAGAAGAAGGTAACGCTAAAATTTTGTGATGTTGTTTTCTAATGTTTACAGAGGGCGCCAGCGTGCAATCCTTCCTTCTCTCCAGCTTCCGCAATGTTATTCAATGGGGAAATGTCTCGTTTTAATTATTTTTTTAAAAATAATATCAAGCTGAAAAAAATTTCGATTGAAAGCAAATTTCATTAAATAGAGTATTCTAACCAACATGTTTTTTTTAAGAGCCATTTTATACTAATTTTACTTTGAAAGAAAGCTTTTAAAAAATGACGATTCTTATGAACCGAAGCTAGCTAAAACATATAATTGGGAGGAAAGAGAATGGATGAAATTTTGTAAAGAAAAAAAATAAACTTACTTTAGGTGCAGAAAACACGAACTCGGACTTTATTTTTCTCCTAGGGCTTTTTTTTTCTTTTTCTTATCACTATCATAGCCTGTTTTACAACTAGGAACGAAACATTTATTTGAAACATCTGAATTATGCAGTTTTAAGAACTTACAAAGAAATTAAATTCCTTAAAATAAAAATTTTTAAATGTACTCCGGCAAAATTCTATTGAAAACAACAGTATATCCGCGCCGAGGTAGGGAGGAATGACAAGTGGCGCCCTCAATATTTACCAAAAATTTAGATCACAGTTTCTTAGCTTTCTCCCATTGGACCTTCAACTCCTATTAATATTACTCCGTGCTTGGCATGAAGGTACGTGCCAAGCAGATACGCAAATGATTAGAAATGCATAGCGTGATTGCTCATTGTGTAATGCCACCAGAGTGCATCGAACTTCGTTCTTCTTGAAGTATAAAACAGGTAAGCAGAGCTTGTTTGTTGTAGATCATCTGTGACAGAGGGACGCTTTTTAAATAATGATGCCGTTACGACGCCATCGAACACAATACAAGCAGCTCTCAGAGTCTAAGACAGAAAGAATCATCGATATGATGGATTTCGGGTGATCAGCTCGACGAGTAGCCAGCCACTTAGGCCGTTCTGATTTTACTGTGAGGAGGTATTGGAACCAGTGGACAAGAGAGAGGTCGTTTACACGGCGTCTAAGGACGCGCTTGGCAGACTAATAATCGAAAAAACCGTCACATTATACGAAGCATACGTCTAGCGCCGTCCCGTTGTCCGCCCTCCAGACATATACAGCACCTACACGTTCCTGTGTCTGCACCACAGATTATTATACAGATAGGACACTCCCGTACATTCTTCGGTACCCAAAATTTGACTGCAGCGACCCTATTGTCAACGGCTGTAAGTTTCTCGAGATTTCCGGTTTACGCAATCGCTCATCTTATTTTTATTGTATCTATGTTCATTCTAATATTTGTGCAACGTTAAACCCAACATCCAACCAACTAACCATTGTATCGATGTTTACATTTGGCAACTTTGTTATTGTTTACGAAATTGATTGTCGAAAGCAATTTATTTTTAGAAGCAAGTACTAAATATTAAGCAAATAAATTTCGAAAATATATATAAACCAGAAATATTTTTTTTCATTTTAAAGCATTTTGTATTATTTAAACCAAACAAAGTTAAATATTTAAGATTTTATTCCATACTGCTATTTCAGCATTACAGTTTCTTATATTAATTTGTATACTTGAACACGAATGGGTTTGGCAAAATTTATTTTCAAACATAATAAAAATTAGTTTTATTTTTTAGAAAATAGCTGTAATGTTATGATTTTGTGAATTTAAAAGTAGTAGAAATAGTGAAGCAAAGAAAACTGCACATATGTTTTCATTTGGCAACTTTATTATTGTTTACAAAGTTGATTGTTAAAAGCAATTTATTTTAAGAAGCAAGTGCTAAATATTAAGAAAATAAACTTTGAATATACATAAAATAAAAACATTTTTTCATTTTAAGGCATTTTGTATTATTTAAAACAAGCAACGTTAAATATTTAATGATTTCATACTGCTATTTCAGAATTACAGTTTGTAATTTTAATTTGTACTTGAATATGAATATGTTTCACAAAGCATATTTTTAAACATTATAAAAAATAATTTTTACTTCTTAGAAGAATAGCTGTGAATGTTTTGAGGATAATTTTGTGAATTCAAAAACAATAGAAAGTGAAGAAAAAGAAAACTTCCCATACTAACACTAACCTGCTACTAACTTCTCGCGAAATAGAAAAACAATTTTCGATCAAAGATGCTATTCATGTAGACTTAACACATGTAGTTCCCCAGTGTTGACACTAGTGGTGCTACTATATTTCCGGTTCGCGTTTTAGCTTCACTGTCCTATCTGTATGATAATCTGTGGTCTGCACGCACCATCGCAAAGCGCCTGGCTGAAGGACATTTGCAATCACGGCGCCATAACGTGTGCTGCCAATAATACCAATCCTTCTCTCCTCCGTTTGAAGTGGTGTCGCGCTCGACGGAGTTGGATTGCAACCGAATGGAACTAGGTCATAGTCAACGACGAATCCAGATTTATTTTGGGCAGTGATAACAATCATGTATGTGTCAGGATGCACCACCGTGAGTGCCTCAATCCTGCCTTTGCTTTACAGCTGCGCACCCCATCCACAGCTGTTGTGATGGTATGGGATGATATTGCATAGACACACGGTTATACCTGATAAAGATCCACGGCACCGTGGTAGCCCAGTACGTTCGTGACACCCATAGGTGGGACTTCTAGAAGCCATTTTTTAGCAGGAGAGTGCTCAGTCATATGCAGCAAGGGTGTCACAGGACTGCCTCCGCCACAGTACTACATTTCCCGTCCTGCTCGATCCTCAGATTCGCCACCAATCGAGCATATCTAAGATAACTTGGAACGACAAGTAGGGCAGTATACGATTTTGACGTATTAGAAGCACGTTTACAACAAATGTGGAACGAGATGCCACAGGACATCATACGGGACTTGTATGTCTCATTGCCCGCACGTATCGTATCGTGCATTCATGCTACAGGTGGCCCAAAAGGGTACAAAAACATCCATTATTTCGTAATTTTTCCTGTAATAAAAGATCATTTTGCTTTCATTTTGTGATCACTTACTAATATCAACGTTGCACTTACGTACGTAAAATTTCGTTTCATTCTCACAACTCTTTCTTGGTGAGCAAATTTTTATCGCAATGAATGTATATCAGAATTTTGATCGCAATAGGTTTTTTTTTTTTTTTTTTTTTAGGACTGAGGACTGTTAGTCTCCGTCTGCGGATTTTTACGATACCAGTTTTACGATAGTTGGACATTTGTCGAAATCTAAAATTTATCTAAAATATAATTGAATAATTGAATTGAATAATAATCAATATCGAAACAAACACAACTCGAAAAAGTTTTTTTTAATAATTTTGAATTAGGAAATAAAAAGTGGGCGTGCAAAATGAAATAAAAATAAGTAACATTAGTATGTTATGGCCACCACATGGCTTTCTTCTATATTTTCCTATACAAATTCACTCAGTAAAAATAATTTATTAAAATTATTATTTAAAAAATATATATCTTCCATGATAATGCAGACGATTTCCATATTAGAGAAGTAGTATAACACTAAATATCCAAAAAAGTCCATTATATTCTCCATATTAAAAAAAAAGGTTTTTTTCGAAATGAAATATGATGTACAAGTTCACTATCAAATGTTCCCTGTTGAAAATGGAGTTTATACCTCTACTGGTTTGTGTACAGGGACCCCCTAAAATATTTCAAAGCATTGTGTTCTATGAGAGGCATTTCTATAAACCATATTTTCATACCCTTACTGTACACAAATCTTAATAAAATTGAAATATGTTATTCAGGTTCACTATCGGATGTTTCCTGTATAAAATGGAGTAAATACCACCACTGATTTGTGTACAGGGACACACAAAAGTATTACGAAAGCATTGTGTTCTATGAGAGGCTATAAACCATATTTACATACCCTTACTGCACACAAATCTTAATAAAATTGAAATATGTTATTCAAGTTCACTATCGGATGTTTCCTGTATAAAATGGAGCAAATACCACCACTACAGGGGCACACAAAAGTATTCCAAAGCATTGCGTTTTATGAGAGATATTTCTATAAACTAAATTTTAATAACGTTACTTTGCACGAAGTTTTATGAAATTGAAATGTGTTATTTATAAGCACAAAAGAAAATGCTTTGCATAGAATATAGCATGATTAGCATTAGATTTACAGGGTCACACAAAAATATTCAGTTATATAAAGAGCTATTAATAAATATTTGCTAAAAGTGTACTTTCGTTTACATTAAGCATTTATAACCCTGTCTAACATTTTTAATGCTTCCCAACAAGGTTGAAAAGTGTTAATGACTTCGGTTTGTCTGTCTGTCTGTCCGTCTGTCTGACTCTCTGTGCTTTAATTCCCGTTAATATTTGTGGAATTTCTTGAAACTGATATATGTTATTGAAGTTCATTATCGGATGTTCCCTGTTGAAAATGGAGTTTATACCTCCACTGCTTTGTGTACAGGGGCACCCGAAAGTATTTCAAAGCATTGTGTTCTATGAGAGGTATTTCTATAAATCATATTTCCATACCTTTACTGTACACATATCTTAGTGAAATTGAAATATGTCATTCAAGTTCATTATTGGATTTTTTCTGTGTAAAATGGATTAAATACCAACTCTGTTTTATATACAAGGACAATCAAAAGTATTCTAAAGCATTGCGTTCTATGAGAGATATTTATATAAATCAAATTTTAGTAACTTTACTTTCCACGAAGATTTAGGATATTGAAATATGTTATTTATATGCACAAAAGAATGCTTTGCATAGAATATAGCATGAATAGCATTAGATTTACAGGGTGACACAAAAATATCGTGTTATATTAAGAGCTATTATTAAAAGTTTGCTAGAATTCTACTTTCGTTTACATTAAGCGTTTTTAACACTTCCAAGCATTTTTTTAAGTGTGAATATGATATCAATTTGTGTATCTGTCCGTCTGTCCGTCTGTCTGTATGCCCGCCCGCGGCCTAACTCCCGTAAATATTTAAGGAAATATTTGAAACTGATATATGTTATTCAAGTTCACTATCGAATGTTTCCTATTGAAAATGGAGTTTATACCTCTACCGGTTTGTGTACAGGGACACCCGAAAGTATTTCAAAGAATTGTGTTCTATGAGAGTGTTTCTATAAACCATATTTTCATACCTTTACTGTACAATACCTTCATGAAATTGAAATGTGCTATTCAAGTTCAGTATTGGAAGTTTCCTATATAAAAAAATTTCATACCACCACTAGTTTATGTACAGGGACACTCAAAAGTACACCAAAGCATTGCGTTCTTTGTGAGATATTTCTATAAATGAAATTTTAATAACTTTACTTTCCACGACGTTTTAGGAAATTGAAATACGTTATTTATATGCACAAAAGAATGCTTTGCATAGAATATAGCATGGTTACCATTAGATTTACAGGAGGACACAAAAATATTCAGTTATATTCAGAGCTATTAATAAAAAATTGCTAGAATTGTACTATCGTTTACATTAAGCGTTTTGGACACTTTCTGTCATTTTTTTAGTGTGAATATAATTTCAATTTGTGTATATGTCTGACTGTTCTTCTGTCCGTCTGTCTGTCTCTCTGTCTGTTTTTCTGCGCTCTAATTCCCGTAAATATTTATGGAATTGCTTTAAACCGATATATTTTATTGAAGTTCACTATCGGATGTTCCCTATGTAAAATAGTGTACATTTCTAACTGGTTTGTGTACAGGGGCATTTGAAAGTACTCCAAAGCATTGTGTTGTATGAGAGTTATTTTTATAAACCAAATTTTAATAATTTTTATTTCCACAAAGCTTAATGCAATTGAAATATATTATTCGTATACACAAAATAGTGTGCCTTCTATGTAATATAGTATGGCTAGCATTAGATTTACATGGACACACAAAAATAATCAGTTACATTAAGACGTATTAATAAAAATCTGCTAGAATTGCACTTTTGTTTACATGAGCGTTTTAACACTTTCTTATAATTTTAGTGGGAATATGATTTAAATTTGTGCATCTGTCTGTCCGATTGTCTACCTTTCTATATGTTTGTTTCCGGCTTCTATCATCCGTGAATATTTTGAGAATTTTTTAAAAATGATACACTCAAGTTCCCTATTTAAAATGTCATTAATAGGTCCTGTACAACTAGTTTGTTTACAGGGACAACAACAACGACAAAAATATAAAAAAAGCCAATGTATTACGTTTTAGAACAGAATTTTTTAAAAAAACTTTCTACTACAAAAATCTTAAGAACATTGACATGCATTATTAATATTCTAAAATATTGTTTTGTATAGAATATGATATGATTAACTTTCAGATTTACAGGGCTACAGTAAAATATTCAGGGATTTTAAAAGCTGTAATTATAATCTAACGGCTGCATTTTCTTTTGCATTAAGCCTTTTTAACAATTTCCAAAATGCCTAAGAGTAATTTTAAAATCAATTATACTATCTGTATGTTTTTCAGTCCTTCTGTCTGTTGTGCGATAACGTAGGCAAAGAACATTAATAGTTATTCGATACAATAATTGTGTACAGTTGGAAAGTGTTGCTAATCAATGCGTACTGCATGATTTTTCTTGCTTGTTTTTTTTTTTTTTTTTTAATTGTAATTGTAATTAAAATTAAAATTATGCAAAAGATAATAAAAAATTCGTATGACACTACCAACAGTGTTCAAGAGATTTTGCTCTTGAAACTGGTAGACAGGAGGTTTCGAGTTTAAGCCAGGACGCGCTAGTCGGTCTAGCCGCTCGGAGTGTCGGTGGTGTTCTCCGAAACTCGGGTGAATACGTAATAAGACATTTTAGAAAGACTCCTACAGTGTGTACAACCACACCACTACACATACCAATTACATACTCTTTTTCAAATCTATCTGATTCGAAATAAATTTTTTATCTGAAGTTAGCTAGCAACAGGGGCGATTCGTGAACAGAAAATAAGTGAAGAGCTAAAATGTAAAATTTAAGCAGTTTTAATGCCTAGATTTTATTAAGCATAATTTAAGCTAAAAATTAACTAAAAGTTTTTTTTTTTTTTTTTTCAGCGCAGTGTAATTAACATAGGAAATCTTTTCTTTTGCCCCACTGACCGTCAGAGATGCCACACTTCGCTTGTGTACAGTCGGTAACAAAAGTCTCCGAACACTAGCAAAAATTCCTATGTAAAAAATGTACACTTAATAAAAAATTTTTTAATAAATCCTTGTCAAATCCTCTTTTTAGTCAGTCTAAAAACAGGATTCGACAAGGATTTATTTAACAAAACTGTATTAAGTGTACTTTTTTTATATAGGAATTTTTGCTAGAGTTCGGAGACTTTTGTTACCGATTGTATACTATCGACTACAGGTTTTTTATTCTAACAGAAAATAGCCATTAACATGGCAGAAATTTGAGTGCATGGGTAGTAGATCAAAAGTTTATACTGTTCAAAGTAAACACAGGTTAAATAATCTGGTGTGTCGCGCACACGACTTTCTCTTACCCTGAAATTTAATACTATAAATACAGGTTGGAGATTAAGAGGTAAGTTAACGAGTACTGTTATGTAAACCTATGTTAAACAATTGAAATTAGGCTTCGAAAGAGTTTTATATGATAATTAGTTCTATGTGATGGGGGGGGGGCTACAGCCCCCTCAACCCCCCATTTCTTTAATGCACCTACATTTATATAGAACTTAACTCGGTTATTAAAAAATAATTCTGTTTTAAAAAAAATAATTTATTAAAATTATTATTTAAACAAATTATCTTTTATGATAATGCAGACGATTTGCATATTAGAGAAGTAGTGTAACACTAATTATCCCCCCCCCCCAAAAAAAAAAAAAATGAATTTATTCTCAAAATTAATCTCTTCTTCTTCTTCTTCTTTTTTTTTTTTTTTTTTTTTTGTTAAAAATGAAAAAAATCGATAACCTTATTTTAAAATATCGCAGATCGATGGTTTAACCATTCGTTTTAAAGTTATTGATAAGCTCTTTTGAAAGATACCCATCATGAAAATTTATTGCCCTCGAGGGGGAGGCGAGGCTCCTACATACACAATTTTTTCCCCTGTTGACTATCTCTATTACAAAAAATATATATTCATTTCATTTGGTTTAGTGCAGTCTATAGATGTTAAACTCTACTTACCTGCAATTGAATACTTTTGAGTGTTCCTGTACACGAACCATTTGCTTTATCTCAACGAAAAGCTTACTGTAGCATGCCTATATGATACACATTTAGAATACCGAGTTTGGAATTTCTGCTACTATTTGTTCTTGAGATATGCTGATAACAGACAGACAGACCTACAGACCTTTTGATTAAAACAAGATTTTCGTAGTCAGGGGATCTCAAAACATGTAAATATAACAAAAACTCACGTTCAAAAATTTGACCCTAAAACAATACTTTCTAGACCCTATGGGTAAGAGTAAGTAAAAAGGATTTGATTTATGAGATTCCAAATTTTTCTTTCTAATTTTATTAAGGTCATTCATTTTCATTTTCTTTATTTTAATTTATTTTTATCTATTTATTTATTTTAATTTTTTTTTGAAAGAAAAAGAAAAGAAAATTTATAATAATCAATATCGACGCTAACACTACCGATTTTTTTTTTTTTTTTTTTTTTTTTTTTTTATAATTTTGAATTAGGAAATAAAAAGCGCGCGTGCAAAATGAAAAAAAAAAAAAAAAAAAAAAAAAAAAAAAGAAAGAAAGAAAGAAAAGAAAAAGAAACAAGATAATTAAGTTTAAATTTGAGTTGGTAATTTAAGGATGCCATTGATATAGTCACTTTTTTTTTTTTTTTTTTTTTTTTTTGTAAATTGTTTTTAATAAATTAAAATGTGAATATCATAATTGCGCTAGTAAAGACTTTTGCGAGATACGTCCGAGTTATTTCGGTGCCAAATTTCAAATTTCGCCAATAGGAAATCTATACTAAAGCTTTTTTTTTTTTTTTTTTTTTTTTTTTAACTTTTTTTTTTTTTTTTTTTTTTTTTTTTTTTGCGGAAGGAAAAGTGATAGAGAGAAAGACTTGGGGGTAATTATTGAGCATATATTTAAGTAGGTTACAAAAAACTTTTGTCAGAAAATATTACAGAATGGCAACACTGCAGTAATTTTCCTGAGGCATGTTGAATAAAGGCGATTTGCGGCACGCACTATAACTGGTGCCAATTTGAATCTGGAAAAAAGAGAAAAGTCTAATCTACATGAGTACAGTAACTTAAAAACATAGGGAATATTAGAAACATTGATTTTTGTGTTGACGAGTGTTCGAATGAAGTCATCCAATTTTCACCATAAAAAAAAAAAAAAAAATATGTGCTGTCGAGGGATCCCCGTCAGGAAAGAAGTTCCTTACGTCTTTTCGCCAATTCCAAATCTGATTTGATATAGAGATCTAGATTGCTTATTTATTTTATTTTTTTTACATTTTTTGAGATGTGAATAGCATACCTTTATATACCTTTTTGCTAGTATCTCGTATAATATTTGCTTATATGAGAACTATCCGTCAATAAATGTGACCAAAGCCTCAGTGGATGAAAATTTTAAAATATAGTAATTTTGCTTCACTGTAGGTTGTTATTTTTCTGTATTTTGTGGCATGAATGAGTTGGCTGTAGCATCACAAGACTTTCAATCAGTTCAGATTTTTTTTAGACTTCGATCTAAGCTGCCGGCTATGAGAGTCTGTGCCAAAGCTTTTCTTAGTAAGCTTGTTAACACAATGTTAAAAAACGTCGCAAAGTATACTCGACGTTAGCGCTTTCCATCGTGCAGTGGCTGAGGTACCCAAATAAAAGCTGAGAAAATCCCGCCCCTATTGTGCTTTCTTTAAAAATGTTATCTTTTATGTTTTTAATGAAAACAAACATTAATTCTAGCTCTAAATCTATACTAATATTATAAACGAGCAAGCTTCGGACACAATATTTAAATGAGTTGTCAAAATCGCATATCATTATTAATAACCTGAGTTAAACTTCCCGCTGTGTTCGGTAGAGATTTTTTCTCGCTCGCAACGTGAGGAGTACGTGTTCCCACTGCCTTTGGCAGTAACTATCACAATTCTTACTTCCCCTTTCCTAGTAGCTAAGTTCGAAGTTTTGCAAAATCTCACCAAAGTGCATTATGCGTACCCCTAATCAACATCTACACACCAAAATTCGCCATTCTAAGATAATTTAAGGCGAATTCAAAATGGAAATCGTGTTTTTACACGTGTTTATAGCTCCCCGACCTCAAAGGGATAAGGCGGGAATTTCGTAAAATCCCGTTACTATAAGTGTCGGATACATATAAACAATTTAAGCACCAAATTTCGTGATCGCAGATCCCATACATTTCCCAAGAAAAAGTTAGCGCTAAAAGGGGGGGGGGGGAGTCTTGAATTTGCTACCTCATCCCCATCCACCCACCCCCCTAAAAAAAAAAAAAAAAAAAAAAAAATGCGTTTTTGGAAGTATCCTAAGAAAGCCTTTTTTCAGAATCTTTGTTCCATTTTTGGTAGCGTTCTATTCAAAAATCAGGAATTTTCGATATTTCCCACCAAAAATTGATTTTTCCCCTCCCTTCTCTTAAAAATAGAAAATTTCTAAATCGCAGATAATGTTTTATTTGTACTCATGTCTTGTCTTTCCATGTGCAATCTCTTTACTGTGAAGCAATTAGGAGCCGAGTTGTGCTTACAAACGTGTTTTTGTCTTCCCCCCCAGGGAGAAAGGGGAGTGATTTCGGATACGTTGATAGATATAATTTTAAGTTTGGTATAGATCTAAATTCCTGCGAAGCGCCGTCAATTTCTGTCCACCAGCTCTCAAGTGATACCCGGACAAACGTGTTTTTGTCTTTTGCCCCCTAGAGGGGAACGTGGGAGAATTTCTGAAAAGTTGATAGATATAATTTTAAGCTGGGTAAAGACCTAAATTCCTGCGAAGCGCCGTTGAATTCCGTTCAACCGTTCTAAAGTGATACCCGGATAAACGTATAGGCCTTTGTAGGGGGCCTTTTCCTCCTCTCCAGGCGGAGGGAATGTGGGAGAATTTCTGAAAAGCTGATAGATATAATTTTATGTTGGGTAAAGATCAAAGTTTCTACCAGGCGCCGTTCAATTCTGTCCAGCCGTTCTTAAGTGATGCCCGGACAAAAATAGCGTTAGAGACATACGGACACCATGACACGCACACACACACACACACATACACACACAGGCAAAAGTTTCTGAAGTCGTTTTCGGCTTTCACGTTGTGTGAAACGTGAAGACATCGCAAAATATTTTTATTCTGCGAAATTTTGAGACAAAAGTCTGATTTTATCAATATAGAAGAGAAAATTTGGATGGATGAATGGATGTTTATTACTCAATCACGCCACAACGGCTATACGGATCTGGATGAAATTTAGTACAGAGATAAATAATAGTCTGAAAAAGGACATAGGACATATCTTTACAGAAATTTTGCAAAAGACAAGAATGCGTTTGTCCGGGTATCACTTGAGAACGGCTGAACGGAATTCAACGGCGCTTTGCAGGAATTTAGGTCAATTATATCACCCAACTTAAAATTATATCAATCATCCAACTTAAAATTATATCTATCAACTTTTCAGAAATTCCCCAACGTTCCCCCTGCTGGGGAGGCAAAAGACAAAAACATGTTTGTCCGGGTTTCATTTGAGAGCGGCTGGACGGAATTCAACGGCGTTTCGCAGAAATGTAGGTCTTTACCCGTCTTAAAATTACGTCTATCAACTTTTCCGAAATTACTCCCTTTCCCCCTTGGGGGGGGCAAAAGACAAAAACACGTTTGTAAGCATAACTCGGCTCCCAATTACTTCACAGTAAAGAAATTGCACATGAGGTGACTAGACATGAGTGCAAATAATATATTATCTGCGATTTAGGAATTTTCGATTTTTAAGGGAAGGGAGGGGGAAAATCTATTTTTGGCGGGAAATATCGAAAATTCCTGATTTTTGAGTAGAACTCTACCAAAAATGGAACAATGATATTGAAGAAAGGCTATGCGATTTTCTTAGGATATTTCCAATTTTTTTTTTTTTTTTGGTTGGGGAGGGGGGCTGTTGTGGGGGGGCAAACCCGAGATATCCCTTTCAGCGCTAAATTTATCCTGAGAAATCTATGGAAACTGCGGTCATGAATTTTGCTGCTTGGATTGTTTATAGGTATCCAACACCTAAAGTAACAGGATTTATCAAAATTCCCTCCATTCCCCCCTTAAATCCCGTTACAGAAGGCAAAAACACCTTTATAAACATAACTCGGCTCAAAGTTACTCCACAGTGAAGAAATTGCACAAGGGGAGACTACACATTAGTACAATTAAAACATTATCTGCGATTTAAGAAATTTCGAATTTTAAGGGCAGGGATAGCAGAAATACATTTTTGGCGGGAAATTTTGCAAAATCTGGATTTTTGAGTAAAACTCTGCGAAAAATGGAACAAAGATGTTAAAAACAGCCATGCGACTTCTTTAGGATATTTCCAAAACACGTTTTTGGTATTTTTTGATCTGCCATATTTTTATTTTTTTATTTAGTTAGTTTTTGTTGCGGGGTGGGGGGATGTTATGTGTTACAAAGGGCAAGTTTGAGACACCCCTTTTAGCTCTAAATTTCTCCTGAGAAATCTATAGGAGCTGCGGTCACGAAGTTTGGTACTTGGATTGTTTATATGTATCCGACACCTAAAGAAACGGGATTTATCGAAATATCCCCGCTTTCCCCCCGGAAAGCAGGAAGCAAAAAAACGTTTGTAAGCATAAATTGGCCCCAAATTACTTCACGGTGAAGAAATTGCACATGGTGAGATAAGACTTGAGTATAAATAAAACATTATTTACGATTTTGGAATTCTTGATTCTTAAAGAAGAGAGCGGGAAAAATCATTTTTCGGGGGGAAATTTCAGAAATTTCGAATTTTTTAGTAGAGCTCAACTAAAGACGTTACAAAAGTATTTAAAACAGCCATGTGTCTTCTTTAGAATATTTCCAAAAGCAAATTTTCGTTTTTTTTTGTTGTTTTTTTTTGGTGGTGGGGGGGGGGGTTATGAGAGTAGCAAATTCAAGACTCCCTCCCCCCTCTTTTAGCGCTAAATTTGTCTTGGGAAATCTATGGGATCTGCGCTCACGAAATTATGTGCGTAAATTGCTTATATGTATCCGACACTTATTGTAACGGGATTTTACGAAATTCCCGCCTTATCCCTTTGAGGTTGAGGGGGCTATAAATACGTGTAAAATCCAAACAAATTTTCCATTTGAATTCGCCTTAAATTATCTTAGAATGGCGATCTTTGGTGTGTGGATGTTGATTAGGTGTACGCATTATGTATTTTGTCGAGATTTCGCAAAACTTCGAACTTGCCACTGGGGAAGGGGAAGTAAGAATTGGATAAGTTACTGCCGAAAGCAGAGGGAACACGGACTCCTCACGTTGCGAAAGAAAAAAAAATCTCTAGCGAGCACAGCGGGAACTTTAACTTAGGTTAACTAATAATGATATGGGATTTTGACAACTCATTTAAGTATTGTGTCCAGCGAAGCGGGCAAAGCCTGCTAGTGAACGATATAGATCCGATTTTTTATTTGAAATTATTAGCGTACATTTGACTTCAAATACAAAATATGTTAGTTGTTATCTAATAATTTAAAGTAAACAATCACATTATTATTAGCTAACATCTAACGTATTTTGTATTTAAAGTCAAATGTACGCTAATAATTTCAAGTAAATATTCACAGTGTTCACTTAGAGCCAGAATTAATTAGTGTAAAATATAATTTTTTAACTCGATCTTCTAATGTTGTAAATTGTTTTGTAATTAAAAAAAAAAAAAAAAAAAAAAAACATGCATTAGTAATTTAAGAAGAAAATGTTAATGTACGCAATTTTCGAAATTAAAATTTTGATTAAAAAAAAAAAAAAAAAAAAAAAAAAAAAAAAATTAAAGTTTTGAAAAAGAAAAAGCTTATAAAAAGTGACTCTTGTATTAAAGAGGCATTATGTCATGTTCCACAAAATCAATAAGACGCAAACGAAATCATTCGAAAAAATTTTATCATCTAAAGAAAATATATTTGTAATCGCTTTATAACCAAATCTATAACTAAAATAACATCTAAGAAGGATAAAATAACGTTCAGGAATGAACAAATATAACATACACTAACTTGTTCTAAATTCATAATCAAAGCAACCGAATTCAAAATTCCATAGATTTTCTCTCTCTCCATAATGAATGAAAAATTGAAGAGATAAGATTTCAGTAATTATAAAAATTGTAAGAAGTATTCAAAAAGTACAGTTTTAAAATAATATGTAAAATATATTACGTATCTTAAAATAGGGGAAAATATGCGAAATATGAATATTTTAAAAGTACAGAATATGAATATGAATATGAATATTTTAAAAATTATAAAGAATATGAATAATTATAAAGAATTTAAAAAGAAAATTAAAATTAAGAAGAATTTTAATAAAGAATTTTAAAAGAAATTATAAAGAATATGAATATTTTAAAAAAATTTCCGTTCAGATGTGGGGCCGCGGTAGCCCAGTCGGTAGAGCACCGGCCTCGTAATTGGAAGATTGCGGGTTCGGTACTCGAGCCGGCCAAAGACCGTCGTGCACACTAATGGTGGCTGGTGCACGCAAAATCTGTCGTGGCCGCAGTGTCCTCCATGTTCCCATCAAAAACTATACCTCTGGGGGCCACCGATGCGGGAAAGCCCTCCCTTCAGTGGAGGATCAAAATTGTGATGGCATGTCTCCGGACCACCTCTAGGGGTGTGTCCCAGACCGTCGCAAATTTCTCATCTGCGCAGCACTAGTGCGACGTAAAACCCAACCATCCAACCATCCATCCGTTCAGATGTGAATTTGTTCTATTTTAATTTTAAATACGGTGAATCGCGCGAGTAAACAAATTCTAATTCTATTCGAGCATGCGCAGTTTCCGCCTGAGTAGTTTAGGTACCGCCAGTACCAGATGGCTTTTTCATCGATCAGTGACGTACCTATGACGTAACCATGACAAAGTATGCTACCCATTGTTCCATTTGGTGAATACGCTTTGGTCTGTGCTTAAAACGGTTTATTATCGTTTCTGAATTGACAAAATTATTGCTTTGTTGTGTATTTAACGCTGTTTATTTCACTTTTGTAGCACACATGACTGTTTTATTGGGTTGTTTCAAGAACACTCATTAAATATTGACTTATGTGGTACCAAATCTTGGAATGCGGTAGCGTACCGTCCCGCCAAGCTAAAACAAACATTAAGAAAAACAAATTAAATTTGCAAAGCAGGAAAGTAAAATGACGAAACGCTTGTAGTGTATATTATGTTCACAGAGCTTCTTGAACTTTTCAACTACCTGTATCTCAGCTCTCTGGTCTCCAAGACCTATCATTTTTTTTTGCACATCCCTTGAGTATATACCCTTAAGACAAAACATACAAAATTGAAAGCCGATCCAAAATAAAGGGCCCGAATACTGTGACTTTGAAAACCTGAAATTTACCGGTTACTTTCTTCTTCTTCTTCTTGTCGTTTAGCATGACGAGTGTAGAGCCTCGAGTTCCGCAGGTATTACGCTGAAATTTTGTATGGACATTCTTCCATATATCGTTTAAGGCCATTTGCAATCAAATATTTTTTGGAAAATATATATGCTAGTTATTTTGAATTTTCTTTTGTTTAATGAAAACATTTCATGAAATCGTCAAGAAATCGTTCGTTTCCAATGAATTTTATATTCAGAGATAAAAATGTTTTAAATACAATTAAAAAAAAAAAAAAAAAAAAGATAAATAGAAATTAATTAAAAAGAATTTTGTATTAAAAATTTTGAAATGTTTATAAGAGACATGTTTATTAATAAGAAAAATAATTGATAAAAAAATATATTAAATTCGCAGATAAATTTTATCGCCAAATTTCGTAATAAATGCAGAAAATAGGCTTTTAAGAAAAGTGCTGTGGATGATTATATAACAGAGCCATTCGTTAATTTTGTAAAATTATGGATAATGGAAGAAAATATACCATTCAATTCCGATCATATATTATGTAAGAGAAGAATTGTTATCATAAAAGAATTCAATTATGATATTTTAGTGTTCCTATGAGTTTTAAGGCGTCTTTAATTTAATTTAGTACAAGACTTATTTTAATCTATCCTTCGATACAAAGGCATCTAGTAACTGTATTTAATTCCCTAGTATCGGTTACTATATTCATTTTTAACACTTTCCAACAAGGCTGAAAAGTGTTAATGACTTCGGTTTGTCTGTCTGTCCGCAATCTAACTCACGTAAATATTTACGGACTTTCCTGAAACTCATATATGTTATTCACGATCACTATCGTATGTTCCCTATTGAATATGGAGTGAATACCTCTACTGATTTGTGTACAGGGTCACCCGAAGGTATTCCAAAGCCTTGTGTTCTATGAGAGGTATTTTTATAAACATTATTATAATACCTTTACTGTACACAGATCTTAATGAAATTGAAATATATTATGCAGGTTTACTATTGAATGTTTCCTGTATAAAATGGAGTAAATTCCACCACTGGTTTGTATGCAGGGACACTCGAAAGTATTCCAAAGCATTGCGTTCTAGGAGAGGTATTTCTATAAACCAAATTTTAATAACTTTATTATTGAAATATGTTATTCATACACACACACACACACAAAAAAAAAAAAAAAAAAAAAAAAAAAAATCTTTAGAACGTAGTATGATTAGCATTAGATTCACAGGGTCACATAAAAATATTCAGTTATATTAAGAGTAATTAATAAAAATTTGCTGGAATTGCACTTTCGCTTACATTAAGCGTTTTTAACACATTCTAGCAGTTTTTAAGTGTGAATATGATTCCAATTTGTATATCTGTCTGTCTTTTCGTCTGTCCGTCTGTCTGTCCGCACTCTAACTCCCGTAAATATTTATGGAATTTTTAGAAACTGATATATAATGTTCACTATCAGATGTTCAATATTGAAAATGGAGTGAATCCACTAGTGGTTTGTGTACAGGGACACTGGAAAGTATTTCAAAACATTGTGTTCTATGAGAGGTATCTCAATAAACCATATTTTAATATCTTTACTGTACACAAATCTTAATGAAATTGAAATTTGTTACCCAAGTACACTATTGAATGTTTCCTATATAAAATGGAGTAAATTCCAACACTGGTTTATGTACAGGGACGCTCGGAAGTATTCCAAAGCATTGCGTTCTATGAGAGGTATTTCTATAAACCAATTTTTAATAACTTTACTTTGCACAAAGCTTAATGAAATTGAAATATGTTAATCATATGCACAAAAGAATGTTTTCTATAGAATATACAATGGTGTTCAAAATTTAAGCTACAGCCTGTTTTCTCGTTTTCTTCTTTTGCGAATAATTTTTAAACAAATAAACATAGGAACATAAAATTAAGATTGGATGTTCATTATCTCTTATTTCTTAATCGAATTTTATATAATTTTAGCATGAGTAACAACTTTTGAACTAGTAATATATTTTTTTTCTTTTGAAGTATGCTTTGGAAAAAAAGAAAAATTTCAACAATTTTAGCAAAGAAAACTTAATGAAACGTGGTGTTAAAGATGCATTACAGATAGATAAAGACGCACACGCCTTGAAATGTTACTCTAAATCTCAATTTTGCTTTCTGTTTTGCTGTTCTTTTTTTACTTTTATAATAGACTTTTTAAAAAATATGTAATTAATAATTTTTAAACTATGAGCATCACCAGAATAATAAAAATGTCGATAAATATTTTTATAATGAACATCTTATCCAATTTTCCTGTTTATATGCATATTTTTTAAAGAGTGATTCACATGCGAAAAAGAAGAAAAATAAGAAACAGAAAATTGAATACAGGTAAAAAGATCCAGTTTTAATCTAACACAGGGATATATGTGAACCTTCACCTATCTGTAATGCATCCTAATGACCATTTTTCATTAAGTTTTTTTTATCTAAGATTGTTGAAATTTTTCATTTTTTCCAAAACTTATTTTTGAAAAAAAAATGAATATTTATTGGCTTAAAAATTATTACTTATGTTAAAGTTATATAAAATTCGGTTAATGATGCGATAATAAACATGTCCTCCAAATTTTATGTTAATATGTTTGTTTGTTTAAAAATTATGTGCAAAAGAAGAAAACGAGAAAACAGATTATTGCGTAAATTTTGAACACCAGTGTAGTACGATTAGTCTTAGAATTTACAGGGAAACGCAAAAAAATTCAATTGCATTAAAAGCTATTAATAATTATTTGCTGAAATTGTACTTTCGTTTGCATTAAGTGTTTTTAACACTTTCTAACAGTTTCAAAAGTGAATATATTTCAATTTGTGTATCTGTTGTTTGGATTGTCTATCTTTCTAATTGTCTGTCTCCCGCTCCCAGCATCCGTAAATATTTTCAGAATTTTTAAAAACTGATATATATATTAATCAAGTTCATTATGAAATGTTCCCTATTTAAAATGACATTAATAGGTCCTGTCAACTAGTTTTTATACAGGAACAACCAAAAAAGAGAATGCATTGTGTTTTAGGACAGACATTTCTAAAAATCACATTAAAATAACTTTCTACTGTAAAAATCATAAAAAAATTGACATGTATTGTTAATATTCTAAAATCATGTTTTGTATACAATATGATATGATTAACATTCAGATTTACAGGTCTGCACTAAAATAGTCAGATACATTAAGGGCTGCAATTATAATCTAACGGCTGCATTTTCTTTTGCTTTAAGCCATTTTAACACTTTCCAGCAATGCCTAAGAGGGATTTTAAATTAAATTAATCTATCTGTATACTTTCCAGTTCTTCTGTCTATCTGTTGTGTGATAACGTAGGCAAAGAATATTGAGAGTTATACGATACAACATACGAACAGTTAGAAAGTATTAATAATCAATGCGTACTGCATGATTTTTCATTCTTGTTCAAAATTACTTTGGTATGGCTTTAGCATTAGAGTCCCTTGGCGGTTTTTATATTTTACTATCACTTTGGAGCTAAATTAAGATAGGTATCAATTGCGTAAGTAAACATTTTAGCAAGAAACCTCCGAGCTTTTGGTGCTAAATTTGAATTTTCGCCAAGAGGTCCAAGCTATTCCATTGTTTTAGCACGAATTTTATCAGTTTTATTTTTAATATTTTTTAACTTAATTCAATAGAGAAAAAGAAATCTTTTTTTTTTCTTTAATTGGTCAAAATATACAAAATGTCTCCCAGTAAAACATAATTCTTTTTCTGTTCTCTTTATTAATACGAAGAAAATGGCTGGAGTAGTAATTTATCCAGGACCATTATATTTCAATCTCCATTCGCGCTTTTTAGTTCCCCATCATACTATAGGTATGGGGAACTTAGGTAATCGTGAAAATTTTCGAACTCGGTTTTTTGACATTTTTACGTGTTTTTAGGTGTGAGGAATCCGAAAATGACAAAATTTGTATGGTGTCCGTCTGTAGGGTGTCTGTTAAGCTGTTAGTGTGTTAGTGTGTTAGTCCGTTAGTTTGTTAGTCTGTTTACACGATATCTCACAAACAAATGATCGTAAAGAAGTCAGACTAGTTTTAAAATATCACTTTCGATACTGGCACGAACCCTATTCATTTACAACATTCGAATTAAAAAACTTCGTAAGTTATTAGAAATTTATGATTTTCTTAACATGGGAGAATAGGACAAAATTTCACTTAAACGTGCATTAAATGCAAACATTTTACTGTAAAAATGTCAGACCAGTTTTAAAATATCAGTTGTGATGCCGGAATGAACATCAGTAACTATAAATATGCTACTTTGAAAATTTCGCAAGTTATTGGAAATTTACGAATTTCTTAACATGGCAGTATAGGGCAAAATTTCACATAAACGTCAATTTTGAGAGATATTTTCATCGTAAAGATGTCAGACTACATTTGAAATATTATTTAAGATACTGGCATGAATATCACTGACTATGAATTTTCCAATATAAAAATTTCGTAAGTTATTAGAAATTTACGAATTTCTTAACATGGCGGAATAGGGCAAAATTTAACACAAGCGTCAATCTTGAGGAATATTTTCGTCGTAAAGGTGTCAGACCACTTTTGAAATATTATTTAAGATACTGACATGAATACCATAGAGTACGAATTTTCTAATTTAAGAAATTCGTAATTTGGAATTTAAGATCCTCTTAAAATGGCAGAAGAATACAAAATTGAGCATAAATGGCCATTTTCAGGATCATAAATATATCAGATAGCTTCAAAATAACATTTATGATATTTGTATGAACATGACTGATTACAAATATTCTAATAGGAAAATTTCGTAAGCTATTCGTTATTTTAGATTTTATCAACATAACAAAATTGAAAATTTTCCATATAAATATGCATTTTGAGGATTGTTGCATTGGAAATAGTAGCATGAAAACTAAACTACGAAATTTACTCTAATAAAATAAATTAATAGGTTAGAATAAGATAAATATATCGAAGTGAACGGTGGATAGCCTATTAGGCGGGGATTTCATTCTGTCACTGTGTCAAGCGTTTTTTCAAACTCATTTCTCTTAACATGATAACTATGTTAAGAGAATGTCCTGTTCTAGAAATTTAAGAATAATTATATATGATGGGGAACTGAGGAGAGTCCACCTATGCCAACTAGTTATTTTCTAAAATAATAATAATAATATTAATAATAATAATAATAATAATAATCAAAATGTAATACAATAAATAGCGACAACACAAAATCGCTAAAAAAAAAAGAAGTAATTTTGCCGTACTAAAAAATCGAATAAATTACGTTCTATTCTATTCACGTACGAATACTCAGATACCTTATTTTACTTTTCCCTTTTGGGTACTTTTTCATTAGATGATTTCCACTTGACATACTTTAACGGCCCCTGTGACAAATTGCCAAATTATGTTCAAAGAATTTAGCTATATTCAAAGCCGTAGCTAAGAGGGATTTTAAGACTTTAAATACCAACAAAAATTTTGCAGATTTGTAAATTTTTAAAGACTTTTTTTTAGCTTACCTTCTGCTGAATCCGGGTTAAAAGCTGAAAAAAGGAAAAATAAATTAGAAATATCAGTCCTGTGGTTACAAATTTTGCACCATTGTAAAGGAGTGATTTTTCTAAATTCAAGTATGCAAACAGTTTTTTGACGTGACAATTAGATTTGAAATTTAGATGGCAACACTGTATTTCAAACTTCTCATACTTTTTAGTGCGAATAAAGCTAATAGAAAAAGGTTTTAATTTATTTATTTACTAGCAGGCTTTGCCCGCTTCGCTGGACACAATGCTGAAATGGGTGTTCAAAATCCCATATCATTATTAAATAACCTGAGTTAAAGTTCCCTTTGTACTCGGTAGACATTTTTCTCGCTCGCAACTTCAAGAGTCCGTGTTCCCACTGCCTTCGGCAGGAACTTATCCGATTCTTACTCTTCCTTCCCCAGTGGCTAAGTTCAAAGTTTTGCGAAATCTTGACAAAGTACATAATGCGTACACCTAATCAACATCCACACACCAAAGTTCGCCAATCTAAGATAATTTAAGGCGAATTCAAACGGCAAAACGTGTTTTTACACGTGTTTATAGCCCTCTCGGCACCAAGGGGGTAATGGGGGATTTCGTAAAATTACGTTACAGTAAGGGTCGGATACATATAAACAATTTACGCACCAAATTTGGTGACCGTAGATCCCATAGATTTCTCAGGAAAAATTTAGCGCTAAAAGGTGTGTCTCGAGTTTTCCCCCTCGTAACCCCCCCCCCCAAAAAAAAAAACAAAAAAAAAAACCAATAATGTGTTTTTGGAAATATCCTAATGAAGTCGCATAGCCTTTTTTCAATATGTTTGTTCCATTTTTGGTTGAGGTCTACTCAAAAATCAGGAATTTTCAATATTTCAACCCCCTTTCTCCCGCCAAAAATTTATTTCCCCTATCCCTTCCCTTAAAAATCAAAAATTCCTAAATGCAGATAATGTACTATTTGTACTCATGTCTAGTCTCCCCATGTGCAATTTCTTTACTGTGAAGTAATTAGGAGCCGAGTTATGCTTACAAACGTGTTTTTGTATTTTGTCTCCCCCAGGGGGAAAAGGGAAGTAATTTCGGAAAAGTTGATAGATATTTTAAGTTGGGTAAAGACCTAAATTCCTGGGAAGTGCCGTTGAATTATGTCGAACCATTCTCAAGTGATACCCGGACAAACGTGCTTTTGTCTTTTGCCCCCCCTCCCAGGGGGGAACGTGGGGAATTTCTCAAAAGTTAATAAATATAATTTTAAGTTCGATAAAGACCTAGAAGCGCCGTTGAATTAAGTCCAGCCATTCTCAAGTGATATCCGGACAAACGTGCTTTTCTGTTTTGCCCCCAGGTTTAACGGGGGGGGGGGGGGGAGGATTTCTGCAAAGTTGATAGATATAATTTTAAGTTGGGTGAAGACCTAAATTCCTGTCAGGTGCCGTTGAATTCCGTCAAGTCGTTCTCGCGTAATGCCCGGACAAAAATAGCGACATACAGACACGATGACACAAACACACACACACACACACACACACACACACACAGGCAAAAAATTCTAAAGTCATTTTCGGCTTTCATGGTGTGTGAAACGTGAAGATATCGCAAAATATTTTGATTCTGACACCTTTAGAGACAAAAGTCTGATTTTATTAATATAGTTTTTTTTTTTTTTTTTTTTTTAATTATATTTCAATTTTAACCGACTTCAAAAAGGAGAAGGTTCCCAATTCGAACCGTATATTTTGTTTGTTTGTGGGCTCATAACTTCTGAATGGATGCTCCGATTTTGATACTTTTTGTTTTGTTGTACAATTCTTGGTCTGAAATAGGTCCTATTATAATATCTTATCGATAGAAAGAAAATACAGGGTGCCCAAAAAAGTCAGCCCTAACTCTTTTGACTGCTAAACGGATGTAGCTACGGCCATGAAAATGGTATGTATGTATAGTAAAGTGGCCATGCGCAACAAGATTTAATCACTTACTGCGCATCTGTTGGAAAACAGCGGTGTTAGCTCCTATCTCGAAAATTATTCAAGATAGGGGGAAAAGTGAATTACAAAGTTGTAAAGCATCATCGATTTAGTACGAAAAGTCAGTTTGTAGACATTGACGCTAAAAATAGAATGCTTAAAACTTGCAGTTGTTTGTTCACAATTTCTTACACTGCGTACACTTGAACTACGTCGTTACAGCGCAGCGGGGGACATCTATTCTATGTAGTTCGAAGTACGGTCGTTGTAAGCGGTCACTTTTTTGTTATTGTGAAGAACTTGGTCTGAAATAGGACCTATTCTCATTTCATTAAGATCTAAACAAATTAAAGGTTGTTCACAAAAGTCCGTTTTCACTCTTTTAGCAGGTATACTTGTAAAAATAGTGTGCAAGTATAGTAACTTGGCCATGCAGTACAAGATGCAACCGCTTTCAACTCCACCTGGTGAAAAATAGTGGAGTTAACTTTTCTATATCGTAACATAGTAGAGAGAATATTAAACAGTATGAAGTAGGGGAAAAAAGTAAATTATAAAGTTGTAGAGGATCATGGATTTAGTAGAGAAAAACGCCTTATAAATAAGACTGTTAAAAACAGAATGTTTAAACGTGCATCTCTTTGTTTACAGTTTCCTGCACCGTAACTTGCCGAAGCGACCTTAGAAATCAAAAAGACATTTATTTAGAAGTTTCAACTTCTATCCGTCAGCCGCAATGCATATTTGGATCCTTACTTGAACTATACGCTTCGCACATTCCAGTGTAGCGGGTGACGCATACGCTCTGTAAAATTCAATCGGAATCTAGATTTGCATTGCAGTTGAGGTTATCATTATATCGTTTTTATGCCTGTTTTAATTTATTGAAGATATACGCTTTTTTTATATATTTCTCTAGAGCTTCATGTATGAATAACCGAAAGGCATTGATTCTTTTCAAGTTGCTTCTCTTTTGAATGCTTATAATTCATATATTTACTGATATGGGATACTTTTATACTACGTTCCTAGCAGGATTTTTTGTTACAAATGCAGCGATCTGTTCTTTACATTCCTAAAACCTTTTCAAATTAATAAATGTGGACTCAAAAAGATTTTTTTTTTTTTTTTTATATCGCATAAAGACAAGAAAAGTGCCACAAACTAAAAATGCACTATTTGAAAAAAATCAACTTAAAGATAAGGTATTGATTAGAATAAAACTGACACAACTGCCTCTACAGTGGCTAATTTTAGAGATAGAGATGTAATGTTTTAAAGAAAAAATAAACTCTTTTGAGGGAGAAAAAAATAAAATATTTTTTGTAAAAAATTAAATCGACTCTATAAAGAAACTATTACTGAAACTATTAAAAACTAGAATGTTGTGGCCACCACGTGATTTTTTTCTGTATTTTCTTATGCAAATTCACTCAGTAAGCAGAATGTTGTGGCCACCACATGACATTCTTCTATATTTTCCTATGCAAATTCCCTCAGTAAAAATAATTTATTAAAATCATTATTTAGTAAAATTATCTTCAGTACGTTTTCCATATTAGAGAAGTAGGCACTAGATATGCAAAAAAAAAAAAAAAAAAAAAAAAAAAATCATTTCATTCTCAATATTACATTATTATTTTTATTTATTTATTTATTTTTATTTATTTATTTGTTTATTTACTTACTTTTTTTTTTTTTTTTTTTTAACGAAAAAAAATCTATAATTTTACTTTAAATTATAGCAGATCGATGGTTCAACCATTCATTTTAAAGGTACTGGCGAGCTCTTTTGAAAGATACCCATCATGAAAATTTATTCCCCTCAAGGGGGGACTTCCCTCCAGGGGAGGAGCCGATGCTCCTACATATACAAAAAAAATTTCCCAGTTCGCTATCTCTAGTATTAATAATTCTTGTAAATTTCATAATGATCATTAAAAAGTAATTCTCTTTATGCACATTTATACAAAATTTTATCCTGTACCACCATGTTAAAAATTTAGAAAAAGCGGTATGGCAACCCAACCTGTAAGATAATTTTTACCAAAAGTTGATGGGCACTAATTTATGTCAAAGTGTAACTACATACCAATTTGTATGAAATTCTGTACAGTAGTTCCTGAGATACAGTTGCCAAAAATTTTGTCACGCGCACAGACAGATACACAGACAGGTTTTTTCTAAAAATGGTCAACTCGTGTCCTACAGCACTCAAAACATGTAAATCCATCAAAAACTCGAGGTCGAAAATTTTCACGAATCCAGTACTTTCTTCGATTGAATATAGAAGAAAGTAATAAAATGAGATTGTAAATTGCGCTTAAAAGTATGAAATTAATCCCTTCCCCAAACAACACAAATGCTACAATTAATTATAACTTTTGAAGTCGGCGTAAAATTAAATAAAAATTGATAGTTTTATTCAATACAAAAATCAGATTCTGTTTAAAATATACATCGCACTTTGGCCTTTGCAAAACACAGCCGTGAACTACTTTGATTCAAATGAAAAATTGAGATTTCGTTAGCTGCAAAAATTTGCGGAGTTTACATAGTATCTACCGTCCTTATCCGAAAAAAGAAAGAAGAAGATCGCTAAATTATTTGGTAAAGATATTTAATTTCTTTCAAAAATAAAAAGGTAAAATAGAAAGAAAGGTATCAAAGCTATGCCAAGATTGCAAAAAAAACTGTAGTAACTTCGTAGAAGCATAAATACTGAATTTTAAAAGATGTTCACTGTTCTATGTAGATGTTATTGATGGACCAACTATATACAGTGATAAAATAATAAGGGAAACTATGAAGATGGTTCTTTCGAGACAACATCGTTTGTAACTATGGGTCTAAACACCAAACTGTAAAAAAAATATATATATAATAATCAATTTTTATTTAATTTTGTGCCAACTTCAAAAGCTATTGTTAATTGTAGTGTTCATGCTGTTTGGCGAAGGAATTTATTTCATAATTTCAAGCAAAATTTACAATTTCATTTTAATTTTAGTAGTTTGAATAGTAGTTGCTTGTTGAAGTCAGTTTTATTTTTTACTTTCTTCTATATCCAAAAGAAGAAAGTATTGGATTCGTAAAAAATTTCGACCTCGGGTTTTTGATGGATTTGCACGTTTTGAGAGCTGTAGAACACGATTTGACCATTTTTAGAAAATGTAAATAATTTTGTCCGTATGTCTGCCTGTCTGTGTGTGTGTGTGTATGACAAAATTTTGTGGCAACTGTATCTCAGGAACTACAGCACAGAATTTCATACAAATTAGTATGTAATTGCACTTTGACATAAATTAGTGTCCATCAAATTTTAATAAAAATTGTCTTACAGGTTGCGTTGCCATCCCGCTTTTTCTAAATTTTTAACATGTTGGTATAGGACAAAATTTTGTATAAATGGGCATAAAGAGAATTATTTTTTAGTAATAATTATGAAATTTACAAGAATTATTTATAATAGAGATAGTCAACTGGGAAAATTTTTTTGTATATGTAGGAGTACCACCTGCCCCCTCCCCCCTGGGAGGGAAGTCCCCCCTCGAGGGGAGTAAATTTCCAAGATGGGTATCTTTCGAAAGGTCTCGTCAATACCTTTAAAACGAATGGTTGAACTATAAATCTGTGATAATTTAAAAAAAGTTATCGATTTTTTTTACTTTAAAAAAAAAAAAAAAAAAAAAAAAAAAATCTTTTTTTTTTTTTTTTTTTTTTTTAAATATTGTTACTGAGTAAATTTGTATAGGAAAATATAGAAGAAAGTCTTGTGGTGGCCACAACATACTAGTTTACAAAAAGATTTAATAAACAATCAATATTATATACTAAAATTTAAAACCTCTCCGAAATTTTTCTCTCGTTATATTCAAGGCAGTTTAAAATTGTTATAATGCATTTAAATAATATCTATTTTACCATGTTTTTATTAACTTCTATTCTTGTTTGTTTGTCCGGTACAAATCCTGCAATCGAATTTTAACTAACTTCCCTATGAGCTACACATTTGAAACTTTCACAGTAGCTCAGAACCAGGTGGCAACACAATACTTCGAAGTCTGATTTTCGAATTTTTGATTAGTTTTCTTATAAATAATTAAAATATGAAAATAATAACATTCTAATAGCGTTAAAATAGTCATTAAAATATTAGCTATAATTTAATTGTTGCCAAAAAAATTACGATTTCATTATATTTCGACATAAAAATAAATACATTTAATTAAACGTGAACGTTAAAAAATTATAAAAAGTTAAATTGTATATCTCACAAACATTGACGTCATTATCATTTTAAAAAAATTATGCAAATTGATAAGAGCTCTATGATTCATCTGAAAATTTAAAACATGGTATATAAAATGTTTTTTTTTTTTTTTTTTTTTTTTTTTTTTAATCTAATAATTTCTTTATTTAAATTAAATCTAATAACAATTTTAAAATAAATAATTTGAAATGCAATTAATAAGAATAAAATTTAAAAATTGTTTGCGAATTACATCAGTGGTAAAAGCATCTGAAATGCTTTGTTCGTCAGACTTAACGTTGAGTCTCGTCGTGTGCACGAGTCGGGCAGTTTTCAAATGAAAAAGTTATCAGTTTCGGTGATTTACTAAATTATTCTCTGATTCAGCATTTTTTAAAATCTCTAAGTACTATATGTTCAGTAAGTCGAGTGACGTCAATTCAGATTTTTAATTATGAAATTACAAGAACTGAAAATAGTATAAGAAGTTTAAGTACAGTTGAAAGGAAAAAAAACTAGTTGGCACAGGTGGACTCTGCTACGTTCCCCATCATATTTATGTTCTCATAAATTTCTAGTGCGAGACATATAATATAATCATGTTAAAAGAAATGAATTTGACCAAAACTTGATACAGTGACAGAATGAAATCCTCGCCTAATAGGCTATCCACCGTTCACTTCGATATATTTATCTTATTCTAATCTATTAATTTATTTTATCAGGGTCAATTCCGTTGATTAGTTTTCATGCTACTATTTCCAATGCAATAATCCTCAAAATTCATATTTATATGAAAAATTTACAATTTCGCTATGTTGATAAAATCGTAAATTACGAATAATTTACGAAATTTTCCTATTAGAATATTTGTATTCAATCATGTTCAAACAAATATCATAAATGTAATTTTGAAGATGTCTAATGTATTTATGATCCTCAAAATGGAAGTTTATGCTCAATTTTGCCTTATTATGCCATTTTAAGTAAATCGTAAATTCCAAATAACTTACGAATTTTTTAAATTGGAAAAATCATAGTCTATGATATTCATGCCAGTATATCCTCAATAATTTTTCGAAAGTGGTTTGACATCTTTACGATGAAAATATCCCTCAAGATTGACGTTTACGTGAAATTTTGCTCTATTCTTCCATGTTAAGAAATTCGTAAATTTCCAATAACTTACGAAAGTTTTATTTTGGAAAATTCATAGTCATTAATATTCATGCCAGTGTCCTAAATAATATTTCAAAAATAGTCTGACATCTTTACGATGAAAATATCTCTCAAAATTGACGTTTATGTGAAATTTTGCTCTATACTGCCATATTAAGAAATTCGTAAATTTCCAATAACTTCTGAAAATTTTCAAAGTAGCATATTTATAGTTACTGATGTTCATTCCGGCATCAAAACTGATATTTTAAAACTGGTCTGACATTTTTACAGTAAAAAGATTCCATTTAATGCACCTTGAATTTTTGTTCTATTCTCCCATGTTAAGAAAATCGTAAATTTCTAATAACTTTCGAATATTTTTAATTCGAATGTTGGAAATGAATAGGGGTCTTGCCAGTATCGAAAGTAATATTTTAAAACTGATCTGACCTCTCTGCGATCATTTGTTCGTGAGATATCGTGTAAACAGACTAACAAACTAACTGACTAACACACTAACACACTAACAGACATCATACAAATTTTGTCATTTTCGGATTCCTCACACCTGAAAACGTATAAAAAAGTCAAAAAACTGAGGTCGAAATTTTTCACGATTACCTAATTTCCCCATACCTATAGTATGATGGGGAACTAACACCGTACAAATTCATTGGCTTGTGAATATTAAATACATACACGTGCATACGTACTCATAAAAATGTCATGCCTAAGTACATTCGCATAATATATATACATAAAACAAACATATATTAGATACATACATAAGAAATACGAATTTAATAGATGCATTACACAAATATCCACTATGCTAATATGTTATATTTATAAACGGCCATGCATAACCAGCAAAAAGGAGTGATATATCATAAAAAATATTGCTATAGCAAAAGTCACCCCGTCCAGCAAAAATTTTATCTTTCTTAGGCAATCGAAAAAACGACTGAATTCTCCACCGCTATTAATTCCTGGAAAATCCATGTCTTGCTTAATGAAGATCTGCTAATAACTCTGCATATCTTCCTAATGAATCCTTATTTCAACGTTCTTTGTTAGCTGCTTTAATTTTTTGGCTGCATTATAAAAGTATAATTTAAAGCATTTTTATGGCGAGGTGCGTAAATAATATTCTACTGTATACTAACAAAAATTTATAAATTTAAACTTCTACACAGGGGACGTACCCTGCCGTAAAAATACATTAAATTATAGCTCTATAATCCAGCTAAAAAATTAACACAGCTCACAAGGGACGTTGAAAGCGATAAGGATTTATTAGGAAGGTATATGCAGTTATTCACAGATCTTCTATAAGCAAGGCATGGATTTTCCAGAAATTAATAGCGGCGAGAATTCTGATATCAATCTTTGTTTCGGTTGCCTAAAAAAAATAAAAGTTTTTGTTGGAAGCGGTGACTTTTATTATAGCATTGTTACTCCCTTATACAAAGTATAAAGGAAGTATAGTAATCCCGATTTGCGAAATGGATTTTGTATTTCACATTGCTTGAAAACGAATGATCGCTGAATGTTGCCAATTTATACGTGTGACTGTTATGATGTCTAGTTGTACACCTGCAAATGTCGTCTTAACCCCTTAACGCGCGCTGTCCTCGCTGCGAGGACGCAAAATTTAAGATCTAGCTGCAAAAATTCATCCCGGAAATTTTTTAGCAAAAATTCACGTTTATAACATATCAAAAAGCCTGGTTTTTTACACCTAAAAATTAAAAATTTCTTTTAGTTTAATTTAGTTCATGAATTCAGGTGACAGTATAATTTAAATGTTTCAAATTGTCTTGCGCCGCAAAGAATTAACATGAGCTCTCGTTTTAGAGATATAAGCGACTTTACATGATTTTTCGTGACGTCTGTATGTATATATGTGTGTGTGTGTGTGTGTGTGTGTGTGTCGTATAACTCAAAAACGGTTGGACGTAGAAAGTTGTGAATTGGTACATAGGTTTGTTATAACATCTAGTTGTGCACCTCCCTTTTTGGACCTTGTATGATTTTCCGTTTTAAAGATATTTAGGAAAATTAGGTTCATAATGACCAAAAATACATAGGTTTTGGCCATAATGTATCAAAAAACGATAATAAATCAGAAACGGTTTAGAAAAATCTTGCAATTTAACTGACCTCCCGACTAAGCTGGAAATTTGAAACTTTCAGAAAAGCTCAGAACACGTTGACAATGCATTTTTAAAATATTTTTAGCCAACTGTTTCCGATACCTGCTGCCTTCAGCAGTGTTTATGTCATTCAACAGAAAATTTATTTAACTAACTTCCCGACTAGCTAGACATTTGAAACCTTTAGAATAGATCAGAGCACGATGAAAATGCATTTTTTTAAATACTTTTAGCCGACTGTTTAGGGTCCCTGTTGCCTTCGGCAGCGTTACCAGTACAAATCTTGCAATCGATTTTTAACTAACTTCCTGACTAGCTAGACATTTAAAACTTCCGGAAAAGCTCAGAACACAGTAACAATGCATTTTTTGAATATTTTTAGCCAATGGTTTCGGGAAACTGCTGCCTTCGGCAGCGTGTATATGGTTCAACAGGAAATTTATTTAAATAACTTCCCGACTAGCTAGATATTTGAAACTTTCAGAATAGTTCAGAACACGGTTGAAATGCATTTTAAAAATATTTTTAGTCAACTGTTTCAGGTCCCTGCTACCCACGGCAGCGTTTATATGATTCAACAGAAAATTTAACTAACTTCCCGACTAGCTAGACATTTGAAACTTTCAGAATAGTTCAGAACACGGTGAAAATGCATTTTTTTTTAATACTTTTAGCCAATTTTTTCGGGTCCCAGCTGCCTTCGTCAGCGTTACCAGGACAAATCTTGCAATCGGTTTTTAACTAACTTTCAGAAAAGCTCAGAACACAGTGATAATTCATTGCTTTAAATATTTTTAGCCAACTTTTTTGGGTCTAATGTCAATGTTTTTTAACATTATGTACATTTCTAAAAGTGTATAAGGGAGTCATGCGGTGCCCACATCAGATTTTTTTTTTTTTTCATCGTTTAAACGTGTTTATAAAAGAAAATTTTAACTTTTAAAGAGCAAAATTTAACAACAAATAATAATTTTTCAATTATTTTTAAGCATTTTGTCGGTTAAATTTCGACTACACGAAACAAAAAAGAAGTGAAATAAAAATAAAAATGATTTAGAACAAAAGAATATTAAACTACATAAGTAAACAAAAACATTGGAGGTTTTGACTTTTGCCAAAAACAATCTCCAAACCGTGGCCATAGAAATTTATTGAAAGTAAGCTGTTACCAAGGGAACCAACGCATAGAGTATTCATGTCACATGACACATGTTGGACCATGTCAGGGTTACCATTTATTACTCTAATATATTTATCTCGTTCATTGAAACTATAGACCTCAAAGCTGTCAATTAAATGTCAAATAAACAAAATAATACAGTACTAGTTAACATTTTGGTAGACTCAATATGACTCCTGCGGTAACCTTGGCTACTATTGCGGCGCGCCATCTTAAGTACACAATAGTTGATTTCATTTGCCCTGCATGCTGATACACCGTATGCTAGCTCCTCTTATATCTTTCCTCCAAATGTAATAATAATAATCATGGGCGAAGCGTGGTTCAAAAATTCTTGGAAGCGCTGAAGAGACACGCTTCCAAAAGCAGAGGGAGAATCATTTTAGCTTTTCGTCATCGCAAGATTGGGTCTGATAGACAAGAAACCTAAAATACTATTTCTTTCTTTTTTTTTTTTTTTTTAATCTACAGTGATGAAATTGTTGTCTTAAAACTTAAATAAGGGAAGCGCCGCTTCCGTCGCTTCCATATACGCTTCGCCACTGATAATAATAATACTTTTAACATTTTTTTTTTTTTTTAATATTATTTTGTGACTTAAAAGTGCAACTTTTCTATAGAATCATTCATAACAAAATTTATACAAGGAATGATGATATTAACTGCGTATTCTATTACATTAATTTTAAGTACTAATAATATTTTTTTTTTATTTACATTTATCGGTGTACAAACATCTATATATTTATATATAAATGCGTACTTTAAAACGAATTTCTTTTTTTTTTTTTTTTTACTGTGTTTAACTCCACATTTAATATTGTTTTACGCGTGAAAAATTGAATGATTATAGAATATATATGTATGTTCCTTACATTCCTTGACCAGGAGATATTTGGGAAGAAAATTGTACGAGGAAAATCCTCTCCTGCAAATCCAGCTTTGCATGATCCAGAACCACTTTCAGTTACAATTGGTACTCTGTTGTTAGCCATTTACCTGAAATATAAAAGTCATTTAAACTATAAAATCTGCATAAAACATAATATATTAAAATTACCATTTCCCCCCTTCAGAAATTAAAAAGCACTAAGCTTTTTTTTTTTTTTTTTTCCTTTTTTTTTTTTTCCTAGCGTTTTCTAATAAATCTAAAAATGTACACTTTTTTATGGCATTAGAAAACTGAAAATTCAATACAGTAATATGTTATATTGAAATGTGTAACGGCACTAAATTTAGGTTTTCGGAAATGCTATAAAAATGTACTTTGAAAAAAAGTTAGAGTTAAGGCCTTTTAATTGATGAAGTCAGAATTGTGTAACCTATTTTTCTTAAGAGATCAATGAAAAAAAAAAAAAAAAATCTGCGACTGCCATATAGAAAATAAACTATGATTCTAGAAAAGTAGTTTCCATGTCATCCTTATAAATTCTAGTTTCCTTTGCTTGCGAGTTTTAGACTCCCTATTAAAATTCTAGGACATTTTCTTATATTATCGTAGTCAAACTTCTTGAATGGAACTAAATGAAACTTAAAAAATCTAGGCAAATAAATGCGAAAACAAGAAGTGAGTTTTAATAGCATTCTAATCTAGTAACTAATTTCAGTAACTAATCAATTTTAGAAATCGAAGCCAGAATTTCTCGCAATACAAAGGATTCAAAATGTAATGTATCGTTTCACTAGCTAAAAAAGTAAAGACTAGACATTCTAAATCATTTCGTCTATTCAGTTTATTTGTTTACCATATACACATAGCTCGAAAATCGAGTATTTCTAATTTACGAATTTAGAAAATGACTACTTATTCGCTTTAGACGAAAGTGTAGTTATCATTATTATTATTATAATTATTATTTTCGAAGTGAATTGTCATTACAAATCACCAATTTGAGGAAGGGTAAATTTGGATTAAAATCAATACACACTGGTAAGTATAACTTGAAAGCAATACGTACACAAATAAATAAATTGCATTTATTAATTTTAATAATTCATTATTTGTATTTATTAGTATGATAATCTGCAAGCATTAAGGAGTAAAACTTTCCTAGTATAGTTTGTATATAGAATTAAACTCACTATTCTGTAAACAGAAAGATTTTTCAAAATTTAAACAAACTTTGAATCAACTCCAAGAAAGAAATATTCTTAAGACAATCAGTTTGATTAATGGCAGTTTAAAAAAAAATCTAAAAATTAATCAATTGCATTAATATAGTTTAAAATAATATGGTGTGTCAATCACACGACTTTCTCTTACTCTGAAATTTAATACTATAAATACATGTTGGAGATTAAGAGGTAACATAACGAATACTGTTATGTAAACCTATGTTTAAACAATTCAAATTAGGCTTCGGAAGAGTTTTATATGGTAATTAGTTCTGTGTGAGGGAGCTACTGCCCCCCTCAACCCCCCGTTTCATTACTGCACATATATTTATATAGAATTTAAATCTGTTGTTAAAATTAAAGTTCACTTAAAATTATTCAGACAACTTTCACACTCAACATTCCTTAAAACTTATCAATACTGACCAAACTTTTCCAGCAACAAACTTATATTAACTTCAAAAAACAGCATTTGGATCTCCTAAAATAATTCGTTTTTAAGTCACTCTAAGAGACACAGACAAAGATCAAACGTTAAAAAACTTGACTAAGGTAATCTGGAAGCCTCAAAACGTGTAAACATACAAAAAACTAGTTGGCATAGGTCGACTCTGCTCTGTTCCCCATCATAGTTATGTTCTCATAAATTTCTAGTGGGAGACATATTATAATCATGTTTAAAGAAATGAATTTGACCAAAGCTTGATACAGTGACAGAATGAAATCCCCGCCTAATAGGCAATCCACCGTTCACTTCGATATATTTATCTTATTCTAATCTATTAATTTATTTTATCAGGTCAATTCTGTTGTTTAGTTTTCATGCTACTATTTCCAATGCAATAATCCTCAAAATTCATATTTATATGAAAAATTTACAATTTCGCTATGTTAATAAAATCGTAAATTACGAATAATTTACGAAATTTTCCTATTAGAATATTTGTATTCAATCATGTTCAAACAAATATCATAAATGTAATTTTGAAGTTGTCTAATGTATTTATGATCCTCAAAATGGAAGCTTATGCTCAATTTTGCCTTATTCTGCCTTTTTAAGTAAATCGTAAATTCCAAATAACTTACGAATTTTTTAAATTGGAAAAATCATACTCTATGATATTCATATCAGTATCCTAAATAATATTTCGAAAGTGGTTTGACATCTTTACGATGAAAATATCCCTCAAGATTGTGAGGGAATTTTGCTCTATTCAGCCATGTTAAGAAATTCGTAAATTTCCAATAACTTACGAAATCTTTATATTGGAAAATTCATAGTCATTAATAATCATGCCAGTGTCCTAAATAATATTTCAAAAGTAGTCTGACATCTTTACGATGAAAATATCTCTCAAAATTGACGTTTATGTGAAATTTTGCTCTATACTGCCATGTTAAAAAATTCGTAAATTTCCAATAACTTGCGAAATTTCCAAAGTAGCATATTTATAGTTACTGATGTTCATTCCGGCATCAAAACTGATATTTTAAAACTGGTCTGACATTTTTACAGTAAAAAGTTTCCATTAAATGCACGTTTAAGTGAATTTTTGTCCTATTCTCCCATGTTAAGAAAATCGTAAATTTCTAATAACTTACGAAGTTTTTAAATTCGAATGTTGCAAATGAATAGGGTTCTTGCCAGTGTCGAAAGTAATACTTTAAAACTGATCTGAACTCTCTGCGATCATTTGTTCGTGAGATATCGTGTTAACAGACTAAAAAACTAACGGACTAACACACTAACGGACTGACATACTGACACACGGACACACTAACAGACACCCTACAGATAGACACCATAGAAATTTTGTCATTTTCGGATTCCTCACACCTGAAAACGTGTAGAAAAGTCAAAAAACCGAGGTCGAAAATTTTCACGATTACCTAAGTTCCCCATACCTATAGTATGATGGGGAACTAACAAGCGAAGAATATTTAGCTTAAAAGTATACATTATTTACCATATCTCTATGAGGAATTCATTTCAATTCCCGAACAGCTTTCCTGGAAATGGTAAAATATTATTAGTAAAGCACATCCACTAACAACAAAAAAGAATGTTATCGCTTAAATATTTGCAGCCCAGTATATCTTTCGAAAATTAGATACAGACCACATGGTGCACCTAAATATAATCCTATAGTAATAATACATGCCCAGCCTGAAAAACACTTCCATCGATTTGTAACTATTGTCGCACTTTTATCTAGTTCTTTTGCTTAGCCCTGTAAACGAACAGTGAATAATTCCCTATCATATTGCACATGAGGCATGTTTTTAAGCATATAAAGAATATATATTTGTTTCATTTGGTTTAGTGCAGTGTATAGACGTTAAACTCTACTTATCAGCCCTTTTCCCCATCGAAGTAATGTATTTCAATTCTCTTGGGCGTCCCTGTACACGAACCATTTGCTTCATATCAACGAAAAGCTTAGTGTAGCATCCTTATATCATACACATTTAGAATACCAAGGTTGAACTTTCTGCTACTATTTGTTCTTGATCTATGCTGATAACACACACAGAGACAGACACACAGACAAGCAGACAGACAGACGCACAGACATACAGACAGACCATTCGCTAAAATCATGATGTTCGTATTCAGGGATCCTCAAAACGTGTATATATAACAAAAACTCACGTTCGAAAATTTGACTCTAAAACAATACTTTCTCTACCTTATGGGTAAGAGAAAGTAAAAAAAAATAGTGATATGGAATGCGAAATATAAATACAAATAATTCAAAATCCTGAATTTCACACTTAAGATTTTAGTGTGGCCTCACACAATTTTCTCTGAACTTACATTAACACAAACATATTTGTACTGTTTCAGGTACTGTATCCTATGAACATTTATAGTGTACTTTAAACAACAGATGAAATCAGTTTCATAAACAGTATTATTTAGCAAAATCTTCTCTGTGAGGGAGCTACCATCCCCTCGGAACCTTTTTTTAAAATAATGTAGCTACATTAATAAAACATTTAAAATTTATTAAATTATTAATTTTATTTTTAAATTATTCAAAAAAAGGCCCATTCCACTATAGTGTAACAACGATTCGCGCGCCTAGCATTGAGGGCGATTCCAAAGGATTCAAGGAGCGCTAAATTGACCATAGTTTCAGATTTTTTAAACATCCAATCATTCGTCGTTCACTTATAGCTGTTTTCTTTCAATCACAAGGGTTATCACCCCTTTTTAACACTAGACTCGTCGAGTAAGCACTTGCCCAGAGGCTCTCACAGTCGCCAGAAACGTGGTTAAAGAGTGTATGCGTCCATGTCCATACCGTACTAAAATTATTGAACCAATTTGGAGTAGCCTAGTGTATTATCTATATAATATTTCACTAACGTGGACCAGTTTCGATTATGTTTTATATAAACGATACGATAGTGACAATAAAATGCGCGAGGATAAAAAATAATATACAAGTAATATTTCAGTATTTCAGTGGACACAGTTCAGTAACAACAACAACAACAACAACAACAAAAAAAAAAAAAAAAAGACGATATTTGTCTGATGAGACCATTTTATAGAAAAATTTATTTTAAAAAGTTGCATCTTTACAAGCGTCATCTTAAACCCAGCAACATTTTAAAGATGCGTATAAGCAAAATATGAACTTTTTTATAAACTGACTGAAAAAAAAAGCAATAATCAAATGTATAATCAAAATAGGTACTAAGTGTTTTTAACAAAACATTTTGCCAAAATGAATACTTAATAATAAAATAATTAAAAGGGACCTCGCCAACATGGTGGCAAAAATTTTAAAAGTCGTCATAGGGGTCCGTTATTAAAGCTGTCTTGCCTGGTGAAATATGAAAACTGGGTCGTCAAACATGAATTTTATTTTGAAACATTTCTTTGAATGATTTGGTTCATTAACGTTTCATCCCACAAAAACTAATAATGACTTGGCTTCTGGCGAATTAAAATTTTAATTAGATGGTGAAATTGGTATAAGACTTATATATTTCGAAGAGTCTAGCAGGATAAGGTAGGGTCAGTGGCCCCTGAAACGTATTCTGAAAATGATTCGTGTGGTAACATCTGCGAGATATAAAACTATCAGTGACACAAATTCAGCCTCTCATCTCGCTGCGTTCTGGAGATAATTTATCAAACAGACGCTAGAGGGGGTAATTTTTAAAATTGATTTTTATGAAAACTATTACAGATACACTAATGAAACAAAAACTGTTCGTTAGACAAAATATTAGTCTACATTATATATTTTTTGTAGAGTTTTTCTATCGTATTTACTATTAATAAGAAATGAAAATATTTTTTTTTCAAAATTTTATTCCTAGTTCACGCAGAGGTACAATCACAGAAAAAATATATAATGTAGCTTACTATGTCTAGTAATACTACCAAAAGGTGCATAAAAATAAAATGGGTGCAACACTTCCAAAAAAAATTAAAACTTCTTGTGACCGTTTTAGGTACTAATCACTTTACATTTGTCTTTTGATTGAAATTTTTATTACTGTATCAAAAAGTAGTAACATGTTTATTACTGAAAAATATATTAGTTAGTAATTAAAAATATAAGTAAGACGTTGATTGTGACATAAAGAGTTGAAAATTGTTTGTGGAACTACGTTTTTAAAGAACAAGACGCAACTTGTCGCTTTCCAGCTAGTTGCGTGTGTATAATTTGTAGCATTTTGTTCATTTCTCAACCTATGGAAGCCTCTGTGCAAGCGCTAATTCAACGAGTTCACTGTTAAAATAGGGGTGACAGTCATCTGCTCAGCGAAAACAAATGATAACAGACCGCGAATTATTGGATATTTTCCAAATCACAACCTGCCGGTCAAGCTGGCACACATCCAACATTTTGCACGCGTCGTCGCTTGGTAGTTTTAAGGAACGTGGCCGCAATATACCTATTATTCTTCTACCCCACCAGTATATTAGCTCAACTTAAATAATCTTCCGCGTATTGTTTCAGAGTATTTCAACTTTTAATTTTTCTATAGAAAACTATTTTATTGTGTTTTAGTGAGTAATTGTACACAAAATATGTCTGGTAAATGTAAAAACTGTCGTAAAATTTTGCGTAAAGATAAAAAGTATAGAAAAGTTATCAAAACTGAAAATGAAGCTAAAACATACAGTGATTGTTTTAATAAGAATATCTCGGTAAGTGACGTAATATGCAACAAATATCGTCTAAGTTTTTATAAAAAAGCAGCCTCAACTTCAAAGTGATTCCGAGTGATTCCGTAAACCATGAGTGATTCCGAGACTGACAGTGATTCTACGATAGTTGAACCTGTAGATACAAACGATGATGATTTTGTGTGTCGCATCACTAGTCCTGAAGAGGACGGTTATATTGAAATGTCTTTTCCACAAGTAGTATCAACACATCGGTTCTGTATAATATGTCGAGTAGAAGTAAATCTACGAGTAATATCTCTAGAAACACGATGTGACATTTTCTCAAGAAAAAGGATTTTTATACCCAATGGTGATCGTTGATGCAATGAATATATGATTGGTGATAGAATTTATGAAGATGTCTTGTCCCGCTTGCGCATCATTTCTAATACAAGTAAAATTAAAAAATCAAAATTAGTTACTTTTATAAATGTACTTTCCCAATCATCTAAGATAACGTTGTTCGATCAAATAGAAAATGGATTATCAGAAAATCAACTTAAATCCCTGACAGGCTTTACTTGGGAAAACATTATAGAGCTCAAACATATGCTACCTTCAATGAGAAATACAAAAACTAGGACTGTGACGCAAGCTTTAATCATTTTTCTTTTCAAATTAAGGACAGGAAATTCAAATAAAACCATTGCTGCTGTTTTGGGTTTGCAATATGAACAATACGTATCAGAATTTTTTGACGAGATTATGAAAGGTTTTGAGAGAGAGATTTTACCAAAATATTTTAGTTATAGTGCTATTACACGTCAAGATCTTATTTCTAACACCTCCAGTACAGGCAAGAAGTTATTAAATCTATCTGTTAATCAACTTGTTATTATCTGCGATGGCACTTATGTACGGCATCAAAAAAGTAAAAATTTTTATCAAAGAAAATCTTTCTCTGGGCAGAAAAAAATTAATATTTGCAAAACTTTCAACATCTGCACTACAAATGGTTATATTATATACTTTGCAGGACCTTTCTACGACACTCAAAATAATGCGTCAATACTAAAACTTGTTTTACAAGACTCTACTGATTTACAGACATTATTATCACCAAATGATATTTTTATTGTAGATCGTGGTTTTCGCGATTCAGTTGGTTTCCTACAAAGTAAAGGCTATGCAGTATTTATGAATGCTTTAAAAGGAAACAGGGCGCAACTAACAACAGAAGAGGCTAATGAATCAAGAAGAGTTACAAAATCGAGATTGGTTGTAGAAGCCGTTCATGGTGCAATAGCTCAAAAATATCGCCTTCTACACAATTCTTTGAATAACGAATTTATACCGAAGTTGAAAGTGCTTTGTAAAATTGTTGGATTTCTACAAAACAAGTATGTCCAAAGATTAAATTCTGAAGGCGATAAAAATGATGAGCTGCTTGAGTATATGCAGAGCAGAATGAGTGTTGTAAATACTCTTAGTGAAAAAGTCATTTAAAAAAATTGGAATCGTCGGAAGTCGGCTTTTCAGCAACTTAAATCGTCTGAAATCCCAGATTTCCCTCAGTTAAATAAAGACCAGCTAACTATGTTTTTCACTGGATCCTACCAGCTCTCATAGGCTGTGTCTTATTTAGCGGAGATACTGGACGAAGAATGCAACCTCACAGTACAGTTTGTTAAAACCACACCCAGCATATTAAAACTGGAAGTTAGATCAAGGCATGTGAACCGTAAAACTTATCATGTTTATATTGAATATGTACCAAACGGAACGACAATCGAAAGCATACGCCGATATTGCTGCAACTGTCCATATGGTCTAAAAACAGTAAGATGTTGTTCTCACATGACCGCAGTTGTTTATTACTTGTCTTATGCCCGATATCTTTCCCGTATCTTATGTCCAGCTCAAGTTTTATCTGATATATTTACATCAGAAGCGATTCACGCAGTTATTAATGAGGACAGTGATGAAGATTAATTATACTTTAATAATATATTTTGTATTTCAATAAATAATATTTTCTTTGAATTAATTTTTAAATATTCAGAATATTTCTTTTTTAACGTTAATAATAACTGTAATTTAGAGCTTTCACAAAGTTGTACGCTCTTAATAAACATGTTACTGCTTTTTAATACAGTAATAAAAAGTTCAATTACACGACAAATGTAAAGTCATTAGTACCTAAGACGGTCACAAGAAGTTTTAATTTTTATTGGAAGTGTTGCACCCATTTTATATTTATGCACTTTTTGATAGTATTACGAGACATAGTAAGCTACATTATATATTTTTTTTGTGATTGCACCTCTGCGTGAACCAGGAATAAAATTTGGAAAAAAAATATTTTCATTTCTTATTAATAGTAAATACGATAGAAAAACGCTACAAAAAATATATAATGTAGACTAATATTTTGTCTAACGAAAAGTTTTTGTTTCATTAGTGTAGCTGTAATAGTTTTCATAAAAATCAATTTTAAAAATTACACCCTCTAGCGTCTATTTGATCCATTATCTCCAGAACGCAGCTAGATGAGAGGCTGAATTTGTGTCAATGGTAATTTTATATCTCGCAGATGTTACCACAAGAGCCATTTTCAAAATACATTTCTGGGGTCGCTGACCCTATCTTATCCTGCTGGACCCTTTTAAAGGTAAAGGTAAATAATAATATATAAAAAAGACAGAAAGAAAGAAACAGCGAAAATTTCGCATTGTTTGCTAGTTTATAAATATTATATTTACCAAAAAGTGTACTTAAACTTCGTAAATAAACAAAAGAATGCATTAGAAACATGAAATTTACTATGAATCATTTCCAAATGTAACACGAAAATATCGAAACTCTTTTATGTGAACCTGTGAAAAATAATATGTTTTCATGCAATATGTTATGTGAAAAATGCTTTGTACATTTACGAGACAAAAAACTATGAAAATTGACAAAATCAATACAATCAAAAACTAGTTGGCATAGGTGGACTCTGCTCAGTTCCCCATCATATTTATGTTCTCATAAATTACTCGTGCGAAACATATTATAATCATGTTAAAAGAAATTAATTTGACCGAAGCTTGATACAGTGACAGAATGAAACCCCGCCTAATAGGCTATCCACCGTTCACTTCGATATATTTATCTTATTCTAATCTATTAATTTATGTTATCAGAGTCAATTACTTTGTTTAGTTTTCATGCTACTGTTTCCAATGCAATAATCCTCAAAATTCATGTTTATATGAAAAATTTACAATTTCGCTATGTTGATAAAATCGTAAATTACGAATAATTTACGAAATTTTCCTATTAGAATATTTGTATTCAATCATGCTCAAACAAATATCATAAATATAATTTTGAAGTTGTCTAATATATATGATCCTCAAAATGGAAGATTATGCTCAAATCTGCCTTATTCTGACATGTTAACTAAATCGTAAATTCAAAATAACTTACAAATTTTTTAAATTGGAAAAATCATAGTCTATGATATTCATGGCAGTATCCTAAATAATATTTCGAAAGTAGTTTGACATCTTTACGATGAAAATATCCCTCAAGATTGACGTTTATGTGAAATTTTGCTCGATTCTGCCATGATAAGAAATTCGTAATTTTCCAATAACTTACGAAATTTTTATATTGGAAAATTCATAGTCATTAATATTCATGCCAGTGTCCTAAATAATATTTCAAAAGTAGTCTGACATCTTTACGATGAAAAAATCTCTCAAAATTGACGTTTATGGGAAATTTTGCCCTATACTGCCATGTTAAGAAATTCGTAAATTTACAATAACTTGCGAAATTTTTAAAGTAGCATATTTATAGTTACTGATGTTCATTCCGGCATCTAAACTGATATTTTAAAACTGGTCTGACATTTCTACAGTAAAATGTTTCCATTTAATGCACGTGTAAGTGAATTTTTGTCCTATTCTCCCATGTTAAGAAAATGGTAAATTTCTAATAACTTACCAAGATTTTTAATTCGAATATTGCAAATGAATAGGGTTCTTGCCAGTATCGAAAGTAATATTTTAAAACTGATCTAACCTCTCTGCGATCATTTGCTCGCTAGATATCATGTAAAGAGTCTAACTAACGGACTAACAGACTGACACACTAACAGACACCCTATAGACAGACACCATACAAATTTTGTCATTTTCGGGTTCCTCACACCTGAAAACGTATAAAAAAGTCAAAAATACGAGGTCGAAATTTTTCACGATTACCAAAGTTCCCCATACCTATAGTATGATGGAGAACTAATATCCTGATAGTTAATGTAAAATGTATGAAGTTATGTATCTTTAAAATACTATCATTTCTAAAGTTTTTTTTTTTTTTTTTTTTTAATGTTATTAGATCCCCATCATACTATAGGTATAGGGAACTTAGGTAATCGTGAAAAATTTCGACCTCGGTTTTTTCACTTTTTTATACGTTTTCAGGTGTGAAGAATCCGAAAATGATAAAATTTGTATGGTGTCTGTCTGTAGGGTGTCTTTTAGTGGGTCAGTCCGTCAGTCCGTTAGTTTGTTAGTCTGTTAACACGATATCTCACGAACAAATGATCGCAGAGAGGTCAGATCAGTTTTAAAATATTTCTTTCGATACTGGAAAGAACCATATTCATTTGCAACATTCGAATTAAAAGCTTCGTAAGTTATTAGAAATTTACGATTTTCTTAACATGGGAGAATAGGAGAAAATTTCATTTAAACGTGCATTAAATGGGAAATTTTTAATGTAAAAATGTCGGACCAGTTTTAAAATGTCAGTTTTGATTCCGGAATGAACATCAGTGACTATAAATATGCTACTTTCAAAATGTCGCAAGTTATTGGAAATTTACGAATTTCTTAACATGGCAGTATAAGACAAATTTTCACATAAACGTCAATTTTTAGAGATATTTTCATCGTAAATATGTCAGACTACTTTTAAAATATTATTTAGAACACTAGCATGAATATGAATGACTATGAATTTTCCAATATAAAAATTTCGTAAGTTATTGGAAAATTACGAATTTCTTAACATGTCAGAATAGAGCAAAATTTCACATAAACGTCAATCTTGAGAGATATTTTCATCGTAAAGATATCAAACCACTTTTTAAATATTATTTTGGATACTGGCATGAATATCATAGACTATGATTTTTCCAATTTAAAAAATTCGTAAGTTATTTGGAATTTACGATTTACTTAAAATGGCAGAATAAGGCAAAATTGAGCATAAACTTCCATTTTGAGGATCATAAATACATTAGACAACTTCAAAGTTACATTTATGACATTTGTTTGAACATGATTGAAGACAAATATTCTAATAGGAAAATTTCGTAAATTATTCGTAATTTACGATTTTATCAACATAGCGAAATTGTAATTTCTTCATATAAATATGAATTTTGAGGATTATTGCTTTGGAAATTGTAGCAGGAAAACTAATAACAGAATTGACCCTGATAAAATAAATTAATAGATTAGAATAAGATAAATATATCGAAGTGAACGGTGGATAGCCTATTAGGCGGGGATTTCATTCTGTCACTGTATCAAGCTTTGGTCAAATTCATTTCTTTAACTTGATTATAATATATCTCCCACTAGAAATTTATCAGAACATAAATATGATGGGGAACTGAGCAGAGTCCACCTATGCCAAATAGTTTAAATGTTGAATTGCATGAAGTAAAAGTATTTGAAAAGACAGTCAAGAAAAACCTAATAAAAATACAGTTATAATTTTAAAACCACCTTGAAGTAATAACTGAAGGGTTATCATTGTGCCTCGATGCCTCATATGAATTTTCTAATAGTTTGTTTAAATGTTGGCAGTATAAACTTCAAATATATTATATGTAACTGTCGAAATTACAGCAAAACAGATATAACCATTATCCTATTTCTACAATAAAATTTAGTTAATAATATACATGGAAATATTGAAAAATTCGAATTAAAGAAAAAAAAAAAAGATTGAACTTAATTATATTTTCCGAATGCGAATTGAGTCGAGGCTAATACATACTGATTGTTTCTTCATCAAAGAAAATGCGTTTTTTTAGTAAACTAGTTGGCATAGGTGGACTCTGCACAGTTCCCCATCATATAGAGGTTCTCATAAATTTCTAGTTTGAGACAATATAATCATGCTAAAAGAAATGAATTTGACCAACGCTTGGTACAGTGACAGAATGAAATCCCCCCCCCCCCTCCTAATAGGCTATCCACCGTTCACTTCGATATATTTATCTTATTCAAATCTATTAATTTATTTTATCAGGGTCGATTCCGTTGTTAAGTTTTCATGCTACTATTTCCAATGCAATAATCCTCAAAATTCATATTTATATGAAAAATTTACAATTTCGCTATGTTGATAAAATCGTAAATTACGAATAATTTACGAAATTTTCCTATTAGAATATTTGTATTCAATCATGTTCAAACAAATATCATAAATGTAATTTTGAAGATGTCTAATGTTTTATGATTCTCAAAATGGAAGTTTATACTCAAATTTGCCTTATTCTGACGTGTTATGTAAATCGAAAATTCCAAATAACTTTCGGATTTTTTTAAATTGAAAAAATCATAGTCAATGATATTCATGCCAGTATCCTACATGATATTTCGAAAGTAGTTTGACATCTTTACGACGAAAATATCTCTCAAAATTGACGCTAATGTGAAATTTTGCCCTATACTGCCATGTTAAGAAATTCGTAAATTTCCAATAACTTGCAAAATTTTTAAAGTAGCATATTTATAGTTACTGGTGTTCATTCCGGCATCAAAACTGATATTTTAAAACTAGTTCGACATTTTTAATGTAAAAAGTTTCCATTTAATGCACGTTTAAGTGAAATTTTGTCCTATTCTAACATGTTAAGTAAATCGTAAATTTCTCATAACTTACGAAGTTTCTTAATTCGAATGTTGCAAATGAATAGGGTTCTTTCCAGTATCGAAAGTAATATTTTAAAACTGATCTGACCTCTCTGCGATCATTTGTTCGTGAGATATCGTGTTAACAGACTATCAAACTAACGGACTAACATACTGACGCACTAACGAACTGACACACTGACACACTAACAGACACCCTACAGACAGACACCATACAAATTTTGTCATTTTCGTATTCCTCACACCTGAAAGCGTATAAAAAAGTCAAGAAACCGAGGTGAAAATTTTTTCACGATTACCTAAGTTCCCCATTCCTATAGTATGATGGGGAACTAAAACTAATTTGTTTATTCATAAATAAACTTTTTCATGGAATGATCAGCTTTAACGAAATTTTTAGTTTCCCATCATACTATAGGTATGGGGAACTTAGGTAATCGTGAAAAATTTCGACCTCGGCTTTTTGACTTTTTTATACGTTTTCAGGTGTGAGGAATCCGAAAATGACAAAATTTGTATGGTGTCTGTCTGTAGGGTGTCTGTTAGTGTGTCAGTCCGTAGTCCGTTAGTTTTTTAGTCTGTTTACACGATATCTCACGAACAAACGATCAGTTTTGATGCCGGAATGAACATCAGTAACTATAAATATGCTACTTTGAAAATTTCGCAAGTTATTGGAAATTTAAGAATTTCTTAACCTGGCAGTATAGGGCAAAATTTCGCATAAACGTCGATTTTTAGAGATATTTTCCTCGTAAAGATGTCAGACTACATTTGTAACATTATTTAGAACACTAGCATGAATATTAATGACTATGAATTTTCCAATATAAAAATTTCGTAAGTTATTGTAAACTTACGAATTTCTTAACATGGCAGAATAGAGCAAAATTTCACATAAACGTCAATCTTGAGGGATATTTTCCTCGTAAAGATGTCAAACCACTGTTTAAGTATTTATTTGGATACTGGCATGAATATCATAGACTATGATTTTTCCAATTTAAAAAATTCGTAAGTTATTTGGAATTTACGATTTACTGAACATAGTCAGAATAAGGCACAATTGAGCATAAACTTCCATTTTGAGGATCATAAATACATTAGACAACTTCAAATACATTTATGATATTTGTTTGAACATGATTGAATACAAATATTCTAATAGGAAAATTTCGTAAATTATTCGTAATTTACGATTTTATCAACATAGCAAAATTGTAAATTTTTCATATAAATATGAATTTTGAGGATTATTGCATTGGAAATAGTGGCATGAAAGCTAAACTACAGAATTGACCCTGAAAAAAAAAATTAATAGATTAGAATAAGATAAATATATCGAAGTGAACGGAGGATAGCCTATTAGGCGGGGATTTCATTCTGTTACTGTATCAAGCTTTGGTCAAATTCATTTCTTTTAACATGATTTTAATATGTCTTGCACTAGAAATTTATGAGAACATAAATATGATGGAGAACTGAGCAGAGTCCACCTATGCCAACTAGTTATGATTTGTATCTGATTCTGTAATTGAGAGTACAAAAATTAAATACTCTGATTTGTTCAGTTATACAAAAAAGACGCATAATAAAAAAAAAGTCTGGTTTGAAACATCGACACGACTTCCATTACCAGATATTACACGTATTGTATGTATTTTTTAAAAGTAATGTGATCAGAAGACATAAAATTGGTCTAACGAAGTAGTCACCTAACAAATTTTCTATGAGAGAAAGCTGATATAAAGACAGAGTTGACATAGTTAAATTTACAGAATTTACATACAAGTAAAACAGAGTTTACTGAATTAGAAAATAATTGAATAAAATGATAGTTATTTTTTGAAACTATATATATGCACTACTGCTCTTGCTAGAACATATCAGGAAAGAGAAATAAATATAAAATTTAATGACCTAACAAAAATAACCAATTATAACAACCCTATGTACGCATTCTATAGAGAAACCATTGAGATAATTAAAAATCACGCTGCCATTAATGACCACGAGTGCGCCAAGATCGATCCCCAGTGGCGCTACCTGCTGAAAGAGCAAGACGAAGCTATATATAGCCAAGGCCCACGTCAACAAGTTTGCAATTGATAAAGGGGAGGATCCTCCCAAGAAAAGCTTCTTGCAAGTAACGATGAAGCCGAAGTAAGGTGTTTATTAACATATTTTTTAATAGTCATCTGTAGTGTTTTCTGTTTTATACTCCAGCAAGAATATTTCCGTAAACATTTATTTGTATTCACTCTATACTCTTATTCTACTGAAGTTGTGCAAATACAACACCCTGTATTTAGTAAGATAAGACTAATTTTAATAATTTTATTTTAAATTATTGTTATATATGATCAGAATAATGAGTATTACTGTATTTAGAAAAATAATCATTATTTCTAGTTTTGGCGGTTAATGGGCTAAAAATTAATGAAATTGTGTTAAGGATATCTTAAAATTTGTAAATCCATAAAAGCAGGAAGCTGAAAATTTTTACAAATTCAATACGTTGTTCTATGAATATAGAAATAAGTAAAAAATGCGAAATATAAAATTCATAGGAAAATAAAGAAGACTTGATTAGAAATAAACTGATTTGATCAAAAGAATAGAAATGACAATTCAATAAACTTTAAGTTAGTAGATTTATAACTTAAATTTGAGTTAAATAAACAATGGTTTAGAATATAATGAAAAAATTAAAAAATGTGGTTAAAAAAAAAAAAAAATGGAATAAACAAAATCTCTAAAGGAAATAACACAAAACTTACCGAGAAAAAAACAGCAGTAAACCACAGAATAGAAAATATCAATACTCGAGAAAGTACCATAGATAGGTTAAAGTTCTGAAAATAAATCCGTTTCTTTTATACTTTATGAGAGTGAAAGAAAGTTTCATTTTCACCATACATTATCTATGAATTAAATTTCACTATTTAGATTACAGTGCTTTTTATCAATTTGCTTTTTATGTATCTTTATTCATATCATTTAAATGATTGCAAACGATTAGTATCATCCCTACATGTCAGTGACGACATCACTTATTGACAATATCGACAATTTAAAAATTTATAAAATAATTTCCTCTTTTAGGCATGTTGTTGAACTTTCATTAGCTGATTGCAGAAGTTCGTGCCCGATTGCATTTAATTAAAGTATGCTGCAAATATTAGCACTGAAATTATTATTGAGAGATAATTTTGATAAGTTATTGTTTTTCGCAGTTTAAAGAATTTGAATATATTTCGAAATCAGATTTCTCTTCAGTTACACTAAGTACACTTTCATCGGATGCAACTCAGTCATAAATTCTGCTCTTCCGGCATTTTTTAATACGTGATGACTATTGTTTCCAGACAGGGATTTTACCTTTGAAGATTGAATCAAGCACAGACACAAACACATACGCATAAATTGGCTATACAAACTATACCGTTCAATCGATGGCTATGGAAATTGGTGCACTTATTAATTAGGACAAAATCTAGCTAACGCTATATATTTTAGTTTAATCGTATAATTTATTTAAAAATGTATTAAATAAAAACTATATTTTAACTTCAAAATTAGTAAAATTGAAATTAAATTTAAAAAAAAAAAAGAAGAAGAAGAAAAAAAGTATTTTTTTTTTTTTCCACATAAAAGAAATATATTTTATTTTATGTTGGAAAAAATAAACGAATTTTTATTAATTTTTATTTACTTAAATTCAGGGACAAGACAATTTTATTATTAGTATTTTAATATTTACGCTTTTTGTATGTTTAGATCAATTAAAATATCTTCTATATATATAAAAATGAATTGCTGTTCGTTAGTCTCACTAAAACTCGAGAACGGCTGAACGGATTTATCTTATCTTAGTCTTGAAATGTTCGTGGAGGTCTAGGGAAGGTTTAAAAGGCGAGAAAAAATCGAATAATTTCCGGGAAAACCCTAAAAACAGCCCTTTTCTATTTCCCATACAAACGTTTTCTAGAGTCAATTTGAACTTTATTGCTGTTCAATAAAGTTTAGGTGTGTTCCTAACGGCTGATGGCTGAGCTACAAAAATTTGCACGTTGATTCGTAATGACCTCCCCTGATGCACCTCGAAGCCGGATTTTCGAATTTTGTTTTAGTTTTCTTTTAATTAATTAAAATGTTAAAATAAAAACCTTCTAATAACTAATAAATTGGCCATTTAATTTTAACTAGTATCGCCCAGTGGTCGAAACTCGACCATTTTTTTGCAAAGCGAGGCAAAGCAAAGTTATTGCCTTGTCGTAAACGGAATGCAATTGCAACGCAGCTGCGGCAATTGTTTGCTGGATATTCACTTAACTGAATCAGCAGAGTTTTACTTAATATAACTATTTCTCTATGTAGATGTTAGCCTTTCCTGAAATGAGAGAAAATCGCAACGTGAAAATGCCCCTTGTTGTGTGATACATCCCAGAAGCTAATAGGTACCATGTCAAACCAAGGCCCAACCAAGTATCAAATTCTGTTAAATTAATTCGATTGGTTCATAAAGTACAGTGTTTGAAAAAAAAAAAAAAAAAAAGATATTTTTCAATAATGGTCAAATTGAGTTCGGTAAATTTCAAAACGTGTAACTTTATCGAAAACCGAAAATCTAAAACTTTTCTGAATCTTATATTTTCTACTTATATATGCAGAGGAAAGAAAAATAAATCCACTTTTTAAAAAATAAAAATAAGTAGTCAATTTCACTTAATTAAAATGCAAGGAAATCTCAAAACGAGTAAATTCATCGAAAACCAGAAATCAAAAGTTTTTATGTTTCTTCTACGTGCTTCTTCTACCCACAAAAGCTAGTAATAAAGACACTTTAAAAAAAAATAAGTAGCCAATTTCAGTTAATTGAAACGTAAAGAAAGCTCAAAACATGTAAATTCAGCAAAAAACGGAAATCGGAATTTTTTCCGTATCGTCTACTTATACATGCAGCAGTTAGTAACAAATCCCTTTTCCTTTTAATTAGTATATTAGTTGAATATTTATTGTTTAAATATCACCCTTTGAAATGAAATGTTTATGTTTACATTCGAAACTGGAAGTTTGCCATTTTTTTTTCTGGAGTTTTGTAATTTTAAATTAAATTTTATCAATTTTACAGAAAAAATAACTCAATCAAACACAAGTAGACAGTAACTTATATATAACTATCCGCGTTTGTAATGATCGATAGACGGCGCTTTGTGAACACTGCAGTTGTTAGTAAACATTAGCCACGTGTGTTCCAATAGTGTTCTTGTTATTCTACTTAATATTCGTACTATAATTTCTCCGCCATTACATTATGGAAAATTGATTGCTTTTGGAAAAAATACTTCAGTTTATTCAAAGTTCGATTCGGAAGTAGATTTTAAATGAAGTTGAACAAATATTAGTTTCAAATCATCTGATTAATTCTTTACTTCCATTAGCCGAAGCAACTGAAATTTTAAATTCGTCATTTGGAAATAAATGGAAGCTCAATTCTGGATTTCTTGATGCTTTGGATTTACACTGTGGCACACAAAAGTATGTGTTATCTTTTTTACCGTATTTATTCATTTTTATTCAATAAATATATGTGAAACTAAACATCGGCTAGCAATCCGCGATTGTAATGATCGATAGATGGCGCTTTCTCAGCACTGCAGTTGTTAGTAAACATTATAGACACGTGTGTTCCATTAGTGTTCTTTGTTATTCTACTTAATATTCGTACTATAATTTCTCCGCCATTACATCATGGAAAATTGATTGCTTTTGGAAAAAATACTTCAGTTTATTCAAAGTTCGATCGGAAGTAGATTTTTAACTGAAGTTGAACAAATATTAGTTTCAAATCATCTGATTAATTCTTTACTTCCATTAGCCGAAGCAACTGAAATTTTAAATTTGTCATTTGGAAATAAATGGAAGCTTAATTCTTGGTCCTTTGGAGTTACACTGGAGCACACAACAGTATGTGTTATCTTTTTTACCGGATTTATTCATTTTTATTCACTAAATATATGTGAAACTAAATATCGGCAAGCAATGGCGGACGTATGGAATTCGAATTAAACCACGTTTATTGTAATTTCACCTTAGCCCACCAGAGGGCGAGCATTTCATTACAATCGCGGATGGCGGCTATATGGAATTCGAATTAAACCATGTTTATTGTAATTTCACCGTAGCCCACCAGAGGGCGAGCATTTCATTACAATCGCGGATACCCAAATATCGGAATTAAAATCGGCAGATAATTTCCGTTATTTTTTAATAATTTTTTACAAAAAATCCAATGGACAATTAACGTAGAAAATCTTTTTCATGGCTCCATGGACAGACAGTGACGTCATCACTTCGCTTGCGTATAGTGGTGCTACATTATACAAATTACTGTGTCTATGGTTTTATTTGTGCTTTATGAAATTGCCAGATTTAACAACTTTCTACTTTTAGGTATTTTTTAATGTAAAGGAATACGTGTATAAAAGGGAAAAATGGGGGAAAATGCATAAAAAATAAATGTATTTTTAAATACCTTCTTGACATCGTAAGAAAATAATATTTGTATTCGCACCTTCCGGCTAACCATACCTTTCGAATGATACCATTTTCAACCCTCTACTCCCATAATTAATATGTTAAAAAGGGACAACAAATTTTATGCTTGCCTATTAATATATAGATCCTTAATTTAATTGTTGCCAAAAAAAAAAATTATTCTTTTTTGGACAGAAAAAAAGAAAAAAAAAAAACGTGAACAATAAAAATTACATTTATTTAAAATATTTAATTTTATTCCTTAATTTAATTGTTGGCAAAAAAATTATCCTTATTTTTTCGACGGGAAAAAAAAAAAAAAAAAAAAAAAACGTGAACAATAAAAATTACATGTATTTAAAATGAGGAAAGTAAATTAAAAAAATTAGAAATATCAGTCGTATCGTTACAAATAAGATACCAAATGAAAGATGCAATTTTTGTGTAATTTTTGTAATTAAACAGCTTATCGATCGGACAATTAGATTTTTTAAAATTAACTAATGTATGTATTTTATAAATTTTCTTTCACAAACACAAACGTGTAGTATACAGCCTGTACAACACTAGACCAAATTGAAGTTCAAATTTCATCAATATTTAAATAAATAAATGAAAATAAAAATATGCTTGATGGGAAATATATATAACCATTAAAAGTTTAGGGGCGTGTTCAGTAGAGCGCCCGATCCACGACCGGTCGAAATATTCCGAGCCAAAGCGTTCAGTGGTGTCGACCGATCCAGAGTTACATCGTTCAGTGGAATGGACCGATCTCGACCGGTCGTGGATCAGAAAGCCCAGAAAAATTTCTTGATCCATTGGGTCACGTGATGGATCAAATGCGCAATAGGTTGAAAATCAGGCTGTGATTGACATTACGCAGTGAAAACCTGAACAATGAACATCTGTTTTTGACAATGATTGTTTATTTGTTTGATTAGCTGAGGATTAATACAGATGTACCTATTTATATGCATTGTTTGTGCTGTAGAAAATAAGGTAAGTAATTCCATAAAATGCTAAACTCTATTATGTTTATTTATTTATTGTATAAAAAAGATTTTTTACGTAATAACGATTTTCGATACGTAATTTTTTTTATTGATGAACGTAACATTCAAACATAAAATTAAAACAAAAATTTACACAATTTTAATTGAAACAAAAAAATATATATTTTTTTAATTCGGACGCTATCATATTTTGTTAATTTAATATATAAAAATAAGCTGGGGAAAATTATATTTCTTTTTTTTTTTTTTTTTTTTCAGACAAAGCTTTTCATTCATGCGATTGTTTTTTGTTTACAAATAGAAAAGTTTGTAAACGATTGTATTTTTTACCTTTAAAACAATAAGTTAACTATAAGTAAATAAATTAAAATCCTTCCACATATTTTTAATTTAGGTAAAAATAAGTTTAAGATGTCAATTATTAAATTTAATAAACAAAACAGACTGTAAAAAAAGTAGCTATAAAATTATGCAGTGTTGTTTACATTGCTAGTTTATTTTAATATTCAGTCGGTAATAAGAGAAAAAGCTCTTTATATTGATTCATAAATCGAAGAAGAAAATAAGATTATTTTTTATATAAATCCATTATATTAACTGAACAGCATATTTCATATTTTATATAATTTATTTATTTATTTTTTTTTTCAAAACTTTTTTGTTGTACATTTCTGTTCATAATAAAATTCGAAGAGAAAGAAAGGTGTTTTAAGTGCTCATTTAAGATAAATCTACTCTGCTCCTTTAAAAATAAATGTAACGTAACATTCTTAACATTTTCATGATTAAAATGTATACGTGAATTTAGAAAAATCATAACCAAAGTAATGTATATTAGTGATTTGTCAGTACAATCAATTAATAGCTTCTTATTTTTTGTTAGCAGAGTACAGAATTCTACATTAATAAGAAAAAAGTAAAACTGTTATTACATAAAAGATCTTTCTTTCTTTCTTTTTTTTTTTTTTTTTTTTTTTTTTTTTTTAGAAAAAACGTAATATAGTTTAGCATTTTATGGAATTACGTATTAAAAGTCCAGACAAAATAAACAACAGAAATACAATAATACAGGTCAAATTAGATAGATGGCGCTGCTCCTATCACGTCAAAATTGTTCCAAAGCGTTCAGTAGATTCCTGGCCCGATCCAAGACCGGTCCAGGATCAGTGACGTCATCGCCCGGTCGAATTGATCCATCTCGGGCGCTCTACTGAACACGCTCTAGTTGTCTAAAATATGTCAGAAATAGCGCTCATAGCATATTGTTACAAGGTATTAAGTCTTATTTTTACAAGGGATAAAATCTAAAATGGTGACAAAAATTCAAAAGTCGCCAAAGAGAGCTATATTAAGGCGGTACTATGATCATGCTTACAAACCATGAATACTAATAACCACAAAAAATTAATTGTCTCATGCAACAGACGTAGCCGGTCATAGCATATTATAATATTTAGCGTGAAATTGTTATCATTTTTATGGTTGATCGGGGATAAACAAAATAAACATAGGAAATAACGTAAAAGCAAATATTATGTGCACCCCGTATAGTGTTGTTCATATGTAACTGGGATTCAAATATAAAGGGGATACTTCATTTTTTTTTTCGATACTATCTATTTCGAAACTGTTATCTAATAAGGACTTAATGCAAGCCTATTGGTAAACCATTGTCTCAGGTAATAGGGACAAGCGCCCGAGTTTTAGCGGATGACCAAATCGCTACCGAAGGCAGCAGGGATCCGAAGCGAGCTTTTGAGCAATTTTAGTATTTTATTTTATTTTTATAAAGCTATATAGAAAAGAGTTTCCTTTAAATTTAGTGACCAGCGAAGCGGGCAAAGCCTGCTAGTTTAAAATAAAATCGAGAAAAATTGTGTACAATTTTATTATTAATATTTTTATTATTTGAGTTATTTCATGTTAAGACCAATTAAAAATATTTTTTTCTCTTTCTCCCCATCATCAAATTAAAAAGATATTTAAAATAAAATTGAGGAAAAAATATTGCTAAAGAAATGTAACAGCTTTATTACGGGATCCCTTGGCGAAATTTGAAATCTGGCACCGAAGTAGCTCAGACGTTTCTTGCCAAGATCTTTAGTTACGCAATTGCGATAGCCAATTTAATTCATCGCCAAAATGACAACAAAAATTTAAAAGCCGTCAACGGTGTCCTGTACTCAAGCTGTACCAAATAAATTTTAATAAATGAAAATAGTAACTGCTACTAAGAAATGAAAAACAATTACTACACGTTTTTATAAAGAAGAATATGATAAAAAATGTCCTTTCGTTAATAAATTGAATTATGTTTTGTACTGAATTCTTTATCTATTACGTAGAAAGGAAAAATGAAGTTCGGTTTTTAATTCATACACTGGTTTATTTTAAATAACAAATCCATTTCCATCTTTATATATGTCTTGATTGAAGAAATATTTCTTTGTTGGCCGGTAAGGAGAAAATTTAAAACATGGTTCAGTTTATCCGTTAAGTCAAAAATTATTGAACTCGTACATTCTTAAATGTATCCAAGTTCAGAAGGTGGCGATATGCAGCGTTATTATCAATTTTTACCCTCTCACTAATCTTTAAAGTGGTAATTCATGAATTATAATGAAATTATCAACAGAGAACAGCATGTATAAAATCGGGCGCGAGATTTCTCGTTCATTGTTAGTAACTATATGAGCAATTATTCCCAAAGCTTTTATGAAAAGTCATTCTTTTGTGAAAAAGATACTGTAATTTTGTGTAGTCTTAAAACATATGGCGTGTATATAGAGAAAGATCCAATCCACCTTAGTAATATTTTTATTCATTTTTAACACTTTAAATATTAAAAAATGATCAAGACTTCCATCGACCTATCTGCATGTCTATGTATCACTCTGCCTGTCTAAACTCTAATTTGCATAAATATTATTAGAATGCTTTGCAATTTTTATATTTATTGAAATTCAACATGACATTTTCTCTACTGAAAATAGTGTATAAGTAAAGAAACAGAGACTGACTAAATGGGTTTGCCTAAACAGCCTTGAGCTTCAGACGGGCAAAGAACATTTAAAAACTCAAATTTTCCACAGTTGATTTAGTCCAGAGCCCAGTTAGGGGACCTACCACAAATTGAAGAAGAGCGCAAATATTTTGGATCGCCCTGTACCGTAAAATGCTTACATATGACTTGTCACTTTAACAAATTGTTGCACATACTATGTACAGTACTTCTATGTTTTGTTGTGAGAATTGCGCAACTATTTAAGCATATATATATATATATTTTTTCAAAAATGTTTAACTTTACTGGCAAGTTTTTTGCTTGTAACTAGAAAGGATTTCCATAATTTTTTTTCAAAACTTGCAGATTAATTGACAAAACATCAGGGAAACATTACTCTGAAACATAAAAATTCAACGTGTAATATTTACTGAAATATGAGCATTTATAGTAAATAATTCTTTGCTGCGCATACGCGAAATATGGAAGGTTTTTATAGCATAGGTTGAAAACTAAATATATTGGACAACTTTTATCAAAAGTTCACTTGAATAGACTAAAAATTAAGCAAATTGTCGGCCAAAGAACACACTATATTTTAAGTACCTTCCAAAGTTGAAATTTCATAAGAGAGTAGAGATTTCACATGCTGCGTATTTAATTTGAAGATCCAACTATCTCAACCACGCGGCAAATGTTCTTCTTTGCGAAAAACGCTTTATATGCTTATAACTCTAACACATTTCTATTTATTTACTAAGATTTGCGGTTCATAGGGGTTTTTCAGATAAAAGAATTTTAGAAACGTGGTTGAAATAATTGGATCTTCAAATAAAATACGCGACATCTGAAAAATCCCTTATGAAATTTGAACTCTAGAAAGTACCTAAGTAAAATCTAGCTCATTATTTTGCCAACAATTTGTTTAATTTTTACCATATAAATATATATATATATATATATATATATATATTTTGACAAAAGTTGTCCAATATATTTAGCTTTCGACCTATACAATAAACTTTTTCTATATTTAGCAAATGCGCAGTAAAAACTTATTGCTGAAGCGTCAGTGGAGGCCCTCTGTTGAGACTCAAAACGGTTTTGGGCTGTGTCTGTGTGTCTGTCTGTCTGTCTGTCGCGCGATAGCGGCCGCAAAAATAACGCTATTGACTTGAAATTTGTTACACATGTTCATGAGCCCCACGAAATCAGCTGTATAGTTTTTGGTATGTATTCCATTTGCAGTTCGTACACAGGGACACGCCAAAGTTTTTCTATCATTACGGCCAATGGGAAGAATCTGTATGTACCGCGATAGCAACCGCAAAAATCAAGCTATTGACTTCCAATTTTTGCCGAAACGTGAATGGAGGCCCTCTGTTGAGACTCAAAAGGATTTTGGATTCCGTCTGTCCGTCTGTCTGTCTGTCTGTCGTGCGACAGCGGCCGCAAAAATCACGCTATTGACTTGAAATTTTGTACACTTTTTCAAGATCCCCACGAAATTAGTTGTATAGTTTTCGGTGTGCATTCCATTTGTAGTTCGTGTACAGGGAAACGCCAAAGTTTTTTTTATCATTACGGTCTATGGGAAGATATTGTATGTACCGCGATAGCGGCCCCCAAATTAACGCTATTGATTTGCAATTTGGTAGACATATTCATGTGCACAACGGAATTAGCTGTATAGTGTTAGGCGTGTATTCCATTTGTCGTTCGTGTACAGGGACACGCCAAAGTTTTTCTTATCTTTATGGCCTATTGGGAAGAATTTGTATATACCGCAATAGCGGCCGCAAAAATCCTTCGATTGACTTGCAAATTGGTGCACACGTTCCAGCCTTGCATATAAGCAGCTGTATAATTTTTACTGCTATATTTTTTATAAACTGTGTACAGGGACACGCCAAAATTCTTAACATTACGGCGTATGGTGAGAATTTCGTTTAAACGCATTTTAATATCATTACTTTGCAATGAAGAAAATGAAACTAGCGTACGTGAGTAAGATGCTTAAACTTATGTTGTTTGAAGAAAATGTGTGCTCTTAAGCTTTCTAACTAATGTACAGGATCTTACAAAAGTGTTCTGAAAATGTCACGTAGTCATCCAAACGATGCTACATTTGGAACAATTATTAATTTTAAACGCAAAATAAGCTGAATAGTTTTTACTGGTGTACACAATGTTTATGGTTCGTTTACAAAGACACACGAAAGAATTTCGTAACATTAGAGGCTATGGACAATTTTTTATTTTAAGCGCGCACTTTAATGCGTTCATGCTGAATTGAACTTAATAAAGTTAACATACATTATAAAGATGCTTAAAATCATGTATTATGATGTTTTCCTTTCTTTCTTAAATTTTTAACTTCTTAAATTATTAGTTAACTTATTATTAACTTATTAGCTTTAAATTTTTACAAATACATCGTATAGTGGTTTCTTTTTTTTTTTTTTTTTATTTAGTACAAAACGTTTACAAGTACTCATTAGTCAACCCGAAATACTTTACTTAGCATTTTAAGCCTAGTTACATTAAAAATTTCAGAACTGATTTCAACCTCCCACCAATAAAAAAAAAAAAACATTCCGAATAACATTCTACAGAAGAATTAACTGTTAATTCAGATTATCTCACTTTTTTTTTTTTTTTTTCTAGGATCTAATGAGTACAAGAATCAAAAACCCAGCTCGAATGGAAACAATAATTTCCCATAAGAGAATTTACGCTTTCATTTCCTTTAGCTCCCCAAAGATTTATCTTGAATTATAAAAACAAATCCCAATATATTTTAAAAGTAAATTTAAATTAATCCAGTAGAAATGTTGGAGTATCTAAATAAAACATACAAATAAAATCAGCTTTCAAACTTAAAAATTTATTTAAAAGTATATTTTTGTTTTCACCTCACATTTCATAACATAGATTTTTGCTGCAAGTATTAATTTATAAAGATATTTATCACAATACAGAATCTATGTAGGTAACAAAACTCTTTACATCCCAAAAGGTGATAAGTAAAAAGGAAGTGTTAAATTTGTCCCAATAACATATTTATGAGAAAAAGGTAAAGTAAAAATTACAAAATAATACTTATCAGGCTGCCAGGAGTGGTCAGACAATTTTTGGCTTCATGTCAGAACGCATTGCACATCTACCATCTTTATATTTCCTTACAACTCCTTCCATAAAGCGACATGGTTGTGCTCCGTCGGATAAAATGATTAGTTAAATTCCGTCGGATGGTCAATAGGAACCCTTTTTCGCCTACATCATCAAAACTCCATTTTTAGAATCTTCCGCTTCTCACATACGGCGGTATCAAATCGGTGAGTGATTTAAGAAAAGCACACAACACGCTCCAATCCAGCTTTCTTAACAAACAGAAATACTTCCCGATTTTGTTGTCACCATATCTCTCTTTCCCAGAGTACGCATCAGTCCCGATTTCCGAAATTACTATACATCAGGCTGATAATGTGATGAGGAGAGACGGAGCGGGAGTCAACTCGAGCCACTCGAAAAGAAAAAGCATCATTCAATTATTATTTGAAGGCACCAAGGCACGAAAGGGTCCCTCAACAAGACCACAAGATACAATACTCTCAACTCACAACAAAAGACCATATATATCTCTCCAACGAATCCACCGACAGCACGCCGCTTACCGATACAACGCAAACACTTGAAAAACAACGCTCGATCCAATCCAGAAGCGTTGCCACAAGACTCAGCTCAAAACAAAACTTTCATTTGCTACCAGTAACCGAAACTTTCACCCTGGTCCCTCCTAGTTAAAAATTTAATACGCCCACATTTAAAATATTTCTTAAACCAAAATTTTCACGCCCATACAGTCAGCTCGACCTTGCACGACCTACATTTCACCCTCCCCCCCCCAGGTAGACAGATATTTTAATCTCCGAGAGAATTTTTCCTCTTTCATTCCTCACTGCAACTGAGTCCCAAAAACAGCTGTGAGCAACATCTGTGACCGCCACACCCCCACGCTGACCTTCAGCGACGGAAGAAAGAACATTTCTCTCCGCTTGGAAACAAGAAAACACAGATATTCTTCTCACGTTAGCAATGCATGAAAACAAGAGAGGGAACACACCTCCTTATTGCAAGAAAAATGCGAGGGGAAAAGCCTCCTTTTTTTGTTTGCTTACAATTCTCAAGAGAAAATATATATGAAGAATTTCTTGACCAAAAATACTTTTCAGAACTGAATATCTTCCTAACGTGCAATACATGTGATTACAAAGCGTTTTGAAACTAAATAAAATAAATATAGGTAAGAAAACCTATCTTTTTTTTTTTTTTTTTTTTTTTACAGAATAGAGATTTTAATTACGAAATATTAAAAACGAACAAGCAGTTATAATTCATTATAACAACACCCCGTTACCCCAATGAAAAAAAAATTTTGCAAAAAAATTTTTTTTTTGAAAAGCCGCTGAAAATTCAAAGGCAAAGTGACCAACCATCAAAAAGTCAAACATCGACCCTAAGACAGAAGACAGCTAAGGCCCCAAACCTTCCTCGATCCGCAAACAGACGTCTCTATCTGCCAATCGAACTTGCCACTCTCAATGACATTTATATTACAAACTAGAAAATAGCTATTGCCTGAACCCAGAAACCCTCCCTGAAAAGTATTAACACAGCCTCAAGACCTCCGTAAACTCACACCCTCACACAGACACAACTTCCAACTCCAACCTGAACCAAAACCACATGGCAGAGCATAAGGACACGTGCACCAGCCTAACCGACACTTTTAATCCCCAAAAAAAATCTAGCCATTCACAGATGACATAGCACGGCACAAAACTTTTAACCACGAAGGCATTCACAATACCGCACCAGTCGGACCACAACTAGAGTCTACCCAACCAGCCTTGACATGCGCCCTTAACATTTGCCATCTATACAGCATTTAACTATCCGACAGAATAGACGTAACTCCCCTGGAACAGCTAACTTAACGACCGGGGTGGGCAATGATTAGACATTTTTTTTTCTATAAACCACTACCAAAACAGGGACAACATGAACACTCCTGGCAACCCAAATGCCATTTTAAAAACACAATAAATATACATAAATGTAGAAAATATAAAAATATACATACAAATAAACCAAACCATTACATGATAACTTTTTACAACACAACATTTGAGAACCTTATTTTTTTTTTTATCTTTGTACATAAAAATTTTTTATACGACCCATGAGAGCCATATACACCACAATTAAACCTTAGGGAGAGAGAAAACAATGCTACAAGACTCGCGCCTATCGAACGTAGAAGAGACACTTTTCTCTACAAGCATCAATCATTAAGGACTGTGATATAAAAAGAGATTAGAGCCAAAATTTTTTTTTTCGAGAGTTCTAATTTTTCTAAACAAAAAATTTTGTAAATTTGTACTTATCACTGCAAGGAAAACCATCAATAATCATGAAAGAGAATATACACTGTCTCACATGCAGAATAAACAGAAATAAAAATACACTTTATGCTAAAAAACCAAGGTATGTTCACACATAAACAAAAATTATATCACAAATTGTAGGCAAGCCCGAAAAACACAGATCACAGAGAGGCAGGTACAAACACCTCAACATTATCCTCCTAACTCAAATTATTATCATGAAAACCCCCACCAGTTTTTGTGAAGGACAAGGTATCGAAGAGATAAAGCAAAAAAAAATCTAACACCCCTTTTTATTGTAAACATGACCTGCCACCCCAAATATTATTTTAAAGAATTTCTAGCCTACAACCTTGAGACTGAGACAAATCCCCTTACATGATATCCCGAACCAAAAAAAATTCCCTAAAGCCTTAAGGTACTACGCATACGCATAAAAAAAAAAATTCTGACACTAAAATGATACCACAGTACAATGCCGGCAAATATATATACATATGTACATTACAAATAAATATTTACAAAGAAAAATACCGATATGAATGCTAACAATTACACGGTGCTGCAAAAAGAATACAAAACTAAACATATACATGCGAACCACTATCATAAAAGAGAGAAAAAAAAATTACTATTTACAAATTTTGACCCCAAAATGTATCTCAAAATCGAAGGTTGTTACGTGGGCGAAGATTGTAATCATGTGTTGGCCTGGAAACCGTTTCCACACTCAGTTCATTTTTTGTTGTCCTAAGACTTTTTGGAGTAGTTTCCTCAATATTAAAATTGTCGCGCTCAGCTTCGCTTACTGTCGGAGATACACTTTGTTCAATGTGAGCAGGACAGGGCACAGGGTGAGAGACCTCGGGGCTTACTAAGTTGGCATCAAAAGAAGAAGGAACCGGTTCACCATCCTGAACAAAAATTTCACTACCCTGCCCCTGATCTGTGGGCAAAAAAACGTTATAAAAGTTTGCAGAACTAAACCCACCATAATTTCCACCCTGAAACTGATTACTTTCCGGTAAATTATCCATACCACCCTCAGGTTGACCTAAATTGACTTGCTGATTCTGATTATTACTGGGATTTGCAGCAATTTGATCCAAACTCTCTAAAACCGGGAAAACTGGTTTGTCTACGATTTTTGACAGTCTGTCGACATGAACTATCTGCACATTTTTTAAGTTACTAAGTTGTTGTATCTCAAAATTAACTGAGCTTAATTTTCTAAGAACACGGAAAGGACCACTATTGCATTTAACAAACTTTTTGCAAAGACCAGGCTTTATAGTAGGTGTGAATAGCATTACCAGGTCACCTACTTTAAGTTTCTTATCACAGGCTATTTTACTGCGAGATTTTTCCTGCTTACAAGCCGCCTGTTCTAACAAATCCCGAGTTCGTGCATACACCTGTCTTAGAGTAGGGATCAAATTCTCGCAATAAGATGGCTGGTCATTATAATTTATAACATTATTTTCTATCAGAGTGTTGTAGGACAACCTAATATCACGACCATAAGTTACAAAGAAAGGAGACTCATCAATTGTGGAATGAATGCTTGACCTCAAAGCTAATAAAGCAAACTTTAACTTTATATCCCAATCATCATGGTGATCATTTACAAGGTGAGCAAGGGCGCGGTTCATTGTTGAGTGATACCGCTCGACCTGCGAATTTGAAGCTGGGTGGAAACTGGACGTGTGTACATGAGTTAAACCTAACTGTTTATAGACCTGAGCGATGGCTTGACTCATATAATTTTTACCTTTGTCAGTAACAAATTTTGCGGGAGTACCGTGCCTACAAATAAATTCAGCCAGAGTATCGGCGATGGTATCCGAAGTTATGTTAGGGATTGCGAATGCTTCAGGCCATTTAGAGAAACTATCTATGTACACAATTACAAATTTATTTCCCCTCTCAGTAGTGGGGTAAGGCCCACAAATATCTGAGTGTATGGTCGAAAAAGGGGCGTCGGGGATTTCTAACCTTTGAAGTTCGGCTAACCTTTTGGGTTTATGAGCTCTGAACTCCAAACAAGACTGGCAAGAGGCCAAAAGTCTTTTTACATTTGCATACATGCCTTGCCAAAAGAAATTTGCACGGATACGATTAAAAGTTCTATAAAAACCGGCATGGCATGCTAGGGCAGAATCATGCGTCAAACTGAAAATTTTTGGAACCAAAGCCTTCGGCAGAACAATTTTTTCCCCAGCTTCACGATTTGATTTTGGCGCCAATTTTTGACACATTATAATTTCATTTCTAACAAAAAATTTATACGTAGCAGGTTTTACAGTTAAATCTTTACAAAGACGCGCGCTAACATATTTACAAAAATGATCTTTTTCCTGAGCTAACTGAATTTCACTCAACAATGAACTATTGCTCAGAATATGTGTCTCCTGCCCAGAATTCTCGACAAAATTACACTCAGCAACATCCTCATTCCTGCTAAATTCCAAAGTGTGGTCAACATACCTAGACAAAAAATCCGCCACTGAATTGCACTTTCCCTTTATGTATCTCGGCTCAAAGTTAAATTCACTGAGTGCGCACAACCATCTGGCAATCCTAGACGTGGGATCCCTTAACTTTAGAGCATGCGTCAGTGCGGCATGGTCTGTATACACTATAAACTTTCGGTGGAAAACATAGCACTTGAAGTATTGTACTGCCCAAACCACCGCCAACAACTCCCTTTCAGTAGCTGAGTATCTACCCTCAACCTCCTTAAGTTTTCGGCTAGCAAAAGCTACAGGGTGTGGAAAACCAGTTTCATCCTCCTGGCACAAGACAGATCCCATTGCAACCGCAGAACTGTCGGTATAAATAATAAACTCCTTTGACATGTCAGGCAAACGAAGGGAAGGAATCTCAGCAAGTGCTTCCTTAAGGTCTCTAAACTCTGCCTCAGCCTCCTCATTCCAGACAAATTTATTTTTTTCTTTAGTCAGGTTGGTCAGGTTAATGGTCCGTTTCGAATAGTCACTGATGTGACGCCTATAGAAGCCAATTGAGCCCAGAAAAGACCTCACTTGTTTACGATTTGTAGGTCGCTTAAATTTGTCAATAACCTCGACATTTTTCTTAGCCGGGAAAATTTTACCGTCTGAGACTCTGAAACCTAAAAAAGTTATCTCTGATTGAAAAAAATTACATTTTGATGGTTTTAATTTTAGATTATTTTCTCTGAGGCGATTAAAAACCAAATTTAATTTGTGCAAGTGGGACTCTACATCGGAGGAGGCAACGCAGATATCATCTATATATATAAGAATATTTAAATTTTTTAAATCACTCAAAACGACATTCATCAGCCGTTGAAATGCCGCAGGAGAAGATTTTAATCCGAAAGGGCTCCTGGTCCACTGTAGTAATTTGTCGTGCGTGACAATGGCTGTTAAATGCTGTTGCTCCTCCGGGATTTTCTGTTGAAAAAACCCGCTGGTTAAATCTAATGTCGTAAAATATTTGGCGCCAGACAGCGAGTCTATAGTTTCACTGATATTAGGCAAGGGGTAGTTGTCACTTAAGATTTTTTTGTTGAGTCGGCGAAAATCGCACGCGAGCCGAAAAGAACCGTCAGCTTTTTTTACCAAAATAACGGGGGATGCGTAATTAGAATTTGACGGGACCAAAATATTTGCCTCCATTAAGGTATTGATTTGCTGATCCATTTCAGCACGAAGGTTGTATGGCACCCGATACGGACTACACTTAACCGGCACATTATCAGCTACTCTGATGTTGTGCCTCACCGTATCGCAACCGGGAAGATCGAGCACTGACGCTGCAAAAACATCTTTGTTTTTCTCTAAAAAGGTTTTAACTCGCGCTTTTAAGTTTTCATCCAAATGTTCAAGATTAAATTTTGTGCTCCATTCTAAATTAATTTGATCAACATCCCCAACTTCGGTAACTTCCACACAATGAGAGGTCTCCCCTAGGCTCTCGAAAATTGGTTCCATAAAGCCAACATGCGTATTTTTGTTGATATGTACAGGGGAGTCACTAACATTAATTATTTTAACTACTAACTCATTCATATTATTTGGGCAAACCACATTTCCAATTAAAGCAGCATCTGCTATCACTCTGCTTGAATACAAAAACACTAAGTCTGAAGAAAAATTATTAATACCCTGAGATTTTACATTTACAAACATTTCAGACCTAGTCGGGACAACATACTTGCTTTTAGCATAAATATTTACTGGTTTAAATAGAGTTTCACAAAAGTTTACAGATTCCAACTGATTTGCCATAAAATTTACTTCAAATTCCCCATTCCCCAATATTTTATTTTTAAAATCCATCTTAATACCATTTTTGATGAGCCAAGGGACACCCAAGATGATTTGAAAATTTGGCAACAAAGTGCCGTCACTAATAATGAAAGACTCCTCGAATGTCTTTTCACCCAAATTAAATTTTATATTGCACTTGTTCCTCAATGCTACCTCGCCCCCTAGCAAGGATCTCAATCCCACAGAACATGGTTGTTTATTTACACTAATCCCCTCTAAAGTATGTTCTGAGATCAAATTACAAGACGAACCCGAGTCAACCATAGCGAAGTAGTTATGCTGGTTAAAGTTAAATTCGATTATAGGAAGTTTTCCCTGAACCCCTTTTGACCAATTGCTAAAAGACACCTCCCTAGTATTGGGCAGTAAATTTTCATCAAGAGGGTCTCTCACCTCTGCCCTGCTCGGCGAGACCCCTATTAGTTTAAATACCCATTACTGTCATTTTGTTGCCCCCTATTTTCCTGCACTCCACCACTGTATCCACCTCTACCACTTGCCCTCCTATCCTCTCTGTTATTTCGCGGACGCCTGGGAAGTTGGCACTCCCTGCTATAATGCCCTTTGTAGCCGCAATTGTAACATGTGACCTCACTTTTACTTCGCAGGGTTGGTCTAATATTTTCTTGCGAAGGCCTGGACTGATTTTTTGACTCTAAATTTTGCACTTTAGTGCTAAGTTTCGAAATTTGGTCGGTGAGGTCCGCGATGATGTTTGTGAGGCTGCTTAGCTGCTGCGCTTGTGCCTCTGACGCAGTTTGCTGCGCGCAGGACTGAGCTGCACAAGCCAGCTCAAATTCTTGGGGTGAATGCTGAATCTGCACCGCTTTAAATGCCTTTTCCTCCGCCAAAGCGACCACCTCAAGTTCCTCGATAGTTACTGGCGCCCTGGCAACAACTCCGCGCCTAATTTCAGGTCTCAAATTATTCATCAGCATAGCCATTAACCACTCATTTTCGGTGTCAGTCCAACTAGTCTCAGGAATTTTCTGCGCCTTGACAATTTGACGAGCTTTACACCGCACACTCGCGATAAAATCGGCGACCGGCGTTTTGTCATCCTGCATGACATTCCAAAAAGACTTGAAAATTTCACCTATATCCTTTTTCTCCCCGAACCTGTCCTTCAAAAATTTTTCAAATTCAGCAAAAGTTTTGATTTTGTCCTGGTGTGTCTTAAACACCCGCAGGGCTGAACCAGCCAATCTCTGAGACGCGGCGAAGACATAGTCTTCCGGCTTCCAAAGTAAAAAGGTAGCAATCTCCTTAACTTTAGCCAAAAAATCATTTACACTAAAATTAGGGTCACCTCCCGTGAAAATTGGTATAAACGACAATTTATCTAAGAGAATTCCCCTTCTCTGGGACGTAACGATTTCGGTGTCCTGTGCAATAATTGCACCGACAAAACCTCTTGGGGCATTTGTATTAGTCGGCCCACCTGCCCCACCTTGATCTGTACTTTCCTCTACAACCATTTTTTTTTTTTTTTTTGACAACGAGAAGCAAAAAAAAATATTAACCTAAACCAAAATTACTAATACAGAGCAACTAGTAAAAGGAATGTTAGCTTTTTTTTTTTTTTTTTTTTTTTTTTTTTTAAAAACACCAAACTAATACCATAAAATTTATAAAAACACAATTGTTAGCTGTCATCAAATGTCTCTAATAATTAACTGCAGCTTAGCTTCCAATAAAAGTCCTAGCAATTGTATCTTTCACACAAGTATGTATAGGCCATACAAATTTAACAATAGCACATTATAAAGATGCTTAAAATCATGTATTATGATGTTTTCCTTTCTTTCTTAAATTTTTAACTTCTTAAATTATTAGTTAACTTATTATTAACTTATTAGCTTTAAATTTTTACAAATACATCGTATAGTGGTTTCTTTTTTTTTTTTTTTTTATTTAGTACAAAACGTTTACAAGTACTCATTAGTCAACCCGAAATACTTTACTTAGCATTTTAAGCCTAGTTACATTAAAAATCTCAGAACTGATTTCAACCTCCCACCAATAAAAAAAAAAACATTCCGAATAACATTCTACAGAAGAATTAACTGTTAATTCAGATTATCTCACTTTTTTTTTTTTTTCTAGGATCTAATGAGTACAAGAATCAAAAACCCAGCTCGAATGGAAACAATCATTTCCCATAAGAGAATTTACGCTTTCATTTCCTTTAGCTCCCCAAAGATTTATCTTGAATTATAAAAACAAATCCCAATATATTTTAAAAGTAAATTTAAATTAATCCAGTAGAAATGTTGGAGTATCTAAATAAAACATACAAATAAAATCAGCTTTCAAACTTAAAAATTTATTTAAAAGTATATTTTTGTTTTCACCTCACATTTCATAACATAGATTTTTGCTGCAAGTATTAATTTATTAAGATATTTATCACAATACAGAATCTATGTAGGTAACAAAACTCTTTACATCCCAAAAGGTGATAAGTAAAAAGGAAGTGTTAAATTTGTCCCAATAACATATTTATGAGAAAAAGGTAAAGTAAAAATTACAAAATAATACTTATCAGGCTGCCAGGAGTGGTCATACAATTTTTGGCTTCATGTCAGAACGCATTGCACATCTACCATCTTTATATTTCCTTACAACTCCTTCCATAAAGCGACATGGTTGTGCTCCGTCGGATAAAATGATTAGTTAAATTCTGTCGGATGGTCAATAGGAACCCTTTTTCGCCTACATCATCAAAACTCCATTTTTAGAATCTTCCGCTTCTCACATACGGCGGTATCAAATCGGTGAGTGATTATGAAAAGCACACAACACGCTCCGAGCCAGCTTTCTTAACAAACAGAAATACTTCCCGATTTTGTTGTCACCATATCTCTCTTTCCCAGAGTACGCATCAGTCCCGATTTCCGAAATTACTATACATCAGGCTGATAATGTGATGAGGAGAGACGAAGCGGGAGTCAACTCGAGCCACTCGAAAAGAAAAAGCATCATTCAATTATTATTTGAAGGCACCAAGGCACGAAAGGGTCCCTCAGCAAGACCACAAAATACAATACTCTCAACTCACAACAAAAGACCATATATATCTCTCCAACGAATCCACCGACAGCACGCCGCTTACCGATACAACGCAAACACTTGAAAAACAACGCTCGATCCAATCCAGAAGCGTTGCCACAAGACTCAGCTCAAAACAAAACTTTCATTTGCTACCAGTAACCGAAACTTTCACCCTGGTCCCTCCTAGTTAAAAATTTAATACGCCCACATTTAAAATATTTCTTAAACCAAAATTTTCACGCCCATACAGTCAGCTCGACCTTGCACGACCTACATTTCACCCCCCCCCCCCCAGGTAGACAGATATTTTAATCTCCGAGAGAATTTTTCCTCTTTCATTCCTCACTGCAACTGAGTCCCAAAAACAGCTGTGAGCAACATCTGTGACCGCCACACCCCCACGCTGACCTTCAGCGACGGAAGAAAGAACATTTCTCTCCGCTTGGAAACAAGAAAACACATATATTCTTCTCACGTTAGCAATGCATGAAAACAAGAGAGGGAACACACCTCCTTATTGCAAGAAAAATGCGAGGGGAAAAGCCTCCTTTTTTTGTTTGCTTACAATTCTCAAGAGAAAATATATATGAAGAATTTCTTGACCAAAAATACTTTTCAGAACTGAATATCTTCCTAACGTGCAATACATGTGATTACAAAGCGTTTTGAAACTAAATAAAATAAATATAGTTAAGAAAACCTATCTTTTTTTTTTTTCTTTTTTTTTTTACAGAATTGAGATTTTAATTATGAAATATTAAAAACGAACATGCAGTTATAATTCATTATAACACATGTTTACTCTTAAAAAAGATTATGTATAGACTAAATAATTTATGGGACGACAGAAAATAATTCCGAGTATGCACTGTAATCATCCAAATGATGTCAAATTAGTTTGAAAAATTATTGAGTTATAATTAATTAGGTTTATTCTTATTATTGGCGTTTATAATGACTGTGGCTACTTTTCCGAGATACATAAAGGAATTTCGTACTATTACGGTCTTAGTCGGTATTTCTTAAAAGTGTATTTTAACATGGCTACATCCCCATCAAATATAATGAAATTTTATTAGAATTTTAAAAGCATGTTTTCCTGTTGAAAAATTGTGGGCAGAGAATTGATAATTTGTTTAAAGGTTACGCCATATATTTCCGATATGCTATGTAATTATTTTTGTATGAAATTTGATAAATATGAAATTTGGTATTTATAAATTTCAGGGAAATAATACAAGACCATCTTTTATTAAGAATACATATTGTTTCGTACTTGGGGGTTCGTAAGGTGTCCGAGAATGAAAGGCGAAACTTGCAAAAATTCAGTGATTTATTCACAGAAAGTTCTAGAAATATACAGGTCTATAAACCAAGTATCAGCTTCAATTCAACCAGTAAATATAGCTTAAACAACAGCCGTTAACAGCAAAACAACATTACAAACTGTTTATCAATAACACATAAAGCAAGTCTCATTCAAAGAGGCTCAAAGCAAAGAAAGCATTTAACGAAACTGCCACAGATCTGAGATTGGTCGCCTTGGCTAAAAAAAATGCTCCTTTTATACTATTCTATGGAACACAGACTGTTCTGGAAAATTCTCGTATCTCATCAGCCACTGAGATTAGAGTTTCCATATTTGGTATATCCCTAATATAAGTATTTTCTCGCCAAGGTCGCCAACAAAAATCGCCAAGGAGGGAAACAGTCGTCAAATTCATTTCTTCTCTTATTGGAGCTTTTTAATGCGTTTTTAAAGGAAAATTAGGCTATTTTAATGCTAAAACGACTAAAAATGCACAAAATTAGCATATCATCGGCTTTTTAAGCCCCTTTGAAAGAATTTATACAAAAATAAATGCAATTATTTACAATTCCGTAACACTTTATATGATATACATATAGGTATAGAAAGAGAGATACAGCAGGGGGTTGAGGGGGCGGCAGCCCCCCTCAGACATGTATCTGTTTATGGTAATAAGTCGATCGAATCAATATATGCTATTATATAATAAGGAATAAACAAAAATGACCTATTGAATAATGTCTGATGCAAATAGGACGTTGAAGCTCCTGATTTGCAGATCCACTAGTTTACTATAAATGCTCATATCTCAGTAAATATTACTCATGTGAAATTGTATGTTTCAGAATAATATTTCTTTAATATTTTGTCAATTTTATTGCAAGTTTTGTTAAAGTTTATGGAAATCCGTTCTAGTTATAAGCAAAAAAATTTCAAAAAAAAAAAAAAATAATAATAATAATAATAATTTTTGAAAAAAAAAAAAAAAAAAAAAAAAAAAAAAATCTGCCTAAATAATTTTGCAATTCCTGCAACAAAACACAGAAATACTGTGCATAGTATGCGCAACAAGGTGTTAAAATTACAAGTCATTTCTAGGTTTTTATGATACAGGGTGATCCAAAGTATTTGCGCTTTTCTTCAATTCGGTGCTGTCCCCCTAACTGTACTCTGGACTAAATCGATAGTGGAAAATGTGTCTTTTTAAATGTTCTTTGTATAGCTGAAGTTTCAGGCCATTTTGCCTAGTATTTGTTTTAGAAAAAAAAATATCTAATAATTTTATCACCCACTGCATTATGTAATTAACATACATTATTAAGATGCTTAAAAGGATGTTTTATCTAGAAAAAAAAAAGTGTGTATATACTAAATAATTTATTTACAGGACCACACAAAAGAATTTCATTAACATTCTGTAATCATTCTAGTTTGTAATCATCTAGTCTGTAATCATTCTAGCGATTTTCATTTTGATTGTGGCCGTACACTGTATTGGATCTTATCAAGTGACCGTTGAACGCTCGATTTTGGTAATTATGTTATGAATTCGTCTAGATTTAATTTACATTTTCACATGTTGTTTTATAGTTTTGTCTGACATGTATGCGTAGGGACGCCACGTTTTTAGCATACGTCATGGTCGGCTCAAATGGGGACATTGATGGTAGTCCAAAACGGAGTCGTCCCTATTTTGGACGCCATGGAAGTACGATAAATTTGTAATTGTTATTTCGTTTTTAAAGTGTTTTAAAAGTGTACAAGTGCTTATTTATGTGTGTAATACATATGTGTTGAGGACGAATAAGAGACAAGAAAATGGCTCATACATCACCCAGGACGCTACGTGACAATTTACTTGGCCAGAAAACTTTTCGGAACTGCATTTTTAAAAGCAGCTACTGTGCTAAGAATGGATTAAAAAAAACAGGCATGTATCTCTTTAACAGAGATGTGTTCCCTGAACTTTTATTTGCCCCTTCAGAAACAACTGAAAAACCTGCTTACAACTCTTTAGAGCCTCAGTTAGCATCAAGGTGTGAAAACGTCACACCCCAACCTGCCACTTCATCATTTGGAATATCTTCAGATATAGAACCCCAAAAATGTGCAATTTTTAACACTTCGCCTAATAATGCCACTATCACAAGGAACTGAACGTTAGCAAAAAAAAAAAAGTGAATGACATGAGAGGAGGTAAAAGTGTCATACTAACTTTATCACCTTACAAAGCAGAATTGAAAGCTGTAGAACAGGAGAAAAATGCAAAGCAGAATAAACAGAAAAAAATTGGTCAAGAAACCCACCGATCCTGCTAAAAAAGAGAAGAAAATAAAAAAATTCAAGACCCAATATTATCATCTGATGAGGACACTTGTATTTTTTGTAATGAACTTTACATTGACTCGAAAGATAAAGAGGGGTAGATCCAATGTAGTAGCTGTCGAAGTTGGGCACATGAAGTCCGTTCAAGTGTTGAAAAATCGATGTCAATTTCATATGTGAGGTCTGTGTTTGATTATTTTTTGTGTCATTCTAGTAACTGTTGAAAAAGATAACAAAATACTTTACCTGCATCTTGATTTTGCCTTAACTTCACCTTTTCTTTGTAACCCAAGTTTTTCTAATAAAATTTCGCATTAGAACTTGAATTTACGTTATTTCTTATGAGTACCCCATTTTACCCAACCGGTTGTCCAAAACGGGGACTTTGCACATTTTTCAGAAAAATGTTTTTTCTGCCTATACTAATGATATTTTTTTTAATATAAATTTGCCATCCGATAGTCCAAGACATGTTCTAATTAGGAAATGCTTTGCCGAATTTTTCTTATTTATAGATTTTTTTTTTGCGGACAGAGATATGTTAACGTCCTCGTTTTGGACAACTTTCCCCTAATTCCAGCATTTTGTTTTCTACTTTAGTCTGTGTTAACCAGCCAAATTATGCGAGTTAAAACAACTAGATTTTTTTACAAATCTAAAACACAAAACAATACATACAGTACACCTAGTACTTTAATAGAATAGTAAATTGGGAAAGGATTTTTTATTTTTAGCTTTATACCTTTTTGGCTTATGGGGGGGGGGGATGTCTGAAAATGCCATTTTAGTCTTTTTTCTGACATTTCAGGGGACTGTAAAAACATTAAAGGGTTACATACCACACAATTATAATTATATTTCCTCATTAGTGTGATTCTAGAGGTTAATTTGCGTGATATTTCATTTTGTGGTTTTGTTCCCCAGAAGAGTTATTAAATTATCGAAATTGACAAAAAATTTCATGTTTGACCTTGAATTTTGACCTATTGTAATTATTTTAGTTATTAAGGTGAAGCAGTGTAACTAAGCATGTGCACCTTTATCTTATGCACTTTGATACTAATATTTAAATTTAACACTCATAAATTTAATTCAATGAGATTTGTGTCAAAATATAAAGGTCTAATAAGCCCATTTTTGATCAAGTGTAAAACCACAGGTAAATAATAGAGAAAAAATATAAATTGTTTTGAACATATCTCATAAGTGCCTATAAAGGACACAACTATCAAAAGAAACAAAAATGGTCGAGCAACATACCTCCTTGAATTTATATAGAATAATAATAAAAAAACGAGTCCCAAAAAATAGGAATAAAAAGTTATAAACACGTTGATCGACACGCGAAATCTTAATAAAATCCATTAAAATTCCTTAATGATATTATCCTATAACAAATAAAAACTAGTATGTTGTGTCCACCACAAGACTTTCTTCTATATTTTCCTATACAAATTCACTCAGTAACAATAAAAAAAATAAAAAATAAATAAAAAGATTTCTTTTCCACGTTTTTTTTTTTTTTTTTTTTTTTTTTTTTTCGTTAAAAGTAAAAAAAAAAAAAAAAAAAAAAAAGAGGTACTTCCCCCCCAAGGGGGGGGGGGAGCGATGCCCCCACATGCACAAAATTCTTTTCCTAATTAACTACTACTATTATCAATAATTCATATTAATTTTACAATGACAGGTTAAGAATAACTCTCATTATTATACGAAATTTTGTCCTATGCTGCCATGTTAAAAATTTAGAAAAAATACGATCACAGCGCCTCCTGCTGTGCGATTGATCCCCAAATCTAATCAGCACCAGTTTATTTAAGGGGCCAACTAAATACCAAGTTTGGTTAATTTTCGTAAAAAAAAAAAAAAAAAAAATTAAAAAAAAAATTACGAATTTTTTTTCGTAAAAAGTAAAAAAAATCGATAACTTTGTTTTAATTTATCACAGATTTCTAGTTCAACCATTCGTTTTAAAGGTATTGACGAGACCTTTCGAAAGATACCCATGTTGAAAATTTACTCCTCTCGAGGGGGGGACTTCGCACCCAGGGGGGTTGACGAGGCTCCTACACATACAAAAAAAAATTTCCCAGTTGACTATTTCTATTATAAATAATTCTTGCAAATTTTATAATGATTACTGTAAAATAATTCTCTTTATGCACATTTATACAAAATTTTGTCCTATATCACCATGTTAAAAATTTAGAAAAAGCGGGATGGCAACGACACCTGTAGGACAGTTTTTAGCAAAAGTTGATAGGCACTAATTCATGTCAAGGTGTAACTAAATGCCAATTTGTATGAAATTCTGTGCAGTAGTTCCTGAGATACAGTTGCCACAAAATTTTGTCACACACACATACACAGACAGACTGACAGACAGACAGACAGGCATTTTCTAAAAATGGTCATATCGTGTTCCACAGCTCTCAAAACGTGTAAATCCATCAAAAACCCGAGGTCGAAAATTTTTACGAATCCAATACTTTCTTCTATTGAATATAACCACCAATGGTTGACGCGACTTTATATCATATTTGACACTGTCAGCCACTGATGGCTGACATGGCGCTCAACGTGTTAATAAATCATAATATATTCTTTCAACTGAAATAAATTTATTTATTTAAAAAAGAAAATTTTTAACAAAGCATATATTGACAATATCTGTATTTATACTTAAGTTCAGCCAGATGATTATTTTCAAAATGAATAATTATAAGTTAAAAAAAAAAAAAACTTTTTATATACCATGTTTTAAATTTTCTGATGAATAATAGAGCTCTTATCAATGTGCATAAAATTTTTTAACTGACAATGTCAATTTTGTGAGATGCATAATTTAACTTTTTATATTTTTTTAACATTCACGTTTAATTAAATGTATTTATTTTTATGTCGAAAGAAAATGAACTCATAAATTTTTTTGGCAACAATTAAATTATAGCTAATATTTTAATGACTATTTTAACGCTATTAGGATGTTATTATTTTCATATTTTAAGTAATTAAAAGAAAACTAATAAAAAATTCGAAAATCGGACTTCGAAGTATTGTGTTGTTGTCACCGGTTTCTGAGCTACTGTGAAAGTTTCAAATGTCTAGCTAGTAGGGAAGTTAGTTAAAAATCGATTGCAAGATTTGTACCGAACAAACAAACAAAAAACAAACAAGAATAGAAGTTAATAAAAACATGGTCATAAGTGAAATCGTTTATTGTGAAAAAAGTTTTCTTGAGACATAAACTATGCTACTCAGGTAAAAAGTTAATAATTTAAATTGAATTTTAAATTTTATTTTAGTTGGGAGTCCTTGTTTTAAGCGTATCAATATTATTAGTTAGTAGATAGTATTTCAAAAGCATATAGCATTTTAAAAGCGCATTGCTATGAAAGTATGAAAAGTGAGCAAATTAAATACTAAAACTATACAAAAAAATTATAAAATATTTCAGAACATTTATTTATTTTTAAGAATCACTTGCATAAATATATTACACAAATTAAAAATATATATACATAAAACATTTTCTAAGTGTGGTGATTCTCCGCAGCAGAACGCAATGATGTTATATATTCAGTTGCTTTGTTTTAAAACCATTCCTTCACCAAATGATGACAGATGAGATCCTTGATGACTAATATAATGATGATAATTTTTACAGACAGAATGAAAAATATTAAACAAAGTCCTCGCCATTTACAGTTATTTATTTTTTTTTTTCCAAAAAAATTTTCGTTTTACAGCAATAAAAGACAGTTAGTTCTCTTTTTAAAGACAGCAGGAAAAACTTAACAGTTTTTTTTTTTTTTTTTTTTTTGTTGTTGTTGTTGTTGGATTCAGTTTTGATAATCCTTTAATTACTCAACAGTTTTTATCGTTCAGAAGCATTTACGGTGGACAATTCTTGGACCGGACTCGTCATACTCATGTTTGGAGATCCACATGTGCTGGAAGGATTCTAAAGAGGCCAAGATGGAACCACCGATCCATACGGAGTATTTCCTCTCGGGTGGAGCAATAATCTTGATCTTCATGGTACTAGGAGCTAAGGCAGTGATTTCTTTCTCCATACGGTAATTCAAATTCGAGTACATGGTGGTACCACCTGAAAAGTGTGAGGAAAAAAAAATTGAAAATTATTCTAAAAGCCGTTTGCTGAAATTTAGTTACAATATACACTAAAAAAAAAAAAAGAAAAGAAAGAAAGAAAAAAAAAAAAAAAAAAAAAAAAAAAGAAAGAAAGAAATACGCGCTTGGATATTTTCAGTTTCTTTTTCTGGAATCACCAATTTTATCTTGTAAAAAGTAAATTTTCAAACAGATTTTATTACGCCATCCTCTACATAGACTTTAGGATTGAACAGAGTGTTAAAAATAAAATGCAATTGTCAGGAAAATTGTAATTTTAGAAAGTATTTTAAAAATGGCAAGGGTAAGACAATTAACGACATCACAAAAAGTGTTAATTTTTGAATGAAAATCAAAAAATATTTTAATACGTGAGATGTCAAAATAGTAAAATGTTAACAAACATTGTTGAGATGTTTTTTTAGCAAGATTTTTTATTTATGTATGTATTTATTTATATTATTTATATTATTTAATTTATTTATTTATTATTTATTTATTATTATTATTATTATTATTATTATTATTATTATTATGCTGTTTAAACTGGAAATTTGGTTTTAGGCGGCCACGTTCCTTATCCAAGCGATATTACCGCATGTTAAAAAGCAGTTTAAAAAATCAATTCGAATCATTTTCATAACTTAGAAAAGATTTAAAAAAAAAAAGTGTATAGCAAAATAATTTCTTCAAAAACAGTGCCGAGACAATTAAACAAAGCAGGTTAAAAACCAGACAGTCAGCAATTATTAAGGAAATTAATTTAAAAAAATCAGACTTCAGTTAACCAAAATTTAAAAAAATATATATAAATTAATTAGAACTGGTTTTCTATGATGAATCAAGTTTAATTTATTTCGAGCTGATGAAAAAAGCTAGCATAACGACAAAAATGTGACCGACTTCATGAAAATTGCACTCTTAAAGCAGTGACATATTCTTCGTACGGAGGTGCTTAACTTTGCAAGGAGTCGGTCAAATTTTCATGCTCAGGGCATCAATTAACTCGACATAAAGCACGACCGTTTTAAAAGTGGCGCCTGACCGATTTTTTTTTTTTTTTTTTTTTTTTTTAAGGTAGCTCAGACTTTCTTGCAAACAGCATTTCAAGATGATAATGCACTTGCTAAAGGACGTCTGTGGCACGTTTATTTAATTCAAATTGTTAAAATTACTTATCCATTCCCATGAGAACCTATAATTCTGTAAGTAAACATATCTTTTTTTTTTTTTTTAGTTTAAGTTAAATCCCCCAAAGAATATCCTAGAATTTCTTCTTAAACCAGACCTGGAAATTGTCCTTAATCTCAATCCGCTCAAAAAAGTATAGTCTATAAAAAGACAGGGTGAGAGGGCAGGATTCGAAATTTGCAGCCTACAACCCTGCAAAAACTAGTAAAAAATATTTAAGATATTTAGTACAATGAAATTTTTGAGATTTATATTAAAACAAGGTATAATAATTTGCCATTGTGCATTAAAGCAGATTTCCATATAAAGGTGGAATTAACCTAATGTAGAATACTTATTTTTATTAAGTAATTGTTTAGATAAAACAAATAAATAGTTTTATTTCATATATTAAAATAGACTTGTTTAGTTCATATAATAAATCATAATAGAATACAAAGTATATGTTTATTATATTACGTTTTAAAAGAAAATTATATGTAGATTTTTAATAATTACTTCGTAGAGTGTAATAAAGCAGATTATTAAATCGCAAATGTACATAGGTATTATTTCATCTCTTTGGTATTATGCAGACGTGACAGTTTTATTTGTTGCAACCATTAGTTTTGAAGTTAATACAAATAAAGAAAGTATAAGTCAATTTTTCTACAGTGCGGATTTTTTCCCCCTTACTGTATATGTAATACATATATATATATAGTAACATGCTATTTATCGTCTAATTTATTTTGCAGGGGGAAAAAATTATTTTAGATGCCAAAAAAAAAAAATATATATATATATATATATACAAGAAAATGCTTTAGTATACTAATACAAGAAAAGACATTTCTTATGTATTTCATAAATTACTTTCATAAAATTTAAACGTTTAAAAGGAAAATAATTCAATTATCTTCAAACCATTAAAAATTTTATTTTTTCAGAACGTGCTTATTCGAGTTAAAAAGTACAGCGCTAATTTGTTTAGATCTGATAAAAAAGTAAAAATGATAAAGACTGTTTTGTAAACAAAACAAATAATAATAATAATAATAATAATAATAATGATAATAATTGTTTTTTTTTTTTTTTTTTTTTTTTTTTTTTTGTATAAATTCTTTCAAAGAGGCTTAATAAGTTGATAAAGTGCTAATTTTGTGCATTTCTAGTCGTTGTAGCGTTAAAATAGTCTTATTTTCCCTTAAAAACGCATTAAAAAGCCCCAATAAGGCAGGTAATGGATTTGGCGCCAAATTTGGCGATTTTTTCCTACATTGGCGATTTTTTCGGCGACCTTGGCGAGAAAATCCTTATTAGGGATATACTAAATATGGAAGCTCTAATCTCATTGGCTGATGAGATACGGAAATTTCCGGAACATTCCACACTTTTCTACAGGAGTGGATCGAGACAGCACATTTCCTCCTTTGAAATAGACATCTACATTTTTAATTGTTGCCTTTACTTGAATTTTTTCAACCATAATATAAAATATGCTTTCACTAGAAAAAAGTAAAAAAATTCGATATCGTTTGTAACGATACTGTATAATTTTTCTTTTCTTTTTCTTAAAAAAAAAAAAAAGATTTTGATGAAATTCTGGCAAAAGCACAATTTAGTTTAGGACGGAGGGCTATTAGTTTTTTTTTTTTTTTTCTTCCCAATTATAACATCGCTTTCAAATTATTCAATTATATTTTCGCTAAATTTTAGATTTCGATAAATGTCCAACTATCGAAAAATAATTTCGACAATTGTCCAACTATCGAAAACGACAACGCAAAAATCGCTGTCTGAGACTAATAGGCCCTCGGTCCTAAAAAAAAAAAAAAAAGGTACAAATATTAATGATTTAGATTCTTATATATATATATATAAATGAATGTTTGTCTGTATCTTGTTTATAAAATCGTAAACGGCTTGACCGATTTCGATCATTCTTTTTTTGTTTTTTTCCTTATAGGTCAGGGATAGTTTAGGAAAAAAAAAAAATGAATAAATCTTTAAAATTAATTAAAATATGAAAATAATAAACTTATCCGCGTTTGTAATGATCGATAGATGGCGCTCTCTGAACACTGCAGTTGTTAGTAAATATAACAGCCACGTGTAATTATTATTCTTTCTCCGCCATTTCATCATGGAAAGTCGATTGCATAATATGAGGATATGCAGTGGTGTGATAATTTCACCTTAGCCCACCAGAGGGCGAGCATTTCATTACAATCGCGGATTGACTTATATTGACTTAATCATAGAATAATAATAAGCCATTTAAATTTTTAATTGTTGCCAAAAAAAGTTTACGAGATATATTTGTTTATTGTTTTCAGCATAAAATGAAATATGCGTTCATGCGAAAAATAAGAAATTACTAAATGTTAAATTGGTCGATGAGAAAATGGCATATTATAATTTTAAAATAAAATAGTAATATTACAAATCTAACATATTTCTTCTGAATTTTATTTCACAGCATTTTTTTTTTATATACCTCAACTTCAGATTTTTTTTTTTTTTTTTTTTTAGTATGGCGGATGAAACACGCTTGGCATAAAAGTTAATTCAGCATTATGGTAAAGGTATTTTCTTATTGATAATTCTTGACAATTTTTTATAATTTTAATGCTGAAGTAATCGGACATTTTTCGCCAAGGAAAAGATAGAAAGAAATACGCAAGCGAAGTGATATCGTCACTGGCCGTTCGTGGATGCAAGAAAAATATTTCCTATGTTAAACGCCCATTGGATTTTTTGTAAAAAAATATTAAAAATCGAGGAAAAATATTTCCCGATTTTAATCCGCATATTTAGGTATAGATATGTATTAGTTATCATGTCCATGCATTAGATTAAGTTATTTTTGTTGTAAATTTGACAAAATTTGAATTTTTAATTTCAAAACTCTAGAAAAGAAAATGGTAAACTTCCGTATTCGATTGAAAACACAAACATTTAATTTAAAAGGATGATATTAACACAATAAATATCCAACTGATATACTGATTAAAAGGGAAATGATAAATATTGTATCATAATTTGAAGTCAAATTTGTTTTCAAATGTCTAAATAAAGTATCTGATATAAGATACTAATATGTTGTAGCGGAATAGATTTGATATCGGTCATCCTTGGTAGAAAAATAAAATATCGCCAAATTATTTGGCGAACATAATTTAATTCCTTTCAAAAATCATGGTTATTTTAACAACTTATTTTAAGACAGTAATGAATAATATGAAACAATATTTCGTACAATGCATATTACGAAAATATACATCTGGCATGTATATTTTCGTATTACATTTTTGATCACCAAATACAATAAGCGCCAAGAACGACAGAGTTTTGAAATTTAAAATTAAAATTTTGTCAATTTGACAGCAAAATAACTCAATCTAACACATGCACATGATAACTAATACATATGTGTACCCAAATATGGAGATTAAAATCGGGAAATAATTTTCTTCGATTTTTAATCATTTTTTACAAAAAATCCAATGGGCGATTGACATAGGAAATCATTTTCTTGCATCCACGGACGGTCAGTGACGTCACACTTCGCTTGCGTATAGGAACAATAATCGCATAAATTATATTTTGGTCTAAAACGGCAACAAAAATTTAAAAGTCGCCAAGGGCATTAAGGCTGTACCATGATCAAGTTTACATACTAATTTATTTATTTTTCTATATACCAACTACTATTAACTAAGCATGAAGTATATATAACCACAAAATAATAATTGTCTCATGCGATAGAAGTTGCCGATCATAGCATATTGTAATATTATATGCGGCTTGAAATTGCTGTCATTCTATGGTTGATTGATTAAATCAAATAAATATAGGAAATAACTTGAGAGCAAATATTATGTACATCGCATATAATGTTGTTCATATGTAACTGGGATTCAGATATAAAAAAACTACTTCAAACTTTTCGATACTGTCCGTATCGAAACTGTTATGTATGATAAGCAACCAAGTGGAAGCACACGGGTAAGTCATTGTCGCAGGCAATAGGGACAGGCACCGGAGATTGCAAGGACGAACAAGGCGCTGCCTAAGGCAGCGGAAACCCAAAGCAAGCTTTTGACCGATTTCAGTTTTTTTTTTTTTTTTTTTTTTTTCATAAAGCATATAGAAAAGAGTTTGCCAGCGAAGCGGGCAAAGCCGTCCAAAATTGTTTAAGAACTAAACTATTATTCAACAATTCGCCGGGAAATGAAAAAAAAAAAAAATCATTTATTTGTAAAAAATAATAATAATAAATTTGAAACTCATAAATATTATATGAATTTCACCACATAGTTAAAATTTTAATTAACCAGTCACCAAATTATTATTAGAACCAGACTAATATTGTGAAATAGTGAACTAAAATCATACAAAGAAAGGTTTCGAAATAAAATTCATAATTGACGACCCAGTTTTTATACTTCCACAACGCAGTACTGTTTTAGTACAGAATCCCTATGGACGAATTTTAAATTTTTATCGCCATGTTGGCGATAACTTTTTATTTATTTATTTTGGCATTTTATTTTGGCTTTCAATAAGTTACAAATTTTTTTTAGTGTACTTTATCAGACTCTGTTTTGCACAGCACCACAATGATAAGGTTTCATTTTATTACATATTATGATCAAACCGTCAGTTCCCACAAATACACATCAAAATTTCCACGTGAACGAAGTCGCGGGTAACAGCTAGTACATTATAAAAGAAACAGTTGCTATTTAATTTTAAAAAGCGATGTCATCTGTATTTAAGAACAAAATTAATATACGAAATTAAGGAAGAATTTTTTAGATTTAAAGCAATTCTTATATTTTAATTTGCATTTTAATATATTGAAATAATAATAATAAGTGATTTCAATTACTTTGCTTTTTTCCATTTTCTTTAAATAGACTACCCTTTGTATAATACAAAATTAAAGAACTGACGTACAATCGATATTAAAATTTAAAAACTTCTTCGCACATCATAGAATTAATGAAAGCCTTATCGGTTTCGAAAGGTCGGCCTTTCTTCTTCAGGTGGAAAACACGTGCTACTGGCTTGCAGGCAAAAGCAATATTGAAAGTACGGCAAAGCTCAAATGGGGAGGGGCGAAACAAACAAACAATAGGATGTAGCCTGCAAAACCAATCAGAGCAAATCACAACCCCCCCCCCCCCAAAAAAAAAAAAAAAAAAAAAAAAAAACAGGAAACAAGAGAATTACACACAAAATATGGAGAGAAGGGATTTTTTTAAAAATTCAGCATTTTTATTTTATTTTTATTTAGAAACCTTATATTTAATTTCAATTAAATAATTAATTTTATTTTATTCATTCATTTTATTTATTTATTTTTAAAAACGAATGAAAATTATTTAATCGAATTAAACAAATTTTTCCAAGATGTAGACAGCAAAGTGGCGATTTATCATCAACAATTTTATCGCGATTATGGAAGATAGCTAAATCTTCCTGTAAATCCAACTCGGAAACACGTTGACATGAAAGATAATTTTGACTAGTTGAAAATTAACACTGTAGTGAGATTCCAAACTACGCTTCGCAGTAGAAGACATTGATATTTCTTGTTTAACAACATACAGAGAATGTTCACGTAAATAGCATTCAAGATTTCTTTTCGTTTGACCTATGTAAGATAAATCGCAATTATTATAAAGGAGATAACAAATACCCCACCTATGAATCTGGAGAACACATCTGACCACAGTTTATCTGACTGCAATTTTAATTTTCAGCAAAAGTACCTTTTTCCAAAAGTACCTTTTATGCCAAATGCGTTACCGAATTGGATTTCCTAAAAAATTTAGCTATCTGTCTGAATCGCGATAAAACTGTTAACGAAAAATCAGATTCCACTTTGCTGTCTACAGCTTGAAAAAATTTGTTTAATTTGATTAAATAATTTTTCTTCATTTTGTAAAAATCTATTATATTCAAATACAAAGCACTTTCTTTAAGACAAAAATCGTACGATCTGAGCATGCACTGAAGGCTGTTCCTTACTTTAGACATAACCGGAGGCATTGCTTAAAACCAGTCCGAAGCGTTGAAGTACAGTCGGTAACAAAAGTGTCCGAACACTAGCAAAAATTCCTATGTAAAAAAAGTACACTTCATACGGAGCTGTTAAATAAATCCTTGTCGAATCATGTTCTCAGACTGACTAAGAACAGGATTCGACAAGGATATATTTAACAAAACCGTACGAAGTGTACTTTTTTTACATAGGAATTTTTTTCTACTGTTCGGACACTTTTGTTACCGACTGTAGGCTCTATGACTTTCATTAGAGACGCAGACGTTCGTGTCAAGGATTCATGTTTACATCTCGCTTTGTTAGTTACTGCAATTTCAGACTCTTTTCTTCGTTGTGTAAGTTATTTGTTTATTTAAAATATTCCCGGGCTAAAGTATATTTTAAGCTTCCCGTTACGTTTGGAGTACTTCATTAGTGCGCTACAGAACCAGATGTTATGAGCTTTGTGTTTACCCTTGCTTGTTTCCGTCATGTGTTGCGTCAATACGCTGTATGATTTCAAAATCATGAACATTCGTTTACTCCGTAAAAGTTTTATAAGTAGAAAGTATTTTATTTTCAAACTAGCAGGCTACGCCCTCTTCGCTGGTCACTATTTTTAAATGAATCACAATAATTAATGAATTCTCAAATTTGCATTAATTTTTATCATGTGATAAAAAAAAGAAAAAGAAAATTCTGATCGGGAAAAATGTCACACCGTGTCCTCACTGCCTTCGGCAGCGTAGATCCATACGCTGCGCGCGCGTATTCCTTCACCATCCTCATGATTTCTCAAAATTCCATGTTATTACTCATAAACTTTCATTCTTAAGAAAAGGAGTTAAAGAAAAATATCATTTAGCATCGGATAAAAACTCGCACCGGGACCCCAATGCCTTCGGCAGCGCACACGTGTGATATATGCGTGTACGTGCACGCATATTCTTTCTGAACTCAACCTTTTATTATTAAGAAAATTAAATAAAAAAAAAAATCTTTTATCATCGGGTAAAAACTCGCACCGGGTCCCATGCGCGCTGCGCGCGCACATGTTAAGGTATACGTGTGGTGCGCGCACACATTCCTTCTGAAATCAGACTTTTTTCTTAAGAAAAGAAAATTAAAAAAATCATTTCTCATCAGGTAAAAAGTCGGACCGGGTCCGAGTGTTCTACAGAAGTTTTCTAGTGTTTTTTAACGAAAAAGCTCGGAACGGCCCTCTTATGTGCATTTAGTATTCTAAATCGAATTCATCCAAGATAGAAAAAGAATCTGTAAATTCTGTTTTTATGCAAAAAACCGAAAGAACATCAAATTCTGAAGTCATAAAAAAGCTTGTGTTTCTTCGTTAAGAGAAAATTTTTGTTCCACATTGCTGACCATGTGCATATTTTAGGCAAAGACCGAAATTTATTCTATAATACAAAAATAGAAATATTCTCAGTCGATCTGAGAAAAAGAGAAAACAGTTCTCATTATTGCATTTTGAATATCCCCCCCCCCTCCCCTCTCTTTTCCGCCTACCCGTTTCGTTATTAGTGATATATTTATGTCTCTTCATAATATAAATTAATTGAATCTATTTCAACTCGCCAGAGAAAAGGTAATTGTTATTTTTTTTTTTTTTTCACTTTATTTGCTGAATCTATTAAAAAGAAAATGATATGTTTTATTCTTTACTAGCAGGCTGCTACGCCCGCTTCGCTGGTCGCTATTTTTAAATGAATCATGAAATTAATGAATTCTCAAAATTCCATTAATTTTTATCATGTGAAAAAAAAAAATCTCTGATCGGGAAAAATGTCGCACCGGGTTCCCACTGCCTTCGGCAGCGTCGACACGTGCGCGATGCTCACACACGATTGCATATATATGAGTTCTGCGCGCGCGTATTCCTTCACCACCCTTATGATTTCTCAAAATTCCATGTTATTACTCATAAACTTTTATTCTTAAGAAAAGGAATTTAAAAAAATAAAAAATAAAATAAAATAAAATCATTTCTGATCGGGTAAAATCTTATACCGGGTCCCCTCTGCCTTCGGCAGCGTAAACCCGTGCGCGCGCAGTGCGCAGGAATTCATATATACGCTCGCTGCGCGCGCGTATTCCCTAACCACCCTTCTGTCCCTCCTTAATTTTGCACTTTCGAAAATATCCTCATTCGAATCGTAGGCATCCAAAACCTATATATACCAATTTTAAACGATTTCAATCAATTTCTAATTTTTTGTCTCCCTTCAGACATCTTAAAACAAGTAAATCAGGTGAAATCTCGAATAATTGCGATTAGCGCCCTCTATTGGATAAATTTAATGTAGGTTATTCGATAATATAAAAGTACTTTAAAATATCTTTCGAATGATGTATTAAAAATAATTTAATCACATTTAGAATTTGAAATCTTGAAATTTTAAAATATTACAGCGCCATCTGGCAGTAGAAATTTCAGTGATCTACTCTTTGATTCCAAATCAACAAAGCTTTCAAATGATGTATTACTTATGAAATTATTTTAATTAGTAGCTAATATACAAAAGAAAACCTAATCAGGACACCTTAAAACGTGTAAATCAGGTGAAATCCCGAATTCCACTTTTCATAAAATAAAAATGAAATTATACTAATTAGAAGCTGAAATACAAAGATAATACAAACATTTTTTTAAAAGATTTGTGTCTGACTTATCTGTGGTTTTCTCCAAAACTTGCTTAATTCCGGGCTATATACCGTTAAAAATTATTAGTACGAAATGTGAGCGAAAATCTGAATTTGAAACTCTGTAAAACATAAAAGAATAAAAATTTTTTGGTTTTTCCGTAGTTTTCTCCGAAAGTTTCGTACAGAATTTGAACGACTTATATCATTTTATATACTGCCTGCAATAAAAATACTTTAAAATATCTTTTGAATGATGTATTATGTATCACAATAATGAATATCTTTGATATATTTTAGACTCAAAATGGCTAATCTATCAAGGGCGATTAACGATTTCTATTGAAATCCGTCTAAATTCCAAAACTGCTTTTTTACAACCGAATTCCTACAAAAAAGAAAAAAAAAAAAAAAAATCAATATTATTCTATTAAAAGTAACTTTTGGTGTCATTAACAGATGAAATAAAAATGAATTTAAATAAATATAATATGTCTATTTATTTTATTTTTAATGCTATACTTTAGATTTTTTAACTGCATACAGGTGAGCCATAATGACGGGCAATTTCGTCTGCTTTTGATCGATTTTAATTTGAAAAAAATTCAAAAACTGCTTTTTTTATTTCCAGTACTTTGTCACGTGGTCGAAAAACGAAAAGCAATTTTTCCCAACCGGAAGAATAGTCAGCCAGCGTGTCTAGCACCCGGCACTGAAGAATCTTTGATAAATGAAATAATTAAGTGTTCTGCCTGTTCCCAACTAAATTTCATACTTTAGTTAATTTTAAAATATCTAATTGCTGTAGAGATAAGCCACTTGCACTCTTAGATTCGGAAAAAAATCCCCTTTCATTTGGCACTAAATTCGTAACGATCGAACTGATATTTCTATTTTATTTTCCACTTTTTCTGATTTTAACTCCGTTAAAATATCTATTTTTATGCAATCGCGGTGAATTCTCAGTCATTGAGATCGCTTTTTGATTAGACATAGTTCTACATTTTAATTAAAATCTCCGGAACTAATTAAAATTTTACAGACAGACATCTTCTTTTATTATTATAGATATTCCCGGGCTAAAATATATTTTAAGCTTCCAGTTACGTTTGGAGTACTTCATTAGTGCGCTACAGAGTCAGATGTTATAAGCTTTGTGTTTACCTTTGCTTGTTTCCGTCAAGTGTTACGTCAATACGCTGTATGATGTCAAAATCATGAATATTCCGTAAAATTTTTATAACTAGAAAGTATTTTATTTTCAAATGAATATTTCTGGTAGGTTGATTGGGTTTAACGTCGCACTAGTACTACTGCGCTATATGAATATTTCTGATGTTTACATCAGTGTTATTTGTCTGTTGAATACAGTAGGAAATTAAGATGTATTTATATATTTTAAAAGGCATATTTTTGATGCATTTTGGGTTAATCCATTTAGTAATTTTGTTTACATATATGCGGACCGTACAAACGTGAGTAATGCTGGTTGCTTCAGTACAAAATTTTGTATATTTTTTTTTATTGCATGCATTTTAAAAAGGGGGCGTTTAGAGGTTTTTTTTTTTTTTTTTTTTTTTTTTCATGTACGCGAAGACGTGCGCAATACAGGTTGCTGCAGTACAAAATTTTGCATACTTTTGATCTTTCAAGAATTTTGAGATAGGGGTATATTAAATAGATCAAAATACTAATTATAATAGAAAACCTTTAAAATTTGCTATAATTATCAAGTTTCGGATGTATTTTATTGTTTTATTAAAAAGTACTATAAATAAAACATTAATATAAAATAATTTACTTTCTACAAATTAAAAAACTTAGAAAAATGCCTTCAAAGTATAATCTGCCCCAGAAAATGAGACCTCCAGTGTCGCTTCCATCACATCGAAGAATCGTATTGTTCTTGAAGTTTCGGTACGTTTTGGTCAAGAGTGTGCGGCAACAGTAGGATATATAATGTTTTATGCTTTGTTTATTACTTAAAATGTTATGAAATTACTCTATTCAATTGGGGTTTATAATCGTAAATAGTAAAGTATTAATTTTAATATAGTCAAAGGAGCGTTATCATCATTTACTAAAGGAATGCGCGCTTCAAATACATTTGGTGTCGTTGTTTTTCATTATCTGTAATTGGTTATAATACATAATTTTTCTTTCTTATTAGTTCCCCATCACTATACGTATGGGGAACTTAGGTAATCGTGAAAATTTTCGATCTCGGTTTTTTTTACTTTTCTACACGTTTTCAGGTGTGAGGAATCCAAAAATGACAAAATTTCTATGGTGTCTGTCTGTAGGGTGTCTGTTAGACTGTTAGTCTGTTAGTGGGTTAGTGGGTTAGTTTGGTAGTTTGTTAGTCTGTGTACACGATATCTCAAGAACAAATTGTCGCAGAGAGGTCAGATCAGTTTTAAAATATTACTTTCGACACTGGCAAGAACCCTATTCATTAGCAACATTCGAATTTAAAAACTTCCTATGTTATTAGAAATTTACGATTTTCTTAACATGGGAGAATAGGACAAAAATTCACTTAAACGTGCATTTAATGGAAACTTTTTACTGTAAAAATGTCAGACCAGTTTTAAAATATCACTTTTGATGCCGGAATGAACACCAGTAACTATAAATATGCTACTTTGAAAATTTCGCAAGTTATTGGAAATTTACGATTTTCTTAACATGGCATGGCAAAATTTCACATAAACGTCAATTTTGGGAGATATTTTCATCGTAAAGATGTCAGACTACTTTTGAAATATTATTTAGGACACTGGCATGAATATTAATGACTATGAATTTTTCAATATAAAGATTTCGTAAGTTATTGGAAATTTGCGAATTTCTTAACATGGCAGAATAGAGCAAATTTTCACATAAACGTCAATCTTGAGGGATATTTTCATCGTAAAGATGTCAAACCACTTTCGAAATATTATTTAGGATACTGGCATGAATATCATAGACTATGATTTTTCCAATTTAAAAAATTCGTAAGTTATTTGGAATTTACGATTTACTTAACATGTCAGAATAAGACAAAATTGAGCATAAACTTCCATTTTGAGGATCATAAATACATTAGACAACTTGAAAATTACATTTATGATATTTGCTTGAACATGATTGAATACAGATATTCTAATAGGAAAATTTCGTGATTTACGATTTTATCAACATAGCGAAATTGTAAATGTTTCATATAAATATGAATTTTGAAGATTATTGCATTGGAAATAGTTGCATGAAAACTAAAGAACGGAATTAACTCTGATAAAATAAATTAATAGATTGAATAAGATAAATATACCGAAGTCAATGGTGGATAGCTCATTAGGCGGGGATTTCATTCTGTCACTGTATCAAGCTTCGGTCAAATTCATTTCTTTTAACATGATTATAATATGTCTCGCACTAGAAATTTGTGAGAACATAAATATGATGGGGAACTGAGCTGAGTCCACCTATGCCAACTAGTTTAAACATTTGTTATTATTATCTAATTATTCCTTAATTATATGGCTTTTAATATGAGGGTTCTGTTATTTCTCCATCATACTATAGGTATGGGGAACTTAGGTAATCGTGAAAGTTTTCGACCTCGGTTTTTTATTTTATTACACGTTTTTAGGTGTGAGGAATCCGAAAATGACAAAATTTGTATGGTGTCCGTCTGCAGTGTGTCTGTTAGTTTGTTAGTCCATTAGTAAGTCCGTTAATAAGTTTATTAGTCTATGTACACGATATCACAAGAACAAATAGTCGCAGAGAATTCAGATCAGTTTTAAAATATCACTTTCGACACTGACAAGAGCACTATTCATTTGCAACATTCAAATTAAGAAACTTCGTAAGTTATTATAATTTACGATTTTCTTAACATAGGAGAATAGGGCAAAATTTCGCTTAAACGTCGATTAAGTAGAAAATTTTTACTGTAAAGATGTCAGGACAGTTTTAAAATATCAGTTTTGAATTCGAAATGAACATCATTAACTATAAACATGCTACTTTGAAAGTACCGCAAGTTATTTGGAATTTATGAATTTCTTAACATGGCAGAATACGGCAAAATTCACATAAACGTCAATCTTCAGGGATATTTTCATCGTAAAGATGTCAAACCACTTTCGAAATATTATTTAGGATACTGGCATGAATATCATAGACTATGATTTTTCCCATTTAAAAAATTCGTAAGTTATTTGGAATTTATTAATTACTTAACGTGTCAGAATAAGGCAAAATTGAGCATAAACTTCCATTTTGAGGATCATAAATACATTAGACAACTCAAAATCACATTTATGATATTTGTTTCAACATGATTGACTACAAGTATTCTAATAGGAAAATTTCGTAAGTTATTCGTAATTTAAGATTTTATCAACATAGCGAAACTGAAAAATTTTCGTATAAATAGGAATTTTGAGGATTATTGCATTGGAAATAGTAGCATGAAAACTAAACAACAGAACCCTGATAAAATAAATTAATAGATTAGAATTAGATAAATATATCGAAGAGAACCGTGGATAGCCTATTAGGCGGCGATTTCATTCTGTCACTGTGTCAAGCTTTGGTAAAATTCATTTCTTTTAATATGATTATAATATGTCTCGCACTAGAAATTTATGAGAACATAAATATGATGGGGAACTGAGCAGAGTCCACCTATGCTAATTAGTTTTACAGAAAATGTACGTGTTACTTATATTATTTGAACATAGCCTACTAAACTATATGCCTTCCGCGTGGCTCGGAACGGTAGACAGCGCCACCTGGTACAGATTGTGCGACTTTTTTATTCAACAGCCCCAAAAAATTTTTTAATGTGGGATTTAATATACATAAAAAGCGAATGGAATCGAAGAAACGTCAGTTATATGTATCATATATTACTTTAAAAATTTTTGGTGACAGTTGAATAAAAAAGAGCGGACTTTGTACTAGGTGGCGCTGTCTTCCGCTTGAACTGTTGCCAAGTTTCTGAGCCACGCAGAAGGCATCTAGTTTAGGAGGCTATGATTTGAAATATTCTGTTTTCATGTTTAAAAAAATTCATTTAACAGAATCTTATGCTTATACAATTGGGACAAATAATTGTATAAAACTTTTACTCCACCACAATTTCATATCAATGTTTGTTTGTTTTTTTTCAGAAATTCTAGTGTTAAATAAAGTGAAGATTACTCAAGAACATGAACCGCATCTACTATGCAGGACACATGTATATATTGTATATCTTGAAAGAATTAGAAAGACGTTTGCCATATAATAAACTAAACAGTAAGAGGTTATAAAAATAATATATTACAAGAACCTATTACCAAGGGTAGTATGGAACGAAGTAACCTATTACTGAAAAATAACTGCTTATCCCATTTCTACTATGCAGAGGCAATTGCAACTGTTTGCAACTGTTCACTTCCCCTCCGGAATATTAGGATTGGTTTGAAGACATGATATCATATTTGATCTGCCATGGAGGGGATCAAGAAGAGAGATGAACCCCCCCCCCCACTCCCTTTTAAAAAAAATCTATATCTATGATAAATTTGCTATGTATGCCACCTTGCAGATGTCCATTTACATGCATTTGCTGATTACTTGAAAGAAAATTGTCAGGCGTCCTGATTTCTCAGTCCAGTTTTAAGTCTTAGACTTCTTTTTCTTAAAAAACAGTTCTAAAGATGTTGTGCAAACTCGCCATTTTATTTAACTGCCTTTTCATTTAAGTATACTGCTGTCCATTAAAATTGCAACACTAAGAAGGAATGCGAATATCAGAATGATACTTATTGGGCACATACATTGTAGTGGGAAGAACAATTGATTAAATTTTCAGGAAATTTGGAATAATATGTATTGAGAAAACAGTACATATAGTAGCAACCTCTGTGAGCAACAGCAGCACTTACTCTCTGCCTAAGCATTGAATCGAACAGTGATTGGATGACATATTCGGGTACAACACTTCATGAAGCTTCACCAGGATGCCACAATTCATAAAGCGTAGTTACTGGTCAGTGGTGGCGGGCCACTCGCTTTTCAACGATTAAACGATCATTTCCATTGGTGCGGGAGTAGGAGAACGCGCTGGTCGGAGCAACGGTTGAACACATTTTGTATCAAGGAAGGTCCGTGCAATAAAGGCAACTTGCGGGCATGCATTATCCTGCTTAAATGTTGCGCTACGGAGACCTTGAATATAGGGCAGAGTGACGGGCCTTAACTCGTCAGAAATGTAATGACTGGTATTCAGAGTGGCGGGAATGAAAACAAGCGGTGATCTAGACGTGTATCCAATGGTACTGCATACCATCAATCCAGGTGATGACCCAGTATGCGTCAACCGAAATTTTGATTACCCTCAAAACTGCATCTCTGATATGAGCGCTTTTAATGTGTGATCAACGACGAACCTGGACGCGGGAATGGCGTGAAGTCTCCTTTCATATAAATCGCAATCCTGTTTAAAGTATCAAGATTGCCTTATCCGTATTTAAAAACATTGTGAATAATGCACATTGCCAGCTGGGATTCGACATGGTCACGCTGTCCATCACTTGCATATGGGGTCCCATTGGATACACGTCTTGATTTCTTCTTGTTAGCATTCCCGGCACTCTCAATAACGGCCATTAAATTTATGGAGAGCTAAGGCCCGCCCCTCTGCCCTGTATTCAAGGCCTCCGTAGCGCAACATTAAAGCAGGATATGCACGACAGAAAATTGTCTGTATCGCACGGACCTTCCTTGATACGAAATGTGTTGAACCGTTGCTTCGACCAGCGCGTTCTCCTGATCTCGCGCCATTGGAAATGATCGTTTAATTGTTGAAAAGCGAGTGGCCCGCCACCACTCACTAAGTAACTACGCTTTATAAACTGTGGCATCCCGGTGAAGCTTCATGAAGTGCTGTACCCGAATGTGTCATCCAATCGCAGTTCGATTCAATGCCTAGGCAGATAAGTGCTGTTTTTTATTCACAGAGGTCGCTGCTTTATGTACTGTTTTCTCAGTACATATTACTCCAAATTTCCTGAAATTTTAAACAATTGTTCTTCCTACTATAATGTGCGTGCCCAATAAATATCATTCTGATATTCGCAGGACTCGCTTTTCAACTATTAAACGATCATTTCCATTGGCGCGAGATCAGGAGAACGCGCTGGTCGGAGCAACGGTTCAACACATTTTGTATCAAGGAAGGTTCGTGCGATACAGACAACTTGCGGTCGTGCATTATCCTGCTTAAATATTGTGCTACGGAGGCCTTGAATATAGGGCAGAGGGGCGGGCCTTAGCTCACCAGAAGTTTAAGGGCTGTTATTGAGAGTGCTGGGAATGCTAACAAGAAGAAATCGAGACGTGTATCCAATGTGACCCCATATTATCACTGCAAGTAATGGACAGTGTGACCATGTCGAATCCCAGCTGGCAACGTGAAATTATTCACAATGCTGTTAAATACGGATAAGGCAATCTTGATACTGTAAACAGGATTGTGATTTATCTGAAAGGAAACTTCACGCCATTCCTGCGTCCAGGTTCGTCGTTGATCACACATTAAAAGCGCTCATATCAGTGATGCAGTTTTGAGGGTAATCAAAATTTTGGTTGCCGCATACTGGGTCATCACCTGGATGTGCGTGCCCAATAAATATCATTCCTTCTTGGTGTTGCAATTTTAATGGACAGCAGTGTATTAAACGTCTTTTCTTTTGTATTAGTTGGTTTCCTGTGTACAGATGCGTTTGTGAAGCTTCGGTAAAATGAATGGTGGTGCAGACATCAGTCTCTAAGGGCAACAAAAGGGTAATTTTCTTTATATCTGCTATATAAACCCAGTCTAGATGTATTTTTGTCTGCATTAATTAGTTAATGCAGAGAAATTGAATTTAGGTCAATTGAATATCTCTAAAATGGATTCTTTTTTTTTTTTTTTTCTTTTTTTTACTCGCTGTATAAAATTTCTTTCAGATATCTTTATGAGATATGTATTAGCTAGTAAGATTCATGTTTAGTTAGATCAATTTCTTCTTTTCTGACCACACTATCTCTAAAAAGAATTCACAGTTTGTGTAATAGAGGGTATAGGGACCCGTGTATTTGTTACATATTAGATTTTATTTAAAAATAAATATTTCAAAAATATTCAACTTATTTTTCTTCAATTGAATAACATAAAGAGATTGATTTATTTTTACTAAAAAAGGGACTGCTGCGAGGACTGCTATAGAGTGACAACACCACATAAAACAATACATCCATTTCCGCTCCATTTAAAGAGTTGGTTTCAAACAGTGAGATTCTTGGCTGATGTTCTAAAAGAGAATTTCAATTGCATTTTTAAATGTTATTAAACCGTCACGTTTTTATGGATACCAACTAGTAAATAAATAAATAAATAAAGTAAATGAGCAAAATAAAATAAAAATATTTATTTTTTAATAAATTATTTATTATAACATTTTTTGAGTTGTTTCTCTTGTTTCCTTATTTTGCTTGCGTTCTCTCTGATTATTTTTGCAGGCTGCTTCCCACTGGTTAGTTATTATGATGCCCCTCCTCCCTTTTTGTTTTTGCACTGCCATTAGTCTTGCTTTTGCCTCCATCGCAGCAGCACATGAAGAAAGCCACCTCCTTTCGAAACTTCTAGTGCTTCCATTAGTTTTATGGTGTGTGAAGAAGTTTTAAGTTTAATAATTTTTGTATGTTACAATTTTCTTGCATTAATGTCAAAAATGTAATTAACACGCCGAAATGACTGTATGACATTAACTACTAATAGAGCTTATTTTAAATACATCTTCCTAGTATGCTGTTTAAAATATAATGTTCTACGAGATAATTAAATTTTTAAATTTTTTAAAAATCATTTTTAACTTATTCTAATTATACGGAATTCTTTAAAAAATGTGATAAAAACCTTTTTCGTGAAACAGCTTTTCAAGATTTTCTTTGATGCAAATTATTTTACCTTTGCTTCTTCTCTTATAGCGGCAATTTTGTTACTATTACTTACAAACTTTGAATAAACACCATAAAATGCAATAAACTCGCAACAATTGTTTCGGGTCGAAAAAACACACGACACTTCATCAGGCGAATAAAGTAAGCACGAGTGCTGCAGTCAAAGCGGCAACGCACAAAATCGTTTAAGATGAAAAGAAAAACTATATAAAGTAGAAAGTAAATATAACAACTGGTGTTAGTAGAATTGTACAAGAAAACAAGAAAATAAATAAATGAGTGAGATTAACCATATAACAATCTAAGGATATTAAAAATTAAACGAAAATCTAAGTTACGTGAGTAATTTCCAAGCATCAGAGACCAGCAGTGAGTGAGACCAAATCTTCTATTGCTTCCCACTGCTGGTCTCAAGGTCATCGTTTTGATTTTTCCAAAACTAACATAATTTCATCTCCTGTCTGTTCCTCCCATTTGGATATTCATGAAGCATTTTACATATTTAAAAATTCGAAAAATCTTGTTAATGATATTTCTTCCACTCTATTCTTCTCTGATGTTTGGAAATTACTCACGTAACTTAGATTTTCGTTTAATTTTTAATATCCTTAGATTGTTATATGGTTAATCTCACTCATTTATTTATTTTCTTGTTTTCTTGTACAATTCTACTAACACCAGTTGTTATATTTACTTTCTACTTTATATAGTTTTTCTTTTCATCTTAAACGATTTTGTGCGTTGCCGCTTTGACTGCAGCACTCGTGCTTACTTTATTCGCCTGATGAAGGGTCGTGTGTTTTTTCGACCCGAAACAATTGTTGCGAGTTTATTGCATTTTATGGTGTTTATTCAAAGTTTGTAAGTAATAATTTTTACAACGCCAGTTTTGTGGTGCTTTTTTATTAAATTTTGTTTCTAGCATTTAGGAAACAGTTAAATTCAAATGTAACTTAATATAATTAATTGTGGCATTATTTGAAAAATCTTAAGGAAATGTAATTTGAGATTTGTCAAGAATCAAGATAAAACTAGCTGACTACGATTTGTAAGTTTCAAATTTATTGTAAGATTTAAATGCTGCTTACCAGAGAGTACAATGTTTGAGTAGAGATTGTTACGGATATCGTCATCGCATTTCATGATGGATTCGTAGGTAATCTCATGAATACCAAGATTTTTACCCAAGATATCTGATTGAAATAGAGCTTCTGGGCACCTGCACCTTTCGTCCTTAATGCTGATGACTTGTCCATCAGGCAACTCGTAGGATTTTTCAAGGGCAACGACCGTCTCTTGTTTGAAGTCCAGGGCAACATAGCAGAGCTTTTCCTTGATGTCACGAACAATTTCCATCTCAGCTGCAAAAGATAAAGATTTCGTGTATTAGTTAAAACATCTAAAACTTCTGGATGGCAGATTTAACATTCAATTATGTACGTTAAGGGGATGTTTCGCCTAACGTAGCCGATAACATAAATCTACATGTTGATCTAAGGGGAAATATGTTATACAAACTTGTTATTACCAAATTTATTTTTTAAAGTTCCATTTCACCCGTTTCAAAAATTCGCTACCGTTCAATTAAATCTCATTTTCCGAAAATTCATTTTTAATATTTCATTCTGAAGTTTTAAAGTGAGAGAAAAAAAAAACACTTAATTAATTTTTCATACTTTAGATCTGTAAAATGTACTTTAATCAAGTTTTAAAAAATTTGAAATACATTACCACTGGTGAGAAAAGTGTAACCACGGCCTCTGAGGAGTGTCATGAGGTAATCAGTAAGATCACGTCCGGCCAAGTCCAGGCGTAAGCAATTGTGAGGCAAAGCATAACCTTCATAGATGGGGACTGAGTGAGAAACACCATCACCAGAATCGAGCACAACACCATTGACCCTACCAGAAGTGTATAGGGACAAGACAGCCTAGGATGGAGTTTAACACTTTTTAGGCAAGTGTGAAACAAACACTCTCTATAAATTTTTGAAATAGTAGACTAGGTATTTTCTTAGTTTAGAGTTAGTAAATGTTACTACTTACCTGGATAGCAACATACATGGCTGGTGTGCCGTAGGTCTCAAACATGATTTGGGTGATCTTTTCTCTGTTGCCTTTTGGGTTGAGGGGAGCTTCAGTGAGCAAGACAGGGTGCTCTTCTGGGTCCACACCGAGCTCATTGTAGAAAATGTGATCCCAGATTTTCTCCATATCGTCCCAATTTGTGATGATACCATGTTCAATGGGGTATTTTAAGGTGAGAATAGCTCTTTTGCTCTGGGCTTCATCTCCTACGTAGCTGTCTTTTTGATCCGTACCCACCATGACACGCTAGGAATAAAACAATGGGACTTATTAAAAAACTAGGGGAAAATATTGTATAATGAAGGGCATAAAGTTAGAAGATTCAATATAAACCATAATCTGATGTTAATTCAAACTAATTTTTCCTTTACAATAAGAAAAAATATTTTTAAATTTTTGCAATATTATTCACTAAATGCCATTTAAATTCACCATTATCAAATAGTTTTGATTATAAAACTTTTAGGAGTTGGAGGGAGAAAAAATCCATTTAAAAAGTATCGAATAAAAAGGAGTACGTTAGTAAAATCAGTATTAACAAATATTTCTAATGTTTTTTCTCGTTTTAGGAAATGATATAATTTGATTTAAAAAAAATTAAAATAAAAAGCGAAAATTATTTTGCACTTAGTTATTAAATTAAACAGATTTTAATTTGCAAATAAATTTATAAAACATGGTTTTAGTAACCACTACATAAACTTAACTATTGCTATTTATTATTATTATTATTATTATTTTATGAAAAAAAGTAACATACATGAGTTTTAAATTTTTAACCTTTAACAATTTTTTGGTACGCATTTTCATCAACATGCGTTTTTATTTGAGCAGATGTTCTATTAATTTTTTTTGTTCTAATAAATAAAGAATATTTAATGTGAATTCTTTAGTAAGCTTTATTTTTAAGAATTTTATTAAATTATAATTAAATTATATTATTTTCTCCATAACGTCCCAATTTGTGATGATACAATTTTCAATCGGGTATTTTAAGGTGAGAATAGCTCTTCTTCTCTGAACATCATCTCCTACGTAGCTGTCTCTTTGACTGGTACATATCATAACTCTCTAGGGAGAAAGCAACGCAACATGTTAATGGAATTACGGAAAGTATTTTGCATTATAAATGACACAAAGTTAGAAGATGCAATATAAACTATAATCCGACGTTAATTTTAACTATTTTTTATTTATTTATTTTTTTTTTTTTTATATATATATAACAATAAAATTTATTTAAGAAATCTTACAATATTATGTACTATATGCCATATAAATTATCTAACAGTTTTAGTTATAATGATTTTCAAGGTTGAAAAAAAAAAAAAAAAAAAAAAAAAAATAGGGAATAAGAAAGAATACATTAGTAATATAAGTTTTAAAAAATATTTCTATAGAATTTTTTCGTTTAAGTAAATAATATAATTTGATGTTTTTTTTTTTTTTTTTTTTTTTTTAATTAAAAAAAATGTTTTATGCTTAGTCATTAATTAAACAGATTTTAATTAGTGAATAAACTTATAAAACAAAGATTTAATAACCACTACATAAAATTAACCCTTATTAATTATAGTATTACCGTTATATAAAAAAAAATAATATTCATGAGTTTTAAATGGTTAATATTTAATATTTTTTTTAACATGCATTTTGACTAACAAGCATTTGGGTTTGAATAAATGTTTTATAAGTTTTTATTTTTCGAACATTACATTTAAGGAAAGTATTGCAGTGATTGTTTGCAAAATGGATTTTATATCTCGCATAGCTTAAAAAAGAATGGCAATAGAATGCTGTAAATTTATATTTATATCTGACATGATCTCTAGTAATACACGTACGATTTTGATTTTGTCACAAACTCCCTTTTTAATAATATCTATGATTTTACACAATTTTTCGTGCTGTATGTGCATGACATGTGCATGTATGTGGATGATCATGATAGCGTCTAAACGCTTTATTCAAACGAGTTGAAAGATTGTATGTATGTTTGTCACTATAGCACAACCCCTACTGATTTTGGTAAATCTAACACTGATAAATTTTTTTTCCCTTTTTTTTTCAGAGACACAAAATAATACTCTATGTCATTATGGCTTATAGACTGAAATTATTTGAAATACGATAGTGTTTAAATGACTCAACTGATTAAACTAAAAAATTATATGCATGTTACACGTCACCGTCGCACGAACTGTATACATTTTTCTGAATGTTAGAACTTTTGTTTTTTACAGAGACACAATAAAAGTTTCCTTATCATTATGGCCTACTGATTGAAATTATTTAAATTCGGACAGTGACTAAATAAATGCCTTACGGCGGATGAGCTGAAAATTTATATCTGTATTATAGGTTACAGTTCTATGAACGATATGGATTTTCGTGAATCTGGCACTTTCGGGAATCTGACATAGTTCACGAATGGGAATAGTCTTTATCAATGTGAAATATTGGTTTAAATTATTTGAAGTGCCATAGCATTAAACCCCTTATTCGATTCATCTGATCGATTTCAGACTTTTCTTATTTTAATTCATACCTGAAATGTCAGTAGAGGCCAGCATGTTGAGGCTTAATCTTCCTACCCTGTTGAAAAAGTTTTAAGTTTTACCTGTATAGGTCGAATCGACCCACTTTGTATAGATTGAAATTAAGTCTTAAGAAAGAATTTCCATGAAGCTCATTTTACATCTACGTTTCGGACAACTGTCGCCATCTATTGACTATTACTGAAAATGAAGTCTACTCAAAAGACAAAATTGGTGTTTGAAGCATTTCTATGCATGTTAGTACACGTTTCTATGCACGTTTTACCTGTATGGATCGAATCGACCCACTTTGTATAGATTAAATTTAGGTCTTAAGAAAGAATTTCTATGGAGCTCATTTTACATCTATGTTTCCGACAACTATCGCCATCTATTGACTATTCCTGAAAATGAAGTCTATTCAAAAGAAAAAAATAGGTGTTTTAAGCATTTCTATGCATGTTAATAATGTGGGTCAAATCGACCCAGACAGGTAATATGTCACATATTTTTTTTGGGGTGGTTTAAAACAAAACAATGACTCTGAAAACATCATATATTAAACGAATGCATATTTTTGAGGCATACATAATGTTTGAACAATCAAAATTAAAATCTGTAGAAGATATCGAAAGATCTATTTTAAAAATGGGTCGAATCGACCCATACAGGGTAGAAAGGTTAAAACATTTTCGGGTTCTGTTTGTCTGCATATTTGTCTGTATGTGTGTACCTCGACAGCAGCCGCAAAAGTCTTACGACGCACTTGGAAATTAGCATGCATTAAACATAAAAACTATCTTATATATGAGACAAAACTTTAGTTAAAATACATTTAAATACAATTAAAATCTCGACGTTTCGAAACCCGTCCGGGTTTCCTCATCAGTAACACTACAACATAATTTGCAGGCATTACATAAATACACAAGGAATTTATAGAAGTACAGAATATTGAGGAGCCAGTGCGCATTCTTCATTGATAGTGTAGAGATGTGGCAACTCTCAAGGAAAATACGTGATTTATAATCAACATAACCAGAATTTAGAACTTTTATATTACCGAAGTCAGGAATATGATCGGTTTTTGTTAAATGGATTAAAATTTTAGAATTTTGGTTGCAATTTTTATATGACCGTCTGTGCCCCTGTAGTCTAATTCTTGCCGTACGGCCAGTTTCACCAATATAAAAATATTTAAAATTTTTACAAGGAAATAAATATATTACACCAGTTAGACCCAAAGAAGGCGTTACATCTTTAAAGTTAAAAACAAAGATTTTTAATTGTTTAATCGGCCGGAAAGCAGTATAAATATTATGTGGTTTAAGTAATTCAGAAATAAGTTCTGAAAGAAAACCAAAATCTGGCATAGAAATATAATTTTTATTATTAAATAGTGAATTTTTCGTTTGCATTGAAAGAGAGGGGGAAATTGTAGGAGGAAACGAAGCGGGGAAGTGGATAATTTTTTCCCGATAAATTCGTTTTAACCAATTACGAGGGTAATCGTTATTAACTAAATCCTGAAAAATTTTCTTAATTTTCAACTTAAAAAGTGTCTCATTACTGCATAACTGAAAAGCTTTACTGAGCAAAGTTCGAAAAACGGCAATTTTATGAGAATTAGGATTAGCAGAATGAAAAGTTAGATATTGACCCGTAAAAGTGGTCATACGATAAACAGGAGTTTAAAAAATATTAGGTGAATTCGAAGTGCGTTCAACAGGAACATCAAGAAAGAATAAACTATTATTAGGAGCTTTTTATATGAAATTGACTTTGTCATCGTGCCACACTAGTAAACAGTTAAAGTAAATATAAGCCGTTTCGTTGATGGCTCCGTGGCTCAGTTGGTTAGAGCGTCAACGTCAACGTCAACGATGTGCTTCGGAGTGCCTGCATTTGGTCGCAACCAATGCTTACCTCCAACGAAAAATGCGAAAAACATAAAAATAATTTTCCATAAAATAATTAAAAGCCAAATGGGTGAATTTAGAATTTTGATCTCTGAATAAATCTCCGCGTGAGCAGAGACCAATCAGAGCGAAGCACCAGGAGTTAGAAAAAAAAAAAAAAAAATAATAATAATAATAATAATAATAAAATAAATAATAAAATAAATAACTCCTTGAAAAAACCTAAGTGTAACAGTGTGACTGTTACGTGCGTTGACGAGACGGTCTGGACGGCGAAAAGGAATTAAGAGTTGAGCAGGGCGCCCCAAGGGGCACAGGAAATCGCTCGGAGTCCCGCAATTAATAAAACAAAAGGGGGCCATACATTTTTTTTTTTCCTATCGTAAGAGCGTCACGCTAATAAATCGTTGGTCGAGAGTTCGGTCCCCGGAAAGTCCGGTGTGATAATTAGTAGAAAAGGTGTCAATTGATAATAGAAAATTTTTCGTTGACTACACAATATCTCAAGAATTTTCGAAAAAGTTTTTTTTAAGAAGTTTTTTTTTTTTTTTCTTCTTCTTCTTTTCCAGATATTAGAAAACACAAAATATTTTACGTATTAAAAAAGCTCAAAATAAAAAGTTTCATGTACAAAATGCATAAATAAATATTTTTAGAAACTGTATATATATATATATTATGATTATTATATGAAGTTGAATTTGTCATCGCGTTTTCTGTCACGCTAAAAGTCAAGACACTTCCACTTAAAAAAAAAAAAAAAAAACTGTAAGCAATTCATTGTATATCTATCTCTTAATGGCTCAGTTGGTTAGAGCGTCATGTTAATTTTTCAAATAATTAATAGAAAATGTGTCAGTTGATAAAAGGAAATATTTTGTTGTGTACATAGTGTCCTAATAAATTTTTTACGAGTTTTTTTTAAATAGCTTTTTATCTAGTTACTAAAAAACACAAAATAAAAGTTTAAATAAAAATAAATAAATAAATAAATATTTTTTTTAGAATCTTTTTATTGAAATTGGATTTCGTTATCGAGTCTTCATGTCACACTAATAAATAAGGCACCTCAACTTTAAACTAAATGTCAGCAGTTCTTATAGTCGCTCGTTGGCTCAGTTGGTCGGAGCGTCAAGCTGCTAATACGATGGTGGGAAGTTCGTTTCCCGCAGGATCGATGTGTTACATTTTGCAGATAATTAATAGAAAATGTGTCAATGTTAAAAGAAAATTTTTCATTGTCTACACAATATTCTAGGAACTTTTGAATTTTTTTTTTTTTTTTTTTTTTTTTTTAAGATGCTTTTTTTTAGATAATAAAGCACATAAAATTTTTTAGATAAAAAGCACAAAATAAAAAGTTATATATATATATATATATTCTTTTAGAAGCTTTTTATTCAAATTGGATTTTTACCATCGTGTCTTTGTATCATTCTGAAAAAGAAGGCGCCTCCACATTAAAGTAAATTTAAAAAACCTTTTTCGTCGCTCGTTAGCTCATTTGGTTAGAGCCTCCTCGTGAGTTCGATCCTCGCCAGCCGAGGTGTTTCTTTTTTGGAAATAATTAATAGAAACGAGGTCAAATGATGTCAAAAAAAGAAAAATCTTTCATTGTCTACATAGCGTCATGAAGAATTTTGATAGTTTTTGAAAGAAATGATTTTTTAAATTTATTTTTATTTATTTATTTATTTATTTATTCATTTTATTATTTTTTTTTTCCTTGAGTTACTAAACGCACAAAATAAAAATTTCAGTAAAAATATAAATAAAGATAAAATTAAATAAATAAAAATAACACTGAAAGATTTTTATTAATGTGGAGTCCTAAAAAGACTAAAATAATCTAGTTGGCATAGGTGGACTCTGCTCAGTTCCCTTCATATTTTTGTTCACATAAATTTCTACTGCGAGACATTTTATAATCACGTTAAAAGAAATTAATTTGATCAAAGCTCGATACAGTGACAGGATGAAAATCCCCGCCTAATAGGCTATCCACAGTTTACTTCGATTTACTTCGATATATTTATCTTATTCTAATCTATTAATTTATTTTATCAGGGTCAATTCCGTTGTTTAGTTTTCATGCTACTATTTCCAATGCAATAATCCTCAAAATTAATATTTATATGAAAAATTTACAATTTCGCTATGTTGATAAAATCGTAAATTACGAATAATTTACGAAATTTTCCTATTAGAATATTTGTATTCAATCATGTTCAAACAAATATCATAAATGTAATTTTGAGTTGTCTAATGTATTTATGATCCTCAAAATGGAAGTTTATGCTCAATTTTGCCTTATTCTGACACGTTAAGTAATTCGTAAATTCCAAATAACTTACGAATTTTTTAAATTGGAAATATAGTATTAAATTTCAGGTAGGAGAAAGTCGTGTGAGTGACACACCAGATTATTTTTTAAATATTAAATATTTTATTAAACATGTTTACGATAAAACGCTTTCACTTTATTTATTTTTTCCAAAAATATAAAAGAAAAAACGTAATTTGAACTTAAAATTGAATTTAACTGCCTAATTTTTAGATGGAAATATATAATTTACTAGCTGGCTTTACCCGCTTCACTGAGCATTATAATTAAATGAGTTGTCAAAATCCCATATCATTATTTATAACCTAAATTCTCACTTTTTCGGTAGAATTTTTCGCACTCGCAACGTGAGGAATCCGGATCTCCACTGCCTTCGGCAGCAACTTAACCGCTTCTTACTTCCCTTCGCCAGCGGGAAAGTTCGAAGTTTTGCGAAATCCCACGAAAGTACATAATGCGTACACTTAATCAACATCCACAACACACTGAAATTCTTCATTCTTAGATAATTTAAAGCGAATTCAACCTGGAAAACATGTTTTGACACGTGTTTATTGCCCACCAAACCCGAAGGGGTAAGGGGACAATTTCGTAAAATCCCGTTACAATAAGTGTCGGATACATATAAACCATTTACGATCCAAATTTCATGATCGCAGATCCCATAGACTTTATGACAAACTTAGCCCTAAAATGGGGTCTCTGATTTGCTCCTTCGTAACGTCCCCCCCCCCAACCCCACCCCTAAAAAAATCGAAAATTCAGAAATTCGAAAAAAAAAAAAGTGTTTTGGAATTATTCTAAAGAAGACACATGGCTGTTCTGTCATGACACCTTGTACCTTTTTTAGTAGAGCTCTACTCAGAATTTCTAAAATTTTCCCTGAAAAACGAATTTTCCCCTCTCTCGTGTATGAAACGAAAATTCCAAAATCATACATAATTTTTTATTTATACTCAAGTCCAGTCTCCTCATGTGCAATTTCTTCACCAAGAAGTAATTTGGGGCCGAATTATGTTTACGAACGTCTTTTTTGCTTCTTGCCCCCCAGAGGGAAAGGGGGAAATTTCAATAAATCCCGTCACTTTAGGGGTCGGATACTCATAAAAATCCAAGTACCAAACTTTGTTACCTCAGCTCTCATAGATTTCTCAGGGCAAATTTAGCGCTAAAAGGAGTGTCTCGAATTTGCCCTTCGTAACACATAACCCCCCCCCCCCCAAAAAAAAAAAAAAAAAAAAAAAAAAATAGGCAGATCACAAAAAATCATAAACGTGCTTATGAAATATCCTGAAGAAATCTCGTGGTTGTTTTTAATATATTTGTAACATTATGGGCAGAGTTTTACACAAAAATCCAGAATTTGCGAAATTCCCCCCCCCCCCAAAAAAAATAAATTTCCCCTTGCCTTCCCAAGAAAATTCGAAATTTCCTAAATTGCAGATAATATTCTATTTGTACTAGTGTTTAGTCTCCCCTTGTGCAATTTCTTCACTGTGAAGTAATTTGGAGCTGAGTTATGCTTACAAAGATGTTTTTGATTTCTGTCCCTTTCAAGGGGGGGGGGATGTGGGTAATTTTGATAAATCCCGTTACTTTAAGTGTCGGATACATATAAACAATCCAAGCACTAAAATTCGTGACCGCAGCTCCCATAGATTTCTCAGGACAAATTTAGCGCTAAAAGTATTGTCTCAATTTAAAACCCCTCGTAACCCTCCCTCCCCCCCCCAAAAAAAAAAAATACGCAAACCACAAAAAAAAAAAAAAAAAAAAAAAAAAAAATGTGTTTTTCGAAATATCTCAAGGAAGTCGCATAGCCTTTTTTCAAGTCTTTGTTCTTTTTTTTTTTTTTTTTGTAGCGTTCTACTCAAAAATCAGGAATTTTCTATATGTCCCGCTAAAAATTTATTTCCCTTATCCCTTCCCTTAAAAATCGAAAATTTCTAAATCGAAGATAATGTATTTTTTGTATTTGTGTCTAGTCTCTCCATGTGCAATTTATTTATTGTGAAGTAATTAGGAGCCGAGTTATGCTTACAAACGTGTTTTTGCCTTTTTTCCCCCACGGGAGAAAGGGGCGTAATTTCGGAAAAGTTGAAAGACATAATTTTATGTTGGGTAATGACCTAAATTCCTGCTAAGCGACGTTGAATTCCGTCCAGCCGTTGTCAAGTGATGCCTGGACAAACGTGTTTTTATCTTTTGCCCTCCCAGGGGAAAACGCGGAGAAATTTCTGAAAAGTTTATAGATATAATTTTATGTTGGGTAAAGATCTAAGTTTCTGCCCAGCGCCGTTGAATTCCATCCAGCCATTGTCAAGTGATGCCCGGACAAACGTGTTTTTGTCTTCCCCCATGGGGGAACATGGGGGAATTTCTCAAAAAATGATCGATATAATTTTAAGTTGGGTAAAGATCTAAGTTTCTGCCAAGCACCGTTGAATTCCGTCCAGCCATTTTCAAGTGATGCCTGGACAAAAATAGCGGACAGACATGCGGACTCCATGACTCACACACACAGGCAAAATTTTCTGAAGTCATTTTAGGCTTTCATAGTGTGTGAAACTTGAAGATATCGCAAAATTTTTTGATTCTGATAAATTTACAGACAAAAGTCTGATTTTATTAACATAGATTCTTAAATCGCAAGAATGTTGTCTTTTTTTAACTGATGCTTCGACTCACGCAGGAATTCAGCGGACTCTGAAGGCAGTTACTACAGGAAGCTATGACCAAACGTTAAGTAAGGGTTCTAGCTTTTCATTGGTATTCATATGCTTGCATAATATTTGCTCTATCAAAATTTATAAGCCAAATTCAAAACTGTGGCTACAACCGGAGACTTCCCCCTAGACTCATGTATATAAAAACTACTTACGCTTTTAAAAATTACTATGTTTTCTGTATATACAGGGTGTTCCATAAGTCTTTTATAACTATGAATGAATTGATAAAACTGAACGCGGTTTGCAAAAAATCATTCTGGTGAAGGCGTATTTTTTTTTTTTTTTTTTTGGTAAAGAAAATGTTACAATTAAGCTACTTGTCGATAGAGGACGCTGTGCGTGTCCAGATCATTCATTTTCGTGAAAAACTGTACCTATTCGCATGCAAATGTTTACAGGCATATAAATCCTATTATATGTGTCCGTCGTCTCCACAAATTACAGTTTTCAAACGAGTTGTAACACTGCTAACTGCTGCTTCAGTCGGCGGTGATAACCTGAAGGAAAACATCTTCACCAATAACGCTTTATTCAAGATGTCAGCATCGCAATTAAAACTTCATACATGCACAAGTAGGAGGCAAAATTAGAAATAAACTGTTCTAATAGCAAAATTGTGCAATTTATAGGACTTTCATTTGCATATTTTTCTTTCATATCTGTGTGAAAATTTTAACTATTTGTGTAACTATCTCCGATAAAAATTTTAACTATATTTTTTCTTCCTCCCCCCCCCACCTCCCTCAAATAAATAAATAAATAAATAAAAATAAAAATCCCCTTCACGAGAAAGATTTTTTTTTCCCTGCAAACTACGTTCAATTCTATTAATTCATTCAATAGTTATGTATTTTTAAAATGTTTACGGACTTATGTGACACCCTGTATATAAGTTACATACCTTATGCCTGGGCCTTCCTACAATAGAAGGGAAGACAGCACTGGGGAAAGCAGCACCAGCGAATCCGGCCTTGCACATACCCGATCCATTGTCAACTACAAGAGCTGCAACTTCGTCGTCACACATGGTAATTTACCTGCAAAGAAAGAAAAATGGAAACCGGATAAAAAAAAATCTTTTGTATAAACAAACACACAAAAAGGACATAAAATTCTTAAATCTTTTTATTAATGCAAAAACCTTTATTAATATTTTTTGAATGATACATAATTTAAAGTATTAAACTTATAAACTGTATAAAAATAATATTAAAATTACGAAATTATTTCCCAATGAATTATTTTTTTTCCTTCATTCATTTCATTTAAATTTTAATCGTTTTTTAATCATATTGGTGTTTTTTGACCGATATGTCGATGCTTGATTATGGGAGAAATCAAATGCAGGTTTTAAAATTTAGTTACAAAAGTAACGGAAATTCACTTTAATAAAGAAGTATCTCTATTTTGAATGAACTTTTGGAATAATTGTATCAAAAAGCTAAGGGTTATCTAAATATAGAAATAATATCATTCTTAAAACTTACAGCAATGTAGAGTCAGTTATTTGATTTAAGCAGACTATCAAAATTTCGAAACGCGATTGTAAGAAATATATAAATGTTTTAACTTTCTTTTACCCATGTAATATATGGTAGAGAAAGTATTGTTTTTGGGTCAAATTTTTCAAAGTTAGTTTTTGTTATACTTAAACGCTTTGAGGTCCCCAATTCTGAAAATCATGTTTTTAGCTGTTGGTCTATGTGTGTGTGTGCGTCTGTTATCAGAATATCTCAAGAACAAATATTATCTGAAAGTCTAAAATTGGTATTCTAAATACGTATCACACAGAGATGCTACTCTAAACTTTTCGTATAGATCATGAAACTGGTTCATCTTACAGGGCCATCCAAAATAATTTAAATACATTATGTCTATGGGGGAAATTACAGGTAAATGTACTTTAAGAGCTATAAGATGCTTTAAACAAGACGGAATGAACAATTTTTGTGTATATACATAAAAGCATGTTTTGTGTAGATTATTATATGGAAATCATTTATTATTCGTTTACAAGCCTACCCCAAAAATTTTGATATATTGGTAGCTGTGCATGGAAATAGCTAGAGTTTTAATTCATTTTGTGTTAGATATTTTTCCATGTAAAACTAAATTACAAAACACAATATTTTTTAAAGTGCATATTTTTTATAAGAAATATACAGAACTATCCAAAACTGAGCCAAATGTTCTTTTCCATTGAATGTAATTGATCGAAGTCTTTGCTACTTTTTCGAATATCGACAAACAGTGCTCAGAAATGAAAATAAATTTTTCATATCCATACTGTAAACAAATTATTTTTTGTAGCTCCATTTTCAACTCTGATTTTTTACATCATACCACATTTTGAGGTACCTTGATTACGAAAGTCCAATTTTTACCGGATTATCTGCATCTATATCTGTCATCAGTATAACTTAAAAACAAATGCGGGAATCTCACATTTGGTATTTTGAACTTCATATTAGTATTCCACTTAAAATACTGATCAAGTGTATCAAGGCAAATTATAAACAGACTTATTATTTTTTTCCTTTAAATAAATATCGGCACTTCAATTAAACGAGAGATGAGGGGGTAGCCTCCCTCACACAAAGTTATACATCAAATAAATCAGTTTCTAAACTTTTTTTAGATTATTTTAAAAGTACATTGAACTTTATTACCTTACGCTATTCATCTTAAGACTTAACATACAATCTATCATTATAGTATTGAAATGCAGGCAAGATAAAGTCATGTGAGTGTCTTAAGGTCCCATGAGTCCAAAAATGGCGTTTTTGGCTATCGGTCAGTGTGTGTGTGTGTATGTATCCATGTACATATGTATGAGTATATGTATGTGTGTATGCGTAGAATCTACTGGCTATCATATCCCCGAAACTAATAAAGACAGAACTACAAAACTTCAGAATTGAAACAGGTTTGGTGCACAGATGGAATTTTTCAAATTTTGGTGGAAATTGAAAAACTGAAAGTGTCTGAATTTAAAAAAAAAAAAAAATCTCTAACGATTTTCTTCAAATTTGCTATATAAACACTCTATTACATGTTCTTTCGAATGACATAGTTAGTTAGTCAAAAAAAAAAGAAAAAAAATTGTAGGCATCATGTATAGGTAGCTCAATTTCAAATCTCACAAGCGCGTTTCTTTAAATACAGCTGTACGGATTTTTTTCACACTCACCAAATTAAATGTCTTTTAAATATCCTTTTGCATGTAATTATTGTTTTCTGGTCAATAACTGAGTTTTGGTAAAAGTTGATATCTCGAAAACGGCTCTAACGATTTTCTTGAAGATTGTTATATAAATTCATGCCATTTTCATGTATTACGTGGTTATTAGAGAAAATTTAACAGCCATCCTGCTTAGGTAGATCAGTTTTAGGTCTCGGAAATTGGTATTTCAAAAAATAACTCTATTTTTTTTTTTTTTTTTTTTTTTTTTTGTATTTTTTACCTCGTTATATGCAAGCGTCGTTTTATATATATTTACATGCGTATAAAGTTTCTCTTACCGGAAAATTTTTAGTTTTCTACTTCTTTAGATCATTTTTATGTCTTCTGATCACATTATCAAAAAAAAAAAAAAAAAAAAAAAAAAAAAAAAATGCATATAATATGTGTAATAGTGGGTAACGTAAGTCGTGTGGTTGTTTCACATCAGTTTTTTTTTTTTTTTTTTTAATAGATTCATTTGAAGTCGAAACCTTTTTTCTGTTTTCAATTTATTATATTTATTGTAATAAAGTAAAATAGTAATAAGTAAAATAGTAAGTAGTTTAAGTAAAATAGTAATGAAGTAGAAAAAATTAAGTATAATAAATTTAAAATTTAACACTTTTTTTTAACAGTTATGTTTATGTATAATTTGTATAGCATAGCAGCTTCGTATTTTTCATTTTTACATCTACACTGATAGAAAAAAAATCCCAACACCAAGAAAAAATTATTGTACAGTAATGAAATTTCAGAAATACGTTTGTCTAGGTAACATATTTAATTGATTAAAGTTTGAAGATCACAGGTAGAGCCATTGGCGAGAAGAGCCATTTCAAATGTGAAATATTGGTACATTAGTAACCAGTGTAACCACCAGAATTTTGAATGCAAGCATGCAAACGTGCATGCATTATGTCGTACAGGTGTCGGATATCAGTTTGTGGGATGGAGTTCCATGCCTGTTGCACTTGGGCGGTCAATGCAGGGACGGTTAATGCTGGTTGTGGATGACGCTGGAGTTGTCGTCCAATGATGTCCCATACGTGCTCGATTGGCGAAAGATCTGGTGATCTAGCAGGCCAAGGCAACATGTCGACACTCTGTATAGCATGTTGGGTTATAACAGCGGTATGAGGGCGAGCGTTATCCTGTTGGAAAACACCCCCTTGAATGCTGTTCATGAATGGCAGCACAACAGGTTATATCACTAGACTGACGTACAAATTTGCAGTCAGGGTGCGTGGGATAACCACGAGAGTGCTCCTGCTGTCATACGAAAATGCTCCCCAAACCATAACTCCAGGAGTAGGCCCTGTGTGTCTAGGCCGCAGACAGGTCGCTAGCAGGCGTTCACCTGGCCTCCTTCTAACCAACACACGGCTATCACTGCGACCAAGGCAGAACCAGCTTTCATCAGAAAATACAACAGATCTCTACTCCGTCCTCCAATGAGCTCTAGCTTGACACCACTCACGTCGCAAACGGCAGTGGTTTGGAGTCAGTGGAATGCACGCTACAGGGCGTCTGGCTCGGAGCTGTCCTTGAAGTAACCGATTTGTAACAGTTCGTTGTGTCACTGTGGTGCCAACTGCAGCTCGAATTTCAGCTGCAGACGCAGTACGATTAGCCACAGCCATACGCCGAACACGGCGGTCTTCCCTCTCAGTAGTGCCACGTGGCCGCCCGGAACCCGGTCTTCTTGAGGCAGTACCTTCCCTTGACCACTGCTGCCAACACTCATGCACAGTGGATACATTCCTGCCAAGTCGTTCTGCAATATCGCGGAAAGAAAATCCACCTTCTCGTAGCCCTACTACACGACCTCGTTCAAACTCAGTGAGCTGTTGATAATGGCTTCTTCGTCTTCTTAGAGGCATCCTTGACTAACATAACCCACTACGTCAAATCTCAACTGTAAATAACTATCACGAACCTTACAACGCTTATTTAAAGCAAACCTCATTTGCATATTCATAGTGTCGCTACTAGCGCCACACTTATGCGCGTAGCTCAAAATTTGAATCGACGTCATCTTTCAGATGTATAAACACGCCTACCAAATTTCGTTTATCTAGCACAGCTCCTTCCTGGTGTTGGGATTTTTTTTTCCATCAGTGTATTACCCTAATACCGTAGGTAATGGGAGTATTGTATTCGGTCCAAAAATTCGATACGAAGTTTTCACCGGATTTACGCGTTTTAAGGCCTCCTGAGTAAAAAAAAAAAAAAAAAAAAAAAAAAAAAAAGTTTTTGGCAATTGGTCAGTGTGTGTGTATGTATGTTTCGAATCTTCTTCCTATCATATATCCGAAACTACTAAAGATAGAACTACGAAACTTCACAATTGATATAGGCCTGGTGTACAGCTAAATCTTCCATATTTTGGTCAAAATTGAAAAAGTGGAAGTGGATCACTGGAAACTGGTAATGTGGCTGTAAGTCCGTATCTCATAAACGGCTTTAATGATTTTCTTCAAAGCTGCTATATAAACTCTATTAGATGCCCGTTTGAATGATATGGTTGGTTAGTTCTGGAAAATAGGTAGGTCTTCTGTATAAATAGCTTAATTTTAGGTCTCGCAAGTGCGTTCCTTTGAAAACGGCTGTATGGATTGTTTTCAAGCTCGCCATATTAACTCCTTCTTAACTATCATTCTGTATGTAATTGTTGTTTTCCGGTCAATAATTGAATATACAAAGTTTTGGTAATCTGTTATTTCCAAAAAGGCTCTAACAATTTTCTTGAATATTGTTTCATTAATCCATTTTAGATACCCTTTCTCGTGTATTACGTGGTTATTACAGGAATATTAACGGTTATCCTGATGAGGTAGTTCAGTTTTAGATCTCGGATATTGGTATTTAAAAAAATAACTCTACCTTTTGTTTTCTTTTTTTCCTTAATTTTTTTCTCACTATGTAAACTCTGTTTTATATGTCTTTATACGTATTTTTTCCTTATTTTTTTAACTCGCTATGTAAACTCTGTTTTATATGTCTTCATACGTGTATCAAGTTTCTCTTACTGGAAAATTCCAAAAAAAGAAAAAAAGCATATTATATCTCCATATGGTCTAGTGCCAAGCACAGGATCGTAGCTGAGATCAAAGACTTGGTAAAACAAAAAGAGGTCATTTATGCATTGGCTAAAAGCACATGTCGGACATCAATTTAATGAAATGGCAGATAAATCTGCCAATACCGCTGTATAAAGAGACATCGTAGACATAGTGGTGAAGCACAGCAAATCACATGTCAGAAGGGTAGCATGTCGCAAAATGTTGAATGATTGGAGGACATGGCCCATTTGGTCCTCACCAGCACCGCTTCTTCAAGAAGAATCCCGCATGTATTTGTGGGACAAGAACCATCTCAGTCAGACACGTGTTGTATGAGTGTCAATGAGGAAGAAGTATTTCCCCTGAGACTTCCAGTCTTGAACCCGTCGGGATCTGTGGCTGGACTACTATTGTAGGAAGGGGATCGCGATAATCATGTCCGATCTTCTGAACTGGGTATTAGACCCGCATGGTGGTGAGGCCAGAATGTCGAAGGTCCTGATCTCAATCCTCAACCTCTTAGGAGGACTCCAAGAAGGCAGGGAGCTTCGGCTTCCACACCAACTGCCAAAAGAGTTAAGTTGGAACCCATATTTGGCAATTAAGTGTCGAATGGAGTTTTTACCTCACCCGCTCGAGGGATTTTCCCCGCTGATAACAAACAGTCAATACTTGGTACTATTTTACATCTCGTGGACCTGCGCTTCGAAGATTGTTGTAGTAGTCTAGAACGGATGGGATGAAGTCTGTCAATTTGACTGGTGGTGCATGACGGTTCAGGCAAGTTACCTCTACTAACAACCTGGTGCCCATGCGGGGGGGGGGGGAGATCCCAAGCAACAGGGGCATATCCTGGTGTCCTGAGTGGGGCTTGTCGCACGTTAGTGGAGGCCAGCTTATAAAAAGGAGAAGCGAGTGTAGATCTGCCTAGTTGACGCAGTTGGCGCGAATCGGCTAGTGTGGTGAACGCCGTTGGGAGCGCGGCTGAATGGCGTCCTCAGAAGGTAAACTGCCCCTTCTGGCCGCCAAACTTAGGAACTGCCAGGACCTGAGGCAGTTGGACCTGAAGTTGACTAGCCCTATAAGTTGATCCAAAGGGATGGCAAAGGCTTCGTAATTCTGATTGAAATCCATATCTGGGTTGGCACTTGCTGGCGTGTGGCAGGTTATGTGCTGTTGTAGTGATTAAGGCTTCCCATTTCGGGGACCACAAATTGTGGTCCGTATGGACTCCATCGAGCCTGGGTCGGTTGATGGTGCAGCGCAAACGCCAGTTCCGTATTATATCTCCAAAAAATGCATATAATACGTGTAATAGTGGATAATGTAAATCGTGTGGTTGTTTCACACCAGATTTCCTTTTATATAATACCTTTAAAAGAGAAATTTTTTTCTTTACTTTACTTTTTATTTTTTGTAGTATTTATCAGAAAAAATGGTAGTATATATTAGAAATGATTAAACTGATAAAAATTTATTTGTTTTTCATGTATTTAATTCATTTTAAAAGAAAAACTATTTTTCATTTTATTTTGTTATATTGATCGGAATCAAATCGCAGTATAGTCTAAGTAGTGGGGGCTGTGAAATACATGGCTCAGAAACTAAAATATTTAATAGATGCTGATGTACAGCCATCTTTAATATCATAGTTCTTAAATAATAGCAGATCCGCCTGTCATCGATAAATATCCAAATTGAAGTGCATGAGAAAGGCATTTCTGAAGGCAACGGGTACCCGAAACAAGGTTTAGAGTGATTTATATGTAATTTTTTTTTTTTCTTTATGTGATGTAAAAAATAAATACTGATCCAATTTATTTGAAAATTCATTTAAATATAGTTTCCAGCGAAGCGGACGTAGCCTGCTACTCTATATAGACTGTGAACGTAAATGTCTTAAATTCAGTTTTAAAAGTGTCTTAAACGGATTGTCATTTTTTAAGCGAAAAAAAAGATGTCTTACTTTTTAAGGCACCTTTTTACAACTGAAATTAAGACATTGCAAATGACTTAAAATACCGCCATTCGGGAATCAAATTTACATTAGTCGTGGAATAGGAAACCATGCATCGGAGGTCCAATCACGCACCAACACACCCACCAAGGACTCTTTTTATAATTATATGTAAGTCAATATTAGGGAAACGCAAGTAGTTTTATGTTATAATACGTATTTTTTGCTACAAAACTATTGATAATATAATATCTAACAGTTAATATACATTATTATATTAAATTTCATATATAGAGGTTTAGAATTTTTAAAAAATGCATATCAAATATGTGAAAAACTATCCTTATCCAGCCCTCTATATTTTTGGATAATGATATCTTCCTTTAAACTGATATTTAAAAGAAAACAAATTATGAACATGAATACCCGAATTTTTTTTTTTTTTTTTGTTTTACGCTTAAGCGCAAGTAAATATGTGGAAGAAAACAGTTTTTAAATCGAAATTAATAATAATAAATTAAAAACAGTGACGCACAAGTTATCCAAGATTAGCTTTCTTCGCAATGAGTTACTTGCTTTCATCTTAATACTTTTTCTGTAAATATGGAAAAACTTTAAATACATATATATATATTTAACCGAATGATTTTCACGTTATATGTTGCTTTATGAGTTATATTAAACATAATTCCATGCAAATGTATACATATCTAGAGTAATATTCCTTGAAAATTTAATTTCATAAACTGATATAGCTTAAACTTAAAAGGTTAATATGTAAAATGATATTATATTTATTGAATGTGGAAAGAAGTTAAAATAGGATAAGTATGTTGCTTAAAGTAGATTTCATACAAGAAAAATTTGCCAAGAAATGCAAGTGTCTGAATTTCCAACATGGCCGAACACTTAGAAGCGTTTGCTGTCTGAAATTTCTCATAGTTATGTGTTTTAGACATTTTTTGTATCGAATTGCTATTTCAGACACATTTCTGTCTTAAATTATGATATCTATGATGTCTAAGGTGTGTATTAAGACATTTACATATCTTAAGTGATTTTTCAGTTGCTTTCATGTTAGGGCACCTTTATTTGCAGTGTAAATAAAGAAAAGTCTATGTCCCTGTGTGTGTCTGTCTGCGCACTGGTGCTTACATTACTTATCGCAGAGCTACAAAATTTGGCAGATGGATACCTGGGACACTGTAGGTGTGCACCTCATGGACAATTTTTCTAATTTCTAATTTGAACTTTTTTAATTAATTTTTTTTTTCAATTTTAAATATTGTCTTTTATGTTTCATTATTCATGAATTTACCAACGGCTATAACGAAATTTATTTTATATTTAATACTAGCAGGCTACGCCCGCTTCGCTGGTCACTATATTTAAATGAATTTTCAAAAGAATTGGATCAGTATTTATTTTTTACATCACATTACAAATAAAAACTTTAAAAAAAAAAAAGAAAAAGAAAAAGAAAAGAAATTGCTTTAGATCTCGCTTCTTCGGGTACCCGTTGCCTAAGGCAGCTCTTTTTTCTGCCCGTACTGCATCGAGTCCAGTTTCCCACTGTCTACAGAAAGGTCTTTCTCGGGCACTTCAATCTGGATATTTACCGACGACTTGTGGATTTTCTGTTACTTAAGAACTACTATTTTAAAGATGACTGTATCTCAGCATCTATTATATATTTTAGTTTTTGAATCATGTGTTTTATAGTCCCCGTTATTTACACTATATTACGATTTGATTCCGAACAGTGCAATAAAATAAAATAAAAAAGTAGATTTTCTTTTAAAAGGAATTAAATACATGAAAAGCGAATTTTAATCAGTTTATCCTTTCTACTATAAACTACCATTTTTTTCACCCAATAAATATTATAAATAATAATAATAAAGAAAAAAAAAAAAAAGATTTTAAAGGAATTAATTAAAAAATGAAAAATAAAAAGTTGCTATAGTGTAAAATTTATACATAAACGTAACAATTTATTTCTATTGCATTACCATTTGATTTTCAATAAATATAACAATAATAATGATAAAGAAAAAAAGAAAAAAAAAAGAAAATCGCCTTCAAATGAATGCATTAAATAAAAAATGAATTGCATAATAGCCGTTGCTAAGATACGCAGACGATTACAACCGGAGAATAAATTCATGAAAAATGAAACATTAAAGCCAATATTTAAAATCGAAAAAACATTAATTTAAAAAGTTCAAATTCGAAATTCGAAAGAATCTCGATGAGGTGCCCACCTGCGGGGTCCCAGGTACCTACATGCCAAATTTGGAAGCTCTGCGATCAGTAGTGTGAGCACCAGAGCGCAGACAGACACACACACACACACAGACAGATACACACACAGACACACACACAGACACTTCTCTTTATTTATATAGATATCGATTTGAAGGTGAAATCTTTTTTTCTTTTTTTTTAAATTTATTATATTTATTGCAAATCAAATGGAAATGAAATAGAAATAAATTGTTACGTTCAGGTATAATTTTTATAGTATAACAACGTTTTATTTTTCATTTTAAATTAATTCCTTTAAAATAAAAATCCTTATTTTCTTCTTTTTTTTCTTCTTTTTTCTTTTTTTTTTTTTTTTAATTTTATAATATTTATTGGGGACAAAATGGTAATATATAAATAGAAAGGGTAAAACTGATTAATTTGTTTTCCATGTATTTCATTCCTTTTAACCTTTTGAGAGGGGCTCTTACGAAATCCCATGGTGAAGCGTGACAGATGCTGTCACAGCCCCTTTCAAAAGGTTAAAAGAAAATCTACTTTTTATTTTATGTTATTATACTATAGTCGGAATCAAATCGTAATATAGTGTAAATAATAGGGACTATAAAACATTTAGTTCAAAAGCTAAAATGTATAATAGATAATGAGGTACAGTCATCTTTAAAATCGTAGTTCTTAAATTATAGAAGATCCACCTGTCGTCGTTAATAGCTTAGATTGAAGTGCACGGGAATAATCTTTCTGCAGACATTGCGAACTGGACTCGATACAGTACGCACGGAAAAAAAAAAAAAAAAAAAAAAAAAAAAAAACTGGAACAGGCAGCGCGTAACCGAAGCGAGATCAATTTCAATGTATTTTTTTTTTTTTTTTTTTTTTTAAGTTTTTATTTATAATGTGATGTAAATATATATGGATCCAATTCTTTTGAAAATTCATTTAAATATAGTGACCAGCAAAGTGGCCGTAGCCTGCAAGTATATAATAAAAGAGGATGTGTGTGTCATTGCCTATACAGTAAGAGACAAAAAAAAAAAAAAGCCGCACTTGGATATTTTCCTTTTCCCTTTTTGCAACCGCCAATTTTATCATTTAAAAAGCAAATTTTTGAACATATTTTATTACGTCGCCCTCCACCTACACTTTAGGATTGAGCCCAGTGTGAAAAATAAAACGCAACTGTCAGGAAAGTTATAATTTTAGAAAGTATTTAAAAAATGGCAAGTGTAAGGCATTTAACGATGCCACAAAAAGTATTAATTTTAGAATAAAAGTCAAAAAATATTTTAATACGTGAGATGGCAAATTAATTAAATGTTAACGAAATATCCCTGAGATGATTTTTAGGAACATATGAAATGTTTTGGCTGTTTAAACGGAAAATGTGTCTTTAGGCGGCAGGTTGCCTATCCAAGCGAGATGATGGCAAGTAAAGAAACAAAAGTTTAAAAAAATCGATTTGTACATGCTCATAACTTAGAAAAGATTTTAAAAAAGTGCATAGCAAAGTAATTTCTTTAAAAATAGTGCGGGAACAATTAAACAAAGTATGTTAAAAACCAGAAGATCTGCAAAAAAAAGTCATTTCTAAGGAAAATAATTTTAAAAAACAAGACTTCAGTTGACCAAAAATTTAAAAAAATTATTAGTTAATTATTAAGCCGAACTGGTTTTCTCTGATGAGTCAATTTTATTTTATTTCGGCCTGATAAGTAAAACTAGTAAGATGATAAAAATGTGACCAAATTATTGAAAATTGCATTCATAAAACAGTGACACATTCTCCGTACATTATAGTACGGAGGTGCATAAATTTTCAATGAGTCCGGCAAATTTTTATGCTCAAGGGACTCGAAATAAAACGCAGCCAATATAAAAACGGGCGTCTGACCGACTATTTTGAAGGTATCTCAGATTTTCCTGCAAACAGAATTTTAAGATGATATTGCGCCATACTAAAGGGAATCTGTGGTGCGTTTATTCGATTCAAATTGTTAAAACTACCTATCCTATCCCATGAGCACCTGTAATTTTGTAAGCAATCATACCTTTTTAACTTTAAGTTAAATCCCACAAAAAATATCAATTTCTTCGTCATCAGACTTGGAAATAGCCCTAATCTCAATCCGCTCGAAAATGTTTAGTCTATAAAAAAAATGCGGAAAAGGGGTGAGAATTAAAAAATTGCAGCCTACAACTCTGCAAGGACTAGAAAAAAATATTTATGATATTTGGCACAGAGAAATTTTTTATATTTATATTAAAACACTTCATAATACTATGTCATTGTGCATTAAAGCAGTAATTCATTATAAAGGTGGAATAACTCAATGCAGAATACATATTTTTATTAAAAATTGCTTAGATCTAACAAACAAATAGTTTTATTTCATGTATCAAACTATAACTGGTTTATATCATATAATAAATCATAATATAGTACAAAGCATATGTTTATTATATTACGTTTAAAAAGAGTGTTCTATGTAGATTTTTAATAATTACTTCGTAGAGTGTAATAAACTGAATTACTAAATCAAAAATGTCCATATGTATCATTTCATCTCTTTGATATTATGCAAACATGACAGTTTTATTTGTTTCAGTCAAATTTTCTGCAGTGCGGCTTTTTTCTTTTTTCTTTTTTTTTTTTTTTTTTTTTTTTTTGTCGCGCTTAGTGTATATCCGGAGCTCTTTAAGAAAATGGCTGATCGCAGTGCTACACAAATTTTCATTATGACCTGTTCTGATGAACCTCGAAGCTCGATTTTCGAATTTTTTATTAGATATTTTAAAATTAATTAAAATAGGAAAATAATAACAGGTAAATATTGGCTTCTATGTTTCATTTTTCTAAATTTTATTTTTTCATTTTAATCGTCTGCGTATTTTAGCAACGGTTATTACGCTGTAAATTTTTACTTCCATTAACCTACTATCGTAGGTAATGGAAATATTGTTTTCACCCAAATTACACGTTTTCAAGTCTCCTGAGTCATTTTTTTTTTTTTTTTTTTTTTTTTTTTAGCAATTGGTTATTGTGTGTTCGTATGTATGTCTGTATATATGTGTGGAAATCTTCTGGCTATCATACCTTCAAAGCTAATACAGATAGAACAATGAAACTTCAGAACTGAAACAGCTCTGGTATACAGATAAATTTTACAGATTTTAGTGAAAATTGGAAAAACGGAAGGAGGACGTCGGAAACCGTAAGTGGGACCGTAAGTCCATGTCTCCAAAATGACTAACGGTTTTTTTCAATGTTGCTATACAAACACTTTATTAAATGTCCTTTTGAATGATATAGTTGGTTAGCTCAGGTTGGTTGGTTGTAGGATTTAAGGCCGATTGACTCCCGATGTGTCCTAGGCCTAGAGGGGGAATGCCCTCCATGGGGGTCTTTCTAAGGGGTCCTAGCCCGTATTTACGCAAGTTTCGGAGGAAACCACGGAAAACTCCGAACGGCTAGGTCGATGAGCGCGACGTGGGATCGAACCCGGCACCTCCCATCTACCAGCTTTGAGCGCAGAACCGCTCGGCCGCTGGTGGGTCTGGTTAGCTCAGGAAAATTGACAGGTGTCCTGTATAAATAGCTCAATTTAAGGTCTCGCAAGTGAGTTCGTTTAAAAACGGCTGTACGAATTTTTTTCAAACTCGCCGTATTATCTCCTTTTAAATATTCTTTTGTATGCAATTATTGTTTTCCGGTCAATAATTGAGTATTCAAAGTTTTAGTAAAAGTTGTTATCTTAAAAACGGTTCTAGCGATTTCCTTGAAAATTGTTGCATAAATCCATTTTAGATACTCTTTTTCTTGTATTACACGGTGTTTCCAGGAAAATTAACTGTTATTCCGCTTAGGTAGGTCAGTTTTAGATCTCGAAAATTGATGTTTCAAAAAATAACTGTACCATTTTCTGTTCTTTTTTTTTTTTTTTTTTTTTTTTTTAACTCGCTATGTAAACTTCGTTTTATATATCTCTATACGTTTATTAATTTTCTCTTACCTAAAATATTTTAGGTTTTTTCTTCGTTTTCGTTAATTTAATGACTTCTGATCACATTATTTTTTTCTGATCACATCTCCAAAAAAATGTATATAATATGTGTAAAAGTGGATAATGGAAGTCGTGTGGTTGTTTCACACTATATTTTTTATTTAATTAATTCTTTCATTTGAAGGCGATTTTTTTTTTTTTTTTTTCGTTCTTTTTTTAATCTATTTATCTATATCTATATCTGTCTCTTCAAATACTCAAAATGTTCTGCACCGATTGAGCTCAAATTTTGACACGATATACAATCCGCTTCAAAATTGTTTTTATCTATTTTTCACGTCAGTAACATACCCGAGACCGAGAGAAAACAGCTTTTTTAACGGTCAGCATTGTACCAGGAGATCCGCCATATTGACTTTGCAAATTTGCTTTATGTTTACCATTTATTTTATACAGCGCGGCACAGTAAAAAACGAAAATGAAAATAATGTTAATATTTAATTAATTCTTTCATTTGAAGGCGATTTTTTTTTTTTTCGTTCTTTTTTTAATCTATTTATCTATATCTATATCTGTCTCTTCAAATACTCAAAATGTTCTGCACCGATTGAGCTCAAATTTTGACACGATATACAATCCGCTTCAAAATTGTTTTTATCTATTTTTCACGTCAGTAACATACCCGAGACCGAGAGAAAACAGCTTTTTTAACGGTCAGCATTGTACCAGGAGATCCGCCATATTGACTTTGCAAATTTGCTTTATGTTTACCATTTATTTTATACAGCGCGGCACAGTAAAAAACGAAAATGAAAATAATGTTGGTGTTTCACTTTTTTATTTTTGTGAATGAGCACGCGGTAGTTAAAAATGTTTGATTTCGATGAATTTTATATTATAGCGCGTGCTCAGTAAATAATGAAAAGAAAAACATATTTAAGATTTAAAAAAAAAATTATATACCATGTTTTAAATTTTCTGATAAATCATAGAGCTCTTATCGATGCGAATAAAATTTTAAAAGTAATAATGACGTCAATTTTTGTGAGATGCATAATTCAACTTTTTATAATTTTTTAATGTTCGCGTTGAATTAAATGTATTTATTTTTATGTCGATGGAAAATGAACTCGTATTTATTTATTTATTTATTTTATTTTATTGGCAACAATTAAATTATAACTAATATTTTAATGGCTATTTTAACGCTACTAGGAAGTTATTATTTTCATATTTTAATTAATTATAAGAAAACTAATCAAAAATTCGAAAATCGGACTTCGAAGTATTGTTGTTATCGGGTTCTAAGCTATTGTAAAAGTTTCAAATGTCTAGTTAGTAGGGAAGTTAGTTAAAATTTGATTGCAAGATTTGTACCGGACAAACAAACAAACAAGAATAGAAGTTAATAAGAACATGGTAATAATGTTAATGTTTCAATCTTTATTTTTGTGAATGTATGGGCACGTGATAGTTAAAAATGTTTTATTTTCGATGAATGGCATCTGTGTAAAATTTTTAGCATTTTAGAAAAGGAACCAATTTTTGTGCGATTAATGTTTATGTAGTCGGATTCTTCGTCTGTTACGCTTTGTGATTTCGTGTCGCAATTATTTTTACCATGTTTTTATTAAATTCTATTCTTTGTTTGTTTGTTTGCCCGGCACAAAACTTGCAATTAAATTTTAACTAATTTCCCTATTAGCTAGACACTTGAAACTTTTACAAAAGCTCAAAACCCGATGACGACGCAATACTTCGAAGTCCGATTTTCGAATTTTTGATTAGTTTTCTTATAACTAATTAAAATATGAAAATAATAACATCCTAATAGCGTAAAAATAGCCATTAAAATATTACATATAATTTAATTGTTGCCAAAAATAAATTTACGTGTTCATTTTCTTGCGGCATAAAAATAAATACATTTAATTAAACGTGAACATTAAAAAATTAGAAAATGTTAAGTTACGCATCTCACAAAAATTGACTTCATTATCACTTTAAAATTTTTATGCATATTGATAAGAGCTCTATGATTCATCAGAAAATTTAAAACATGGTGTATAAAAAGTTTTTTTTTTTTTATCTTATAATTATTTTTAAATAATCACATTATCCTTTGTATCTGTATCAGGATGCTATGTTCAGATGTGCTTAACCTTTCCTAAATAATAGAAATGATAAGTTTCTTTTAACTTTATTTATTTATTTTTTACTTTCCGACCATACCATATGTAAGGAAAATATTGTAATCACGACAAAATTTCGACTTTGAGATTTCGATGTATACATACGTTTTAAGGTCCCCTGAGCTAATTTTTGCTATTTTTACGATGATGTAATTATGTGTGGGTATGTATGTGAGTGAACGCGATAGTGTCTAAAAGATATGTACGAATAAGCTGAAAGTATGCTATAGGTCACCGTAGCACGAACGGTATAGATTTTTATGAACCTAGTTCTTATAGTTTTTTTTTTTCAGGGACACGAAGAAAAAAATCTTTATCTTAATGGCTTATAGACTCAAATTATTTAAAGTGCGATAGCGTCAAAATGCCTGAATCGAATGAGCTGAAAATTTATGTCCATGTTATAACAGGTCCCCATCGCATGAACTGCATGGATTTTGGTGAATCTGGCGCTTATAGTTTTATTTACAGAGCAAAATGAAAATTTCTTTATCAGTATAGTCTATTGGATCAATTTATTTGAAGTGCAATAGAGTTCAATTAAGCAACATACTATTTTGGGAAAATACTCAAACAAGAGTAATATAATGTGGGGGCTATAAAATGTATGGATAAAAACCTAAAATATTTAATAGATGCTGAGGTCATCTTTAAAATCGCAGTTATTAAATAATATGAGATTCATCTGTCTTTACTGCAGGCAGTGGGAATTTGGACCCAATACAGCGGGGCAGGAAAAAAGCTGACGCAAACAAAGGGTACCCGAAGCGATATTTAGAGCAATTTCAATGTAGGTTATATATACATATATAAATTAATAAATTAATATTAAAAAAAAAAAAAAAAAAAAAGAGAGATTTTTTTTTTTAAACACAAATTTTCGAGATTAAAACTGAACTACCTAATCAGGATGTACGTTAATTTTCCAGTAATAACTACGTAATACACGAGAAAGGGTATCTAAAATGGATTTATGTAACAATTAAAAAAAAAAATCGTTAGAGCCGTTTTTGAGACACCAACTTTTAACAAAACTTGGCATACTCGATTATTGACCGGAAAACAATAATTACATACAAAAGCATATCTAAAAACTGGTTAATATGGTGAGTTTAATAAAACCCGTACAGCCATTTTTAAAGGAACTCACTTGCGATACCTGAAATTGAGCTATTTATACAAGACGCCTGTCAATTTTCCCGAACTAACCAACTACATCATTCGAAAGGACATTTAATAGAGTGTATATAGCAACTTTGAAGAGAATCGTTAGAACCGTTTTTGAGAAACGGACTTACGGTCCCACTTCCGGTCACCGATAACCAATTCTGATTTTCCAATTTTCACTAAAATTTAGAAAATTCCTCTGTACACTAGATCTGTCTCAATTCTGAAGTTTCGTAGTTCTATCTTTATTATTTTCGGAGATATAATAGTTAGAATATTCCACATATATACACATACATATGTACATACATCCACTTATATTGACCAATTGCCAAAAAGAACTTCTTGGACTGAGGAGGCCTTAAAACGTGTAAATCGAGTGAAAACTTGAGATCGAATTTTTGGACCGAACACCTATTCTTCCATTACCTACGGTAGCAGGGTAATGGAAGTAATAACAAATAGTAGTTCAATTCTTTTGAAAATTCATTTAAATATAGTATTTAAAGAACGGGCATAGCCTGTTAGTTGAAAAATAAAGAAGACTTGATTAGAGAAAAACAGCAATGACCCAGAGAATAGAAACGAAAATTTAAATAAACTTGAAGCTTCTTGAGTTACTTAAGTTTTTTGGTTTGGAGTACAGTAAGAAAGTTAAGAAAAGAAATAAAAGAAAAAGACAGACAAAATCTATAAGAAATTATAGAAAACTTACTGGGAAATAACAGCAGTAATCCACAGAATAGAAATTAACAATACTCATGAAAGGAGATAAATGTAAACTCGGAAGACAAATTCGTGTGCTTTTATATTTCATGACAGAGAATGAAAGTTTCATTTTCACTAAGTATTATCTGTAAATTCAATTTCATGATTTAGATTACATTGCTGCTTATCAATTTGATTTTCATGTATCTTTATTCATATCGTTTAAACTATTGCAAATGATTCATATCATCACTACATATCAGTGAAGATTTTACTTATTGACAGTATCGAAAATTCTAAAAGTTATGAATTAATATGAATAATTTCATTTTATATATGTTGTTGTAATTTTATTCATTGATTGCAGAAGTTCATGCACAATTACGTAGATAGATAGCATTACTCGTGATTTGATTTAATTATACTCAATAGATTAACACTGAAATGAGTACTGAGAGACTAAAGTTTGAAAATTTAATGTTTTTCGCAGTTTAAAGACTTTGGATACAATTCGAAACACGATTCCTTTGCAATCATACTAAATACTTTTCCTCTGGTGCAACTCAATATTCCTTTGTCATAAATTCTGCTCTTCAACCATTTAGTGGTACGACATGATCATACTTGCCAACCATCTCATTAATAACCGTACAATTGTTAACGCCCCCTGAAAAAACGCCCCTTTTCTCACACCACTATATTTTTAGAGTAATTCTCTCCAAATGTTGTTAAGATTAAATAAGACCAAAATTACTCTAAAAAATTATTGGTGTGAAAAAGGCGGGTACTAAAAATTGTACGGTTCATAATGAGATGGTTGGCAAGTATGCAGGATTATTGTTTTCTGACAGCAATTTTAGCTATGTAGAAATTTGCAGCAGTCTACTTTAAATCAAATATATATATGTCATATTAAAATGGACAGCCACACGTTAAAATAATGAAGTAAGTGCAGTCAGTGAACCAAGGGGTTGTTTTATTAACACGAGATGTTACAGCCTTCACGCGATCGCGAAGGTGAGCTAGCCTTGTAAACTTACATCTTGCAGATCCAATGATGCCAGATGGTCGAAAATTATTTCCACAAACAGGTCTTCAAATTTCCCCAAATCAGGGGGGTTTTTTCGAAAAAATCCCCAACTTGATTTCTACTAAAAAGGAAAAAAAAAATTTTTCAAAAAAAAAAAAAAAAAAAAAAAAAAATCACGCAGATTTTTCTATGAATTAAGCTCAGATTTTTCCCCAAATGAAGGCAATTTTTGAAAAAAATCCCCAAATAACAATAAACCTATTGAAAGTCTCTAGCTGTAGGGATAAATCATTACGTTGCCAACATTGACAGAAAGTTGAAGAACTCTCCAGATTTGTCATCAAAAGTTTTAGAATTCCTCCAAAAAGTCCCCTTAAACATTTGGTTCCCAAAATTGTCCCCAGAAGCCTCAAAAATCCCCAAAATGGGGACAAAATCCCCAATCTGGCATCACTGTGCAGATTTAACTTCGCATGATCGACCCCAATGAACAACTAGCAAGTAGCCACTGACACTGACTCCAACATTCGCTTTTCGTGGGAGCGCTCTAATTGGCTTAGGGGGTCATACGATACACAAGGAGGGGCCAGAACATTCTGGATTAAATTTACCTTTGCATTGCACAATATACTAAATAACAGTTTTGTTTCATCGGAGAATAAAATAAAAATAACTTTTAGAATTTAGAACAAGTTAAAGAATTTGTAATTGATGAAATATTTAGAAAATGAATTAATAAAGAATTAATTAGGACGCTATCAGTGGATTAGTGGCAGGTAGAAACATTTAAGTTTAAGCAATGAAGCTATAATTTTAAGGGGGATTTTAATTATATTTCATACATATTTCATACATATATTCAGTATGTCACGTTTTAATTCACTATACAAATTACACCGTTCGATACACAGCTACGAAAATTGGTGTTCTTAATTAATTAGGACAAAATCTAGCTAATGCCGTAATTTTCAGTTCAATCGGATAATTCGTTCAAAATGTATTAAACAAAAACCCCATTTTAACTTTAAAATTATTTTCAAAAGCCAGTTGATTTTCAAGTTGAAAAAAAAAAGCAAGTTGATTTAAAAAAAAAAAAGAACAAGCTGAGAGGTATTTCGGTAAACCGTATATTTTAATACCTTTACTTTGCACAAATCTTAATGAAATTGATCTATGTTATTGATATGCACAAAAAAAAAAAAAAAAAACGTTTTCGATTGTGTATTATAGAATTAGTCGAAAGATTTACTTGGGCCGGTTTAAAATATTCGGCTGTATTAAGGGCTATATAAGATAATAACAGGAATTGCATTTTCCATTTGAAATTTTTTAACAATGTTTAAGTGTGAATATGATTTGAATTAGTCTATCTGACAGTCTGTTTATCTGACCGTCTCCCCGCCACTAGCGTCAGTAAATATTTTCAGACTCTCTTAAAAATGTTACATGTTATTCAAGTTCATTATGAAAATTTCCTTGAAAGGACTTGTACAACTGCTTTATATACAAGAGCATTCAAAACAATCCCAACGCACTGCTTTTTATGACTGATATTTTTATAAATCACATTTAAATAACTATCTTCTGCAAAAATCATAATGAAATTGACATTCTTTTTTAATATGCTAAAATTACGTTTTGTGTAAAACATGTGTTATCTCTCATATTTACAAGGCTACGCTAAAATAAATAGATGCAGTAAAGGCTACAACTGTAAATTGCTGGAATTGCATTTCCCTTCATGTTAAGGTTTTTTAATATTTCCCGCAATGTTTAAGTGTGATTATAAATTCAATTAGTCTGTCTGTCTTTATGTCCTTCCGTCCGTCCATTTGTGATAACGTAGCCAAAAAAGTTAAAGTTATATGATGCAATGAAGCTGTACAGTTGGAAAGTGTTAGTAATCAGTGCGAACCGTATGTTTTTTTTTTTTTTTTTTATGTTCTTTCTTTCCTTATTTATTTATTTACACTTTTTGCATATTTAGACCAATTAAAAAAGTTTTTCCTTTTTTCTCGCTCGCATCATAATAAAAATATTAAAATAAATTTGCGAAAAATCAAGCAAAAGAAATGGAAGAATTTTAGTATTAGATCCCTTTGCGAAATTTGAAATTTAGCACCGAAGTCGCGCGGACGTTTCTTTTGGCAAGATTTGTACTTACGGAAATGCAATCGCCACTTTAATTCATCGCCAAAAGAACAAAAATTTAAAAGTCACTAAGAGGTATCTATATTAAAACTGTATCAAAAAAATTTTAAGACTGTATAAGAACAGTATAATAGTAACCGTTGCGAAGGAACGAAACACAGTTATCAGCTGCGTATATATATGGAAGCATTAGACTGAAAAAGTCCTGTCGTGCTAAATTAAATTCTGTTTTGTACAGAATTTTTTATCTATTATTCAAAAAAAAAAAAAAAAAGGCTTCGGGTTTTAATTCTATACTTTTTTTTATTTGTTCATTTATTTTATATGCGAAACCCATATTTCATATCCATAAATGTATTGATTTTGATGCAATATCTCTTTTGTTGTCCGTCTAAAAGAAAAGTTAGACGCACTGCTCAGTTTGTTCAGTTAAGTCAAAACATGTGGAACCCATATATCGGCTTCCGAAGTGTATCCAAATTTTTGAGATGGCAAAACATAAAGGAAATTATCAAATATTAGTCTCTCAGTAATATTTGAAAAGATATTCTTGAATTACAAAAACCTAATTAACGTATAAAGGCACGCATGAAATCGGGCTCGAAATTTTGCAATCATTGTTAATAACTATGCGAACATATACAGTAGAACTTCGTTAACGTGAACCTCAAGGCGGTAAAAAAAAAAAAAAAAAATGTTGTTGTTATCAGTACTTTATGCTATCAGCAACTAATCTTCATTTTGATGGGGATTGTGGAAAACGAGGTTCGACTGTATTGCCAGAAAATAATTTTATTAAAAATGATTATTTAGGAAAACAGATGCTGTTTTCTCAGTGATAAACTATTGTAATTTTGTGTAGTCTTCAATTTTATAGTGTGCTGACAGAGAGAAAGATCCGATAGTTACATTTTTGTAACTGCATTTTTAACATCATAAATATTGAAAAAGGATTAAGACTTCGATTCGTCTATATCTGCCTGACTATATATCTAACCATCTGCCTAAACTCTAATTTCCATAAATATTATTAGAATGATTTAAAAGTTAAAGATGCTGTTCAAGTTCACCATGGCCTTTTCTGTATTGAAAATAGTATAAATTGCGCAACAGGTTGGTGTACAGAGAACTGACGAGAAAATTCCGATGAATTATGGTCTATGAGATGTACAAAGCAAAATTTAATTTTTTCATGCTGTAAAAAAATAAAATAAAAAAATAAAATAAAATTAATAACAAAATTAATATGAATTATTAAGACAGACTATGTTTTTATTTATTTGTTTAAGTATAATGTATAATTAAAGTAATTTATTGGTTTATATATATAAGATTTTATTGTATAAGAATTTTTATAAACATAATGAGATATAAAAAGAAATTTTTCTCAATACATTTTAAGAGCATGCGAAATATTGTTTTATTATACTATAGGGTACGTATGCAAATTTTATACACAAATTTTAGGACACAGAGAAAAATTCTTTATCACTATGTCTATGTACTCAAATTACATAAAATGCTGTAGTGTTTAAATGCCCCATTCGATTGAGCTGAAAAAATTTATATGCATGTTATAGTCATTGTCGCACGAACTGTATATATTTTGGTGAATATGGGTTTTTTACAGAGACGCAAAGAAAACTTTTTTATCATTATGACTATAAGCTCAAATTATTTAAATTATGATAGTGTCTAAATGCTTTATCCGATTAAATTGAAAATACCATCGTACAAACTGTATAGATTTTGGTTAATCTAGCAGTTATAGATTTTTACACAGATACGACGAAAAATTCTATATTATTGTGTAATCATTTACCTCTATCCATAGGCTCAAATTACACTGCTCTGAAAAAAAAAAAAAAAAAAACGAGATCTGATACTATTTTTTCTGATTCTTATGTAAAATGACCTCCTGAATCCGAATATGACTCCCATTTTGGCCAGTCACCCTCCGTTTTCTAGATATACCACACCCTCCCTTAATTTTTTTCCCTGTTCAATAATTTTATGACTATGAATTTGATTTGAAGAATGAAAAATAACTAATTTAGCACCTAAAAACAAAAACAAAAAAAAAATAATAATAAAATAAAGTTTAAAAAATAACATTAATAACAGATTAAAAAAATATAAGATATGTAATGCATAATTTCAGTGGCAAATCCCCCGAAATATTTTCCCTTGTCTCAAATGTCCATGTTTTAGATTTTTCCAAATCTGTAGCCCCTCAGAAGATATTTAACGTTTAAAATAATCCTCCCCCCTCCTAAAAATCAAATTTATAACCATAAAATCACCAAAAAATGATAAAAATAAGGAGGCCATTCCTAAAAAAACGGTGGGGGATAGGGCAAAATGGGCGTCCTATTCGGATTCAGGAGGTTATTTTACATAAGAATATGCTGATATGGTGTCAGAGGCGATTTTCATGCCGAGCAGTGTTATTTGAAGGGCGTTAAACCCCTTACTCGATTGAGCTCACTGATTTAAGACCTCTCTTATTTAAATTTTTTTTAACAACTGTCAATTATTTAATGTTCGAGTGGATTCACTCCAGATTTTTCTTATGTATAATTGCTAATGCACTCATTTCTTTCGTAAATTTGAGTACCTCTGCATTCTAAAGGTTTTAAAATGTACCGAGTAGAAATTTCGCCTTTGGATGTTACGTATTTGAATAACTTTGAATGGCCTGTACATAATTATTAATTCGATTTCAACAAAATTTAGAGTAACACTACAATATGATACGATTAAAACATCAGGTTTAGATTTTCCGCTAATATTTGTTTTTAAGTTGTAGTAAAAAAAGACACGAGCACAAATATTGACCAACTGATAAACACCAGAATTATGGATTCAGAGGACCTCAAAACGTGTATATACACTATAGTCCAGTCAATAAATACATTGTACCTTGCAAAAGGTGGGGTAAAAGATTTTATTTTTTTAATTTGTACATATTAGTACTAATATGCAAAAAACGAGTTATCCAACATGGTCGACCCCGGGAGAATTTTTGTCGGCTGAAAAACCTCGAAAATTTACTTGTTTTTTGGCTTTTTTCGAAATATCTCAGAAATGGCTGAATTTAGCGATATTTTTCTATTGTAATGTTTAAAGAGGATTAAATTTTCTACAATTTCTTTCATTACACCTTTTTTGTAGTACTAATAGCAAGCGCGTAACAGCTTCTTGAAAATAAACAGTTTTCTCAACTTCGTAAAAAACGCGCATTACTCCTTATAAATAATGTATGGTAATTATTAGAATTAGAAGCTTTATTTACAGTAAGCTTAATAACTTTTAATGGTATAGCTCTGATATCTGTCATCCTTGGGATTTTTGGATTTGGTGATCAAAAACATACACGCCAGATGTATTTTTTTTTACAATATACATTGTAAGAAATACTGTTTTATATTCTTGATTGTTGTCTTAACATATACCTTGTTAAAAAATTCGTGATTTTTGAAAGGAATTAAATATGTTCGTTAGATAAATTGGCGATCATTTCTTTTTTTTTCACTAAGGATGACAGATAACAAATCTGCTCCCTTTTAATTTTTCCCTTCCCCTTTTTACTAACCCCCCCCCCGGCCATGCACTGACAATTTTGGCCTAACAACAGTAGTCATCATCAGACACCAATAACTACCGATGTATAGTATTCTATCACTGCAACAGATAATACACACTCAAGCACATACAAAGAAAAATAAATAAGATAAAAAACATTTGTATATAAATATAAATGAATAAATATTAGGGTGCTAATAAGCAAAAACTCAATGCATTAAAACATAATTATTTTAATTCTACTGTTTACTAAATTATAAAACATTAATGATATTTAGATATAATACATAATGTTGTAATAAACATTAATTACTGCTATATTAGTATTGATGATAATAACAATATACAATCTTAATTTTAAACAAACTGCATAAATAGGCAAACTTGTTTGAAGAACAATAGTAAATAATTAAAAAAGTAAATTGTAGAAATTTAACTTTATACATAAATTATAGGGAGATTCATTTAGTCTTGAAACAAATAAAGAAACGTACATTAATGTATAATATTCCTGTTCATTTTCTTCGTGGTTGTTTTGAAAGCCCGGGTTCTTAAATTTCAATAGTTATCAGAAGTAGAAGGAAGATGCGTCGTCCTCAAACTGTTTCTCTTCGTCTTGCAGTAATTATGTAAGCTCTTAGAATAGCTTATCATCTTCTTCAGCCTCGTCCAATGATGAAATTAGTACAACATTTTCCTGTTGAGGATTAGAGTCCTTTTAATATACCAGTTTCACTGAGTATTTTACAGCCAACATTTTGGCAGCAAACTGCTTTCTTGTTGGCAGCTTCGGCTATTAAAACATCTTCACCATATTTTTTGCAAAGGCGATATGTAACCGTTCTGATGCCAAGATGAAAATCGCCCTCTATTTTATTCATCAAATACTTTATAAAACTGGCACTCCCCCGAGTCGTTTTCAGGGTTGGTGTAAATTGATCCCATTGCCTCATCAGTGTTACTTGCAGGGTAGTATCCTCGTTTCATCTCACTTTTAAGCCTCCAGTGCAGTTTTTGATAACAAAACCTGTGATACCCAGCATTTATAGCAACTAAACCTTTTACATTTCCGATGCATTCAAGTACTTTTTTTCTTCCCTCATTCCCACGATTTTCGGCACCATTTACAATTGTTTCTTTCACACCCAGTTTCATAGCATGGTGTATAAAATTTCTTTCATGCTCAGGAAGTCGTTCCTGTTTTTTAAAGAAATCTTGAAGTATCCCCTCTCCACACAAGAAACACTAATCTTTAAAACTGAAACCTTCAGTTCTTGATGGAAGATATGGAGCCGCACTGTTTGGACCAGCTCCATCACCAGTTGTATGACGCCGTACATATGCTGCAATCATTCGCTAATTTATGTATCGTTTGTAACAGACATTGTGAATTCTTACTTGTTTTAGGTTCTTCAAAGAACAGTAATGTTCTTCATTTTGACGTTTTGCATTGCACTTTTACAGATTTTTTGTATACCTTTCTCCTTCAGAATCTTTACTTCACCTTTATTCAAACTGATTTCGAATATAAAACAAACACTCCGGTTATTGTAATAGAAAACGCTCACGGGTTGAAACAGTACGTTCGCACGTTCGAATTGAAGTGAATAACATAGATAGATGTTCAGGTTCAGCCGAGGCAGCGTACTACAGGATGAGAAGAGGCGGAGGAAAGGGGGAGCTTTTTAATTGAAGGGGGGGGGAGGCAGTTTTTTTTTTTAAATACCTTCTTTGCTACGAAGCAGATGTCATTTCCTAAGGTTAGGCAGCTGAATATGCCCCCTTCCTATCTTTCCGTTTTCTAATAAACGTTATGCATCGACCCATTCCTTTGAGTTGTATTTTATTAGCTTGAGAAAAAATGCCGACTTTCAAGAGGCTGTAACGCGCTTGCTATTAGTACTACAAAAAAGTTGTAATGAAGAAATTTGTAGGAAATTTAATCTACTTTAAACTTTATAATAGAAAAATATCGCTAAATTTAGCCATTTCTGAGATATTTCAAAAAAAGCCAAAAAAGTAGTAAATTTTCGAGGTTTTTCAGCCGACAAAAATTCTCCCGGGGTCTTTCATGTTGGATAACTCGTTTTTTTCATATTGACACTAATATGTACAAATTAAAAAAGAAAAATCTTCTACCCCAACTTTTGCTAGGTAAGCCCTTTTTTACGTACCTATTGACTGGACTACTAAGCGACAATAAAAAAAAAAAAAAAACGCATTCAAGGCAGAAAAAATGACTTATACCTTTTTTATTTGTAATAACTTTAAAATTAATGTTTTGAAATAAATAAAACTGTGTTGTTTGCATAATATCAAAGGAAAGAAATGATACCTATGTACATTTTCGATTTAATAATTCGCTTTATTGCACTCTACGAAGTACTTTTTAAAAATCTGCATAAAATTTTCTTTTTGAACATAATGTAATAACCATAAACTTTGTATTCTATTATGATTTATTATATGAAATAAAAATATTTATTTGTTAGATCTAATCAATTTTTCATTAAAAATATGTATTCTGCATTGGGTTAATTCCACCTTTATATGGAATTACTGCTTTAACGCACAATGGCATAGTTTTATACAGTGTTTTAATATAAATCTCAGAAATTTCAATGTGCCAAATATCACAAATATTTTTCTCTAGTTCTGGCAAAATTATTGGTGGCAAATTTCGAACCCTCTCCCCTCTCCCCCGCATTTTTATAGACGAAACATTTTAGAGCAAATCGCGATTATTACAATTTCCATGTCTCGTAAAGAAGGAATTCTACTATATATCCTTCGTGGGATTTAACTTAAAGTGAAAAATGATATGATTACTTACAGAATTATATGTTCTCATGGGAATGGATAGGAAATTTTGACAATTTGAAGTGAATAAACTTACCACAGACGCCATGTAGTAAGATGCATTATCATCTTGAAATGTTGTTTGCGAAAATGTCCAAGATACCACCAAAATAGTCAGTCAGGCACCACTTTTATGAAGATTGTGTTTTATTTCGAGTTAATTGATTCCTTGAGCACAAATATCTGCCTGACTGTTTGAAAAGCTATGCCCCTCCGTACCATAATGTACGGAGAATGTGTCACTGTTTTAAAAGTGCGATTTTCATTAAGTCGGTCATATTTTCGTTGTCAGATCTGCTTGTTTTCTTTAGCTCGAAATAAGTTAAATTTGACTCATCAAAGAGAACCAGGTCATCCCAATAATTAACTAACCATTTTTTAATTTTTTTTTAGCCATCTGAGGTCTTGCTTTCCTAATTCTCTTCACTATGAATGGATTTTTTTTCAAATTTTCTGTCATTTAAACCTGCTTCGTTTAATAGTTGCTGTACCGTAGTTAAAGAAATTATGCTGCTAAACTCTTTTCCTGAATCTCTTTTATGTTCTAAATGTAATACAAACAGATTTTATAAGCAATGACTTTTTAACTTACGGTCATCTCACTTAGATGAGCAACATGGCCGCTTAAAACCAAATTTTCAGTTTAAACGGCTGAAAAATTTTATATCTTGCTAAAAACGCCTTTACCAATATTTCTTTAACATTTAAGGTAAAGACACCAGTGCTCGTCAGTCTTAAGGCCTTATTTTTAAAATGTTTGTTTTTTTCGCGTAGTATTCGTGTGGTATTCATGTATCAATGTTATACTTTGGTTTATTTTATGCACTGATTCTTCTAGTTGTTAGACACTTTTAATTTTGCAATACAATACGCCAATTTAAAAATAAAAATAAAAATGTAATCTATAAAAATGCACCAGTGCTCGTCACTTGAAAAAGGAGTTTCACCAGTAGTCGTCAGGTGTTTGCACCAGTGGTCGTCTTGTAAATAAAACGTAACAATTTGCTGAATAGTTTGATTTTAATTGCACTTTTGGAAAATTTAATGAAACAAAACATATTTGGCACATACTTAAAACCTAAATTCATTCTTATGTTTAAAACACAAAACATTAAATGGTAAAATTCGAACTATTGAGCACAGTTTTGCGAATAAAACAAGTATATTCATATGCAAAATAATTTGAATATTGTTTGGTTTTAAGAAAAAGTCCTCAAAACTTTATTCGTTCCCAAAAATATCTTTACTTAACCCTTTCATTCCCAATTTTTTCCCTCCATAAAACAATAAATTTTATATTTAGTCATAAATCTATTTCAAAGGTAATATATATAAATATGTTTTTCTAAACAGGCGTAATAGCGGAATATGAATTAAAATAGCTAACAAAGCAACTCAGAGGTGTTTATTTATATTTAATATAACCACTGATGCCATTTAAAATTATAACTTTTCAATAAATAAAAATATCAAAATTTTTGAAGAAATACATACTGCAATTAATCAAACTGCAAATTATAAACATTAGAAAAATATTCAAACAGTTAATGTACTTAACCCTTTGCATCCCAAATTACCTTACTTTTGGAAAAATAGTTTGAAACTTTTTTATTATATTCCTTTATGCATGAGAAACATCTCAATGAAATCCTGTAGTAAATTTACGCTATATTGAAGATTTTTTTTTTTTTTTTTTTTTTTTAATGGGACTATAAAGTTTCGGTGGGATACAAAGGGTTAAAGCAAATTACTCTTCTTCCGAAGATAAAGTATCCTCTTCCTTCTTATTTTTTTTAGACTTACGTCGCTTTTGATTATCTCATTTTAATATCTTAGCTGCTATTTTCTGGTCAAATTTTTCTTTTTTGGCTTTCATTTTCTCTGTTCTCTCTTGTAATTTTTTTTTTTCTTTAATTCTTCCAATTCTCTTTTTTTGTTGTTGCCTTCTTTTCATGATATTCCCTCCAAGAATTTGATGTTATTACACTTGGTAAGGCTTCTTTATTTTTTCTTTTTTTAGAAGGCCTGGGAAAAACAAAGTATCTTTAAAAGGCCTTGGAACGCTAAATGGAGGATAAAACTCTGATCTAGGTGGTGTTCTAGCAGAAGCAGTTTTCTCGAAATTTGACAAAAATGATTTTTGTGTTATTGGAACGTCTTGAATTAGATGTTTGGAAACTATTGTTTGCAGAGACGACTCCACAGTGTTCGGAATATTCACTGCTTTTTGGGATATTTCAACTTCTTCAGTTTCTTCCGCAGATTCGGTGGCATCTGAATCGATGGTGTTACTTTCAACATTTGTAGGTGTAGTAGAATAAATATCATTTATTTTACTACTTAGTGTGAAGGTGGGGGGAAAAGACGAGAGGAAATTTGGTTCTGATTCTTCGTTAGTTGCGTGAGTAGCACTATGTATTTTTTACCATATGTCAAACAAAGATGCGTCTTCTTTGTCACCTTTTCAAACTTGTGATGATTTGAACAAGTGTATTTTTTCTTCTCCAACTATATTTTCTAAAACTTCTAATGCAACAGTTGCTTTTTCGCAGTCTGTTGCGGACCCTTCTTTAATGGAGATATTTTCCCCCAAAACATTTACGCTGGGAAATTTCAGTGCTTTTTTATCCCAAGGAACTAAGCCGCATGCTTTAAATCCATTTTGTATAATAGATGGATTTATATCATTCAGAACTTCTTGGAACAACGGACCAACATGTTCCTTTTTCATCGTAGGGTTATTAATATTTTCAAGTCTCCACTGGTGAACTTTCTTTTTCCATTTTCCTTTTAGTGATTTAAACACTGTCACATCCATATGCTGAATGAGATGCGTGGAGTTTGGATAAAGTGCTATGAGAATAATGCCATTATTGTCGCAAAACTGGCTTTTTTGAAGTGATAAATGGGAGGCATGCACGTCCTCAAACAAAATTACTGGCAATCTAATATTTTTTTTCAGTAGCCAAGGATGAAAAACATTTGCAATAAATTCATAAAAAAGTGCAGAGTTCATCCATCCTGTCTCTGATTTGCCCAGGCCCCAAGTTGGAGGCACACTTTCAGCTATGTTTGCAGGTATTCTTGCGTATCTGAAAACAACTAATGGAGGTGCCATCATTCCTGCGGCGTTAGCCGTTAGAAGCACGGTCAACCCCTCCTTTTCATCAGCATTTACTCTCTAATACATTGTTTTGTCTCCTTTGGGTGCCAAAACACTGTTTCCTTTTGGGTTGAGTAGAATGGCCGTTTCATCCGCATTAAACACTCTGGAAGAATCTTCAAGAATTTTATCATAATTATTCTCTTGCAAATAATAGAAAATTCTCTCAAACCACGCTTCAATTTCCTCCGTCGTTACGGACGCTCTAGACGATGTGATATTTTGAGTCACCCTCCAGGAAATTTCAGGGTTTCTTTTCAAAAAACCACTTAACCATTTTCGACCAGATGAAAAATTCGTGTTCTTATCGAGGGCGTCAATCATTTTTTTCGCAGCGTCAAGAACTTGCTCTGTAGTCACAGGAAAACCTTTTGCTAACGTAATTATCCACTTGACCAAAAGCTTTTCTCCACCTTCATGCAATATTGGTGGTGGTCCCATGCGCCTTCCGAGGGGTCTCTTGCCTTTTGCTTTGTCCATCACCGTACTTCGAGGTATACCATATTTCTTAGAGACAGCAGCTACTGCAATACCATTCTTAATATCCTCCAATGCCTTTTCCATTTCAGTTTGTGAGTAAGAAAAAATAATCTTCCTTTCTTTATTGACTTCCATTTTACTTAATATCTGCAAAATTAAGACATTATGAATATAAAAAATAAATTATTTTCTATATTGTTACAAATTTGTAAAAAATATTAGTTATTTTTATGTAATTTCATTCAGAGGAACTTTGTCAGGTCATAAAATGTTAATATTCAGCATTTTTAACTTGTTTTAGTTTTAAAATAGCTCTAAAAAAAAATTCTATTCCTAGTCTTTACGTGCCCTCTTACACCGCCCTTCGCTTTTCCGTGTCTCAGATGCTGCTCTGTTTTTATAAAAAGCTTTCTTTTCATATGATATTTCTTAACGTTATAAGGACCAATTAAACTACTTCTACTAAAAATATCACCTCTCTCAACCCCCCCCCCCCCAAAAAAAAAAAAAAAGCACCGTATATATAGAGATGATTTAATTAAAATTCATTTACAAATTTTATTTGTTTATTGTACATAAGTACTATAATATATAAATAGAAAGCTTGCTTAAAAAATGTTTAAAAAATGTTTTTTTTGTTTTGTTTTGTTTTGTTTAGATATTTTCTACGTCAGCTCTTATTTACCTGCATCTAACATAAAAAGCTTAATTTTTTTTTTTTTTTTTAAATACTCAGTTATGCTGATTATGAAATTCAGTCCTTGTATTTTATCACTTTCGAAATACATGTGAATTAAAATTAATTAATCAGGATCAATAAAACTCTTATATTAAATGCATAATAAAGTGCTTAAATGATATTTACAGTTTGTTACTAATCAGTATGAGGCAACTTTAAAACATCACTTAAATACAACTTCGCAAAAACATTACATCTTAAAAATTTAAAATACTTTAGACAGATGTACAGAGTAATCATGTACGTTTTTCTAAAATATATAGCAGAAAACTAGAAAAGGCTCTTTATAAGTAAATATGTTTATGTAACATTTATTTAGTTTTTCCAGCAAAATACATTGGAAAATTATAGGTGGTTTAAAGTCAGTCTTAGTGAATTAAAGTTACCAGTATTTACTTTATTTAAACAAACCAGACAAAAGTTACAAATGCAATACAGGTCACGTTTTTGGGGTCAAAATACGTTTGTTTACATTCACGAATACCCCTGACGACTACTGGTGCCAGTAGTTCAATTAAAGTAAAAACTATACCATCATGATTCTAAGATAAAATATAGTATTTTTAGTAAAAAACATTACCCAATTATTAAAAATGTTAAAACACCAGTGCTCGTCACCCCTGACGAGCACTGGTGAAACGTGCAAAATCTGCACCAGTAGGCGTCATACCATAAAAATCTTTATATTATGTTAAATTTAAAAAAGTCGCACTCAAATCGTATTCTACATATCATAAATTTTATATACAATGCTTTATGAGCAATGTCAAATACAACAAATAACAAAATATACCAAGAAATGCATACTTCATTCCTTAATCATTTGCTTTACGTAGACTCAATCAAATTGTCATTTAACGCATACTTCACTTATTTTGCTTTCCGAAGCTTTTCCTCAACACTTGAAATCGAACTGATTGTGTGATAAGAAGCAGAAGGCTTTGGAGACACTAGTGCTGGTGGATTAAAACTCACAGATGTTAATTAACGCTTATTTTAACACTTCTTTTAAGAGGGTGACGACTACTGGTGCAGATGTTAGGGGTGACGAGCACTGGTGTCTTTACCTTAATTATTTTTCTATCTCACGCATTAAAATATTTTTTGATTTTCCTTCAAAAATTAATACTTTTTGTGGTATCGTTAACTGCCTTTTTCTTACTATTTTTTAAATAATTTCTAAAATTACAGTTTTCCTGACAATTGCATTTTGTTTTAACACTGGACTCAAAGCTAAAGTGTATGTGGAGGACAACATAATAAAATCTGTTCGTAAACTTGCTTTTTAAACGATAAAATTGGCAGTTGTAGAAGGCGAAAAGGAAAACATACAAGCGCGGCTTTTTTTTTTTTGTTTTTTGTTGTTGTTGTTGTTGTTGTTGTTGTTGCTTAGTGTACAGCAAAATATGAATTTCGAAATATTTACAAGCAAACAATACTTTTCTTTCAATGCATGCATAAAATAATGTTTAGAAGAAAGTTAAAATTTGTCAGAAAAGTATTATTTTTTCATCAACAACATTGTTAAAAAGATAGGAACGTAATTTCTAATTTTGAAGGTACCATAATAAATATTGATATATAAATATTGACATATTTCGTATTCCCACAGTAATATGTTTTATCATCTAATTCTATCATTTCAAAGATTGCATTTATCTAATTCATCGGGAAAAATATTGTTTCATCTCTATTATAAGTTAAGCAGGCAATTTATTAAGAGACTGAAAAAATGTTTTAGAAACATGCTTTGCCTCCACGTGGCTTTCTTCTATATTTTCCTATACAAATTCACTCAGTAAAATAATTTATTAACATTATTATTTAATAAAATTATCTTCAATGATGAAAGCAGATGATGTTCATTCTAGAGAGGTAGTATAGCACTATGTATCCAAAGAAAGTCACTTTTATTCTGTATATGAATCTTAAAAATATGCAATTCTTTTTTCAAGTTTTTTTTTTTTTTTTTTTTTTTTTTTTTTTTGTAAAAAAAAAAAAAAAAAAAAAAAGTAGATAACTTTATTTTAATTTATCATAGATCGATTACTCAACCATTCATTTTGAAAGTATTGAAACATACCCATAATGAAAATTTGCCTCCCCTGGGGATACTTCCCACGGGGGGGGGGATGACATGATCCTATATATGCAAAAAAAAATTTACAGTTGACTATCACTATTATAAATAGCTCCTTTTAATTTCCTAATGGTTATTAAAATATAATTCCCTTTATGTACATTTATACGAAATTTTGTCCTATACCACCACGTTAAAAATTTAGACAAAGCGGGATAGCCACACCATCTGTTGGGCAATTTTCATCAAATGTTGGTAGGCACTAATTTATGTCAAGGGGCAACTACATACCAAATTGTATAAATTTTTGTACAGTTGTTCCTAAAATACAGTTGCCACAAAATTTTATCACACTCACACATATAAATAAACAGACAGACTGACATCTAAAAGTGGTCAAATCGTGTTCTACATCTCTCAAAACGTGTAAATTCATCAAAAACCTGAAATTGAAAATTTTTACGAAAATTTTCCCGGTTACTCGCTCTTTAGCTCCTGCCCGTATAAATAAAGTACAGATAATCTGGTGAGGCACACGATCTGCGTTCTCTTACATGCACTAATAAAGACAATTTATTATACTTTAACGCGAAAATAAAAGTTCTGTATCTGAGCACTTACAAAGTACTTTAAATAACAGTTTAAAATTGATTAAAAATAAAAACCTTAATTTTAAATACAATTTTTTGTGGTGAGAGCTATCATCTCCCTGAAACCCTGTTTCAATATTGTAGCTACATTGATAAAACCGATCGGGTTGTTATAAATTGAAAATATATTTCTGTTATTTAGAAAATTATGCTCCCACACAAAGCTTTGAAAATTGTTCGACTAATTTTAAGAAGTTTTTTTTTTTTTTTTTTCTTTTTTTTTTTAATATTATCTATATAAATTAATATATGCACAAAACAGCTCACTTAAATTTAGCACCTCGAAAAAAAATTTCATAAATTAATTTTAAAAATCTAATCAAAATTTCGTTACAAATAAGGTACCAAATGAAAGAAGCATTTTTTCTGAATCCATCGGTTTAATTAAACTTATCGATCGGAAAATTAGACTTTTTTAAATTAACTAAAGTATGAAAAGCTGGTGACAATTTTTTAAATTAACTAAAGTATGAAAAGCTGGTGGCAACAACACACAGATAAACAGAAGAAAAACTCTCTTAGCCAATCAACTTGCGTCCAGAAACGAACAAACGGGAAGAAAACTCTCTTAACCATTTATATATAGAGAGAGTTTTTACATCACATTCCCATGTGATACACTCTAAGAAATTACAGTAAAACTCGGAGAGTTGACCATTAAATTATATGACCAGTTCTTCGAGAAAATTTCCAATACTAGTGTTTGTAACAAATTTCTGCAAAATACAGTGTGTTGACTGTTTATTGATGTATGTTTTACGCGACATTCCGATGTGATACACTCTAAGAAATTAAAGTAAATCTCGGAGAGTTGATCGTTAAATTGTATGACCAGTTCCCTTCTTCGAAAAAAAAGTCTAATACCAGTATTTGTAACAAATTGCTGCGAAATTTAGTATGTTGACATCTTATTGAAGGCCACTTTTCTTTTTCTTCTTAAAATAACAATAATAATAATAATAATAATAATAATAATAATAAGGAACTTTTATGTACATGTCTATTTTTGCAGTAGATGACTAGAACATTTTTTGCAGGTCACAAACCTTAATCTACTGGGCGGATTTAGTGTACAGATTTAGAATATTAAGTTTGGACTGCATGCTAATATTCGTTCTTTAGTTTAACGGATTTCAGTCTAACTCATACGTAAATCGACGCACACACAGAGAATAACGGCTAAATATTCCATTTTCGGTGTCAGCAAACATCAAAACTTGTAAGTCTGTATAAAATTTTACAGTAGCAAAATCTCAGTTTCTAAATCTTGACCCCAAAACAATACTTTTTTTTGCCACATATGAGTAAGAGAAAGTAATAACTGCTTGTTATGAGTAATATGAATGAGATAATGTGAAGTACATCGACTAGTTCTTTACAAATGCAACATAAATACCAAAAAACAACATTAAAAAAATGATTGAGGTTTCAAATATGGATATAATGTTTATATCTTTGTATAATGGAAGAATGTTTTATCTGAAAATTTATCAAGCTGTTTATTCTTTATTCTTTCATGTTTAATCTTACATTTATCAGTTGATAAATAAATAAATAAATAAATAAATATATATATATATATATATACAGTCTGTTATTGAGCCTTATTGGATGAAATTCTGTCACTTTTGTGTAAATGGCAATTAACGATGGCATTAGTATTGGTCAGTTTATAATAATAATTATTATTATTATTGATATTATTATTATTATTAAATTTTTGCTGAATTAGGAAACTTTTTTATTGAAACTGAACAAAGTATTTTTAAGTTTGACATCGAAATAAATATTTTATATATCAACAGCAGTATTGCGTATAATTTATAGTTGCGATAAAATTACTGCAATTTACAAACATTTATTTCGTGAGAATAAAGAGAATTTTGCGCATTGAAATTTTTTAGGTTTGCATAAAAATAACTGTATGTATCCAACTGTATGTATCCGTTTAACGGCATTTAACTTCCAATTTTTGAAATTCGTTTCAAGTGTTAATAATGCAAATAACAACTGAAAATGTATTTCAACAGATTTCCATTTAAATAATAAAATGTGTCTATTATATCCCTTTAATTTAAATGAGAAAGAAGAAGAAAACTCACAAAAACTATATTTATTGTTGTAATTGTACATAAAAGTTGACTTTTTATTGAATAAAAAAGAAGTATGACCAATATATTGTAATGAAAATTTAAAATAGGAAAAAAAAAAAAAAAAAAAAAAAAAAAAACCTTATAACAGGACTGAAAATGCTTTTCGAATAATTTTCACTTGTATCTCATACTGTATTTGAATAATTTGAGTGGCTTTGTGAATCAATCATTTAATGGTAAGTACACTAAATTCTATAGAAAGTATGCTAATGTAAATTTTTTTAATGTATATTAATATATGTATATGATTTGGGCAATTCGAAGATATTAACACAGATTTCAAAAATATACAGGGTTAGCAAGAAATAAGTTGTCCTCGACAGAGTGCTCTAGAATCCGTCCTATTGGTCCAAATGACATAAAATTTTAACTACAGATAATTCAAATGTTGCGCTTTACATTTATTAAATGAAAAAAATTAGTACAAAATTCTGATGGTAGGTGGCGCTGTAATACTAATAGCCATATTTAATATGCTTTAAAAATATGCGTGAAAAATAAAGTAACATTAATAAAACTGCTCAATATGATACCCTTTATGTTCAACAATGTGCTGTAACCGCATAATTATATTTTCAACGACAGAATTTCGTATTAATTTTTTTTATTTAATAAATGTCAAGCTTATTATTTGAATTATCTCTATTTAAAATTTTACCTCATTTGGACCAATAGGATGGATTCTAGAACCCTCTGAAGTGGGCAACTTATTTCTTGCTAACCCTGTACTTCTCGTAAACGACAATGTATTCGAATTATTTAGTGAGTTCCTGTACGGACACCAATACCTGAATTTTTAACCATTTTCCACAAGGAACGTGTCACAGTAAACCTGAAAAATATACATTAGTTTAAAAGCATTCGTAAAATAGATTACTGACATTATAGTTCGAGAGTACGGAAAGGGTATACCTACCTAGACTGATTAACCAAAATCATAAACAATCTTTAACTTCATTGTCAATTGTTAAAAAAACAAGTATTCTATATATATATATAATTATGACAGGTCATACGTTTAAAACCTACTATCGCAAACACGTGCAAGAAATTTTAATTCTTTTGCATTTAAAATCGGATCTTTCTTTAAACTTTTCTATAAAACGAAATCAAATAAATATATTTTTCAGAAGATTGTAGCAGTGGTGGTTCGTGAACCAAAAATAGGTGAAAAGCTAAAAAGTAAAAGTTAAGTAATTTTAATGCCTAACTTTCAATAAGCATAATTTCAACTAAAAATTAACTAAAAATATTCATTTTATTTAAATCTAAATGTATATTCTGCATTTGAACACAGTGTAAAATATTAAGTGAAATGCCTTTTCACCTATTTTCGGTCCACGAGCTGCCACTGGATTGAAGCGAATTTGGTTTCTTAAGTACTTTTGCCAAATTAATATACATGAAACGTGAAATGCGCCGTATATTGAAATATAATAACATTAGCTATATTAGAATTTCTGAAAAATTATTCAAGTTTAAAAAAAAAATTTAATTTGAATTCGTTTGCTCCTGTTTTTTACCAAATTAGCGTATATGAACCGTACAATGCATCATACATTGAAATATATTATTATAAAATATAATAAATTTTTTAAATGTAATTTAAGTTAAAAAAATAAATTCAAAATTTTATTTTTATTTATTTATTTAGTTTATTTATTTTTGAAAATTATTTATTTTTTCATATCATCTACTCTTGTTTTATTTTATTTTACATTTTCTTCTATATTTAATAAAAGAAAGTATTGAAATTGTAAAAGTTTTCGGCTTCCAGTTTTCTTCAGTGACCTTAATGATTTCCGATTTACACGTTTTGGGAGAATAAAAATTAAAAATGATCATTTTTAGAAAGTGTCTGTTTTTTTTTTTTTTTTTTTTTTTTTTTTGTATGTTTGGGTAAAAAGTTAGTTACAACTCTAAATGATGAAGTAATGCACATAATTTCCTTTAAGTTTATATTTAGTTGAACATTGATATAAATTTGTATCAATCAAATTTTGCTACATATCGCTCGAAATGTAGTAATGTCGTTCCGATTTACTATAATTACCCGTTTTTCCGTTCCGTTTTACCATATATGGTAGCATAGAAAAAATTTCTCACAAATATTCCCAATGAGGATTATTTTCAAACAATCAATGTGATATTTTTAAAAAATGTCTGTCTGTATATGTGTGTCTATATGTCTGTGAATCTCTCTGTGTGTAAAATAGAAAAAAAAAAATTGTGTACTATATCTCATAAACCAAGCAACGAAATTTAACCAAACTTGATCTTTAGATGAACCTTCACTGAGCAAAAAAGTATACCGCCTTCCTCTAGAATTAATAAGTGGCCATTTTCTAAATCCCTTAACTAAAAATATAGATTTCCAAGGCTATGCGCACAAAGCACACGAATAAACTGAATAGACGAAATGATCGAGAATTTCTAATTTACCCATTTCTAGATGGTGAAACAATATTCTGAATATTCCGAGTATTTGGTATTGCGAGAAATCCTCGCTTAATTTTCTAGAATTGGGTAATAAATCAAGATTTTAGTTGCTGAAACCCGCCTCTTGTAGTCTCATTTATTTGCAGAAATTTTTAAATAAATTTGCCCTCAATAATATAGGCAAACACTCTAGAATTCTAATGGGGGGCTTCTAGAACTCTCTTTGCAAGGGGACTAAAATTTATAAGGATGACATAAAACTATTTTTTCTAGAGCCACAATTTAGATTCTAGATGTCAGATACAGAATTTTTTCTGAGTGTTGACCTAAAATTATGCTGATTACATTTTGAGATTAATCGCTAAACAAATGGCAGTGTCATTTCATTTTTTCACAATTTTTACCATGGACATAGGACAAATTTTCGTATTAATTTATATAATGAGAGTCTTTTTAACAAATGATTTTAAAAATTAATATGAAAAAAAATTAACAGTAGTAGCAAACTAGCAAAAAAATCGTATGCATGTAGGAGCATCGCTTCTCTGTCTGGGAAAGAAATATCATTTTGGAGGGGTGTAAATTTTCAATATGGATGTCGTTCAAGAAAAGCTCGTTAATACTTTTAAAACGAATGGTTTAACTATATATCTGTGATAATTTAAAACAAATTTATCGATATTTTTTTATTTTTATAATTTTTAACGATAAAAAAATTTTTGCATTTCTTCTGATGTCGGCATATTATTGATGGCAGCAAGAATGTTATGCTTCTCTATGATAAAAATCGTTTGCATCCATCATGGAAAATAAATTTTTAAAAATAATATTCTATCAAATAATTTTTACTGCGTGGTCTTGTATAAGGTAATATAGAAGCATGTCTTGTGGTGAACACATATTTTTTTTTTTTTTAAATATGCTGACAAAAGCATCATTATACCTTTATTTCTAAAAAGAATTCGTTATTTTTCAAACGAATTAAAATCAATCCCCACAACACTGAAAATTTACAAAAACAGTGTTTGCTTTTATATTTCATAATGAATGAAAATATTTTTGTAGAGCTGTGTAAATCAAACAATTACGCTAATCACACCCTACAGACCCCCCCTTCCTTTTTTTTTTTTATTATTATTTAATTGAGCATATTAATTTTGTTATTTTGCATGATGATACAGAATGAGCTTTGAAAGTACACCAGCCATAGATCACAATGAATAAGTATGTATGTGAGATTGAGACTGTAGAAGGTCACCACAGTTTGTTTGAAATTAAGCTGGATCCAGCAAAGTATTAAGTTTGAATGGTTAAATCGCTTCGCGCCAATGACTCGGCGAAAGTTTAGGTCGGATTAGTTTTGTGTTGACATCGTGCTGCAACGAACGAATTAAGTTGCGAGAGGTAGAGGAATTGGAAGCGATTTTAAAAGTTTAATTGAAATGAAGAGAAAGGAAGTTGGTAGAAAGTAGTATAAGATGAAGATGGTTTTCGTAAAAGGTGTGGAGTAGTGGAGTCTTGTCCGACGTTTGTCTAAGACAACGGCTAAGTAATAGGTGTGGAAAAAGTTATATTTCAGTAGGTGAGATTAAGTGCTGCTTAAGTTAAGCAGTTTGAAGAGTGTTGTTATGCTTCAGTGCGAAAATTTGTGAACGGAAACTGATTCGTCTGGGAATCCACGAACCGGTTGCAAGATCACAATATCTTCGTAAAGGAGTGTATCCGTCCATAGCTTCTACTATTCTGGGGTGAGATGTTTCAATTTATTTAAATTAGTAATTATACATTTATTTGATAAAGAATTTAAATACGCTGACAGAGCTACCACAATTCCAGATAGTCCTTCCCTTAATCTGGTTGAATAAACTCTTGGTTTTATTTTTATATATGAGTCTCTGTGCTAATTTCACGTCTAATACTTAGGTAGTTAAATTAACTAAGTTAATCATTGAGTTAAGGTCTGCGTCAACGCAAACCTCACATGTATCATAAATATATATACATAAATAAATAAATAAATAGCATAGAACATTTAAAATTTCAATCATCATCCGCAATATTTTACAAAAAAATATTTTTACTTTCGATTTAAAGATTTTTTCTGCATTTCATCATTCAGACAAAAAGATATGGCAGTAACATTCATTGTTTATGTAAACCAAAGTGTAAGTAAAAGAAAATAATCTCTTTTGTTCATATTTTAAGCACTTTGCTGATTCTTTTTTCCTCTTTTAGATAGCAATCAAAATTGATAAAAAAAAAAAAAAAAAAAAAAAATGTGTACTCTTTTTTTTCCTTTATCATTTGAAGTTTAGATAATTTAAATATTCAGCCAGGACTTTCTTATACTGACGATTCAAAGCAGGAAAAATCTACTTCATGTGTAGATTTTATTAACGCACTAAAACCTAAATATATTAGCTAAAAACAGAAAATTTAGATTTTTGTATTTTTGTATTTTTTTTTTTTTTGCTTATTTATTTGTATTTGGAAAATAACGAAGTCAGCTTTCCTTTTTAAAAAGCGACAAATATGTTGTCGAATATTTCAAATATATATATATATTTCTACATGTTTATATTATGTACAGCCATAAAGAAAAAAAAAAGTCACCTCCTGATTAGTTTTGCTATAAATTAACGTAGAAACACGTAGTTGGTGGCAATCGAATCGTAAAAACATATAGTTATTAATGCAATCGTTAAATTTTGCTTAACGGCCCTCTTCACTCACCGTCGCCGGAAGCCCGAGCCAATGTTATTCTATGGGGAAATTTTCTTTACAAATAACTTATTAACTAATACATATTTTTAAATTCTGTTTTCACATTAAGAAAATTCCCAACTGTTAAATTGACGGACCTTTTTTAAAAATGTATTTTTTTAATTTTTAATATTTTATTTTGAAATTACAAAATGAAAAAAATTGACGTATTGAAAATTCGTATTTTGAAGCTTCAAAATAAAATTTAAAAAATAATTTTTTAGAAAAAGTGCGTCAATTTAACAGATTGGAACTTTCAGAATGTGTAAACAGAATTTAAAAATATGTATTAGTTAATAAGTTATTTGTAAAGAAAAATTTTCCATAGAATAACATTAGCTTCGGCTTCCGGCGGCGATGAGTGAAGAGGGCCCTTAAGAGGTTGTCTATATACAAATGACTGACAAAATAATGTGAACATTTTGGTTTTTTACGTTTTGTCAAATGTCTTGAAAAGTTCTTTAGGAATCATCTTGAAACTTTGGTGGTGTAAAGAACATGATATACCTTATATTTTTCCATAAATTTGTGTCAGGAAAAGGAAAAGGGGACCAGTAAAAAATTAAACAAATATAAAAATGTTTTGGATCACCCTGTAAAAGGTAATGCTTTAAATGCGTTTCGGCTGTAGCATGTGATTATGAGGATATTTCTAATTATCTGTATAAAATTTTATGAGGCTACCACATATATTCATGGAGGGTTTCTCTAAAAATTTACAAAAACAATTTCCACTTTTTAATTATAACACGTAGGGTATAAGACTTAGTGCAAAACCATTTTTAGGAAATATGGCACACTACATTACACACAGCATACAGCAATCAGAATGAAAAAATGTTAAATATCTTACAAAATACGAGCACTTTTGCTAAATGATTTTTAACTATGCATGCGCAAGCTTTATAAAAATTGCATTTGCATAATTTAATAGTCAAAGATATTGAGCAACTTATACGAAAAGTAACGCATTTTACCTAATTTTTTGTAATATTTTTTACAGTTCATGCAATGTTTGTATCTACAATGAATTTTTGCAATGTTAAATATCTATCAAATGAAAATTAACGAAAAAGTAGAAATGGAAAACTAGTATATTGTGGCCACCGCATGACTTTCTTCTATATTTTCCTATACAAATTCACTCAGTAAAAATAATTTATTAAAATTATTATTTATAAAAAATTATCTTCCATGATAATGCAGACGATTTCCATATTAGAGAAGTACTATAACACTAAATAAAAAGAAGTAGTATAACACTTAATATCCAAAAAAAGTCCATTTTTTTCTCAATATTACATAAAAAAAAATTTTTTTTTTCGTTAAAAGTAAAAAAAAATCGATAACTTTGTTTTAAATTATCACTGATCTATAGTTCCGCCATTCGTTTTAAAGGTATTGCAAGACCTTTCGAAAGATACCCATCTTGAAAATTTACTCCCCCCGGGGGGGAGGTACTTCCCTCCACAGGGCGGAAGCAATGCTCCACATGCACAATTTTTTTTTACTAATTAACTACTACTGTTATCAATAATTCATATTAATTTTACAATTACAGGTTAAGAATAACCCTCATTATGTACATTTATACGGAATTTTGTCCTATACTGCCATGTTAAAAATTTAGAAAAAATACAACCACAGCACCACCTGTTGAGTGATTAACCCCCAAATCTAATCAGCACCTGTTTATGTCAGTTGCCAATAAAATGCCAAATTTCGTTTAAAAAAAAAAAAAAAAAAAAAAAAAAAAAATTTTTTTTTTTTTCGTTAAAAATAAAAAAAAATCGATAACTTTGTTTTAAATTATTACAGATTTATAGTTTAACCATTCTTTTTAAAGTTATTGATGAGACCTTTCGAAAGATACCCATTTTGAAAATTTACTCCCCTCGAGGGGGGACTTCCCCCCCCCCCCCGGGGGTGGGCGAGGCTCCTACACATAAAATTTTTTTCCCCACTTTGCTATCTCTATTATAAATCATTCTTGTAAATTTCATAATGATTACTAAAAAATAATTCTCTTTATGCACATTTATACAAAATTTTGTCCTATATCCCCATGTTATAAATTTAGAAAAAGCGGGATGGCAACGCAACCAGAAAGACAATTTTTACCAAAAGTTGATAGGCACTAATTTATGTCAAGGTGCAACTACATACCAACTTGTATGAAATTCTGTGCAGTAGTTCCTGAGATACAGTTGCCACAAAATTTTGTCCCGCACACACAGACAGACAGACATTTTCTAAAAATGGTCAAATCGTGTTCTACAGCTTTCAAAACGTGTAAATCCATCAAAAACCCGAGATCGAAAATTTTTACGAATCCAATACATTCTTCTATTGAATATAGAAGAAAGTAAAAAAAAAAAAAATGATAAATTACTATTATACAAATAAAAAATCTACTATATTCGAAAATTTTATTTCTTGTTTTTTCTGCTTTACTCAAATTAAAAAGTTTAAACTGTAAGAAGAAAAAAAAAAACTGTAAAATTTCTCTACTATATTTCAAATACGTTTTTAATTAAACAATTAATCATTCATGTTGTAAAACAATAGCCCTTTTCTTTTAAAAGCAATTAAGTCTGCTTTAACAAATGTTACCTTTTTAAATACAATAACTTTTGTCGCCTTTTAATTAAAAATCTTCGGATAAAGGAAATTTTTTTTAACGACGGTAATATGTCTTTTGAAAAGTAATAAATAAGCAGCTATTTTTAAGAAAATGCAAATAAAATATAAAGTTTAAATTTTTAAATAGATTAGACTTCGTGTCAAACTAATTGTTCGCGAGTAATTAATAGTAATTTTGAAACTGGTTAGATATACCCTGATAAATTGTTTGTTACCCTGATTGTTTCTTGTTTTGGCTCTTCTCTCCCTTTATTTTATCACATTCCGGCGGGACACTTCCATTAGACTTTCAAAGTCCTCCCTGCAGCCGGGGGTGAGGTGAAGATTTTGGACCTTTTTAGTTTTTTTTTTTTTTTTTTTTTTTTTTAATGTTACGCACATTTTCATGGTAACAGGAACATGGTTAGTTGGGGGGTTCCGGTTGGGCCCTCTTTTAGTTTTTCTTCTTTCTTGTCTTTTCTGGAGTAAATTAAGTTTATTCATCTCTTTGTCTTATTCTCCTTGTTTTTTCTTTTTTTTTTTTTTTTTTTTTTTTTTTTTTTTTTGTGGCTGCATTTTGTTTTTAGCCTTTTTGACACCTGCACGTTATCGTTCTGTTTGTCCTCGTCCGAACGTACTGATTTTTGTTTTGTTTTTCAATGCAAGTTGCGTTGAGTTGTTCCATGTTTTATGTTTTCTTATGACTAAGGGCAGTACCTTCCATCTTGAGGAAGCTGGAACCCTAACTATATGTAAATACCCTGATAAATATCCTGGTGAAATATATACAAAAAATTATCCCGTAGGAATAACAAGATTATATTTCAGTAAAAGTATGTTGTGGCTGTCACAAAGCTAACGTATTAATAAGTTGGAATAATTTTTAAAGGGCTGCATAATAGCCTAACTTATCGGCCGTTATACACATAAGCTTAATCAGCAAGTTTTTCCTGAAATATGAATCTTGGTGTACTTATATAAAATAGAAGCTGAAATATAGCTTATATTGCATATAAGGGCAAGCTAATATGTGGATAATGGAAATACCATTCTCCACCATATGAAGCTTGGAAAAATGGGGAATATTTCAGAATTGCGAAGTAATTTATTGGCCAACATGCATCCAAACTGAATTAACAGTTTTTCATAAAATGAGCTGTTATATGAAGTTTGGTACAGTCTGTCAAAAAATTAAATGAACACTAAACCTTTCTCAGAATTCATAAAGAATAATTCTAATTTTTTGACAGACAAAAAAGGAAACATTAAAAATATTATTTTTACGTTAAAATCAAGGATATTGTTTTTCTAAATTGTAAACATTTTGCACATCTGAGACTAGGTTTCAATGATAACTATTTTTTATGTCAGAAAAGAAATAGCGAAATTTCAAATTTCAAATTTTTAAGCTTTTTAAAGATTATAAAAGATTCTGTCCAAGATGTATATGTTTTCATTTTTAAAGATTAATCAATAATGAATTACTAATTAATTAGTGATTAATTAATAATTAATAATTAATTAATTTTCAAAAAATGGTGTGTGTGGAACTTTTTTTTTTCTATAATTATATAATATATCTAAAAAAATTTCTATTAATAATTTTTATCAATGTTAATTCATTATCTTCAAGTTTATATAATTCACTCATCCAAGTAATTTCACCATGTTTTAATATAAAACCTTCATTTTGACAGTATCTATCAGATACTATTTGAAATCGAGGTACACATTTACATAAATGACACCATTCTCTAGGATTTTGAATAAGAAATGGTAAGTATTCACAAGAGGGATGGGGCAGTATATAAGAAATTTTTTTTATTTCGCACGTCACATTATACAGCAGGCAAATTTAAATTCCAACATTTCGCTGGTCTCTTGACGAGAGGCGAGACGAACGCAATCTCGGAGTAGGCTACGAAAATCATCTCGGATAGACATGATACCAATGATTTATTTTGAATGTAAACTCGTATTTATATAGTCGGGTTTTTTTTTTCAAGTCTTAAATAAGTTAAACAATGCTCACTCGAAAAAAAAAAAAAAAATAAATAAATAAATAAAAAAAACTGCAATTTAAATAAATTGATTGGAAACGACATTTTGAATAAAGACAAAAAAAATAAGAAGTAGGCAAAATTTGTCTAGAAAGGATTAATTAATAATTAATTAATTAATTTTCAAAAATGATGAAATTTATAAAATCTAAAAATTATGAAATGTCAATTGTAAATTGTATTTCAAATTTTAAATTGTTTTAAAAACAACATTAGAATTTCAATACTTATATTTAGAGATCAATTTATTTTTAAAGACGATAATTTATATACAATTAATTAAAAAAATAAAATAACTGATAAGTTTTGAATTTCAACTCTGTGTGATTTGATAAATATAAATCATGATAATTTTTGATCTGATACATTTTAAAAAAGTAAATTGCATTTCAATTTTAACAAAATTATTTCAATAAAATGATTTAAAGTAAAAAAAAAAGATTTTTTAAGGTTTTTTTTAATATTGACTCATTCTTTGGTATTCTGAGAAAGGTTTCATGTACAGTTAATTATTTGACTGACTGTACACTTATCCTGTAAAGAAGTTGAGATATAGCCTTCCTATAAAAGAAGGAAATTGCAGCACAGCAGTGTCACCTACTAAGCGTAATATGCTAAAATCTAATAAGCACCATTTTATATCAAAGTTCAATTAAGTATAAAATTTAGTAGAATTCCGTGCATTTTTTCTTGATATATCGCCTCCACTTAGATTTGATAAAAGCACACGAACAGATTTTTTCTAAAACCGATTAAATCATATTCTTGGCATTTGAAAAAGCATAAATCGATCGAAAAACTGGAAAATAAACTTTAACGAGGAACATAAATTTTCTCTTAACAGATTAAAAAAAAGAGAGAGAGAGAGCAAAATATAAAATTGTTAGATAATATTAATTAAAAAGAAAGAAAAAAAGAAAATACGCGGGAAAATTAAATAAAATATCTATAAAGTATTCTCTCTTACAAATTTGAGAATATATTCTCAAGTTATGTAATGCATTTCTGCTAAAGTAAAATTCATATCGTCTAAAAAAGTTATGTCTACAATAAATTATGAGGCGAGACATGTAAAGTAACCCTTAGAAGGTAATACAAAATCGGCTATGTCAAATTATGAAGAAAATAATTATAACAATAATTCATACTTGAAATTGAAACATAAAACTCCTAGAAAGAAAGTTAAGAAAAGCCAAATACTGACAGCAAAAGAGAACTAGTAATAATTAAAGTTAAAATAAAAGTTATATAAAACTAAGAATTTATCTTTTGTTAGGAGATTTTTTTTATTATTATTAGTTTACCTAATTATGTCAATGGTTTCATTACACTCGTATCGTTTTTTAATGAAGGTCAGTCTGTGAGAAGATAATCCTTAATTTTTAATTAATAATTAAATATTATCAGTTTGGTCTTAAATTTTTCTTTTCATAAAGAATATTATGTATTTAAAAATATAATTTTAATTTAAAACATGATACTAAAAGTGTTAATGTTGTAAAAACGAGTTCTCTTTAAATAAGCTGACCAAATGTCCCCATTATCTTGGAGAAGTCTTTATTTTGAAAGCATTTTTCTAAATCTTAAAGAAGTTGCAGAATGTAAATTATTTATCACGAATACTTTATTTTTAGTCCTTATTTGTTAAGAACGAAAAAATACATCCGAAATACCGTTAAAAAAATTCATGTAAGATTACGAAGAAAGCCTCGCAGCAGGGGATCTCAGACAAGGCCCGTAAAAAAAAAAAAAAAAAAAAAAAAAAAACATTCAGATCATAAATGATGTGCCCTCGTAATTTTACGTTAGGACAAGCATACAATCAATCAATTAAAAAAAAAAAAAAAAAAAAAAAAAAAAAAACCAAGCATTGCCCATAAAATTAGAATGCAGCTTAGTATTTTAAAATAGTAGTGTTTCCCGTAAAATTGGAAAGCGGCTTAGTATGTTAAAATAATAGTATTGCCCATAAAAATATAAAATAACTTGGTATGTTAAAATAGTAGTATTGCCAGTATAAATTAGAAAACAACTCAGTGTGGTAAAATGGTAGTATTGCCCGTAAAATTAGAAGACCACTCAGTATGCTATTGCCCGTCAAATTAAGGGAACTTGGCAAAATTTACGGCAGCATTAAAGAAGAATTTATGTAGAAGCTTATATTTCCAATTAATATTGTTACAAAATTGTAAATAATTGTGTTTATTTTTGTATAAATTCTTTCAAAGAGGCTTAGTAAGTTGATAAAGTGATAATTTTGTGCATTTCTAGACGTTTTAGCGTTGAAATGGCGTTATTTTCCCTTAAAAACGCATTAAAAAGCCCCAATAAGTCAGGTAATGGATTTGGCGCCAAATTTGGCGACTTTTCCCCACCTTGGCGATTTTTTTGGCGACCTTGGCGAGAAAATCCTTATATGGGATATACCAAATATGGAAGCTGTAAGTTGATTGGTTGACCACTTTCTAGAGTTTTCTCGAAAAATCTGGGTTCCATGGAACAGTATATAAGGAGCGCTTCTCGCCAAGGCAGTGAGTTAGTTCAGTTCAGTCTGTGATCAGAGTCGGTCAGCTTGCATTGAGCCTCTTCGGAAGAGACTTGCTTTAAGTGTTATTGCTATACCGTTTGTACTGTGGATTTGCTATTGACAGCTGTTGTTTAAGCTGTGTCTACTAGTCGAATTGAAGCTGATAATTGGTTTATAGACCTGTACTTTTCTGGAACTTTCTGTGAATAAATTACTGAATTTTTGTACGTTTGGCCTTTCATTCTCGGACAACTCACGAACCCCCAAGTACGCAACATTTCTGGTGTCAGAAGTGGGATTGTCTGTGAATGGTGATCACGAGAGCTGTGGAGCAAGAAATGAAGAAATTTCTAGAAGGTCTCACTGCTCAGATGAATGAGTTAAGATCTGGATTGATAGAGAAAATGGAAACAGGACAGTAAAAGATGGAAGCATCGCAAAGAGAGATGAAAGAAAGTATGGAAGCATCGCAGAGAGATATGAAAGATAGCCTGAGTCAAGAGATGAATGAAATGAAAGCCGGACAGGAAAAGATGGAAACCGGATTGATAGACAAAATAGAAACCGGACAAAAGGAATTGAAAGACGGCTTGACTGAAGAAATGAAGGAAATGAAAGACAGTTTGGGTGAAGAAATTAAATCTGATCAAGAAGAGATGAAGAAAGAACTATCATCAGTGAGAGACGACTTAGTAAACGTGAAAGAAGTGACAGAGTGTAAGTTATCAGATGTGGAAAACAGAATAGATGGAATAGAAGAAAAAGTTATAAAAATAGAAGAGAGTTTTGAAGAGAAAGCTATGAAGATAGAGGAAAATGTTATGAAAGTAGAAAAGAATTTTGAAGAGAGATTCATGAAGATAGAAGAGAATTTTGAGGAGAAATTTAAAGAAAACTTTGATCAAGAGCTGAAAGGAAGGGTTTCAGAGATAGAAAGCAAGTTTAAGAGAATGGAGGAAGATCTTGAGAGAAAAATGAAAGAAGAGTGGAACGGAGAAGTAATAGGGAATGAACTGCAGAGCAAGATTCGGAATCTCGAAGAAAAGTTAGAATCCATGCCTCAGGAAACTGAAAAGAAAGAGAGAAGAATACAGAATCAGGAATTTATTAAGCTATCTACCTACGATGGCAGTTCCTCCTGGCATGTATATAAGACACAGTTTTCCATCGTAGCTGAAGCTAACGGCTGGGACTCTACCGTCAAGTCAGTCCACTTAGCAGCAGCATTACGGGAGATGCAGCCGAAATACTGCGAAATGTTTCTAAAGAAGAAAGGAACGACTTCGAGGCCCTGACTAGAGCACTGGAGCTACGGCTCAGAGAGAAGTATTCTAAGGAATATAGTCGCCTCCAGCTAAAATCTCGTTACCAGAAAACGGGCGAAAGTTTGCAAGAGCTGGCAGCGGACATTCAGAGACTGTCACACCTAGCATTCTCAGACTGTCATGCTGACACTCGAAACGACTTAGCTCTACAGTACTTTATCGATGCTGTTCGTGATCCAGAAATTCAGAAAGCGCTGAGACCCTCCAACATCAGAGACGTAGAATCAGCTTTAGGCTATGCACTTAGGATAGAGGCAGCCCAACAAGCCTCCCGTAAAGACCGCCATACCATAAGAGCAGTCTCATTAAACGATACGCCTGCTGGTGAAAATGAAATGAAGAGAAGTATCGAAGAGATTTTAAAGAGATTGCGCAGCCTGGAGAATAATAAGGAAATAAAGGACCGGAAGATAAAGTGCTGGGGCTGTGGAGGGGATGGTCACGTGAAGAGGAACTGCCCTGTACGACCAACTATAGGGAATCACCCGTATTCACCATCACTACAGGGAAACTAAGAGGAGGACAACTCGCGGGGCGGAGGTCGCCTGAAATCAAAAAGCCCCAATTTACAGCATTTCATGTTTCATCGATGAGTGGCGGCGATAATGGACTTCACGTCTATGGCCAAGTTAACAACACCACCTGCCGGATGATTCTGGACACAGGAGCCAACGTGACCATCATTAGAACGGATTTGGCTCAAGAACTAAAAGAGAAGATCGTCTGGACTCCGCCCTGCGTTAAACTCCAGACTGTGACCGGAGACGAAATCAAAATATACGGAAAAATGAACTTGACTATCACTTTTGGGAATGCCAGTTACCATCATATGGCATATGTGGCTGATATAAGAGATCATTTAATCATTGGAGTTGATTTCCTGAGAAAATTTAACTTTCAATTGGACTTCAAGAATAATGAACTGCATTCGAGTTCGGAAGACATCGCTGTGTTCAACACTGAAAATCAAGACATTCAGACAATTTGCTAGATAACAGCGAAGTCTGAAATTTCCATCTCTCCACACACAGAGAAAATAGTTTCTGGAACACCTCCCACAAAGCAATACTTCCGCTATGGACTGATTGAATACCCGGATACAGGCAATAGCCCATGAGGAGTTCTGGTAGCTTCATCTCTAGTTGATCTCTCAAAGAATACTATTCCTGTGAGAGTCGCAAACATCAGCGATAAGGTCCGAACAGTGAAGAAGGATGAGGTGTTAGTAAGCTGCACTCCTGTTACATGCATCAACCGCCCCACGCAATCAACCGAATCCAAATCTTCTGAACAATTAATAACGGACTGATTACTCAAGAACGGACGGAATTACTCAAGAATGCAGAGTTAGGAAAGGAACAGAGATGTGCTGCAGAGAAGCTACTCCAAGAATTTAAAGACCTTTTTTCTCGAACACCTGAAGACGTCGGGAGAACGAACATCACCCAGCACAGAATTGATACAGGAAATCATCCTCCAATCAAACAACATCCAAGAAGACTTAGATTTGCTAAACAGGAAGAGGTCACTGAATTTCTAAATGAAATGCAGCACAATGACGCCATCGAGCCATCAACGAGTCCTAGGGCCTCTCCCATAGTACTGGTGCGAAAAAAGGATGGTTCAACAAAATTTTGTGTGGATTATCGTCGTTTGAATGACATCACGAAGAAAGACAGTTACCCTCTTCCCAGAATTGACGACACCTTAGACACACTTGCTGGCAATGAATGGTTCTCGACTTTAGATCTGAAGAGCGGTTACTGGCAAGTAGAATTACATCCTGATGATCATGAGAAGACCGCATTCACCACGGGACAAGGATTGTAGCAATTTAAAGTTATGCCATTCGGATTATGTAATGCACCTGCCACCTTCGAACGCCTGATGGAGACAGTGCTAAAAGGACTTTCCTATGAGGCTTGTCTGGTGTATTTGGATGATATTATCATTGTGGGGCGCACCTTTGAAGACCATCTACGAAACATCCGAAAGATGCTGGAGAAACTCAGAATGGCTAACCTCAAATTGAATCCAGGCAAGTGTAACTTGTTCCGTCGTGAAGTGAGCTACCTTGGCCATATCATCTCTGCCGAAGGTGTGAGAACTGAACCTGAGAAGATCTCTGCAGTCGAGAACTGGAGTCGTCCTAAAAATTAACACCAAGTACGAAGTTTCCTGTGGTATGCACTTACTACAGGAAGTTTGTCAAGTGTTTCTCAAATATTGCCAGACCACTCCACAAGCTGACGTAAGCCAAACAGAAGTTCCTGTGGACAGATGAATGTGAAAATGCGTTCAAGCGACTTAAAGAGGCCTTAACATCATCGCCTATCTTGACGTATCCACAGCCCGACAGACAGTTCATACTTGATACAGATGCCAGCCATGAAAGTATCGGTGCTGTTTTGTCGCAGGAAACTGATGGTCAAGAACATGTCATTGCCTATTGGAGTAAATGCCTGTCTAAACCAGAGCGAAATTACTGTACCACCAGGAAAGAGCTACTCGCCATCGTAAAAGCCATAGAACATTTCCATCATTACCTCTATGGCAGAAGAGTCCTGCTCAGGACTGACCATGCAGCTTTAACGTGGTTGCTTCAGTTCAAGAACCCGGAAGGACAGATTGCCAGGTGGATACAACGCCTCCAGGAATATGACTTGGAGATACGTCATCGTAAAGGGACTCTACATGGTAATGCAGATGCCTTGTCACGGAAGCCCTGTTCGGAAAGCTGCAAGTACTGCTGTAGAGCCGAACAGAAATACCTGCCGATAAATCCGGTTGCCTGCCAAGTTACTGTCTCAACACCATCAGAACAAGATCCCGATCCCTGGAGTGACGAAGAACTTAGACAAGCCCAGTTGGAAGATCCTGACATAAAGCCAATATTACAGCTGAAGTAGACGACCAGCAACAGACCTACCTGGCAGGATATTTCCATATTCAGTCCCATTACGAAAAGTTATTGGGCACTTTGGGACTCTCTTCATATCAGAAACGGCGTATAATACAGAAAGTGGGATTCTGATGATGGGAAAAGCTTCAGATGGCAGATTTTATTACCAAGATCAAAAATTCCAGCTGTTTTAGAACAACTGCATAGTAGCTCTACCGGAGGCCATTTTGGGGTAATGAAGACTCTGCAGAAAGTTCGGGAACGCTTCTACTGGTGCAAGGCAAAGGAGGATGTGGAGAAATGGTGTAAATCCTGTGATGCTTGTGCGGCACGTAAAGGCCCGCAGAAACGAAGTCGAGGAAGACTGCAACGGTATAACGTGGGAGCACCATTTGAACGGATTGCAATCGACATCTTGGGTCCTTTGCCTCGGACCTCCAGTGGAAATAAATACATCCTCGTCGTGATGGACTATTTCACCAAGTGGCCTGAGGCATATCCCATTCCCAATCAAGAGGCATGCACAGTCGCAGAAGTCCTAGTGCAGCAATGGGTGTCAAGGTACGGCACTTCCTTACAACTTCATTCCGACCAAGGTAGGAACTTTACCTCTGATGTTTTCAAAGGACTGTGTCAACTACTCGGCATAGACAAAACCCGGACAACACCCTTACATCCCCAGTCGGACGGCATGGTCGAGAGGTTCAATCGTACCATCCTGAATAACCACTCTCTTCTAGTATCAAGGAACCAGCAAGATTGGGACTTGAAGTTGCCATTGTTCCTGCTGGGTTATCGAAGTGCTGTCCATGAAACCACCGGCTATACTCCAGCCCAGATGCTGTTTGGACGTGAACTTCGTCTCCCTTGTGATCTCCTGTTTGGTTGTCCACCCGATGCGCCTTCATCGCCCGAGGAGTACATCCAAGATCTCCAGGCACGATTTGAGGCCGTACACAACTTTGCTCGGGAGCGGATTAACATGGCAACGGAGAAAATGAAGACAAGGTACGATCTAAAGGCTACGCAACATGAGTTCCAGGAAGAAGAGAAGGTCTGGTTGTGGAATCCTGTTCGACGCAAAGGACTCTCTCCCAAGTTACAGTGCAACTGGGACGGACCATACACAGTCTTAAAAAGGCTGAATGATGTAGTGGTGCGGATCACTAAAACACCTTCATCAAAACCGAAGGTGGTGCACTATAACCGGCTAGCCAAGTACCACAATTAACGGTAACATTAAAATTTAAAATGTAAATACTGGTAAAATTTGCGCATGCGCACTGTAAATATTTGTATATAAATATTTGTACATATTTGTGAATTTTGTAAATATTTCTCACTTAATTTATATTTCTATATTATCTTTATGTGCAACTTAGTTTTTGTATTTTAGATTGTGTAAATTTGTTTAGTTTCGCCTCTTGACCAAGGGTTGCACTGCCCGGGACGTGCAGTCCTTGGGAGGGGGGCAGTGTTACAAAATTGTAAATAATTGTGTTTATTTTTGTATAAATTCTTTCAAAGAGGCTTAGTATGTTGATAAAGTGATAATTTTGTGCATTTCTAGTCGTTTTAGCGTTGAAATAGCCTTATTTTCCCTTAAAAACGCATTAAAAAGCCCCAATAAGTCAGGTAATGGATTTGGCGCCAAATTTGGCGACTTTTCCCCACCTTGGCGATTTTTTTGGCGACCTTGGCGAGAAAATCCTTATATGGGATATACCAAATATGGAAGCTGTAAGTTGATTGGTTGACCACTTTCTAGAGTTTTCTCGAAAAATCTGGGTTCCATGGAACAGTATATAAGAAGCGCTTCTCGCCAAGGCAGTGAGTTAGCTCAGTTCAGTCTGTGATCAGAGTCGGTCAGCTTGCATTGAGCCTCTTGGAAAGAGACTTGCTTTAAGCGTTATTGCTATACAGTTTGTACTGTGGATTTGCTATTGACAGCTGTTGTTTAAGCTGTGTCTACTAGTCGAATTGAAGCTGATACTTGGTTTATAGACCTGTATTTTTCTGGAAATTTCTGTGAATAAATTACTGAATTTTTGTACGTTTGGCCTTTCATTCTCGGACAACTCACGAACCCCCAAGTACGCAACAATATTTATAAATTGAACTATACTACATTTATTTGTTCTATGAAATATTTATTCAAGCAACAATTCTTATGGTTTTCGATAAATTTTTTTACAGATTTGAAATCTTTAAATTGTGCTTTTTCAGTTTTTCTTTCTTTCTTTTTTTATTTTATTTTCTTTCTTTCTTTCTTTCTTTTTTTTTTTTTTTTTTTTTTTTTGATAAATTTATAATTTTTAAAATGCTAAAACTGCTTCAAATATTTAAGAGGAGACTTATTTTATTTTATTTTATTTATTTATTTATTTTTTGAGTGTTTAATAGAATTTACTTAAAAGAGTTAAGGATGGGTTTTGAAATTTATTGATTAGTCTTTGAGAAAATAATTAAAAAGCGAATGTCTATGTAAAAATTTGGTCGAAAACAAAACAACTGATTTTTACATCATATTTTTATCTTCATTTTTCATTTTCTTTTAACTTTTAAAGATTTTGCGAAACCCACCTCAAACTCTTTTAAGTAGGTTCTATTAAACATCTAAGAAATGTTTAAGTCTTCTTTTTTTTTTTTTTTTTTTTTTTTTTTTTAGTATCTATAGAAATTTTAGCATTTTGAAGATCATGAATTCATGAAAAAATGCAAACTGAGAAAACGCAATTAAAAAATTTCAAATCTGTAAAAAAGGCATCAAAAACCATAACCATAAGAATTGTTGCTTGAATATATATTTTATTGAACAAACCAAATATAGTACTATTTATGAGTATGAAATGGAAATATAAACTTCTACTTATATGAAACCTACTGCAGTGCAGCAATCGTAGAGTGCCAAGTTCCCTTAAAAAAAAAAAAAAAAAAAAAAAAAAAAAAAAAAGAGAGAGAGAAAGAAAGAATTATGTGGAGAAAAAAGTATAATTGTCCATTTTTCAAGTAAACGATTACGGGGCAAAATTTCCTCCCCCCCTTCCCCCCCGAAAAAAAAAAAACAATTATATTCTGTTTGTAGAGATAGATTTCTAATATTCCATATTAATAAAGCCATATTAATAAAGCTTTTCCATATTAATAAAGCCCCTCATTAGCTCTCTGATTTCCTTTAGTAAAATGCTACACCTATTGACTTAAAATGTTTTTGTATTTTAAAACATCTCTTTATAAAAAGAATATTTTTAACCATTTTTCTGCATGTTCGTCTTATAACATGTTTCTCATTGTCTTTTTTGAACTTTGCAAAATATTTCTAAAATGTACACTTTTATTCGAAATGTTAAAGTTTTTTACTCTCAACTCTTTAGCTTCGATAACTTTAATACATCAAATACAAAATTAAGTATGTTTTAGAGATATTTTTCCAAAAAAGTCTATAAGACATCATTTGTTCATTTTTTGATACATTTGTTTTCTGATAAGATAGTTTTGAGTATATGATAGCATTCCACAACCATAGGCTTAGGATTAATAGAGGAAATCGTACACTGTTAAAAATTTCTCTAAATTTAATGTAAATATTTATCCAGAGTCTCTGTAAATTTACAGCAATTCATAGTTAAAAGTGAATAATCGAGATTCTCAATCTTTATTCTGTATATTTTTACCTAATTTTGTCATTAATTTTTTAATTAAAATTAAAAATGACTACTTTAGAAAAAGCGTTACAAGTCCGAAATATGTTCTAGCCAATAATTAATTAAATTAATATTAGTTATTAAAACGAATGTATAAAATACGTTTTTTAACATCTCCGTTTATTTTTCTCTGTAATTTTACGTAAGACTTAAGATAATAGATTACACAGAGTTTTCTGTTGAAATTTTTAAGAGTGTAGAGCTAACTGACTCATGTCATAAAAGAAACTCACAAGCTGTTAATCCCATGAGAGCGTGTGCTTGACAAATTATATAATTGCATAGTTTTTCAATTTTGATTGCAGTTTTTCTGTTCTGAGGGGGAAAAAACTGCAGATAAAATCGAAAAAATTGTGTAATCAAGAAATTTTCCAAGAACATGTTGTCATCGAATAAACATTAGCTTGTTTTTTCGTGGGCGAAGCCTCTCAGAAGCATAATTAATTAGTCTTCAAAATTTTAGTTTTATGTTTTGGCCCAAAGTGATTAAATCACATGACACAACTACAAATGTTCTGCTTACAATTTTCAGTTATATTCGTACATATACCAAAATATATGTGAATAGTTAATTGTCCTCTAACGCTATCAGTAACATTAATCAGACCATATGCTTATGAGAAACAGGCTTTTTCGTAACTGATTAATGTATGATAATATCTTTATGTTTTGTGCAACTTAATGATGCCCGTTAATGTTCAGTATAAAAATGTTCAGTATAAAAATATTAAAATAAGCTTTAAGAAATAAGGTAAAGGTAGGAGAGTTTGCGCACATTTCAACAAAACATTATAAAAAATCTAAATTAAAAATTTGGCTAAACTGTTGGTGCATAGCTTTGAAGTGGTCCTTCTTCTACGCATTTCCATTACTATTTTGTTGTTATACTTAGATTTAAAGCAACAGCTGTAATAAAAGCAAGAGAGCTATTTTGCAGGGTAGGAGAGATTGCGCTTAATTTTACCTACAATTAAATTGTTAACAATGATAATTGCACTTAAATGACATTAGTATAACGGTTTTGTAAACAAATATTTTTATATTACATGTAGATATTTCAATTTAATAATTTAAAAAAAAAATGGAAAAACAATTAAAAAGGATTAAAAAGTTTTATTTAAAGAAAATAAATTAAAGAAGCAGATAAAAAAACAAGACTAGATAATAAAATGTAACATTTAGTTACTAGATAATATGTTTAACTTAAAATCAATGAAGTTCCTTTTCAGTTTGAATGGTTTCTTGTTTGTAGACCTAATCTGTCGTTGCCTATAATCGTTGCACTCGTTGTTATAAATGATGCAACTTTCATGCAACCACCTGCCACAAGTAAAAATTATAAACGAGTCCATGGGAAAGCGAATAAATTAAAAATATTTTGTAATACTACGATTCTATAAAAATTCTAGAAAGGGTTTTGAAAATTTAAGAAAACATTTTTGAAAACGAGACAAAATAACCACGTTTAATCTTAGACTGTCCAAGCGATGAACATGCGCATGTAAGTGGGTACTCCCCTATCGATGTTGTAGAACTACCTGGAGTTCCAGAGCGCCCAATGTACTCATTCCTGCGCAGTCTCTCCTACCGCGCAATATCTGCTAGGTTTACCTTATCTCTTAGAAAATGTTTCTGAATATAAATTGGTTGTATTTTCATGCGTACGATTTTCTTTACGTACCATGCTACATGATAAATGAATGGGACATACATGATCAGATCTTGCAAAGATATATTTGTGTACGAATTTGTATGGAACTTATTCATCCTTTTTATGTTAACACCTGATAATAATCAAATGCAGAAGCAAATTTTTTATTACGAGAAATTAAAAGACTTATTTATTTATTTTATTTTTCTGCATCACATAGATTTTTAGTTTACCATGAGAGATATTACCTATACTAATGCAAGAAAGTGTTGGTTCAAAGCAGAATTAGTTATGAGTAATCACCAATAATGTGATCATTAATCAAATTTTCAGAGAATGGGTAGTATTTAGAAATATTTATTTGTGGCAATTTTTAAACTTGCAGTTACCACTAAAACTTAACAGAAATGTTTCATTTATTAAATAAGTCAAAATTTTAGTGGCAAGAAAGTATTATACAAAAACCTGCCAGTTATAATTCGTAATATTTGTATTCAGAACCTAATTTCCCAAGAGTTGTGTTTACATGTACGACATTTTTTTGCCAAATTAAGACTGAATTTCATCACAAAGGTAAAACTTTTATTCATGCTTAACAGAGCATGGATAAAATAAATTCATAATATTCATAAAGTATAAAAAAATTTGTTTAATAGTTTGTAATCTACAGAGACAGTTACCACTTTCTAAAGTTAACATGATTTACTACTATATTCAAGATATTTTTTTCTAAATTTTAGAAGTAATTTCTAAAGTTATTTTTTTATTTGTGCAATTTCTTTCACTTCAGAGAGAATTTACATCAAGTAATGTAGAAAATTCATAACAAATGCAGTTTTAAAATGTCGTATTTGTTAAAGAACATGTAATGTTTTGCTTTTAAAATTTTGTTTAATTAAATTTGAATTAGGATTGATTAAAAGCTTGTGAAATCTGAAAATTTAGAGATGAAATCAATACCATTATTTTAGTTATGTATGAGAAAAAAATGAAAGGCTGGGAAACTGAACATTAAAATATTCAGTATAAAACATGAACAGAATATATTTACAAAATAAAATTTTAATATTTCTAATGGGATATAAGATTCTTTGCATAAGATCATTCCCCCCCCCCCCCCCCCGTCCCCATTTTTAATTCATTATAAAAAATTTAAACTTTGCTTCTGTACTCATAAAACTTTTGTGAGTGGAATTACTCCTAGAAAAACTTTTGTTTTGGGAAATTCAAGAAGAATCATTGGAAAAAAAACTTAAAATTAAAAAGGTTACTAAACAATATATGCATTAAGTAGGTTACAAATGCAGCAGGGAAGAAGAAAAAAAAATACTTTTGAATATTTTATCAAGCGCTCATCCAATAAAAGAAAACAAAATATTTACAACATATTTATTTATTAAGCATACAATTTTCAAATATTTACTACACATACCTAATTACAGATTAAGTTACAAACTCCATATTGATTTTGACTGGCTCAATTTCACAGAAATTTTTTGAACTTTTGCCTTTATATTCGTTCTTCTGGTTATTTTGATCTTTTTTCTGCATTAATACAAAAACATGCCCTATTAAAAAATAAAAAAACATTATATAATAAATATTATTTATTAATAGAGAATGCCACACTACTACTTACATTCGGTAACAAAAGTGTCCGAACACTAGCAAAATTTCCTATGTAAAAAAAGTACGCTTAATACAGTTTTGTCAAATAAATCCTTGTCGAATCCTGTTCTTAGGCTAACTAAGAACAGGATTCGACAATGATTTATTTAACAAAACAGTATTAAATGTACTTTTTTAATATAGGAATTTTTGCTAGGGTTCGGACACTTTTGTTACCGACTGTACGTTATAATAAATATTTTAAGTGCTAAACAAAAATACAAACACAATTTCAATTGTGTCATTCTAAAAACAAATGACAAATATTAATTTATTTAACACCACACATTTAAACTTCATTTAGATTCAAACAAATTTATTGAAAATTAATGCAATTAAATTTTCCACAACCTTAAATCTCTAATATGAACTCTGTGTTCTTAAGTTTATTTCTTTCAATACATACATATATTTACATATTTACAACTTGAGACTTATAGTTACAAAGACTTTTTTGTCTCTAATGATCCTTGTGACAAAGTCACTGTAAATTTTCGTCGACCTCTATCTTCGTAAAAAAATGGCGACCTTCTTTCAATAGAAAGTTTAGGAAAAATTTAAAACAGAAAGAGTTATTATAATTAAGGCATTTACAGAAATATTTTGACACTACGAAAAACAATTTGAGAATACCATTAATATGACTACTGGATGTACAAGAATCTTAACAAAGTGTAACTCTAATTAAAAAAGAAATTCATGTATAAACAACTGCTATTTATTGATCATTACATATAGAAACAATACTTCTATGTGTTTCAATACTTTCAGCATCAAGGCTTAATTTCCTATTAAAAAAAAAAAAAAAAAAAAAGTACCAAAGGCTAACTACCACAGCATATGTATCCTTCTAAATATTTGTATTATACATTTTTTAGAACACCCCCCCCCCCCCTTTTTTTTTTTTTTTTTTTTCTTTTTTCTTTTTTTTTCTTTTTTTTTTTTTAAGTAAAAGAACACTAAATATATATGTATAATTAAAATGAAAGATTGAAAAGTTAGCAGAACATTTATAATCAAGCGATGAAAAGTTAAAAAAGTCTTAAAGATTTTTTTTTTCTTATCAGATAAGAAACTAAAATAAGCTGACACTACACATACTATAAGTTAAATAACATATCGTTTAGTATTCTAGCTTTTAAAACTATTTTTCAGTTACACCAGCGGGTACTAGAGAGTATATTAAATGCAGGTGTTTATTTATAAACATTAAAATGATTTCTATGAGCTTTGTTGGGTTTGAATGTTTACATATTTTTTGCAACTGATTACTAGAATTATATAACAGAAGTTTAGCCCAAATTAAACAATGTTTAGCATACACATGAGCTATTTAATAAGAAAACACCTAAAATGATCAGTAATCCGACAAATATCTGCAGACTTTTTAGTACGTTAGAAAACATAACAAACATAGCTACCATAAGTGCCTATGAAATCATATTTAAATGTAATTTAAAACTTGGCAAATCTTTAATTAATTTATCTTGGTAAATGACAGTTCGAAAAACACACTGCTTAACTTCATATTTAATGGAAAAAAATATCCATTCATTACCAATAAACTGTAACACATTATTAAAAAACTGAATAAACTTGCAAGGTTTCTCTTTTAGAAGTTTTTATAAAATTTCCTTGAGTACTTTGCCACGGAAAATCTATTATTTTTTCTAGTAATGGCTTTGCAGAATTCTTGCGATATTTTTTTGAGTTATGGTTTCAAATGGATGACATTATTATTATTATTATTATTTTGAATATATAAGTACTGAATAACTTCTACAATTACCATTCAAAAATATTTCTGTTCGTTTCTGCTCAGAAAGACTTCATTTTATTTCGAAGTGTCAGTAGTTGGATATGAAAGTTCACAAAAAAAATTTCATTAGTTTAGGACAAAAAGACAGTGGGAACTAGGAAAACAAAATTTACGTACACACTACTACCAGCTTTTGAAACTTCCGTGAAAATTATAACGCATGACATACTTTTGGCATTCAGTTCAAATTTGTCTGTTATAGTAAAATACTGAGAACATTAAATTTAGCTTTGTTTGTCTATTGCAAATGAGTTTGGTGATAACGTAAATTTTGTGGGAAAAGTATGAATTTTTATTTCTTTATTTAACCATTAAATGCATATTGTCTTTAAAATAAAACACTTTCTTGTAATCCCAATTAAAGTATTAACATTAGTATTTTTTTTTTTTTTTAGGACGGAGGACTGCTAGTTTCAATCTGGATTTTTTGTAGAACAGTTTTGTGTAACACCAAAATAAATTTGAAATATAAGTCATATCGTTACAATTTTGGTACCAAGTGAAAGGGACGATTTTTCTGCATCCAGGTGTACAAACAGTTTTTTGACACGGCAATTAGATTTTTAAAATTAACTAAAGTATTAAATTTAGATGGCGACACTTAATTTTAATTCATTTCAATCATTTAAAAAAGTACGTGGCCCGGTTTTACTGTCAAAAAATGAGGTAAAAAGTAAATAAAAATTTAAAAATAAAAATAAAAAATTTACAAATTGAAATTAATAGTCCTCCGTGCTAAATTAATTTCTGTCTTTGACAAAAGTCTTAAGTTTTTTTTTTTTTTTTTTAATGGAGGGGGGGGGGTAAAGGGGGGAAATTCCAATTGTTTTGGAGAGTGCGAAGAAGTTCGTAAAAGTTAGTAGTGACAGAAAATTAATTTTTTTAGAGATTTAAAAAATATATCAAGGTGTTTTTCTTTATTTCATAACTAGCTGGCTTTGCCCGCTGTGTTCGATAGAGAATTTTTTCGCTCGCAACATGAGGAGTCCGTATTCCCACTGCCTTCGGATGCAACTTACCCGATTCTTACTTCCCCTTCCCCAGTGGCAAAATTCGAAGTTTTGCGAAATCTCACCAAAGTACAAAATCAACATCCACACAAAAAAGTTTGCCATTCTAAGGTAATTTAAGGCGAATTCAAACGGTAATTTTTTTTTTACACGTGTTTATAGAGCCCTCGAGCTCAAGGGAATTGGGGGTGGGGGAGGGTGTGAATTTCGGTGGGTTGATGAATGAGGGGGGGTGGGAATTTCGTAAAATCTCGTTACAATGTAAGATACATATATACAATTTACGCACCAAATTTCGTGGGGTCTTGAATTCGCTATTTCGTAACCGCCCCCCCCCCCCTTGAAAGAAAAAAAAAATCGAAAATCACAAACAAATAAAAGACATTGTGTGTTTGGAAATATTGTAAGGAAGACACATGGCTGGCTGTTTTCAATACCTTTGTAACATTTTTAGTACAGCTCTACTAAAAAATTCAGAATTTCTGAAATTTCCAACCGAAAAACGATTTTTTCCCTTTCTCCTTTAAGAATCAAGAATTCCAAAATTGTACATATTGTTTTATTTATACTTAAGTCTAATCTCACAATGTGCAATTTCTTCACCGTGAAGTAATTTGGGGCCGAGTTATGCCTACAAACTTTTTTTTTTTTTTTTGCTTCCTGTCCTCCAAGAGGAAAGCGGGGTTATTTCGATGAATCCGGTTTTTTTAGGTGTCGGATACATATAAACAATCTAAACACCAAACTTCGTGACCGCATCTTTTATAAATTTTCAAGGACAAATTTGGAGCTAAAAAGGGTATCTCGAATTTGCCATTTGTAACACATACCATCCCCCCTCCCCCTCCCCCCCCCCACACACACACACAAAAAAGGCAGATCACAAAAAACCAAAAACGTGTTTTGGAAATATCCTAAAGCATTCGCATGGCTGTTTTTAACACCTTTCTTCCATTTTTGGCAGAATTTTATTCAAAAATCCAGAATTTGCAAAATTTCCCGCCAAAAATGGATTTTTCTTATCCCTCCCTTTAAATCTCGAAAATTCCTAAATCACAGATAATATTTTAATTGTACTAATGTGTAGTCTCTCCCTGTGCAATTTCTTCACTGTGAAGTATTTTGGATCAGAGGTACGGTTACAAAGGTGTTCTTGCCTTCTGTCCCCCCCCCCCCTTGGAGGGGACCGGGGAAATTTTCATAAATCCCGTTACTTTAGGTATCGGATACATATAAACAGTCCAAGCACCGCAGCTCCAGTGACCGCAGCTCCCATAGATTTCTCAGGACAAATTTAGCGCTAAAAGTGGTGGCTCGATTTTGCCCCTCCTACCCCCCCCCCAAAAAAAAAAATAACCACAAAAAACAAAGCGTGTTTTTGGAAATAACCTAAGGAAGTCGCATAGCCTTTTTGCATTATCTTTGTTCCATTTTTGGTAGAGTTCTACTCAAAAATGAGGAATTTTCGATATTTTATGCCAAAAATTGATTTCCCCCCTCCCTTTCCTTAAAAATTGGAAATTCCTAAATCGCAGACAATGTTTTATTTGTATTCATGTCTAGTCTCCCCATGTGCAATTTCTTAACTGTGAAGTAATTAGGAGCCGAATTATGCTTACAAACGTTTTTTTTTTTTTTTTGTCTTTTGCCCCCGCCCAGGGGAATAGGGGAGTAATTTCGGAAAGTTGATAGATATAATTTTAAGTTCGGTACAGACCTAAATTACTGCGAAGCGCCTTTGGATTCCGTCCAGCCGTTCTCAGGTGATACCCAGACAAACATGTTTTTCGTTTTTGCCCCCATGGGGGAAAGTGAGGGAATTTCTGAAAAGTTGATAGATATAATTTTAAATTGGGTAAAGATCTAAATTCCTGCGAAGCGCCGTTGAATTCCGTCCAACCGTTCTCAAGTGTTACCCGGACAAACGTGTTTTTGTTTTTTGCGCCCAGGGAAGAACGTGGGGCAATTTCTGAAATGTTGATAAATATAATTTTAAGTTGGGTGAAGACCTAAATTCCTGCAAGTGCCGTTGAATTCCGTCCAGTCGTTTTTGCGTGATGCCCGGACAAAAATAGCCACATACAGACATGATGACACACACGCACACATACACACACACACACAGTCAAAAATTTCTGAAGTCATTTTTGGCTTTCATGGTGTGTGAAACGTGAAGATATCGCAAAATTCTTTTATTCTGAGAAATTTACAGACAAAAGTCTGATTTTATTAATATAGATAATTAGTAAATCTATGCGTAATTTTCTCTTGGCAATTAAACGATATTATTTATGTTTGCATGGTATGGTGTATCACTTTTGAAACACTTCATACATTTCCCAATAGTAAAGAAATAAAATAATAAAATAAAATTGTGAGGTAAAGCAATGTTAGCGTAATGCTACAAATGAAGTTCGCACTTTACGAGTAACACGTGAATGTGTAGAGTTTAGGATTCAGTTGATTAATGGAGTTAGTTCCTATGATAAATGATAATTTGCGATACGTTAATTTTGGAAAGTGAAATGAATATAAAAGGGGAAGGATGGTAGTGGCTTAGGGATCTGCTTAGAGGAGGAGAGTAAGAGAAGAAGCTGCTTAGAGTAAGAGGTGGATAGTGAATCAGAAGTAGTAGGAGGCTAAAGGAGTTAGTAGCGAGCGGCTATAGTAGGAGATAGTTAGTCGAGTAGTATAGTGGATAAGGGAATCCTCCCACTAACGAAAGATTAATATAGTCGTGAGAGGTAACGACGTTAGTTGGAGCAGTTGAGTTTAATTATGGTTAATTGTTTATAGTTAGAGTATTTATGAAGGCTGCCCCTTTAAGTTTATAAAGGTACTGAATGTGATTATAGTTCAACGCCTACCTTTTCATTAAGCTCTAAATAAAAGCTCTTTATTTATTTTATATTCAAGTCTCGTACTCACTTTATTAAGTAATTAAGTAATTAAGTTAAGCTTAATCTAAATGAGGATGACATCCTCTTATTCCTCACAAAATCTAGTAATTATTATTATTACATTTTTGCTTAAAACTATATAATAATCGACATTTTTTTCCCTGTGAAAATTAAAAAAAGAAGAAACAATCGTGCATTTAAGTGTTAAATCTGAATTTGAATAACATTAGATTTAAACAAAAATTTGTAATTCTATTTAACTCTGAAAATGATCGTTCTAAACTTGAATTACAATTTCAACAACTTTCTGAAATACTAAGAAAAGCGGGTGATAAAATAAATTGTACTATACTGTTTACTATAAAAAGGGCAAAGCAAGAAGAAGCAAATAGATAAGTTTGTTATTCTGAGTAAATCTTTTCATTATATTTAAGAGTCTGAATGATTTCTGATGACACAAATACTCTCTAACCAAATACTCTAAGTAGGTACCTCATTTCATGCAATTTATTTTTCCCGTATTTTGATATTATGTCGTTTTTGAGTATTATTGAAGGATATGTTTTACCTGGGAAAAGGAAGAAGTTGATTTTCGATTAGATCTTACAATTTGGAACAGTTAAATTAATAATTAATTCCATCGTTGTGAGACAGACAGCAGATACGAATCTATATATATATAAAAGAGTAAACTCACTGATTCACTGACTCAACACAACCGGGGCGATTTTATGAAAGATAAAGTCACAAATTTTGGTGAGCAGGTTGGTTTTAGGACCCTGACCCCCCATTAAGACGAGATTTTTGCGAAATACTCTCGCGTCCCCCCCCCCACCCCCAAGGGGTGTGCAGAAGGCAAAAACATCTTTATAATCATAACTCGGCTTCAAATTACTTTACGGTGAAGGAATGGCAGATCGGGAGACTAGACTGGAGTACAAAAAAATCCTTTTCTGCAATTTTGGAATTTTGGATTTTTAAGTGTGGGGGGGGGGGCGATTTTCATAGGTCAGTTTACCAAAATACGGATTTTGAAGTAGAACTCTACCAATAATAGCACAAAGATATAAAATACTGCCAAGCGTTTTCTTGTGGGTATTTCCTAAAACTTATTTTTGGCTTTTTGAAAAATATTCATATAAAAAATCTACGCCCGCGAGAAGGGAACTTTCCCCCGTAAGCTACAATCTTATGTCTACTAAAAGTTTATTTTGATTATAAATAAATTTTGTAAATTTCACAACGATTGGTTAAAAAAAAAAAAAAAAAAAAAAAAAAAAAATCCTTAATTGTGTACATTTATATGAAAAATATTTTCTATACTGCCATATTAAAGATTATACTAAAAAGAGAAGACCGTGCGAGGAAGACTACTTGTTGAGCGATATGCACTAAAAATTGGTAGACACTAGTTTATGTAAAGGTGTAACTGAATATATTCTTTAGTAAAATCCTATGTATTAGGTCTGGAACTGCCACAAATCTTTTGCCTCACACAGTCAGGTGTGCATTTTCTAACGATGGTCAGATCATGTTCAAGACATCTCAAACGTGTAAATCAGTCGAAAACTGGAAGTCGAATTTTTTGTAAATCTAATACATTCTTCTGTTGAATAATATAAGTAAAATAATAATCGAGATATTAACTTTATTTTATTTGTTCCATTTTAAAATGGTCAGCCTCTAGAATAATAAGTTTCTGCCAGTGTTAGATTCCTTTACCTTTCAAAAGTCGTCGTTATAGAACTAAGCTAATTGCGTATTAAATAGGGTTACTTCAATGTATTGCTTCCTGAAACAGAGGAAATCAACATTAATAGCTTTATTTTACCGCATTATGTATATAGGATCCATAAATATGCTAAAAATATTTATACAGCTATATCGGTTATTTCTTAGTAATGATGAAAACTTACAATTAATTGATTACCATATTGCCACTAAATGATTACCATGAGTGATTAATTAATTAGTTACTTTATCGTGTAATTAACATTTAATACTCACTTGTTAGAGGTGGGGAAAAGGTGGGTATGACTTTTTTCGATCTCGGATTTTCCCAAACCAAACAAATAAACATTAATACACCTAATGCGCCACATTATGTACAATACATTTTATCTAGATGTATCAATTATTTAATAGTAAATACAAACATTTACGATATCCTATCATAAGCGATTGCTGCAGAGCAGTAAAAAGGGGTATTACTTTGATTATAAAGTAATTTATTTTTATTTCAATTAAGAACGTTATAAACAAACTTTATAATAAAAAAAGAATAATTCACACCCTATTAACCTACCTCCTGTTTCAGGAAATCTGTTAATAAAATTTTGTTAAAAATTCCTAATTAGCTTTTATATAAATATCAACTATTTGTTAAATAAAACTTACAAATGTTATTCTAGTATTTGTAGGATATAATTAATAATATACTTTTTTCTTAAAATGTTATTATACCTAATAATTTTAAATTTCGTAAATATGTAGTAAAATGATTTTTACACAGTATACTAAAATAATCATCAAATTAGATTTCAAGAATTATACTTTTATGACAATACTCGCTTCGGAATCTTCCTCTATATTATTTGCTCATTGCATGGATAACAATGCGAGATTCCCTAACAATATCTCTAATAATGTCCGAACCTGTTTTGAATTTGTGTGATCATGTTTAAATCCCATGGAAATGGCTCTTGAAGTACATTAATTAAGGCATAATATGATAGAATGTAGGATTATCATTCGATATTATGCATCGATGCATATCAATTCAATACTAACGAATCAATCTTTATATTATTTGAATTGTAAATAGAACATACAATTATTTCAGCAGTTGAAGACAAAGTTGAGTTTAATTGATAATGTTCTTCAAATATACAATTTTCCTGTATCGACATCATTCATAAACTGTATCAGCAATTTCTCGTAATAAAAATTTTTTCTTGTAAAAACGTTGTTTACCGTATTACTAATTTTTTACAGGAATGGTAAAATTTCAATATTTTATTAGATATACACTCCTTTTCATAATTATAAGGACACCTGTTTTTCTATATTAACTAAACACTGAACACTATTATTTAAACAAATATATTTTTTATTAATATTAATTTCATTAATAGACGATATTTAAAATGTTTTATCGTTTTTCTATCTTAAAAAACTTTAAATACGGTCAAAAAAAGGATTTTTCAGGTGTTTACAATTATAAGGACAGCTCGAATCTTAGCATTTCTTTTCAATTATTCTTTAAATTAATATTTTTTGGGGTCTCGTTTTAGGGTGAAACAGTCAGACATTCTCTCTGGTATATATATATATATATTCTTTAATATTCAGTTTCAATACCATTTCATACAGTATAGATGATATTCTGAATACATTTAAACTATTTAAAATTGCTTTCCACTTGCATTCACTTTTCTAATATGATAAGTTAAGGTTTTTTCAACTTTTAGGCCACGGGAAAGGCAACAATTTATCCTATTAATAGTACTCATTCTACTCTTAATATTTAATCAATTCTTAAATTAGTTTTTTTTTTTTTTTTTGCTTATCATGTAATTGCTTCAAGTTTAATGATTTATACTATAAACAAATTCGTAACACGCCTATGGGCTCACCTGCTAGTGTTTGCATAGCAGAAATTGTTATGCAGTTTTTGGAAAATAAAATAAATGATAGATTAAGTGAAAAAATTCCTTTTTGGCGGAGATACGTAGATGACATTTTTTTATTAATTGAAGAAAAACATATAAATGAAGTCGTTACTTTTTCTAATTCGTTATGCCCATAAATTCAATTCACTTTGGAAATAGAACAAAATAACAGTTTGCCTTTTCTTGATGTTCTTGTTGAACGCATTTCGAATTCACCTAGCATTTTTCAAACTTCTGTTTATCGTAAGGCCACTTTTACAGGTCAATATCTAAATTTTCATTCTGCTAATCCTAATTCTCATAAAATTGCAGTCTTCCGAACTTTGGTCAATAGAGCTCTTCGGTTATGCAGTAACGAGACACTTTTTAAGTTGGAAATTAAAAGAATTTTTCAGGATTTAATAAATAACGATTACCCTCTTAATTGGTTAAAACGAATTTATCGTGAAAAAATTATCAGCTTCCCCTCTCCTTCGTTCCCTCCTGCAATTTTCCCCTCTACTCCAATGCAAATGAAAAATTCACAATTTAATAAAAACAATTATATTTCCATGCCATATTTTGGTTTTCCTTCAGAATTTATTTCTAAATTACTTAAACCACATAATATTTATACTGCTTTCCGGCCAATTAAACAATTAAAAAATGTCCTTTTTAATTTAAAACCCAAAACCCCTTCTTTGGATTTAACTGGTGTAATATACTTAATTCCTTGTAAAAATTGCAAATATGTTTATATAGGTGAAACTGGCAGTAGCAAATATTAGACTACAAGAGCACAGACGATCTTTTAAAAATTGCACCCAAAATTCTAAAATTGTAATCCATTCAATAGAAACTGATCATATTCCTGACTTCGATAATATAAAAATTGTAAATTCTGGTTTTCATAATTATAAATCGCGTATTTTCCTTGAGAGCTGGCACACTGCCAAGCAACTCCACACTATCAATGAAGCATGCGCACTGGCTCCTCAATATTCGGTACTCCTTTAAAATTCCTTAAGTGTTCATGTAATGTTTGCATATTGTGTTGTAAACTGATGAGGAAACCCGGACGGGTTTCGAAACGTCTAGCTTTTAATTGTTTTTATATGTATTTTTGTTTTTAAAATGTATTTTAACTTAAATTTTTGTCTCTTAAATAAAACAGTTTTTGCTTTTAATATATATAATTGAGACGGTATGATGTTTGTGTACGTTAAACAATAAAGAAGTTTCTTTCTTCAAACTATTTCCTATTGCTCTAGAAGTAGAGCTAAAATGTAAGTCTTATTGAAAAAAATATTATTACCCCCCAAAATCTAACAAAAATCTGAGAATTCCAAGTTTAAATTTTGCGGATATTCTCTTTATGTTCATAATAATAGAAAAAATTACTAAATTCATTCTGCCTTCAGTAGAAACAGCTCCCCAGAGCACCATAGATCTACCTTTAAAATGCTCGATTCATATCTGCCTTTAAAAAATCTGCTCTGCCTTTCGCTATCTTCAGATAGTGCCAGTAACTGTTAAAACCATTTGATTAGTCAAGAATACAATGTTTTTCATCCGAAAATGCAGTATTTTACCATTTAATATAGCCTTTATTCAACTTTAACACAGACGTTCTTTCCCCCATTAAATGCTTATTGATTATTACAGGTTTTTTATTCATTTTAACATATTATTAATTATTTTAAACATGCATAAATGTGGACCCCAACCTTTCGTTAAAAATTACGAGCAAATCCAGCAGCAGTCATTACGAGTAGAACAGTAAGAAGAATTATGAGTCTTCGATCTCTGTAAAACAACTCTGATTTTGCATCAGATCTCTCTCCTATCGAACCAACAGTTCAACGTTTGATCACATTTCCTTCAGCAATTTTAGATCTTCGAATTTCATTAGAAATTCGGCGGATTGAAATTATCCTTCCACTTAAAAAACACATTTATCTTACATCACTACAGGAACGTTCTTTTTTTCGAGGAATTATCAGTAATGTCCGTCCAAGAAAAATTGAAGGCTTATATATGAATTAATCTAGCTCAGTAGTTCACGAATTCGCTTGTCAACTGTAATTTATCCGCTTGTAAGTTAAATAAAACGAAAAAATCTTGATTGTCCCTATAATTATAAACATCTAAAAACGTGGAGAAAAAAATGTTTTGCATTATTTTTTATTAATTGTGTTTCACATTTAAAAAAATATATAGCAGTTTTTGTTTTTAGAATACTAGATACATTAAGTGCACTTAGTATAATCTTGTTCACAATTATTTTTACATTAGTTATTTCAAAATATAAAGTGTCCTTATGAATATGAGAAGGAGTGTATTACACATCTATATTAATAAAAATTTTGTCTGTAAATTTGTAAAAAAAAAAAAAAAAAAAAAAAAAAAAAAAAAAAAATGCGATATCTTTACGTTTCACACACCATGAAAGCCAAAAATGACTTCAGATACTTTTATCTCTGTGTATGTGTGTGTATTTATAATGTTATGGTGTCTGCATGTCTGTAACGATACTTTTGTCCGGGTATCACTTGAGAACAGCTATACGGAATTCAACGGCACTTGGCAGAAACTTAGATCTTTACCAAACTTAAAATTATATCTATCAAGATTTTCAAAATTCCCCTCTTTTCCACCAACCCTCGGGGGGGGGGAAGGGGGCAAAAGTCAAAAACACGTTTGTAAGCATAACTTGGTTCCAAATTACTTCACAGTAAAGAAATTGTACATGGGGACACTAGACATAACTGCAAATAAAACACTATCGGCTATTTTGGAATTTTCGATTTCTTGGGGAGGAATGGGGGAAAACGTTTTCTGTCGGGAAACTTCCTAAACTTCGGATTTTTGAGTAAAACTTTACCAAAAAGGACACAAAAATGCTGTAAAATGCTATGCGGCTTTCTTAGACTATTTCCAAAAGCAATTTTTTTTATGGGGTGGAGGGTGGGGGTGGGGGGTTACGAGGAGGCAAAATCGAGACACCCCTTTTAGCGCTGAATTTGTCCTAAAGAATCTATGGGAGCTGCGGTCACGAATTTTCTTGCTTGGATTGTTCATATGTATTCGACACCTAAAGTAGCGAGATTGATCGAAATTACCCCCCGTTCACCCCTTGGGGAGGACAGAAGGTAAAAACACCTTTGTAAGCCATGCGTCTTCTTTTGGATATTTCCAAAACACGTTTGTGATTATTTGTAGTCTGCCCTTTTTTTTTTTGGGGGGGGGGGGGGGGAGGAGAGGCACGTGTTACGAAGGGCAAAATCGAGATACCCCATTTAGCTCTAAATTTGTCCTGGGAAATTTATGAGAACTGCGGTCACAAAGTTTGGTGCTTGGATTGTTATATGTAAAGAACAACGACATTATCTTTCAGCAATTGGCGGAAAATGTTATACACACACACACACACACATATATATATATATATATATATATATATATATATATATATTAGGAGAATATTGAAAAAAATGAGAACGAAAAATAAACAGATTAGTAATTCACCATAAAAAAACACAAACGTCAATTTGCTAACTAGTAAAAAATTAGGATTATTCTATTAAAGTCAATTGTAAAATATCAGCGAACTACCCTTCATTACACATTTTTTTAATTTAATTACGTTAATTAATTTTAAACTAACTTCTCGAAATTAAACTTTTAAACTAACTTGTTGTTGTAATTATGGTGTTAAATATTTAAATAAATTCATTTCATTTTTGAATATGAAGAAATTAGAATTAGAATTAATACTCATAGTATTAGTGCAAATGCAGCTGTAAAGATAGTGTATGAACTAAACATTATTTATTATTAGCCTTGACTTGGCAAAAATAATATATATAAAATTCATATATTTATAATGCTAATTAAAACATATTTACTAAGGAACAGAACAAGGATGTTAAATTAACAAGGATATTAAATTTAATTAACAAATTACATTCGAAATATATGCGAAAATGCAGCCATTTTAAATTTTTAAATGTAAGCATATATATTTTATTAGAAAAGAATGAGGACGAAAAATAAACAGATGAATAATTCACCGCAAAATATCATAAGGACATATATTTCTGAGACACTAGACGAATTAACCGAAAAGACACTTCAAATATTCATGTTGTCCTTCGTACATCAGAAAACTAATATATTTCCTGGAGTTTTCCTCAACGTAAACATGAAAGAATTCGTTTTTGAGATCCAGAGTGGTGAAAATTTTAGCGGAATTAAATTATCAACTACGTCGCCAATTACAAGTAGTAGAAAACGTTCTCGAACTTTTTTTCTTTTTTCTTTTGTTAAGACGACGAAAATTTTTACGAAATCTATGGTAACTATATTTCTTTTTAATTAAAACTATAGGTGAAGGTATATATATATATCCACTGTCCATCAATTTGTCAATTTGGACCTCACATATGTATATATATATATATATTGTCCCATAAGACTGTAGACATTTTAAAAATTCATACCTATTGAAGGAATTTGTATATTTGAATGAAAATGTTATATTCATGAAAAGGGGATTTTTTTGGTAAAGAAAAAAAAAATAGTTAAAAATTTTCTCGATAGACGGCGCTGCATTGACAAGTTACGAGAAATATGCAAATCAGAGACCTATAGATTGTATGGTTTTACGATTAACATATCTTATTTCCAATTTTGCTTCTTACTTGTGCATACATGAAGCTTTCATACATGTGCTTATATGTGACTTCATCAATAACGCGTTATCCACTATGTCAGAATCGGAATTAAGACTTCATGCATGCACAAGTAGGAAGCAAAATAGGAAATAAGGTGTGTGAATTGTAAAACCGTGCAATCCATACGACTCTGATTTGCACATTTCTTATTACTCGCCAATGCAGCACCCTCTACCGACAAAAGTTTAACTTTTTTTTTTTTTTTTCTTTACCGAAAAAATCCCCCCCCCCCATCACAAGAACAACTTTTTCACAAACCGCGTTCAATTCTACGAATTTCTTGAATCTTTATGAATTTTTTAAATATCTACAGACTTATGGGACATTTCAACGAGTGTTATTCGTTGGGAAGAAAAAACTATGGGAAACTTGTCGGTTAAATTGATTTTCATCTTTACGTCAACAGTTTTTGTTTTCAGAGGGGTATAATTTTGGATTAACGAAAATAATTAGGAACGTTCGTCGACTAGAACCTGGAAATTTCTTTGTGAGATACATTCTACACGGAAGCAAGTCAACAGTTTTCGTAATAATATCATTACACGTTCTATCGTGATTTGTTGAGGAAATATCTATAACCAAAAATTTTGTGTTTTGGTGTGACTATAAATATAATTTTTGTGAATATCACCAAATTAGAAAATCTTATAAAGACAAAAATAATGAAGTGTCCAACTGAATGTTATAACAATTCTGCATTCGAATTTGCCACTTTCTGCATACAGCCGTTTTTGAATTATGCGTGACACACACACACACACACACACACACATACACAAATAAATAAATAAATAAATAAGTAAATATACACATGCCTATGTGATATAGAAATCACACATATTTTTAACTTTTCTATTTAATTAATTTTAAATCTATTTTAACATTTTATATAATAATTTACTCGTGTATTCGGGTATACAGCTAGTTGTTATAACAGTTGCAAATTAAAATTTCCATCTTTTGAACGGCTATTCTTTTTTGTGTGATGCGAGGTACAAAATTCGTTTCATAAATTGATTTCGCAATACATTCTTACACTTTATATATAAAGAATTAAAAATCTGATTTATTTGAGAATGACTAACCATCTGATAGATGCATCTAATAGAACAATTTTAATTAAACTTTCATTTTCTTTACTAAAAATGTTCATTTTAGTATGTTCGGTTAGTTGGTTGGTTGGGTTTTACGTCGCACTGGTGCTGCTGCAATTGGCAACGGTCTGGGACTCACCCCTAGAGGTAGTCCGGAGACATGCCATCGCAATTTTGATCCTCCACAGAAGGGATGGCTCTCCCGCTTCGGTGACCCCCAGTGGTATAATTTTTTATGGGAACATGGAGGACATTTCGGCCACAACAGATTTTACGTGCACCAGCCACCATTAGTGTACACGACGGTCTTTGGCCGGCTCGAGAACGAAACCCGCAATCATGGAATTACGAGGCCGGCGCTCTACCGACTGGCCTACCGCGGCCCTAGTGTGTTCGGTTAACTATCAACAAGTGTCAAAAAAAAAAAAAAATGTTTTATAATTAGGATTATGTCACGATAAATCGATAAATTTAAGATGAAAATATATACAGCTCTCTTTCTTTCTTTCTTTTTTTTTTTTTTTTTATAATTCAAGATTGTTAAATATTTCCTCAAATAAATACTTCAAGAAAATCATAAATAGATAAACATAAGTTGATATGACACGGCTTATTTGTTTAATAAATAAATAAATAAATAAAATGAACAGGAATATATTATCAGAAAATATTTATGGGCTGCAATATCTCATTTTTTAAAGTACTTGGCAGATAAAAACATTTTACACACAAATTGAATTACTTTTGTTTGGAGGCGGCGAGAGAATTGTTTGCTGCATTCGAAAAATGTTAAAAGTAATTTTACTTGTGTCTGTGATCAGTCAGTGTCTGGTATGTATTTTATAATAATACCATAACATACTTGCCAACATACTAATTAGTATTCCGTAAAATTGTTAGCCCCGCCTTCTTTTTCACACCAATATAATTTTAGAATATTTTTCTTCTTATTTAATCGTAATTGCATTTGAGGAATATTATTTTAAAAATTTACTGGTGTGAAAAAAGGGCGGGACTAACAATTTTACGGATTACTAATTAGTATGTTGGCAAGTATGCCATAAGCAAATAAAATGCTTATAACTGTTTAAACAAAACAATCCTTTTATATAATATAGTAAACATTCCCAGCATATTCCGATTGTATTCGCAAAGTGGCTTTCATTTAAAAAACAAGAAGCAAAACTTTAGAATATAGGATTCAACTGCAGAAATATTTTGGAAAAGACTTTTACTTTTTTAATTGAAATTTAAAAAAATTACTGTCATTGCTATTAGATTTTGTGTTTAAATAAAAGCAATTGTCTGAAAAATTTTCATAGCGCACGATTTTGACACGCTCTTTTATAACTTATATCGGGAGGAATTGATTTAATAATTTACAAATATATCTATATATATATATATATATATATATATATATATATATATAATATATATCTATTAATTACTTATTAATAAAAGTGTATTTGTATAAAAAAGGCGCCAAAGGCAGCACTGAAAATTATACAAAAATATATAATTTTGAAAATATGTAGAGACTTGAAGACAAGTGGGCGTGGTCAACAAGATGAAAAAACGTTAATAAAAAAAAAGAAATAACGGATTAAAGTAACGAAGAACAATTGTAAAAACAACACTACATGGGAAAAACACCCTTCCGCTTCCTCTTCAGTGGGTAGGAGCAGCAGAAAGGGCAATAAAATAAATTGAAAAAGGCCTAACAGGTTTCGGAAACATGGCGAAACTAGCATACTCCCAACAAAAATCAATGAAATTCTAAAACAAGATTAAATTATTGGTAAATTATCTATAACAATATAAATGCTTCATAAAAGCAACATAACTAAATTAAATTAATAGTCCATAACCAAATCAATTTAATAATCCAAAAAATACAAAAGCGAAATTTATGATAAGAATAATTTAATAAAAAGACATGCTAGATCGTCGTGTTTCCACCCAGACCTGAAAGGCAAAAAGATATTGCAATGAACTGAAATATATTGAACTTACTGCATTGTAGAAATAGGTCTTTAATTAAATTTATTGTATAGCACTTTAATTAAATTATTTGACTTTTTTGATTTTGTAAATGAATTAATAATTGATAGAGATTTATTTTTAAGACTTTGCCATTTTTGTTTTAACAATAATTTCATAACATTTCATAATAAAATCTATAAAAAAAGTACATAACACCAATTACTCCAGTACAGCCGCTAATTTATTTTTATTCTTCTATGAATATACTTATGTTATTAATAACAACAAAAATTTAAATTTTACCGATATACAGATGATATTTTAGTCTTACATTTTAATTTTACAGATATTTTTAAAAACATATATCCTTTCTGTTTAAATTTAAATAAAACTAATAATATAGATGACTATGTTAATTTCTTAGACATTTTTCTTGATGTTCAACATAATACATTAAATCTGGATTTATATGACAAAAAGAAAGATTTTTCATTTAACAGTTACAGCATGCCTCACTGGCACAGCAATTTGCATAAAAAAATTTTACATTAATATTTTAATTGGTCAACTAAATAGATTTTATAAGATATACAATAAACATTCAAATTGAAATTTTTGTCTGAGTGAGTAATGCTGACCGGGGTGTCGGCCTGGATAGCTCAATTGGTAGAGCAGGGATGGAACACGGGCGCAGAATTCATACCACTATTAATGTAAGAAAATTTTCTACTTCTTAAATCAACGATATTATAGAGAGAGAAATATCTTAAACGGATTCCGGTATGAATTCTGCGCCCGTGTTCCATCCCTGGTAGAGCCTTGACCTTGTAAGTCAAAGATCCGGGGTTCGACTCCCGGTCCAGGCAATATTTTCACTCTGTCGGAAAAATAAAATTTCAATAAATATTCAAATTACAGTAAACAAGTTTTTAAATTCATTGCTAATCTTTTTTACAATAATAACTATCCATTGAATTTCATAAAGTTTTACACCAATAATTTTAATAAATGTTTGCGATTGTGGTGATAGCTGCGGTAAGGTTTCTTCACCTACGGTACTTGGTGTCTGGTGGTGCTTGCTGATGAAGACTCATGGCCGAAGTCCTACTTGTGGAACGCCTTCTGTTGGATTGCAGCTTTTTGGTACTGAGCGACTCGGAGAGCTTGGACTATGATATTGGAACATCGGACAAGACAGCGCCAGAATTGAGCCACTACATGTGAATTGCTTCTTTCTCTTTAACGACCTATATCTACAATGCAGTAAGTTCAACATATTTCAGTTCATTACAATATCTTTTTGCCTTTCAGGTCTGGGTGGGAACATGACGATCTAGCATGTCCTTTTATTAAATTATTCTTATCACAAATATCGCTTTTCTATTTTTTGGATTATTAAATTGATTTGGTTATGGACTATTAATTTAATTTAGTTATGTTGCTTTTATAAAGCATTTATATTGTTATATATAATTTACCAATATTTAATCTTGTTTTAGAATTTCATTCATTTTTTTTTTTTTGGGAGTATGCTAGTTTCGCCATGTTTCCGAAACCTATTAGGCCTTTTTCAATTTATTTTATTGCCTGTTCTGCTGCTCCTACCCACTAAAGAGGAAGCTGAAGGGTGTTTTTCACATGTAGTGTTGTTTTTACAATTGTTCTTCGTTACTTTAATTCGTTATTTCTTTGTTTTTATTAACGTTTTTTCTTCTTGTTGACCACGCCCACTTGTCTTCAAGTCTCTACATATTTTCAAAATTATATATATATATATATATATATATATGTGTGTGTGTGTGTGTGTGTGTGTAGGGAAGACTGGGATGAATGGGTCGCAGTATGAATGGGACAGTAGCAAAGTTTTTATGTTTTACATGCACCAGAAACTTGACAATTTTTCTGATATATGGCAGTACTGAGGTCATTCATCAAGTGTAGTTTCAGAGTTGTGCTATCTATAGAAGGGCAGAAAAAAAAAATAAAGTGTATTTTTCTGCTGCCAAAATAACTGTTACTGATTCAATTAGGTAGTAGCTACGAAATTAACTATTTGCTTAAAGTTAATATAACTCTTATACGATTAAAAGGCGTAATCTTTTACTGTGTTTATGATATTCAAGAAGAATATTGACAATTGTTCATTAAACATATTTCCTGTTTTATATGATCATGTGGTGGTGGGGATGAATGGGACATTCCCCAATATGTGCTAATTTAAAACTGTACACAAGAATTATATAAAAACAAATCGTAAATAGATTTTCAATATTTTTATAACCTGTAGTTCAATAGTTATAACATGAAATTATAAAAATAGCATGGATTTAGAGAAAAATAGATTGAAATTAATTGTTCCGATTCTTGTTTCTAATAATTATGATTAAAAAAATTATAAGTTAGAATATGCAATGCAACTTAAATCAATAATATCAATAATTAAAAACAAATAAATAAATAAACTAATAATAATTTGATTAAAATCACATTTTCAATCAAGCTGATTAAATGAATACTGGTGATTATTAATGTATTACAGAATAGAATGATTATTTTTCTTGATCAGTCGGAAAAAAAATTATCTGGATAATTTGTACTCTATTATAATGATGTATATCTTTCTAGTGTCTTATTTATTTATTTATTTTTAGATTAAATCTTATTAGATTAAATTATAAAAGCCTAGAGCACTAGGAACTGTGCGAACCAAAGGACTTTTGCCTTTAGATGTTAATTTGAGTCAATACATCAGTTTTTGTTAATTTTAGTAAATCCATAGTGTGTAATAAAATCACATAAATCAATTTAACTTTAAAAATTTATTTACTTTCCATTATGTTTTCTTTTCTTTGTTAACTTCAGTTCTGTCCCATTCATCCCCACATGTGGGAATGAATGGGACAATGCACATGCATGTAAAAAAAAATTATTATTAATTAAAAATGATAACTTTTTATTAAAGTTAGCATGTTTATTTGTAACTGATTACTGAAGTGTGCTTATGAGCAATGTTACAAAATTCTGAATTACATATGATGAACGTTATTAATTAAAACATGAAAACTGTCCCATTCATCCTCACTCTCCCCTATATAGTCGTCCTGAAATCATTAAATGATAAAAAATAAGCTATATCTAGTTAAGAAAAAAAAATGCACACTTTTTCTCGCATAAAATTTCTCATGAAAAATTTAAACATCATGAGATATAATTTAAAGATCTATGGGTTTACTCTTTCTCTCTCTCTTTTTTTTTTTTTTTTTTTTTCTTTTCAAATTAAGGCTTATTAAACTAGTACTTCGAGTCTTATTAACAACTGTAGATTACTAACAATTACAAATTCAAACTAACGATTACAAATTCATAACTTAAGAGGATTACTAATAATTACAAACATTCAAACATGATCATGATTTCGAATCTGTCACCTGGCAAATAAAGTCCAGAATGCTATCCATAGATATGATTTAAGATAATCACAAGATATCGATTTTTATTACAAAATTAAATGTAATATATTATAAAAATATGTATGTTGAAAGGAATTTCTCAGTCTGATCTTTAGCAAAATAATGTAGATGCGTGTATGTTAAATCTCAAGCTAACAACCATCTGACAATTTACAGAAAAATGTGTCCAATTAATAGTGTTGAATGATAATGAAAACTTTGTAAGCTCATATCTTAAACTTCGAAAACAAGTATCGTTTCCTATTGAAATAATTAAGCACGACCATTCATCAAGTAAAAACATATAGGCACAAGTGTGATATGATGGCAGTTACTTTCTAGCGTACTCGTGCATATACAAAAGTTTATCAGGAAGACAGAAACGGAATTAACAAGTTTAAGCTAGCTTTATTAGTATTATTTTTAAGAAGGCATTGAATTCAATTACATATATAACACAAAATCAGTAATATTCAATTGGAAGAACACAAGCTCACAAATTATAAAATATCAATGCAGGACTGGCCTTGAATTTAATTAAACGATAGTATTCTTTAAAAATCTCTATTTTCCAATTTAATTTAGCGTTTTTTGATCTGTTAACATATAATCGCTATTTTTAACCAATTTTTAACTTTTAACAAAACAATTTAAAAATTCACGATTTTTTTTTTTAAAGCTTTTGTATACTATAATAATAATAAGCATAGCTTATCATCTTTAGTAGTAAGATTGACAGTTCTTAAATTTTTAAATAGTAATTCAAAATAGCTTAATCACAATTTCATTAATTTAAACAAATCTCTAAAAAAAAAAAAAAAAATCAGTAATATTCAGTAGTATTTAAAAAATTTTGAATCGTGAACTCATAATCACTATTTACAATCAATTTTTAATATTTGATCGAATTGAAATTTTCCATTTCAAAAAAATTCAAATTTATGTTCAAATCAAACTAGTTGGCATAGGTGGACTCTGCTCAGTTCCCCATCATATTTATGTTCTCATAAATTTCTAGTTTGAGAGATATAATCATGTTAAAAGAAATGAATTTGACAAAAGCTTGATACAGTGACAGAATGAAAACCCCGCCTAATAGGCTATCCACCGTTCACTTAGATATATTTATCTTATTCTAATCTATTAATTCATTTTATCAGAGTCAATTCCGTTGTTTAGTTTTCGCGCTACTATTTCCAATGCAATAATCCTCAAAATTCATATTTATATGAAAAATTTACAATTTCGCTATGTTGGTAAAATCGTAAATTACGAATAATTTACGAAATTTTCCTATTAGAATATTTGTATTCAATTATGTTCAAACAAATATCATAAATGTAATTTTGAAGTTGTCTAATGTATTTAGGAGCCTCAAAATGAAAGTTTATGCTCAATTTTACCTTATTCTGGCATGTTAAGTAAATCGTAAATTCCAAATAACTTCCGAATTTTTTTAAATTGGAAAAATCATAGTCTATGATATTCATGTCAGTATCTTAAATAATATTTCGAAAGTGGTTTGACATTTTTACGATGAAAATATCCCTCAAGATTGACGTTTATGTGAAATTTTGCTCTATGCTGCCATGTTAAGAAATTCGTAAATTTCCAATAACTTACGAAATTTTTATATTGGAAAATTCATAGTCATTAATATTCATACCAGTGTCCTAAATAATACTTCAAAAGTAGTCTGATATCTTTACGATGAAAATATCTCTCAAAATTGACGTTTATGTGAAATTTTGCCCTATACTGCCATGTTAAGAAATTCGTAAATTTCCAATAACTTGCGAAATTTTCAAATTAGCATATTTAAAGTTACTAATGTTCCTTCCGGCATCAAAAATGATATTTTAAAACTGGTCTGACATTTTACAGTAAAAAGTTTCCATTTAATGCACGTTTAAGTGAATTTTTGTCCTATTCTCCCATGTTAAGAAAATCGTAAATTTCTAATAACTTACGAAGTTTTTTAATTCGAATGTTGCAAATAAATAGGGTTCTTGCCAGTGCCGAAAGTAATATTTTAAAACTGATCTGACCTCTCTGCGACAATTTGTTCTTGAGATATCGTGTACACAGACTAACAAACTAACGGACTTACACACTAACAGACTAACAGACACCCTACAGACAGACACCATAGAAATTTTGACATTTTCGGATTCCTCACACCTGAAAACGTGTAAAAAAGTCAAAAAACCGAGGTCGAAAATTTTCACGATTACCTAAGTTCCCCATACCTATAGTATGATGGGGAACTAAAAAGCACGTATTTATCATATAACCTGATTTGGAAGTTAGAAGTTTGCCAAACTGCAAATTTCTAAATATCAGTACAAAGAGGATGAGAGGTTGCCATCTCGCAAATATTTAAATACCAATACTAAATGGCCTGGTAAAGCCCATTTTGTTTAATTAAAATAATTTTATGAAACAGATTTTTATGAAATATAGCTAAGAACTTGATTAAGTCAGCGTTAGATAAATAAATAAATAAATAATAAAAAAAACATTGTAAATGATCTATTCGTTTGAGATTTGCAGCGGTTGAGACAGACACGCAGCACAAAGACAAAGGTTTCAAACTTAAAGAGCCTTCTATTCTGATTATGGATTGATAAAAATACGATGATTTTGTAACATATCAACCCTGATTATTTAGATAAACTCTTCTTAATCACTGCTTCTTCCTCTTATCAGTACGAAAAATTCTATAAAGAAGCTTATCATATCTCTATAAAATCGTACCATACATTTGATAAATGATTTTATTTTATTTATTTATTTATTTATTTATTTATTATTATCGATAAAATCTGAGAGCAAAACATTATTCTGAAATATATAGAAAAATGCTAAATTTCAACAATTCTACATAACGAAAATAGGGTGTGATTTTCATTCAACTCGAACAAACTTAAATTAGTTACTATTTCAGTAAATAAATAAAACTTAAAAGTATTGTAAATTGTCTGAATATTTCTCCTCAGTTTCGCATATTTGTGCAATGGATAGTAATGTATCCGAATCTTTTTGTGCATCATTGTAAAGTAATATATACGGTAGACACACAATTTCCAGGTAATGATCAAGTTGAGGAAAAATTCTCAAAAGTACCAGAAAGCCATAATTAAACTGACAGTTCTCAGGATGTCAATTGCGATAATGACGCCAAATTTGCCAGGAAGACTAAGCATGGCGGAGGATGAACGATTCCACGAAAATATATATTTCCAAAAACCATCGCTGTGGAAATATGTGGCGCTGTTTATCTGTGTAAAACTTTTATCATACTTTATAATTTAAAATTGAGGTTTGTGCACTTTATTAAAATACTGCTTTCGTCCCCATTTCTTATTTTGTAATTGGACACACTACGCTGATTTGTTCCTATTTTTCCATTTAAAAAGTCTCTTTTCTATAATACACAACGCCACATATTCCCCTAGTGCTAACATTTGCAATTATTATTATTATTTTATTATTACTTTTTTATTGTTACACTATCAAAAAATCAAAAATTATTATTAATTAAAAACTTAATTTGCTTGTGTCTTAATAACAACTTTGATTAGTGAGCAGGACAGAATCTGGAGTAATATAAGAGACTAATAAATAAAATAATATATAATTTTTAAACTGTATCCTTCAAAAATAATCTCATTTCAAATTTACAGAGCAGTAAAAATGATTCGAAAATTCCCAGTTATAGTTAATTTTGCATTCAAAAACTCAAAAGGGTTGATTTACTACGAACAAAATACTTCATCTGTTCGCGAATTTAAAACAACTTTGTTCAGTGAAATGAGTGTGAGGTAATACAAAAGATTAATTATTTGCGTTGCACATCTCTTACAAACAACATAGCACGTAGTAAGTACATTTCATAAATTGATGAAACAAGTTTTAAATATAATAATTTATACAAATTTCGTATAAAATTAACTACTTCAACCGAAAAGGAGAATAATCTCATGTTACTTAGTTTAGAAATTCAAGATAATTTTCTTACAATGTACACGGTTTTGTATGTCTAAAAATTTATTGGATTAAATAGAAGAGAGTTACCCTTGATGAAGGCACATAGAAAATAAATTTGAATGATCTAATAAAATTAAGAATTTACTTATACCTTAACTACTGATTAAAAATTGAGAATCAAAAGTTTTCATTTACTTTTTCTTTTCTTCTAAAGTGAAGGGACAGAAAAACTGGTGCAGGCGTTCGTGTGCAAATAGCGAAGGTATGAAAACAATGAGCGTAATGCAATACGGTCGGAAGTGCCTGTATAAGACAACAAGTTTCTATAAAAGATGCTTCCACATGACAGGTTATCAAGATTTAAGTGATTTTTAACGTGACGCTATATACGGCGCGCGAGAGGGGGAATATAACATCTCCGATATATCGGTGAAATTGGGATTCTTGTGTGTAACCATTTCACGAGTATATCGAGAATATCGAGTATCCTACAAAACACGAAATTCTCGCCATCGGTATAGCTTGAAAAAGACGTTAAAAGAAAGAAAACGTCGTCCACTAACGGGTATTCATAAACCAGATAGAAGTGAAATACTTATTCAAATTGCCTCGAATTTCCATTTTAGAGCAGATAAATATAAGTGCCAGAGTGTGCAATATTCAAAAAACCACCAATGATACAGGATTTAAGAATCAAAGATTCACTGGTGACTATGTTACCGAAGTTGACAGCACGAAACAAAGCTTTACACCTCGCCTGAGCATGCCAATAGCGCCATCGAATTATTGATGACTATAAATACATTGCCTAGTCTAATAATTTTCGTTTACAATTGCACCCAGGTGGATGGACGTATACGAGTATGGAGACAATCTTATGACTACATGTACCCAACATGTCAAAAGGGGTTTGTTTAAGTTAGCAGAACCTTTGCGATTGTATGGGGGGGGGGGGGTAGTGCAGTTGGTGTGATATGCAGTGTTGTGCACGAACGCGTTCATTTGAACGCGTTCATGAGCGTAGCTCAAAAATTTTGAGTTTTGAGTTGAACTTCGCTCGTTTTTTCAATTATGAACTTGAGTTGAGCGAAACTCGTTTTTTTCACGAACTTGAGCGTGAAAAAGCAATTCAAGCTCAAACTCATATGAAATATTTCTGTCTGAAATATGAAAAGGAAAGTAGAAGAAGAAATGGACAGAAAAGAGAATAATTGTGCAAAATAGATCCCGAAAAAAAGGGCGCGTGGAAAAAAAGTCACTCATAAAAAGGGCACCCGGAAAAAAGGGCACAGGAAAAAAGGGCATTTTTGCAATTTGCAAATCGCAAAAATAATAAACATTAAACAATAAATTTAAAGAATTATTTCATAATACATTTTTAGAAATTTCAATCATTTAAATTGTTACCATTTTCACTTAGTATATACCTGGAGGAAGGGGGAGTCCAGGAGCAGATTGAAAGATAATAATTTTCTTTATATTACCTTCTTAGTGATTTTAATGAAAAAGTGCATCTGCATATAAATTTATAAGCAAATTCGTGCAGTAGTTCCTGAGATATAGCCTTCCCTGTAATTGTAGAAATCGCGGTATAGTAGCGCCACATGTTGAGTAATGATCACCATAAGTTGATAGGCACTAATCTGGATCAAAGCGCGTCCACATATAAATTTATATGCAATTTCGGGCAGCATTTCCTGAGATATAGCCTTCCATGAAACTGTGAAAATCGCGGCCTAGCAGCGCCACCTGTTAAGAAATTGATACCAAGATTTCGTAGGCGCTAATTTTAGTCAAGGTACATCTGCATATAAATTTACATGTAATTCTGGGCAGTAGTTCCTGAGATACAGTCAGTGGCATAGCGAGGGGGGTTATCATGCCCCGGGCGCCTCTCTCAGAGGGGCGCCAAATGACCTGCAAGACAAACAAGTTTTCCCGGAAAATTTCATTTTTGATTTGATCGATTTCTGGGAAGTATACTTTAAATTAATATGTAATATAATTAAATATTTTCTTTCTTGTTTTGTCCGATAAAATGTGTTATAAGTAATGTTTCCACACAGCTTGAATCATTAAAATGCAGCACGAAAAGAAAAAGCAGTTTCAGAAAGATATATTTTTATAAAAGGGTTTATTTTTTTAAAGAAAAATAATCTAAGTTGTTGGGGAAAATTACTTTCTAGTAAAACTCGCCAATCAGTTAAGGAAGATGTATGGGAAGACAAACCTTCCGACTGAGGGTCGACTTCCCTGGAAAGTTTCAGACAACACTAGTTTAGGCTAAACATGTACATTCTGAGAATCTTCTAATTGGGAGATTACAAATGAGTATCCACAAGAGCTATTACTGACCGGATATTGTTAAACTGAATAGAAATAAAGACGATACATATTTCTTAGATTTTACCCAGTGCCGGATTTAGGCTCAGGCCCGTGAGGCACGGGCCTAAGGGCGCCGCGGTTTTAAGGACGCCAAAAATTTTAAAATGACATAAAAAAAAAAATAAAAAAAAAGATAGTGACTAAAATAAAAGTTGCATGCAGGTCGATATATATATATATTTTTTTTCATTGTTTATAAAGAATGCTTTCTAGGCCCCCTTTGACATGTTATTTACCGTCCCTTATTGGTTTGAAGCAAATGGATTTACAATAGTTCCGTAACGCATTCTTTATACGGATTATACCCTGACCGTATGTAATGTATTACTACACATAGGCACCATCAGAATAAAATACGACGTGTAGGGGAAAGGGGGAGCGCAAGCTATTCCTATGCTGGTATCTAAACAATATTATTTTGGTGAATAAAGAAATTGAAGTTTATACTTTAATACATTCATGAAACAAACATTATCTATCATAATATTTAATTAATTATAATTTTGTATTTTGTGAAAACTGTGAAAGATAAAAGTACTTTAGATCAAATTTCATAATTCGGGTGAAAGAAGCATGCTGTCAATTTCCCACGGTGATGGAGCGGCTGAACTGAGGCAATGTACTTCTCATTACAGTGCAAATGAGTTGACAGGTGCCAATATCTTGTCAGCCGAATTCACCCTCAAGTCTGTCAAAAATTCCTTTTCTAGCATAATTTTTTTTCTGCAGCTGAAAAACCCCACCAGTGTTTTAGAGATTTTATTTCGAATTTGATAGACCGGGAGTACCGGGTTCGAATCCAGTTCGGGCTCGTCGCTCTAGCCGTTCGAAGCTTTCCGCGGATTTCTCTGAAACTCACCAGAATACTTGCTAGGATACTTCAGAAAGACCGCCTCCATCCAGGAGGAGGAAATCCCAGTGCCAAGCCAGTATCCGTAGAATAGGTTGTCAGCACAATACCACACACTCACTTTAAGAATGCATACGGCTGCCTTCTTTTTATTTTACCCATGTCATAATTACACATTAACTTATGTAACAGAATTTATCACATTCCCCTTTCTATACACTGTCAATCTCTCCCTCTATTTTTTTTTTTTTTTTTTTAAGTTTACAGAACAAAAAGTAGTATTTATAAAGTGCACTAAAATTGCAACAAAAATTTATGAAGTTTAAAAGATATTTCCCATGTTTTCCACTAAAAGTTTGGCAATATGAAAATGTTTAAAGGTTGTTGTTGTTGTTGTTTTTAAGGGGGGGGGGGCGTGAATGAACCACAAGTCAATAATATATATATATATATTTAAGAACTGAATTTTAATGTATGTGAAAGATATTCTAAAGTTAAAAAATTCTTATTAACCGAAAGCAATTTATAATATTCGGCATCAGGATGAAATTCAAATAACTACAGGTTCCTGAACCTGAGAATTATTCTTAAATTGTATATAATATCTAGGTTATGATTATTTATTTATTCATATTCAAAATTATAGTTATGTTTTTAACCAAAAACATTCTTTATTTTCTTCTTCTTTCTTTCTTTTTTTTCGTAATAAATGGTACATAGCGACAGTTGTTCTTTAAGTATCAGTGTATAGCTCAAAAGTAATCCATGGGCGGGGAGGGGGGGGGAAGAGAGACAGAAAGAGATGGAGTACAAATATCCTAGAATGTTTTTTATTCTTATTATAAAATCTATCTATATTTCTCACTTTCTTTCCCACAAGAATTATTTATTAATATTGTTTATTATTGTCATTGTTCGATTAAAAAGACTATTTAAAAATAAATAATAATAATAATGATTGTATTCAGGTTGTATGTTTTAATAATTTTTATGTGTAGCCAGAATTACTTTTTTCGAATTTTCTCAAAGAAATTAAAAGAGTAAGTAACACTATTTTAAACCATTTCCATACTTTACACTTCTACCCCCCATGCTTTTTTTTTTTTTTTTTCATCTTTAAAACAACCGAAAGAAGTTCATATTCCAAATTCACTTTTCCATTATATTTTATTTTTCCTGAATTAGAGAATATTTTTTGAAAGATAAACGATAACGGGTACAAATTCCCCTGCAAATCTGTTATTCTACATTCAGGATAAAAACGTAATTGAAGAAAAAACATGCCTTTCAGGACAGCTGTCGCTTTCTCCTTCCTCCGCACCCGATCTCATGTCGCCTAGATTTATAACTGCAATCGTACAATTTTCTCTTCTTGCATTTATAGGAAGACCGACCACCCATTATTTTTAAAAAGAGAAAAGAAAGTGTTTGCCGAAACTTTAACAAGAAAAGACAGGATGACCCATACCATAACAGGACTGATAAGATCTTTCGTCGAAGAAAGCCAAATATCAAAAACACGTTGCGGGGGGTAGCTACTAATGGCATAGAGATCAATGACAACTGTCCGATTTACAACCTTTCGGCCAAAAAAAGAAAAAAAAAAAAAAAAAACTACTGGAGAATGGAGATTTATACAAGATAGTTTTATTAGCATGCTCTCGCAGCAATATGCCCTTTTGGGTGGTTACGATTAGAAACCCTGGATAATCTCAGTAAAGGGTCGCTAGTTACGATAAGCAAAAGCCTTTAGCACTAGCAAAATTCTATCGAATATATTTTGTGTTTAAAAACCGAACATTAAATTTTCGAAATATTTTTTAGTTATAATTTTAATATTTCATGTAAAATAATCATGATTTCTTTAAAGAAAAAAAAAAAAAGTTAGTGGTGCTGAAAATCGTAAGAAAAGAGCACTTGAATTAGCAAAAAGAAATGATCTCGTACGAAAAATAATTCCCAAAATGCCAAATTTCATCATTACGAGTTCTTCAAATTCACCGAATACCCATGAAGATAAACAACAGTCATCCTGTTCATCCCCAATAAGAGTAAGTATTGAAAATTAATTAGATAATACATTAATATCTTGCTATAAATGGCATGACTGAATCACCGGATACTTTCGAATTTAGATGTTTTGTTAAATATCTAGAATAAATACCTGACGAATTACCCTGAAACTTCAGGGATGTAAAAAATATGACATTTTCATGTTTTTTCTACAAAGGTTTACAGGGCCACAAAAAAATATTTAAGTTCAATAAGGCTATAATTAAAAATCAGTACAATTGCATTTTCATTTGTCTTAGCATTTTAAGACTATCCAATGTTTGATAGTGATTTTGTACTTTGTTTATCATGCTGCCTACTGGAAATTGTATAAATATTGCAACTGATTTGTGTGCGGGGGTTCACAAAAGATTGCCATTGCATTATGGTCTATGATGTAAGCGGAAAAAAAACACCGGAAAAATAGTTCTGTCGTCTTTATAAATGAAAAAAATTGGCTGTTTAATAACTTTTAGTCGATTTACCTTTCATTAATGAATTATAATTTAATAAATTTAAATGAATTTAAAATTTACGAAAGAAGAATCATATTATATATAATCATAAATTGAATATGCAAATATTGATATATATATATATATATATATGTATATGCGTGTGTGTAAGCTTAAAGGCAAGAAATAATATATAGTAATAAATCAAATACATATATATATATATATATATATATTGTATATATATTATATAAAATACAGCGAAAATGGAGTTATTATTATGTTCGAATTTATGTGTATTAGAAAAAAAAGTTGTGAAGCAATACTCACACTATTTTTTAATTAATTAATTAAAGTAATTTTTTAAATTACTGTTCTGTTACGTAATTCATAGTTTTCTAATAACTTATGAAATTTTTAAAATAGAAAATTCACAGTCAAGGATGTTCATGCCAGCATCAAAAGTCATATTTTAAAGTTTGTGTGACATCTTTAGAATAAAAATATTTCTTTTAATGCATGTTTAAGCGAAAACTTGTCGTATTCTCCCCTTTTAATAAAACTGTAAATTTCAATTACCTTACGTAGTTTTAAAATTAAAATGTTGCAAATTAATAGGGTTTTGTGGGCTTGCGACCAGTGTCTTAAGTAATATTTTAAAACTGGTCCGATCTCTCTGCGTTCAATGTTCCTGATATATCGTGTATACAGACTAACACACTAACAGACACTCTACCAGACGGACACTATATCAAGTTTGTTATTTTCGGAATCCTTACACCTCAAAACGTGTAAAAAAGTGAAAAATCAATATCAAAAATCTTCACGATTACGTAAGTTCCCCTTACCTATAGTATGACTGGAAAATAATAATAATAGATTGGGAAAATTAGACCTTGCAATTGTTTCATCTCACAAAAGTAAAATAAAGCAACAGCAATGTAATAATTAACTAATATTAAAAATTCTATATAATATTATTAAAATTGTTGTGCGTACATATTTTCATATTTATTTAATTTTGCTACTTTTCTTTCTTTCTTTCTTTATATATATATATAAAGAAAATAAAAACTATAGTACATATATTTTTTCTTTTATTTAAATGAAAAATTAAATGTTAATGTGTTTAATTGTTTTGTTTTAAACAAATTAAAATTATACATGTTTTAATTCGTTATTGAAATTTTTTGAGTTGTTGGGCAGTGACAGTAATTTTATATTAACAACTTTCTATACTTTACCCTGCCATAATTCTTTTATTTTCCCTTTATAAACATACAACATTTTTGGGGAAATTTTCAAGGTTATTTTTTCTTTATTTATTAAAATTTTCAGCATTTCTTTTTTGTAAAATGCTATCTTTTACTTCCGTATTTCATTGATACCTTGATAAATAAAAATTTTCGTTCCTCATATCTGATCACTGTACGTCGCAATATATATATAGCATATTGAACAAATGGATTTCCCTACAAATATGAAAACAAGTTTATAATTTATGATTGACCCATATTAAATATATATATATTCATTTTTTTTTTTAAACAGAATTTATTCAAATATTCCCTTATTTATTCACGTAATTATATTGTGTAATGTTGGAAAGTCATTATCTATGCATGATGCATGACTTTAACTTCTTGATACATTATTCTTTTATTTAACTTTAATACAGATTTATCTGACTTAGTCCTGCGCGGGCCACGTAAACTTGACCCGCAAAATGTCCTTACAGCCTCAATCTGGCCCACAAACAGTTTTCAGACTCGGAACTCGCCCCGAATTCATACCTTCTGATTTACATACAACTCAACTCGAGAGTGTAATATAATATTATTAATTTATATTGTATAAGAAACTGAATTAAAATATACTATTACACAAAATACAGTTATATTATTGAACAGATCTTCCAGAGAATCAAAAAATACATAAACAAATTACTAGTTTATACCTCTAATTATGTAAATGAAATTTCAGTAAATAATATAAAAACATTTTAAGTGTATAAAAACTTAAAAAAAAAAAAAAAAAAAAAAAAACACTGATTCATATTATTTATACAGCATAGCATATAAAATAATTAAAGAATGTACAATGTATGATATATAATTTTCGCATATAAAATTAAACATTCAGTGGTTATATTTTGATAATCGTAATTAAATTCATGAAATTCTTTGTAACGGTAATAATAATAATAATAAAAAAAATAATATATTTATAACTTATAGTTTAATACCCACTTAGGCTATTTCTTCCCCTACAAAAATGTGAAGAAGTCTTAATACAAATAATACATATCAGCTCTTTTTTCATTACTTAAAAGCTGTATGTTATTTAAAACAATTATATAAGTATCTAAAATAAAGAGTTGACTGCACGCCTTTGAATATAGATGTTTATATATTTTGCTTTAATAAATAAATAAATTTATATATATATATATATATATAATCTTAAAAATTTAAGAACATTTAAAATGTTTCATAATTATTAATAAAGAATTTCTTCATAGTCTCACAGTGGAGAATCATATTTTATTTTTGATTAATAGAGATTTAATATCCTATAATATATTTGATAATAAATAATATATTTGATTAATAGAGATTTCTTCCAGTCCAGTCTATAGGTGTCAACCTGTCCTCTATGTAAACCAGTGGTTCCGTGGGTTCCACATTGCCTGAGAAGTAGTTCTTATCTGAACCCCATTGTGCCGTCTTTACTCATTTTCACATGCAAAGTGCAAACGTCATCTGCTGTTTTCTTTGAGAAAGAAAGAGAGAGAGAAAGCATTTGTTATGAAAAGAAAATTTTCCATTGAAATTGGAATTATTGAGAAAGGTGTTTTCTTTTTCACCTTAGAAAAAAAAAAAGAAGTTTAAAAAAATTATTTTTCTTCCCTCAGTTTTTCACTTATTTAAAAATATTGTTGCCACTTGAAACTGCCGCCCTTAGAAATTTGCCGCTCCGGGCAATTGCCCGGGTTGCCCTGCCCTAGATCGGGCCCTGAGAATTTCATAGTCTCACAGTGGAGAATCATATTTTATTTTTGATTAATAGAGATTTAATAAATATGCATTTTGGTACAAATAGGTTAGAAATATAAAATAAGTTTAAAGCAACTTCAATTAACATGCTTATAAAATGGCGGCTATAACAGAGATTAAATATTATTATTTTAAAATGTAGTTTTCTTTGGCTAGTATAAATTGATTATTTTAATATTTTTATGAGTAAAATCAAAGAACCTAAAAAGTAAAGTTATTTTGTTATTATTAAACCTAAGCATAATAAAATTAAATTTTATACAATTTAGCACGTCTTATTTAGGTGCTTAACTACAAAACTAACTTGCATTTGGTTTTCTGTTTTTTTTTTTTTTTTTATTCATTTAAAAAATTCTATATATTTTAAGCTTTGTGTGTCGAAATCGCATACACTGGCAGATTTTCTTTTGGAAGCTGAGGAGGAAGAGTATGTTAGATATTAATTTTTTTTGGATGAGTAATTCAAATAGAAGGTTATTTATTTATTTTTTATTTATTTATTTAATTAGTTATTTATTTATTTATTTATTTATTTATTTTGCACCAAATTAATTACACTTTTTTTTTCTTTTTCAGTCAAATAATTAAATTAAATGTTTATAAAATATACCTTTTTAAGACTGACTAAATTATTATTATTATTTACAAGAGTGAAGAGGGATCATGCCAGTATTCGAACCTGTGACCATTGTGATAACGTCCCAATATTACACCAGCAAGCTAATGTTGTTTGTTATCTAAGCAGCACAATACGCTTCTACGACAGTTTGAAATTATCAGAAATCTATTCTATAAATGATGAAAGTTTTTTTTTTTTTTTTTTTTTTTTTTTTTTTTATTATTATTGGGATTTTATAAATATGGACGGCTGTTTCTAAATAAAAATTAAAAATATATTGTATCCTATTACAAAAGGAGAAAGAAACATCGGTGGTCTAGGGAACTTAATATTTATTTATTTTTATTAGAACTATTTACTAGAAATTAAAACATAATTTTTCTTTAAATATCAGTTTTTTAAAACTTGTGTACTGAAGGTCAAGTTAGAGACGTAGAATAAAAAAAAGCATACGAAAAAATTAAAAAGCAAAAGGTTCTTAAGTATATATTTTTTATTTAATGTAAAAGTTATGAGCATATACAATGATTATTTAAAGCCAAAACAGTAAAAGGGCCAATGAACAGCATATTTTTAATAGCCATATTTGATTTTTCAGATTGCATTTCTTGCTACTATTTGTCCTTGAGATGTGCTGATCCCAGACACACATACAGATCATCAGCATAAGACCTGTTTTTAGGATTTGGAGGGACCTCAAGTTGTGCAAATTTCACAAAAACTCAATTTCCAAAATTCCATTTAAAAACGATTATCTTCTCTACTATATTTCGGTAAGAAAAAGTAAAAACGAAAAATATTTCATTCTTTTACAAATACTGACCGAAGAACTACTCAAAAATTTAAAGCAAAATTCAGAAAATAAAAATAAAAAATCATAATCATAAGGAGGGGGGGGTGGGGGACGCCGAAAATGAATCGTACCCCGGGCGCCAATTATGCTCGCTACGCCACTGGATACAGTCCCCAAAAATTTACGCACACACACAGACAGACATTTTCTAAAAATCGCCCAGTCGTGTTCTGGACCTTTAAAAACGTGTAAATTCATCGAAAACCGGAAGCCGAAAATTTTTAGGAATCCAATACTTTCTTTTATTGAATATAGAATAAAGTAAAAAAAAGGGGAGGGGGAAAGAAATGCAAAATTAGAATGTGTAAATGCATTATAGTTTTTGACTGAAAAGTGTTTAAGAAGTTTGCCAACTAAGTTTGAAATCTACCAAATGTGCCAGTTTGTTTTAACATTGTGTGTGTAGGACTTGGGGGAGGAAGGTTCCCTCTTACCTCTCGTTAGCAAGCGTTCACAAAAAACGATGAGTTTGCCTTTATCTGCATTTTCCAGAAATTCAAAGAAATCGCCTTATATGAATAACTAGTAAACATGAATTAAAGTCTTCTTTCAAAAAATGAGTGAACTTTTTGTATAAGTTTCATCTACAAAATACTACATATTAAAAATAGTATTAGTCTCTCTCCTACTCTCACTTTTTTAATAGTTTTTAAGATTTATTCAATTTCTTCAGAAATATTAGCGAGAAAAATTGCGTACTTTTTGTAATCTTCTCAAATCTTCGTGGAATTACTAGGTATCAAAATTTGAACATATTTATAAGAAATCAATTTAAAAGGAGTTTATAGGACTATCTAACAGTTTCAAAAGCACGATTTTCTCACTCATGAATTTAATCTCTGCTATTGTTAATAGCATGTACACGACAATTTTACTATAGCAAGAAAAATATTTTAGATGATTATTTTAATTTGTTCCAAAATTATATAAACAAAACTTCTTAGTTCAAACCCTTTTCAATTTTAGAATATATATTCAAGAAATATCAATTGATAATGATCTGAAAGTGTTATATCTTGAACCTCAATTAACAGCAATTTTACTATTAATGTTGAATAATAATAATTTAAAAAAAATTAAATTTTAGAATTCTTTTTTCTTCCACACAAGTATTAAAATATAGGGATGTAGAAATTTTATCTTTTATTTAATCAATTAAGGAAAAATAATAATTACAGCCTTTAATTATGTAAGCAACATATACATCATAAAATTCAATCTTTGATTTATAAATCTTAAACTTCATTAAATGTATATTACAGAACTAAAAATAAATCTTAATAAAAGCTTAAAACAGTTAAAAAAAAAAGATAAATAAATAAAAAAAAAAAATAAAATAAATAAAAACTCATCCTTTTAGATAGTACAGTATAGGACCCATTATCCGGAACCCACGGGACCAGAAGAATTCCGGATTTCGGAATTTTCTGGATTTTGGGTCCTTTTCCCATTATTGCTTTCCCTTAATTATAAAACATAACTCAGTAACTGACAGGTACTACTTTACTTCTAGGAGCACATACAGACAGACATTTAAAAAAAAAAAATATTCGAATTATATTCGAGAGCTCTTAAAACATGCAAATAAATCAAAAACTGGAAGTCAAGATTTTTTGCAAATCTGATACTTTTTTCTGTTAAATTTAGCAGGAAGAAAAAAATAACTATAATGTGTATATATATACAAACATGCACATTACTGCCACTTGCCATGAGGGGTCATGGTTGCTTCTTTATCAATGCTGCTAAACATTAATACTGTCTCAATCATAAGAGCAGAATGCTTAAGATTTTTCTTTAAAAATTTCCATTTCTTTTTTTAAAGATCTTAATGAGAAGTTGTGTGAAATTTTGCCCTATTCTGCCATGTTAAGAAAATCGTAAATTTCTAATAACTTATGAAATTTTTATATTGGAAAATTCATGGTCCGTGATATTCATGCCACTATCCTAAATTATATTTTAAAAGTAGTCTGACATCGTTACGATGAAAGTATCTCTCAAAATTGACGATTATGTGAAATTTCGCTCCATACTGCCATGTTAAGAAATTCGTAAATTTCCAATAATTTGCGAAATTTTCAAAGTTGCATATTTGTAGTTACTGATGTTCATTCCGGCATCAAAACTGATATTTTAAAACTGGTCTGACATTTTTACAGTAAAAAGTTTCCATTTAATGCACGTTTAAGTGAAATTTTGTCCTATTCTCCCATGTTAAGAAAATAGTAAATTTCTTATCACTTACGAAGTTTTTAATTCGAATGTTGTAAATGAATAGGGTTCTTGCCAGTATCGAAAGTAATATTTTAAAACTGGTCTGACCTCTCTGCGATCATTTGTTCGTGAGATATCGTGTAAACAGACTAACAAACTAACGGACTAACATACTAACAGACACCCTACAGACGGACACCATACAAATTTTGTCATTTTCGGATTCCTCACACCTGAAAACGTGTGAAAAGGTAAAAAAAACCGAGGCCGAAAATTTCACGATTACCTAAGTTCCCCATACCTATAGTATGATGGGGAACTAACCGAGATCGAAAATTTTGACGATTACCTAAGTTCCCCATACCTATAGTATGATGGGGAACTAAAACGAGCGAAATTCAGCTCAAAACTGAAAATAATTAAACTCATGAATGCGGTCCTGCGCAACACTGATTTAAAACGATGGAACCTCTAAATGATAGAATTTGTCTCTTAGTAATAAGTTCTCATGCGTATAAAGAAACGTATTGAAAATTTGAGAATAAAAAACCATGCAAAATCAGTGGGTACACTATTCAGAAGTGTTTGCTAAATAAATTTTTACTACAATTAAATTAATAAGTTATAATTAAGAGTTATAAGTTAATAAGTTTAATTAAGCGTAAAATTAAAAATAATTTTCATGGTAATTGGTTATGTTAGAAAAAGGGAAATTACCTATGAAAGTGTTCACAGAGGATAAGATCTATTTAGAAAAAAAAAAAAAAAAAAAAAAAATGTACGTAAAAATGAACTTTTAGTGAGTTTCGCTCGTTTTTAAAAATGAACTTGAACTGAGCGCGTTCATTTCTTTCAGACATGAGTTTGAGCGCGAACTAGCTCGTTTTTTACACAATGAACTTGAGTTTGAACTAGTTCGTTTTTTTCGTGAACTTGCACAACACTGGTGATATGGAACTTTTGATATGTCTAGAGATTACTCTGGCATGTGAAAGGTACGTAAGTATCTTTTTCGATTATCTACACTCATTCATATCAATTGTCCATGCCGATGGATAAGGACAATTTAGAACTATGGATTCGGACAATGCGATAACCTATAAATCAAGCGGTGACATTTAGTTGCTCTAAAAACACTTTTATGACTTTATATACTTCCATCACTCACCTAAATCGCCAAACGTGAACATTATTGAGCATATCTGGTAAGCCTTGTAACATGATTTTCAGGAGAGATCTCTACGGCATGGCAATTCTATGCATTTATGAACTGTCCTGCAAGATTTATGGTATTAATTGCCTCAAGAATATCATCAGACATTATTTATGTATTATTTAAGTCCATGCCGCATCGAGTTGCAGCATTTTTGCATGCTCATGAAGGCTTTTAATGATAATTGCCTTCAGTATGTAAAAATCGCAAGAAAATATTATATTTGTGAAACATATTCGATAGCCGCTTTTCGATGGATTTAAGTTTTGAGATGAGCTGAATACGGTTTGGCCTTTTTAAAAAATGTCTGCCAGTGTGTTGTATGTTTTAAGATAAGACTCTTCAGAAAAAATATGCACTATTCCCCGAATTTGTATAATTAATTGGACCTTGACATGAGTTTCTGCAGAATTTAGTATATGTCGCCTTCAGATAGCTTTACAGTGATGCAATTTTTGCCATTTAAAGGAATCTATGTTTTAAATTTTATAATGTTTATGTGCACTAGCCACGATGTGTTTTTTATGGTTACTATAAAACACTATACTGGTTTTATTTGGTCTATATCAGACGGCAAGTGGCTCAGTTCTGCCACAGTTTTTATGATGAGCTTAAAAGTTGTATCCCTGCTTCTATTTTCATTGAATCACACCAAACACGACTTCTTATAAACAGATTTTAAAACGACGCACTGTCAAAATTTCATCATATATTCCCCTTACAGTCTGTATGTAAAAAATTGAAGATTTAATTGAAAAAGAAAAGTTAAATAATTTTAAAACTGTGAGATTCTCTGAGACTGATAATAAATAAACAATGAAGGAAAAAATATATATATACAAGGCTGCCAGAGGTGACGTTTTTTATATTTTTTTTGTACCACTATTTCCAAAAGATAACATTCATAATATATTTTCGCAAGTAAATCTGCACTTTGCCTATTGAAATAGTGATACAAAAATAATAAGAGAAAAGTCGCTTGTCGCAGTTCTATATATATATATTCAAGGTATTTCAGAACTCTTGTAGAATATGTGAGGACTTTATAAGGTAGCAGAGAAGAGATCTTGTGGGGCAGAAACGATAATAGAATCCCTGTCTTATCTTCAAACTTTCCTATGTTACTGAGATTAAAATAAAAAATATTTAAATTTTTAAAGTACCCCATTATTGAAGTTTCTAAAAATGCTATAGAAAAATAAGCAGTTATTTGGAAAGAACAGAAAATATACTTTAAGATAATATAAGACTCAAGAAAATATAAGACTCAAGAAAATAGCTAGACGAGTGATATGTGCTGAATTGTTTGAAAAAATGAATAAAATCTTTTTGTAAAAAAATAGAACCGACTCCAAAAAGGAACTACTATTCAAACAACTAAAAATGAAAGAAAATTGGCAGAAAATGGAACTGTAAATTGCGCCTAAAAGTATAAAATAATTTCCTTCGCCAAACAACCTATAACACTACAATTAATCATAACTTTTGAAGTCGGCGCAAAATGAAATAAAATTTAATTAGTTTTTAAAGGTTTGTCTTTAGATCGGTAGCAACAAATGCTGTTTTCTCGAATGATCCATTTTCATGATTCCTTTTTTATTTTATCACTGTATACAATTGGTCCATTAGTAGCATCTACAAAGAACAGTGAACATTCTTCACAATACGGTATTTATGTTTCTACGAAGTTAGAGTTTCCTTTGCAAATTCGCTATATCTTTGATAACTATGATCCTTGGTGGCTTTTGGATTTGGCGATCAAAACGTAAGGCAAAAATATACACGCAAGATGTATATTTTCATAATATATATTGTACGATGTGTTGTTTCATGTTCTTGATTACTCTCTTGATATGCCTTATCAAAAAAATCATGATATCCCAAAGAAATTAAATATGTTTGCCAGATAATTTTGCGATTTTTCTTTCACCAAGGACGTCAGGTACCAGCATCTTCGCCAACTTTTGCTGCTTACGAAATCTTATTTGTTTTCTTGAATCAAAGTAGTTTTCGGCTGCCTTTTGCAGGTAACAATGTGAGATGCGTATTTTGAATAGGAATTGATTTTTGTATTGAATAAAGGTATAAATTTTTATTTAATTTTGCGCCGACTTCAAAAGTTATGATTAATTGTAGTGTTATAGGTTGTTTGGCGAAGGAAATTATTTTATACTTTTAGGCGCAATTTACAGTTCCATTTTCTGCCAATTTTCTTTCATTTTTAGTTGTTTGAATAGTAGTTCCTTTTTGGAGTCGGTTCTATTTTTTTACAAAAAGATTTTATTTTTCTCTTTTCAGTGAAAACTTATTTATATAGCAGTGCATCAGAAGATGTTCGACGGAAGTTTCACAAATCACAACTTCCAAGAAAAGTGACATTACTCAAAAAATGGTTTATGTCACTGAAAAATACAGGAAATGTACCCAATGTTATTCTTGTCAAGTCATTTTTAAGTTGATTTTTCTCAAATGCTGCATTTTTAAGTTGTGTCACTTTTCTTGCCTTTATCGGATATGAGCGAAAAACTATCTATTGAACGGACATACGTTAAATTAAAATGTTTGTAGAAATGTAAAGAACGGATACGCTGTATTCGTAACCGAAAATTCTGTTAGGCATATATATTGAACTTTACAGTGAATACGTGCCACCCGCTGCGCTGGGAATTGCGCAGCGTAAAGTTCAAACAAAGAGCTAAATATGCATTGCAGCTGACGGACAGAAGTTTCATAATCGATACTTAACATACTGCTTTTACCAGTGTAGCTGCATGCGTTCAGCAGTTAGAGTAAGAACAGACTTTTGTGAGTATCCTGTAATTTGTTTATATCTTAATGAAATCATAATGAAACCTATTTCAGGCCAATTGAGAACCTCTTCCTTCATGAAGTCGTCGGTTTAAAACGTCTATGCGTTAATCGATGTGACCTCTTACAATAACCATACTTTGAATTTTGCATAGCATAAATGTCACCCGCTACGTTACAACATATGCAATGTCGTTCAAGTGTTTACAAAATAGGAAATTGTGAACAAACAAATGCACGTTTTAAGAGTTCTGTTTTTAGCATTAATGTCTAAACTATCTTTGCGTACTACATCGATGATGCTCTGCAATTTTAAAATTCAATTTTTTCTCCTGTCTTGAAACGTTTCCGTGATAGAATCGCTAACTCCACTCTTTCCCACCAGGTGGCGCTTTAGGCGGTTGAATCGCGTAGCACATGTCCACTTTACTGTACCTACATACCACTTTTATGACTATAGCTGCAGCTGTTCAGCAGTTAAAAGTGTCGGGACTGACTTTTTTGGGCACCCTGTATTTTCGTTTGATCGTAAAGATCTTACAAATCAGACTATTTCAGACCAAGACCTTTACAATAAAACAAAAAGTGTCAAAATCAGATCATCCGTTCAGAAGTTATGAGCTAAGAAACAAAAACAAAAAACAAAAAAACATACGCTTTGAATTGAGAACCTCCTCCTTTTTGAAGTCGGTTAATTAAAGCATCTCTTACGAAGTTATAAGTTTACAAACACCAACAACACATAGCTCGAATTAAGAACACCCTCCTTTCTGAAGTTGGTTCAAAACGACTTTGCACTAATCGATGTGACCGCTTACAGTAACAGTGCTTTGAACCACAGAGTATACGTGTCATCCGCTACGCTGCAAAGTGTGCAACGTAGTTCAAGTGTGCACAGTGTAGGAAATTGCGAACAAACAACTGCACGTTCTAAGCGTTCTATTTTTAGCAATAATGTCTAAAAACTGTCTTTTTGTAGTAAATAGACGATGCTCTACAACTTCGTAATTAACTTTTCTCCCATCTTGAACCGTTTTTGAGATAGGAGCGCTAATTCCGCTGTTTTTCACCAGATGGCGCTTCATTTTCTTTAGATTGTAAAGATGTTATAATGGGACCTACTTCAGACGAAGATCTCTACAACAAAGCAAAAAATATCAAGTAACCCTATTTTGAACTATATAGCGTATGTCTCACCAGCTACGCTACAACGTGAGCAATGTAGCTCAAATGTGTATAGTGTAAGAAATTGCGAACAAAAAAATGCACGTTTTTAGCCTTGTATTTTTAGCATCAATGTCAAAACTATCTTTTCGTACTAAATCGCTGATGCTGTGCAATTTTATAATTCACTTTTCCCCCCTGTCTTGAACCGTTTCCGAGGTAGGAACGTTAGCATGAATGTCTAAATTATCTTTTTGTGCTAAATCGGTGATACTCTTGAGCTTTGTAATTCACTTTTTCTTTAGAACAGTTTTCGAGATAGGAACACTAACTTCGCTGTTTTCCACCAGGTGGCGCTGGAAGCGGTTTAACCTTGTACTGCATGGCCCTTTTGCCATACTTTTATACCATTTTTATCACTATAGTTGCAGCCGTTTAGCAGTTAAAAGAGTTGGGACTGATTTTTTTGGGTACCCTGTATTTTCTTTAGATCGTAAAGATATTACAATGGGACCTATTGCAGACCAAGACCTTTTCAACAAAACAAAAAGTATCAAAATCGAAGCATCCGTTCAGAAGTTATGAGCTAACAAACATAAAAAAAACATACGGTTTGAATTGAGAACCTTCCTTCTTTTCTGAAGTCGGTTAAAAATCAAACTGTCCCGAAAATCTGAAATCAGCTATATCGCTAACGACGTTTTAACTATAGGTCGCTGTACTAGCATTTGCTCGACTTGTGAAAGCATTCCCACGATTTATTACGTCCGTATTTTCTTATTGAAGAAACTTACAGTATTGGATTACATTTATTAATATCACACATTTAGCAGATTGGGAAGAAAATCATATATCTTGAAAACTTATTTTTCCAACTGAGTGAAAATAATGCCCGGACCGGGAGTCGAACCCCGGATCTTTGCCTGACAAGGTCAATGCTTTACCAATTGAGCTATCCAGGTCGACAACCGGTGGGCATTACTCACTCACACAACCTTTAGGCAGAACAACTGGTCTATCATGTAGATAGCTCGACAGAAAAGGCCGCAGGTAATGGAAAACACCATTAAACAATGGGAAGAAGAAATACATTTATTAATATCACACAATCAGCAGATTGGGGAGAAAATCATATATCTAAGTCAAAGATCCGGGGTGCGACTCCCGGTCCGGACATTATTTTCACTCAGTTATAAAAATAAATTTTCAAATATTGGATTAATTAAAAAAAAGAAAAAAAAATCGGCTCTTTAAATTATCTTAATATACTTTTATTTAGACAAATTGCATGGGTATTTCCTTTTCTTTAATGTAATTAATGTGTGTGTGTATAAGGAGAGAAGAAGAGAAATGTGAATACATTATATATCAATGTATTTATGCATTTCTTTAAAGATATATCAAGTCACTTAATTCCTTTATATATTAGGATCTTAAAAAAATTCTCAATGTTTACTAACAGATGGCATTTCAAGGAATACGTGCATGTAATTTCAGATGATAACGCATCTACAGAGAAGTACTGTCGATAAGTTTCAGTGAAGCTTGGACTTCAGTGCGTGTTAGTTCACCATAGTGTAAGCAAAGTTTTTTCCTTTTTACTTCTAATGTAGTGTTTTGTGCCAAATAAAGAGTATTTGTGTAAAACTTTATTGCACTAATTTATTCAAGGAAATCTGCAGCTGAAACGCACAGAATATACTTGCTAGGACTTCCAGTGAATATGCTCTGTCAGAAAAGACATGCAGAGATTAGTTTCGACGCTACAAAAATAAAGATTATGAACTTGGAGATAAAGAACGCTCTGGCGCACCGAAAAGTTTGAGGATCAGTAATTGGAGGAATTACTTAAAGAAGACCCATTTCAGACGCTAACGGTACTTACGAGTAAATGACACAACAGTTTAGAAACATTTGAAAGCATTAAGAATGATCCAGAAGAAAAGGACATTGGGTACCAAAAAAAAAAAAAAAGAACTTGTTCATGATCCTAATACATACATATATATATTGTAAAGCACTTACTTCTAGTCAAGTTCAAATTAAGTTAATGAATAAATATCTGTTAGAAATAAAAATAATAAGAACTTTGATGAATTTCAATGATAATTTCTTCAAAGAGAGTTTTTCCCCATGAAATACTTATGTATGTTTAATTATTCATTTTATTTTATTTTTTCAATAATAAAATTTAATATTCCTTTTTTATTTATTATTTATTTATTTACTTTATTTATTTATTTATTTAACTTTTCTCATTGCATTAACTAGTAGATCTGCAAATCAGTATCCTCAACGTCCTGTTTACACCACTTATTACTCAACAGATAATTTTTATTTATTTCATATTATTTAAATTAATTATGTATACATGTATATGATTGACTAACTGCGTAACCAGATACGTTTCTGAGGTGAAATACTCCTCCTAACCCCTCGTCTGTCTATATCTATCTGTACATATATGTACATATATATTCACTTGTAACTCATAGACTTGTGTTAACTCCTTTTAACTAATAAATACTTGTGCCAAATTTCATGTCAGATGATTGCATAACATATTGGAATTATTTTGTGCAGGTCTCTAAACTAATTACCAATTCTATGCCTGCCATTTTCCACAGAAAACATACTTTTAAACATTCTAATAAGACATGTTTATATATCTATAGACCTTAATGATATGAAATTATTTTGTCATAGTTTTTATATACACCAATAAAGTTATTATATACCCCTTCAAAGTAGTCTCCTTGCTAATTCACATACTTCTCCCAGAGTTCCCGACGATACTGGAAACAATTTGGAAACGCAGTTTTTGGAATGGTGAACAACCGGATTGTCCCGTTCCGCATGATGTCTTCTCTTGACTCAAATTCGGTTTCTCTCCCTTTTAGCGAATTTTTTGCTTCAGAAATAGCCAAAAGTCACACGGAGCCATGTCAAAGAAGTGGGGAGCCTGGCGATCCACAGGAATGTTGTGTTTGAATATTAATGTCGAAATGAAAAGTGTATATTGATCAGAACTAAAATCCCAACGTCCGCTCAGGTTACACCTTCATTTGCTGGCCGACTGCAAACAACTGACACTTTTTGCGATCAGGAAAATATTTATGAGTATTCCCATTATATCTACACTGAAGAAAGTCTCCCACGCTTCACTGGTTTACGGGGAAAAAATAAAGTTCGATAATTTTTTACCACCCCTTTTGTATATATATATATATATATATATATATATATATATACACATCATCATCAATTTCTGCCTTTATCAATCCACTGCAGGATGAAAGACTCTCCTAGGTGATTCCAAACTGCCCTATTTTCTACAATTCTTCTCCATTCTGCTCTTCCAAACTTCACAATGCATCTCTTCAACGGTACAGTGGTCTTTCCTCAGTATTTTCTTATTTTTTGTATCCAATATCTATATTAATAAAATCAGAGCTTTGTCTGTAAATTTGTCAGAATCGACAAATTTTGCGATAACTCCACGTTTCACACACCATGAATGCCGAAAATGACTTCAGAAAATTTTGACTCTGTGTGTGTGTGTTTGTGTGTGTGTGTGTCATCGTGTCTGTATGTCGCTTTTTTTGTCCGGGCATCACTTGAGAACGGCTGGACGGAATTCAACGGCGCTTGGCAGAAACTTAGAACTTTACCCAACTTAAAATTATATCTATCAACTTTTCAGACATTCCCCCCGTTCCCCCCTGGGGAGCAAAAGACAAAAACACACTTGTCCGGACATCACTTGAGAGCGGCTGGACTGAATTCAACAGCGCTTGGCAGAAACTTAGATCTTTATCCAACTTAAAATTATATCTATCAACTATTCAGAAATTCCCCACCCCGTTCCCTCCTGGTGGGCAAAAGACAAAAACACGTTTGTCCGGGCATCACTTGAGAACGGCTAGAGTGAATTCAACAGCGCTTGGCAGAAACTTACATCTTTATCCAATTTAAAATTATATCTATCAACTTTTCAGAAATTCCTCCCCCGTTCCCCACTGGGGGACAAAAGACTAAAACACGTTTGTCCGGGCATCACTTGAGAACGGCTGAACTGAATTCAACAGCGCTTGGCAGAAGCTTAGATCTTTACCCAACTTAAAATTATATCAATCAACTTTTCAGAAATCCCCCCCGTTCCCCCTTAGGGGGCAAAAGACAAAAACACGTTTGACCGAACATCACTTGAGAACGGCTGGACTGAATTCAACAGCACTTGGCAGAAACTTACATCTTTATCCAACTTAAAATCATAGCTATCAACTTTTCCGAAATTCCCTCCCGTTCTCCCCTGGGGAGCAAAAGATAAAATCACGTTTGTCCGAGTATCACTTGAGAACGGCTGGACGGAATTTAACAGCGCTTGACAGAAACTTAGGTCTTTACTCAACTTAAAATTATATCTATCAACTTTTCCGAATTTTCCCCCTGCGGGAGGAAAGACAAAAACACGTTTGTAAGCATAACTCGGCTCCTAATTACTTCGCAATAAAGAAATTCCACATGTGGAGACTAGACATGAGTATAAATAAAACATTATCTGCGATTTCGGAATTTTCGATTTTTAAAGGAAGGAAGGGAGAAAATCGACTTTTGGCGGGAAATTTTGAAAATTTCTGATTTAATCGAACTCTACCAAAAATGGAATAATGATGTTGAAAAAAGGCTATGCGACTTTCTTAGGATATTTCCTAAAGCATATTTTTAATTTTTTGTGATCTGCCTTTTTTTTTTTTTTTTGAGGGGGGGGGGTTGTGTTACAAAGGGCAAATTCGAGACACCCTTTTTAGCGCTAAATTTGTCCTGGAAAATTTATGAGAGCTGCGGTCACGAAGTTTGGTGGTTTGATTTTTTATATGCAACCGGCACCTAAAGAAACGGGATTTATCGAAATATTCCCTTCTCCCCAGCGGAACAGGAAGCAAAAAAACGTTTGTAAGCATAGCTCTGCCCCAAACTACATCACGGTGAAGAAATTGCACATGATGAGACTAGACTTGAGTATAAATAAAACATTAGGATTTTAGAATTCTTGATTCTTAAAGGAGGGGGGGGAAATCGTTTTTCGTGGGGAAAATTTAAGAAATTCCGGATTTTTTAGTAGAGCTCTACTATAGATATTACAAAGGTATTGAAAATAGCCACGTGTCTTCTTTAGAATATTTTCAAGAACACATTTTCGTTTTTTTGTGATGTTCGATTTTTTTTCTCTTTTTTTTTTTTTTTTGAGGGGGGGGGAGTTGCAAATTCAAGACCCCCCCCCCTCCACTTTAGCGCTAAATTTGTCTTGGGAAAGCTATGGGATCTGCGGTCACGAAATTCGGTGCACAAATTGCTTATATGTATCTGACACTTATAGTAACGAGATTTTGCGAAATTCATCCGCTTACCCCCTTGGGGTCGGGGGGGGGGGCAAGAAAAACACGTTATTCTGTTTCAATTCGCTTTGCATTATCATAGAATGATGCATTTTGGTGTGTGGATGTTGATTAGGTGTACGCATTATGTACTTTGGTGAGATTTCGCGAAACTTCTAACTTAGCCGCTGGGGAAGGGGAAGTAACAAGCGGATAAGTTGCTGTCAAAGGCAGTGTGGACGTGGAATCCTCACGTTGCGAGCGGGAAAAACCTTTACGGAATACAGAGGAAACTTTAACTTAGATTAATAATAATGTAATGGAATTTTGACAACTCATTTAATTATACTGTTCGGCGAAGCGGGCTAAGCCTGCTAGAATATATATATATATTTAAAAGATTCATTTATTGCTTTTTTACCCTTTTTCTTTAACTAAATCGTTGAGTCTGTTAAAAAAAAAAAAAAAAAAAAAAAGAACTTCAACATTTTTTTTTTATTCGAAATATGTTTTCAATAAAATAGTTAATTATTCTAACCCTTTTATTCTAATAATATTTCTTTTATTGTAAAAGCAATTAAAAATGCTTTAACATGTGTTATCCTTTTCAAGTTATTGTGTATTTTCAATCTATATGTTTTGTCGCTATTTAATTAAAACTCTTGAAATTAAAAAAAAATAATAATATTAATAAGATTGTAATGTGTCTTTTGAAAAGTAGTAAATAAGCAGCTGTTTGAAAACACAATTAAAATATAAATTTTAAGGCTTAAAATAGATTAGACTTGATTTCAAATTAATTGTTCACAAGTAATTAATAGTAACTGGGAGATTGGGAGTTAAATGCAAAAATATATTTTGTAGAAATGACAAGAATAATTTTAACACTGGTGGTGATATTACACTACTTATTGTAACCCTAAATTAATATAGAAATTTAGCATTACAATTTAAGATGTACGCTGAAAAAAAAGTTATTTGAACACTTCCGACATATTTTAAAATTATTGTAAATAGAAATGTTAATATAGGCCCAGTACAATTTGTCGATGAATTTGTGTTACGATAGCATGTTAATAACGGAGATATAAGCATGCAAGTTTTTTACTTATAATATAAAAAGTTTTAAACGAAAATTATTCCAACTTTCAGATAAATTGAAAAAACACTTTTGAAACAATATACTGTAATCGGAAAACAATATCTCATGAAAAATGAACAGATTTAAGAAAAACGTTTTCACTGCACATGCTCGAAAGATACAAAATTTTTATTACATAGGTTGAAAGCTAGATATATCGGGCAACTTTTGTAAAAAGTTTATTTGTATAGAGTAAAAATTAAGCAAATTGTCCGCAAAAGAACGAGCTAGATTTTTAATATTTTCCAAGAGTTGAAATTTTATAAGGGGTTTTTCACATGCCGTGTAATTAATTTGAAAGTTCAATTAATTCAACCACTTTGCAAAAGTTCTTTTTTGTAAAAACCCCTTATGATCTAACAAATTTTAGTAAATAAACAAAAATATGTTTAGAGCTACAAGCTTATAAAGACTGTTTCACTAAAAAGTACTTTTGGAGCGGGTTTGAAATAATTCATTAATTAGGCGGCATGTGAAAAATCCCTTATGAAATTTCAACTTTTGGAAAATACTTAAAGTTTAGCTCGCTGTTTTGCCGATAATTTGCTTAATTTTTATTCTATTCAAATGAACTTTTGTTAAAAATTGCTCAATATATATAGCTTTTAATCTATGTAATAAAAAATTTCTATCTTTCTCGCATGTACAGTGAAAGCGTTTTACATGAAGATGTTCATATTCCTATATTCCTATTACATATTTAAGATATTTGTATTCCGATTGCAGTATATTGTTTCAAAATTGATTTTTTAATTTATCTTAACGTGATAATAATTTCTTTTAAAACTTTGTATATTATAGATAAAAAACATTCTGATTTTTTTTTCTTTTTTTTTTTTTTTTTTCTTTTTCTTTTTTTTTTTCTTTTTCTTTTCTTTTTCTTTTTCTTTTTTTTTTTTTGAGTTTTAAAATAAATGCTTATATCTCCGTTATTTAACATGCTATCATCACATAAATTCAACCACAAATTGTACTGGATCTATATTAACATGCCCTAAAGTTATACATCATTTCATTCACTTCAACGATACAGGGTGATCACAAACATTATTGATTTTATTCAATTTGTTACCGGCACCCTAAACATTGTCTTAAATCAATCTTCATTGAAAAACATGAGGAAGACACAATTCTTTAAATACCAAATGTTTGAAAATATTTCATCGAAAGAAAATTTTTTAAATTGAAAAAACTGATCGTTTGCAAATCTTGCTAAACTTTTGAGCAGGAGTGTAGAATGCATTCTATTTATGTCCCACAGTCCACTGCATAGCCTTCCATTTTATGAATTGTGCAGAGTCAATACAGTAATTAGTTGAGTTCTTTTAATTAGTCGACTGTTTCGAACTGCTGTAAATTGTACTGACTTTGGCATAATTACATGAATTCTGATGGAATTTCGGTATCGTACATCTGATCACGACGGAATAGAAGTTAAGCAGTTTCAACGAGAGCGCCCTTTGCATGATTCACCAGCCCCTGGTTTATGTTAATATTTCTGTGAACACTCTTGCCCCATTGGAAATTTTCAACTCCTTCCCAATCCTCAGAGTCTGACTAACGAAGATCATGTGGGACAATTGTCCCGCACCCCCATCTCAATGTGGGCTCCCAAATCGAATGTTAAACTTATTTCAATGTATTTTATGGTTTTGAGTTTACATATTTGAATGGATGAGGTTTTCGAAAAATATTTGCACCAGGCCCAGGCTAGTCTAAATCGGGCTTTGGTAATCTTGAGTCTTGTTTATATCGCCTGACCCAACGTTATCCATGTTTACGTTGTCGTCACCATTTTTTTGCCGTATTCACTAGTATATCCCGAGACTAAATTCTGAAAAATCGCATTCCTTTGACTCGATATTGTCACGGACAGCTTTTGTGTATATATCAAGTTTTACACGAGTTGGATATAAACGAATTGCTCTATCCAAATCAAAATCGCCAGATGCCTCTGTGAACATTAATAGAGCAAAATGTCTGCCCTAGACTCACTAACGCGTAGAGCATTGAAAAGATCGCCAAATGCTGTGTCGCGTTGTTGTCGCATTTCTCTGTAATCTTAATTTGTTGGGAGTTTCCAAAAATTAGTTGCAAGAATAAATCTTGTCAGTTGGGGGAACATCTAAGCTCTTTGTAAAGATGTCATCTGAAGCATACATATCTCAAAAAATTATATTGCTGATACCATCAAAAGGGTTCATTTTTCTTCTTTTCAGTTATTAAAAACTTGGAATTGGTTATGCACAGCATTTTGTATGGAACCATGAATATCAAATCGAGGAAGAAGAAATCAATGTCTTTCCACTGATTTTGCATGGCCTTCAAATAGTTATCAGTGAATGGTGCCAAATGTCCTAACATTTTTCTGTCTTTCTCAACTGGTACTTTAAAAAGTGTGTGCAATGTTGTTCCTCCAACAAATCATGCAGCTATAGTGGTCAGGGCGCCAACGTTAAACTTTTCTTACCATAGTACCGACTGATCTGTTCTTTTAGTTCATTGAATGTGAATCTTTCAACAACTACAGCACCTCCGGTGAAAAACATTCTGATGCGACACGTACATATTTTATTCATTTGGTCCTACTTTTTTTTTTTTCTGAACGATTTACTGAAACATTTTCTAAGTCCAAACGTCTATTTTTTTTAAATTCCGGCAGTCAGCGTTTATGTATCCTCTTACTCATCTAAATTTAAATTCATCATGCAACACCCAATCGATTCCAAATTTAGGATTTTTGTAAAAATCGAACCATAAGTTTCCAAAATACCTAACTGAACGAGGGATCAGACCCTCCCCATTCAAAATGTGCTTTCTTCATTATGTAACACCCAACCAAAACTAAATTTAAAGTTTCGTAATGATCTGACTATAACTTTCCAAGATTTCAGGGTCCATGGAAAGACAGAATTTCTTTCCTCCAAAGACGTTATCTTCGTTATGTAACAGCCGACCGATCCGAATTTGTTATTTTGTAAAGATTAGACCGTAATTTTCAGAGGTACTGTTCTCCGTGGAGGGTTAGACTCTGCCCTTTCCAACGATGCAGTTTTAGTCATATCAACACCTAAGACTCCTATAATACGAGCTGACTCACAGCTGGTCATTGTTGCCCAGCGGAAATATAGCTTGGCGACGTTTAGTTGCAGGCATATTACACGGCGTCTTTATTGCCTAAAATGGCGAGTTTGCCTAAACAGAAGAGCGAATTATTGTTTGTACTTGGATAAGTTTGGCGGTAATATTTGGCGAAATTTTCTTATAACCCTTGTAAAAAGTAACCATCACTGTTGCTGTTAAATTAGTTAATTTTAAATATTTACACACGTTGAAAAGTAGTATAGGTTGTAAAATACAAAATTTAGATAATCAAACAGCAATAAAAACAAATAATTGATACAGAAAATGCAAGAAAACATATCATAATTACACTTCATATTTGTGATTGAAAGCTAAGCGTACAATTTTCTTTTGACCATTTCTTTCGCCTTTCTTCATCTATTGGAAGTCTAAACGTTCTAAAAGCAGTTCTGGTATGATTTGAGCAATTTTCGGCTACAAAACTTCCATTTTATGTGATTTGATAATACTTGAAATTCGGACCGCGTGGGCAACAATCGCTGAGTGGGAAACAAAATGCCTGATGAGCCAGCCTGTATTGGAGGAGCTCTACCAACACCCAATCAAGTTCAAATTTAAAATTTCACAAGGATTAGTCTGTAACTTTCGGAGATACTGGTCACTTTAAGAGTCAGAATCTACCTTTTTAACGCGTAGAGTCTTCGTTATGTAACGCCCAACTGAGTCCAAATTTAAAATTTGTTAAGGATCAAACTGTAATTTTCTGAGATAATGCGGGATCAGTCATAGTCTCCCCTCTCAAAACAAGAAAGCAAGTTAATATTGCATTGTCGTCCAGTTCTTAGCTATGTTTAAAATTTCAAGTCACTAGTTCAATCGGAAAATAATTTAAAATAGCTTTTTAAAATTCCCACTGAACAAACAGACAAGAAAGCAGACAAGAAAGCAAATTAATAAAAACTTGGTAAAAATGTGAGAGGTTTGAGAGGTTTGCTAGAGTCCTATCCCTGTAGGGAGTACACTATCTAGAGGTCTTTCTAAGTGATCCTGGACCATATTCACCCGAGTTTCCGTGAACGTCACAGGAAACCCCAAACAGCTAGGCAGATGAGCACGAACTGGGTTTGAACCCGGCATCTTTCGTCCAATCAGCTTCAAAAATAGAACTCATCGGACACTGATGAAAAAGTATTAAAAGAGAAAGTTATTTTTTCACAATTAATTCATTGCATAAGGAAATTCAACTTTGCTAATCATTAGCAGAATAAATAATTCCTAAACATCCATAAATGCTTCAGCATGTTCCTTTTATCCGAATTTAAATTAATTTGAATAATTATCTAATTTCTCAAAACTGTCTTGGAGATGATGGATTATAAGGCAAGCTTTATGATTTAAATTTCTAATTACGTAAAACCATTTTAATAGTGTCGGTTATAGAGGTATTTCAAGATTAATATTCGGTCGATACGCACTTAATTAGGTATGCATGAAATTTCGAAGGATATTTTCTTCGAGCGTTGACCCAGATGTAAGAATCATTAGCGGTATTGATAAGAATTATTGGTTAGTATGATAATTAATCTTACATGTTACGATTATATATCTCTTTTGAATATATAAAGATTAATAAAAAATTACCTTCATATCTTTCAGTATTTTAAGGTTTTCTTCAATCTCTGCATTATTATATTAAAAAAAAAAAAAAAATGCGATGTGCATATAGTTAGGGAATTACAAGCTACGATTTTTTTTCTCTTTAACTCCAAAAGTCTACTAGGGTAAGTGCACCAGTGATTGACACTTTTAGAGAAATCTCTGATGTTTTTTAATGTTCTAGTCATCAGAAAATATGTTTAGAAATCTTAAGTTAGTACATATGGTATGAAAGACATTCAGAACCACATATATGTTAAAATATATACATTTGATAACAATTATTTTTCTTTATGAATTTTTATTTGACACCCACTCACTGTTCCAGTAATTGACACTGCAAGTTTTTCATTTTTTCAGTAATTGGCACCCTATGTTCCAGGGTTTGACACTGCTAGTTATTCTTTTTACCAGTTATTAGCACCCTATGCTCCAGTGTTTGACATAAATTGTTAAAATTCTTATATGTAAAATATATGATTTTATTATTTTCCTTATTTATAATTTATTTCGGGATAGATGTCAATTACTGGAGCATGACAATGACTGGAGCACCTACCCTACTCCAGTTTCCTAGAATCACTCGATAAGAATTTTTAATAAATTATTTTTCAGTTGATTTTTTTATAAATAGCTTTGCAAATGTTACCTTTTGTCTAGAATCCTAAAGTAAATACAAAATTAAAAAAAACTGGAGTAACTCCACTCGACTTTCCGAACATGAACGGAAGTAATTAACGGTTGTATTAATTAATTAAAATAACAGAAGTCGTTAAACAAATAAAGAAGATTATTATAATAAGGTGTTTGAGTATTTTTCTGTGCCCAATTCCTTCCCGAGCTTCGAAAACTTCCCTAGTCAATTTTCACCTTTTATTCCTTCCGATGCTAGCTGTTTTTTTCCGCTAATACACTTGCGATTGTGAGATTTTTTTCGTTTTCGTCCCATGCTTTTTCTATGGATTTTTAGACATTTTCCCTTTTTTTACATTCTAATTGTTTGTTGTTTAAATTAGCGCTATTGATCTTCAAATCATTCAAGCCCATAGATCATAATGATAAAAAAGTTTTCATTGTGTCCCTGTAAAAACCTATAAGTGCTAGACTCACGAAAATCTATACAATTCGTTTGTCGGTGACCTATAACGTGTATATAAATTTTAGGTTCATTCGGTTGAGGCGCTTAGCCGTTATAGCACTTTAAATAAGTTGATACATAAGCCACATTGACAAAGAAATTTTCTTTGTATCCCTGTAAAATTTATTAGTGCTAGATTCTCCAAAATTTATACAATTCGTGTGACGGTGATCTATTACGTGCATATAAATTTTCAACTCAATCGGAAGAGGCGTTTAGACGTTATAGCACTTTAAATAAATTGATCCATAAGCCGCAATCATAAAAAAAATTTCTTGGTATATGTTTTTAACACTGGCCTCAATCCTAAAGTGTACGCGAAGGATAACGTAATAAAATCTGTTCGAAAATTTGCTTTTTAAACGATGAAATTGGAGGTGGCTGGAAGAAAAAAAGAAAATATCCAAGTGCGGCTTTTTTTTTTTTTTGTCTCTTGGTGTATATGTAAAATAGTTCCGCATTTCAACTATTCTTCGCAAAAATGTCGCTTCCCACTTGTCATAACGTTTTTGCCCATCTACGTATAAAAATGTATAGTCATTTGCAAAAGTTTAAGACCAGTAGCCGACTTTCAGTATTTTAACACATTGCATCATTTGCGCAGATTATTGCGTCATCTCATGTGCTGATTGCATCAAACGCATTTTACTGCTATAAATGAAGGTGCCCGGCACGTTCATCGCTAGTTGTTTATTGGATTTTGTCGTAGACAGTGCTGTTGTGTAATTATTGTAATGGGTAAAAAACCTTCATTTACTGCGACAAAAAGGTCAGAAATATTGACCTTCATAAAATTTGATTTTCTGAACGTCAAATAAGTTCGAGGGTAAATGTGAGCAAGGCAGCTGCGCATCAAGCTATTAGTAAATCTAAAATTTCGGGAAAATTTGTGGACCTTAAGAGTAGCGGTCGTCCTAGAAAAACGAATGCATGTAATGATCATGTGATAAGAAGGATGGTCGTAGGAGATAAAAGAACCTCCTGCAATACAATTAGACATTATCTGGCTGCGAAAGGCACCAACGTCAGTTTGATTACAATTTCAAGATGTTTATCCAAAGATTTTGGGTTGTCATCCCATAAACCTGCAAGAAAAGCTCGACTTACTCCAAGTATGTAAAAGATACGATTCTTAAGGTCTACAAATTTTCCCGAAATTTTAAATTTACAAATAGCTTGATGCCCAGCTGTCTTGCTCACATTTACCCTCGAACTTATTTGACGTTCAGAAAATCCAATTTTATGCAGGATCAATATTTTTTACCTTTTTGTAACAGTAAGCGAAATTTTTTTTACCCATTACAATAATTACACAACAGCACTCACTGTCTACGACAAAATCAAATAAATAACTAACAATAAATATGTCAGGCGCCTTGATTTATAGAAGCAGAATGCGTCTGATGCAGTCAGCACATGACATTACTCAATAATCTGCGCAAATGATGCAATGTGTTAAAATACTGAAAATCGGCTACTGGTCTTAAACTTTTGCAAATGAGTGTATATATCTGTGTGTGTGTATACGGAAGTATTATTAGTATGAAGGGATCATTTGCAGTGTTTCACCTTGAACATGTCAGGATGTTTTTCTCCTTCATAACAAATTCAAAAAATATTAAATTAAAATCGAGATGAAATCAGTAGAAGGAATTTTACGAAACGAATATTGCAACGGTTGTTAAGGAATGCAACTTCATATTTCAAGGTAATATTCGGTTCATATATTTATTTATTTATTTATTACGCTTTTTTTTTATATTTAGGCGAATAAAAAAAAAATGTTTTTCACTTTTTTCCTAGTGCATCAAGTTATTTATTTATTTATTTTTTAATAAAATTGTGAAAAATCATGTAAAAGAAAAAGAACAGCATTTGTATAGGATCCTTGGCATAATTTTAAATTTCGCACTGAAATAGCTGGGACGTTTTTCGCTTAAGTCTTTGCTTCCGCAATTGCGATAGCATTTTAATACATTTTCAAAATGGCAAAAACATTTTAAATGTAGAGAGAGGGCTATACTATACTAAAGCTTTATAATATTCGAAACGTAGCTAATCCACTTCAGGGCCCCTATCCCAGACCCTACTCCACTTTTGCTTGCTTTTTCTTGTCTGTTTTGACATATATTCCTTCCAGTGTTATCTTTTTTTTTTTTTAACATACTTGTGATTGCGATTTTTTTCATTTTCATCCCATGCTATCTTCTATGGATTCTTAGCCTCCCCCTCCCGTTATTTACATTGCAAATTTCGGTGGTAAAGTGCATTAAATAATAATCAAAAATAATTTTAAGAAATGAATATAGTAATTATTGCTAAGGAATATAACACAGGTTTCGCATACCTTTATATGAAATTGACTAAATATAAAATCCTGTCGTACTAAAATAAATTACGTAAGTCGTCTAAAGAATTTTAAATCTATTACTTAGAAAACAAAAATAGGCTTCTCTATCTTCTTCATTTATTCATTTTTTTTCTTCTTATTTATTTAATTTATAGGTTTTTATAATAAAAGAAAATACTATTTTTATAATTTTATTACATTGAACTACTGAAGATATTCACTCTTATAATTAAATAAACAATTCCTTTTTAATATATTTAACATTCTGTATTCACTGTTTTTAATTGTGATATTTTTTCTTCGTTTTGATGACCCTCCGAACACGCTTTCACCCCTTTCACTATCTGCCCTGAACCCTCCTATTTACTATTTTGTATTATTTTCTAAGATTCACTCTTATAAATATTCTTTTAAAATAAGAAATAATCGTTCTATATGGTTTTTATAATTAACAGCAGATTACAACATTTCATGTTTTCATGCAAAATTAAACTTAAAATGTGAGTTTTGGAAAAGAAATGAATGTTTTTTATTATACTTTTCGGTTTTAGTGAGTAAAAATCTATAAGAAATAGAAAAAGAAAAAAAGAAAAAGAAAAAATCTATCAATTTTTCTTTTTCTTTTTTTTTTCTTTTTTGTATATAGAACTGGTAATATATTTTGCTCGTAAAAATAGAGTACAAAATTACTCATTTGCTTCTTTTTATTTTAAAATCATCCTTAAAATCTTCAAATGCTTTGAGTAGAAGAATTCAATCGTGTATACGTAATTCTTAAAATCAACTTGCTTCTAGAAACGTTTACTAAAAGCATTTCGCGTTAAAATTACATGTTATAGAAGCTTGATATAAGGATTTAAAATTCTATTTCCTGAAATGGGACTTTAAGATACAATTTTATCCCCTTTTAAGAGCTGCACTTTTTCAGTGCTAAAACTCGTGTCAGGCATTTATAGAGTCAAAAGCGTCTATAAAATTTTTATTCTCAATCGCAAAGTCAACAAGCTTAAAGTTATATCGCATACGACTTCTTTTTAGTAAATGTATTAGCATTTGTAACTAAAAATACCAAACTTTTTTTTTTCTGTATTTTTTTTTTTTTTTTTTTTTTTTTTTTACTTTGACAGTTTCTTATAAAAATTTTAAACAATCCATTATCTTTGTGTATATGCTTGTCGTTAAAAAAGCAAATATGGAAAATGCAATTTGAAAACTTAATAAAACTTTACTTAAACTATATTTAGTTTAAGTAACTCCTTAACCTCTTATGCTAGAGTGTTTTGTTGCGCCTATCAAGCTTTCTCTGGAATAGGTACATAAAATATCAACTCAACTTACTTTTATAAACTGAAAGTGGTACTAATGTGTATATCATAACTGTTTGTTTTCATGCAAATATGTTTGCTTGTATAAGTGGTTTCAAAAATTACGCGAAAAATGTTATTATTTTCATTATTTATTTATTAGTTTTTCTAGTCTAATATTTCAATTAACTCAATTATTATTTAAAATTGAATGAAATGGTAATGAATACATTCATTAATATATAACTATATATACACTTATGTGTGTGTATTTGTTCTGTACAAATTTTGTCTTTTTGATTTATTTATAGATTTAACATTGTTAGGGGATTTGAACACAATTTGAATCCTTTTTTTTGTGTGTGTGTGTCTATGGTCCTCGTTGTTTGTGTTGTTTGTGACACTGGAAGTCTATTTGATTATTTGAGTGTTACCCAAACAATAGCAACATTGGATTTGGGAACTAATGCACGGAAATCCATTAAACATTCAGTAGGATATTGACACAATTTGTGCTGATTATGTTTTGAGATGCACGTGATGCAGGGTTATGTCGAAATGCAGCTATTTCTCGTTATCTAACGCAAAAATAAAGATTAAAAGTTAATATATTAGATGGTTGCTAAGAAAATGGCTATTTTGATTAATTTTGATTTACAGCTCTTATCAGAAATTTCGTTCACGATATTTTTTTTAAATATGCATTATATGTGGAATTGATATATTTTAGAACAATTCAAGCATGCCTAGATAAAATTTATCATAAAATTTATCATCGATAAGCTATTATCTCTTATAATTGCCGAAACGTCAGTGGAGGCCCTCTATTGAGACTCGAAATGGTTTTGGATTCCGTCTGTGTGTTTGTCTGTGTGCTTGACTGTCGCGCGATAGCGGCCGCAAAAATCACGCTATTGACTTGTAAATTGGTACACATGTTCATGTGCCCCACGGAATCAGCTGTATAGTTTTCGGTGTGTATTCCAAATGTAGTTCATGTACACGGACACGCCAAAATTTTTCTTATAATTACGGCCTATAGGAAGAATTTGTATGTACCACGATAGCGGCCGCAAAAATCATGCTATTGACTTGCAATTTGGTGCACATATTCATAAGCCCAACGGAATAAGCTGTATTGGTTTAGGGTGTATTCCATTTGTACTTCGGGTACAGGGACCCGCCAAATTTTTTCCTATCATTACGGGAAGAATTTGTATGTACAGTCGGGGGAAAAAAAAACGCAACACTCAACGTAACTTCGTTGCTAATCGATGTAGAAAAATGTAATAGGTATCATTCGATGGGGAATTGTGAGTAGTTTCAGAAAATGAAGTGAAATTTTGAATTGGGGACCGTCTACATATTAAAACGCGCACCAACTTTGATTTTTTCAATGGTAGTGCCCCATTTTTATTTTATATTTGAATTCCTGGGATCACGACAACGCGAAAAAGTATATTGTTTGTATATTTTACTTATTTTTTCACAGAGTTATAAGCGTTCAAAGTTTGAAGGTGCTAATGTTAAATACATATTTCAAATTTTTATTAATATCTTCACAAAAAATAACTTGATCGATATAATTTTTTTTTTTACAAGATACAGTGAAGAAACCCAAACATAATCCATCATTACTTTTGATTCTGAAAAATATTTTTAATTCTGAAAAATATTAATAAATTTATATTTCTAAAAATTATGGATTATGACCTATATTAATTTTTACATAAAATGAATCCTAATGCTGAAAAATGTGGGTGTGCAAATTTGCAGCTCATTCCAGTTATTAGTTTTCGAGATATAAATAAATCTTTCTTTTCGAATGGTTTAGGGGGCCGTCTCTTATAAAGTTTTGCATGAGCTAACGAATCAAATCTTAAAAAATAACAAAGAAAATTAAACAAAATATTTTTATTTTTTACTTACGGGTCAAATTATATGACAACAACGGCAAACGCAAAGAAATAAAACAAAAATGATGATTTTTAGTCATTAGTCATCAAGAATTCCTGTTTTCTAAAGAAGACAAGCCCCGCCTTCATCGTTCTTCAAAACAAAACAATACAGAAAAGAATAGAAAAGTAAATGTGATATTGAGTATTCGTGTTAAACCCCTTATTTTATGTCGACAAAAATATGCACAAGTGGTATTTACTTCATCGATTACTGGTGATAAATTTTGAATCTTTTAAACGAACACTAGAAGAAAAAAAATAACTAAATAGGCGGGGTTTACTGTTTTGAATAGAAAAATAGGCGTAATATTTCGGAACATTTTTTCTGTATTCCCAATTATATTGCAAATGGATATACATTATAATTATGTTCTTTGTAATCAATATATTTATATCCATAGTAGATTTATTGCAAAAATATGAACAATGGGTACACACTTAAGGAATATGTAACACACAAATTACGAAAGAAACGCCCACTGACAGAGTTACAGATTTTCAAATGACGTGAATCTATGTTAGCAGTCGCGAAAGGATTAATTAAGATATTATATTTTCATAGAAATTATAAAACGAATCATACAGTTCCAAAGAGTTCAACTGACCCAAAACTGGTAAGTGCGATTAAAATTGTTTAATATTTACTTCATGAACCCTTACAATAATTTATCCGAAAAGATTTAGTTTATGCGTTGTTGTATATATATATAAAAATATATATCTATATTATTTCATTTCGTATATTATGTTACACCTACAAAAGAAAATTTAAGCTTTATTAACGATCAGTACAGCCATAATAGACACTTTTCCTTGAAAAATATTGCAATTTTTTCAAACAGTACTGTTCTTATCAGTCGCAAGTGTAATGTATTTAAATAAATCTAAAATTATGTGAAAAAGTACTGAAGTATATACAAATCTAAAAAACTGAATTGTGATTATTTTTTTTATTTTATTAATTTATATAATTCCTTTTTTCCTGAAAGATTTCCGGTGTGAAACATTAAAATTTTGTCTTTTTCTTATAGGATCTTAATTTTATTTTTCTACATTTACAAATATCCCCCTAACACATTTTTGATTATAACTCTATAAATACTAAAGATAAAGTATACAAACAGTATACTTTTTCGCACTGCCAGACTCTCAGAAATTCAAATATTAAGTCAAAATTGGGTGTTTCTATTGAAAAAATCAAATTTGGCGTTCATTTCAATATGTAGATGACCCCTAATTGAAACTTCGATGGCATTTTCAAAAAGTGCGTTTAATTTCCTGTTGAATTATGTCTATTAGATGTTCCTGCGTCAATAAATCACGAAATTACACCGGGTGTTGCGTTTGTTTTCCCCGACTGTACCGCGATAACCACTGCAAAAATCAAGCTATTGACTTACAATTTTTGCCGAAACGTCAGTGAAGGACCTCTGTTGAGGATTTTGTGTTCCGTGTGTGTGTCTGTCCGTCTGTATGTATGTCGCGCGATAGAGGCAGTAAAAATCACGCTATTGACTTGCAATTTGATACACATATGCATGAGCACAATGGAAGCAGCTGTATAGTTTTAGATGTGTATACCATTTGTACGTTCATGTACAGAGATACGCCAAAGTTTTTCTTATCATTACGGCCTATGGGAGGAATTTGTATGTACCGCGATAGCGGCCACAAAAACCACGCTATTGACTTGCAATTTGATACATGTGTTCATGTGCCCCACGGAATCAGCTGTATAGTTTTGGGTGTGTATTCTATTTGTAATTCGTGTACAGGACACGCCAATTTTTTTCTTATCATTACAGCCCATGGGCATAATTTGTATGCACCGCATTAGCGGCCACAAAAATGCTCCGATTGACTTGCAAATTGGCACACACATTCAGGCTCTGTATAGAAATAGCTATATAAATTGTTAGTCTATATTTTTTATGGATTATGTACAGGGACACATCAAAATTCTTATCTTTACAACATATGAGGAGAATTTCGTTTCAATGCATTTTGACATTATTACTTTTCTATCAACAAAATGAAATTAGCGTACATTACTGATATGCTTATACTTGTGTTTTCTGCAGAAAATATGTGCTCTTAGGCTTCCTAATTACAGGACCCTACAAAAGTATTCTGACAATGTAAAATAATCAGCCAAATTACGTCAAGTTTCGAACAATTATTCATGAAAAACGTAGAATAATCTGAATAGTTTTTACTGGTGCATACAATGTTTATGGTTCGTTTACGGAGACACACAAAAGAATTTCGTGACGTTAGAGACTATGAACAAATTTTTATTTAAGCGCACTTTAATGTGTTTATGCTGCATTCAACGTAATGGATTTAACATACATTATAAAAATGCTTAAGAGCATGTTTGCCCTAAAAAAGAAGGATTTGTATAAACTAAATAATTTATTTACGGGACCGCACAAAAGAATTCCGATGACGTACTGTATCATCCAAATGATGTCAAATTAGGTTGAAATATTAATAAGTTATAATTAATTAAATAGGTGTATTCTTTTTAGTGTAAGTAATTACTGTGGCTCCTTTTCAAAATACATAAAAGAATTTCGTACTATTACGGTCTATAGTCGGTATTTCTTAAAAGTGTATTTTATCATGCTCACACCTTGTTAAATATAATGAAATTTTATTCGAATTTTAAAAGAATGCTTTTCAGTGAAGAAGTGTGGGCATAGAATTGGTAATTCATTTACAGGGTTACTCAAAATAATTTCCATATGTTATGAAATCATTTTGCATGAAATTTGGTACAAGTATTTATGAATTGCAGGAAATTAATACATGACAATCAGTTATCAGGAATATATATATACATATATACAGATAGTTATAGAAAGAGAGATACAGCGGAGGGTTGAGTGGAGCGGCAGCCCCTCTCAGAAACCGTTCTGTTTATGTAGCAAATCAGTCGAATCAATATATAATATTATATATAAGGAATAAAAAAAACTATTTGTTGAATAATGCGTGATGCAAATAGGACGTTAGGGCTGCTGATCTTCAGATCCACTAGAATATTACTTTTTCTTTATACTTTCAATATTCCCTAGTTAGCTTTACATTCAACCATCGTTGCCAGACTTTGAGCCTTTTTAATTCAATAGTCACCAATAATTTTGAGAAGTGATATTTGATATGCATAATAGACGAATCGAATAGAAAATTCGTCAATTATGTAAATTAAATATCACTTCCCAAAATTATCGGTGATTATTTAAAAAAAAAAAAAAAAAAAAAAATCGCAAAGTCTGGCGAAATTGCATTTAACCACAAAAACTCTGTTCAAACATAAAACAAGAAAGAAAAATCATGCAATACGCATTGATTAGTAACACTTTCCAACTGTACGTAATTGTTGTATCGAATAACTTTTAATATTCTTTCCCTACGTTATCACACAACAGACAGAAGGACTGAAAAATATACAGATAGACTAATTGATTTTAAAATTACCCTTAATCATTTTGGAAAGTGTTAAAAAGGCTTAACGCAAAAGAAAATGCAGCCATTAGATTATAATTACAGCTTTTGATCTCTCTGAATATTTTAGTGTAGACCTGTAAATCAGAAAGTTAATCATATCATATTCTATGCAAAACATTATTTTAGAATATAAATAAAACATTTCAATATTTTTATGATTTTTTCAGTAGAAAGACTTTGAAATATAACTTTCAAAAAATGCTGTCCTGAAACGTAATGCATTCGCTTTTTTTTTTTTTTGTTGTTGTTGTTGTCCCTGTAAACAAACTAGTTGTATAAGACCTATTAATGTCTTTTTAAATAGGGAACATTCTACACGGGAAATATTTATAAAAATAACGCTCATAGAACACAATGCTTTCGAATGCTTTTGGGTGGCCCTGTACACAAACCAGAAGAGATATTCACTCCATTTTTAATACAGAACACCCGATCGTGAACTTCAATAAAATATATCAGTTTCGAGAAATTCCATAAATATTTACAGGAATTAGAGCTTTGACAGACAGGCAGTCAGATAGACGGACACGCAGACACACAAAACTGAAATCATATTCACACTTAAAAAATGCTAGAAAGTGTTAAAAACGCTTAAAGTAAACGAAAGTACAATTCTAGCAATTTTTCATTAATACCTCTTAATATAACTGGATATTTTTGTGCCATCCTGTAAATCTAATGCTAATCCTGCTATATTCTATGCAAAGCATTCTTTTGTGCATATAAATAACATATTTCAATTTCCAAAATTCGTGGAAAGTAAAGTTATTAAAATTTGATTTATAGAAATATCTCTCATAGAACGCAATGCTTTGGAACACTTTTGAGTGTCCCTGTATATAACCCGATGGTGGTATTTCCTCCATTTTATACAGGAAACATCCAATAGTGAACTTGAGCAACATATTTCAATTTCATTAAGATATGTCTACAGTAAAGTTATGAAAATATGGTTTATAGAAATACCTCTCATAGAACGCAATGCTTTGAAGTACTTTCGGGTGTCCCTGTACACAAACTAGTAGAGGTATAAACTCCATTTTCAATAGGGAAAGTTCGAGAGTGAACTTGAATAACATATATCAGTTTCAAGAAATTCCATAAATATTTACATGAGTTAGAGCTCGGACGGACAGACATTCAGACAGACAGACGGACAGGCAGATACAGAAAACTGAAATCATATTCACACTTAAAAATTGTTAGAAAGTGTTAAAAAAGCTTAACGTAAACGAAAGTACAATTCTAGCAATTTTTTATTAATAGCTCTTAATATAACTGGATATTTTTGTGCCACCCTGTAAATCTAATGCTAATCCTGCTGTATTCTATGCAAAGCATTCTTTTATGCATATAAATAACATATTTCAATTTCCTGAAACTTCGTGGAAAGCAAAGTTACTAAAATTTGATTTATAGAAATATCTCTCATAGAACGCAATGCTTTGGAATACTTTTGAGTGTCCCTGTGTATAACCCGATGGTGGTATTTCCTCCATTTTATACAGGAAACATCCAATAGTGAACTTGAACAACATATTTCAATTTCATTAAGATATGTCTACAGTAAAGTTATGAAAATATGGTTTATAGAAATACCTCTCGTAGAACACAATGCTTTGAAATACTTTCGGGTGTCCCTGTGCACAAACAAGTTGAGGTATAAACTCCATTTTCAATAGGGAACGTCCAATAGTGAACTTGAATAACATATTTTAATTTCATTAAGATATGTCTACAGTAAAGGTATGAAAATATGGTTTATAGAAATACCTCCCATAGAACATAATGCTTTGAAATACTTTCGGATGTCCCTGTACACACACCAGTAGAGGTATAAACTCCATTTTCAATAAGGACCGTCCGATTGTGAACTTGAGTAACATATATCAGTTTCAAGAAATTCCATAAATATTTACGGGAGTTAGAGCGCGAACAGACAGACAGACGGACAGACAGACAGACAGACAGACAGACAAACCGAAGTCATAAACACTTTTCAACCTTCTTGGAAAGTGTTAATGAATTAATTCTTTCAGAATTTATTTTCCGAACATACATGTAACGAAAGTATTGTAACCATGTCAAAAATCTGACTTTGAGATTTTGCTGTTTCTATCCTTTTTGAGATTCCCTGAGTTGATTTTTATCATTTTTACGATGATATATGTATGCACGCGTGTATATATATATATATATGCGTGAGTGAACACGATAGAGCCTAAACACTTTTCTCGAATGAGCTGAAAGTTGGTACGTATGTTATAGGTCACCATATTACGAACCCTATTGATTTTCGTAAATCTAAGACTTATAGTTATTTTTACAGAGACACAAAGAAAAATTCTTTATCATTGTAGCCTATGGGCCGAAATTTATTAAAGTGCGATAGCATTTAAACGAGCTAAAAAATTTTAGACATGTTATAAGTAAATGTCGCATGAACTGTATAGATTTTGGTTAATCTAGCACTTACACTTTTTTTTTACAGGGACACAAAAAAAAAAATCTTTATCATTATGATCTATGAGCCCAAATTTTTTAAAGTACGATAGCGTCTAAACGCGTCATTGGATTGAGCTGAAACTTTATACACGTATTATAGATCACAGTTTCACAAACTGTATAAATTTTTGGTGAATCTATCATTTATAGGTTTTTTACATGGAAACAAAGAAAAATTTTCTATCATTATATACACATGTTGTAAGTCATTGTCGCATGAATTATGTAGATGTTCGTGAATCTGGCGCTTATAATTTTTCTACAGGGACACAAAGGAAAAATCTTTTCCATTATGGTTTATGGACCCAAATTTTTTAAAGTGCTATAGCGTCTAAACGCCTTATCAATTGAGCTGATAATTTATACAAATATTATAGGTCATAATTTCACGAAATATATAGATTTTCGTGAATCTAGCACTTATAGGTTTTTTACAGGAACACAAAGAATTATCCTTTAACACTATGGCTTATGGGCTCAAATTCTTTAAAATGTGATATCGTGTAAGCGCCTCATTCGATTGAGCTGAAAATTTATACACATATTATAGATTACCGTCGCACGAACTGTATGGTTTTTGGTGAATTAGCTTTTATAGATTTTTACAGGAACACGACAAACAGTACTTTATGATCTATGGACTCAAATTATTTGAAGTGCAATAACGCAAAATTAAACAATGTTGAAAAATACTCAAACACCCTATTATAATTTTCACTTTTGTATATTTAACGACTTGTCTTACGTTATTTATACAACCGTTAATTATTAAATGTTCGGAAAGTCGAGTGGAGTTTTTCCAGATTTTTTTCATGTTAATATATCGAAATTATTTTATTAGAATGAATTAGAATTAATTTTAAAGAGACTTAGCACTCAGTATATGAAGTTTGACTTTGCAATTTTTGAAACCCTGAATTTGTGTGGATTTCGTTACCTGCTTCACATGTAATGTCCTTTTTACGAACGTAATTTGTTAAATTAAAGGCCACGTACTTAAACACTTTGCACATCATTAGTCGAAAATGGATAATTTTTTCTGCTAATCATTTTTCTTAACTACCCCTAAAACCCGCATACTTTTGTGGTACTTAAGTTTTCTGTATCAAGAGATTAAAAAGAAAAAAAAATTATCTTTTAATTTATTTATGAAATTTGCTAATAACAACTGTGGGTTTTATTTGTCATAGATTTGTAATAGATAAGTAAGTTATTTGTCATAGATTTAAAAAAAAAAAATTGTTTCTAAAATACTTATGATATAATTTTAACATTTTAAATATGCATTTTTGACTTTATATTATGAATATTTATATTTATTAAGTTTTTATACTGTACATTAAATGTCCAGTATTTTGATAAGAAAAAATTTATTTCTATTTTCATTTGTTTTCAGCAATGCTATTTAGTTTACTCCATAAAGCATAAAAAATTTTGCTAAAAAAATAAATCACTTTAAAACCCTGAAATTTATAATTCACCACATTTTTTACTCTCACCCAACATTAATTCAAAATACTCATTTCCTTCCTGAATTTTTGAATCACACGCCTAGTGAATCCAATTCTATTTGTTGCTAAGGTAACACTCTTTTACATTGTGATAAACTGCAGTGTTGACTGAGACATTAAATTAAATTTATGATATCGTAATAGCATCTAAAGTAGCACTTAATGAATGTATTTTTTTTTTTTTTTTTTTTTAATCTAAACATTTAACCTTTTATATTCTCTTTTCCCCTATATAGTTCTACAACACAGTTTTCCCTAATAGTTCAATAGTGAAACAGACATAATATTCATACTTATTTTATAAAAAAGCACCACAGAACTGGCATTAAAAAGTAATAAGTACAAAATTTTGAATAAACTTCTTGGATTTAGTGCGAGTGTAGTAAGAAACAAATTCACACATGAACAGTCGGTTACAAAAGTGTCCGAACACTAGCAAAAATTCCTATGTAAAAAAGTACTTTTCATGCGGTTCTGTTAAATAAATCCTTACCGAATCATGTTCTTGACTGCCTAAGAAGAGGATTCGACAAGGATTTATTTAACAAAACCTTATGAAGTGTACTTTTTTACATAGGAATTTTTGCTAGTGTTCGGAGACTTTTGTTACCGACTGAACGTCGATTGGTTGCCAACTGTCTTCAGGGACGACTTTCTTGAACCAACTACCCCGGATACGTTAGTGAAATAAAATCGCGGATAAAGATTCTTGCATTTTATGGTGTTTATTCAAAGTTTTGTATTTAATATAAATTTTTATTGTCTACTTGCGGACTTCGCCCTCTCCGCTGGTCACTATATTTAAATGAATCATAATTCTTTTTAAATTTAATTCTGATGCGAAATTCTAATGAAATTGGTTCAATCCTCGGTACGGTTCGCCGCTGTCTTCGACAATGTCTTGACACTCCCCAATGCCAGTGGCAACGCCTTACCTGGAAACGCTACGTGAGTTGAGTAAGAAAAGAATTCGCACTTGAACCTCGATTGGTTACCAACTGTCTTCAGCACCGTTTTTCTTGAATCAGCTATCCCGTATACGTTAGTGAAATAAAATCTCGGATAAAGAGGTTAATATCATGAAGTATCTAAGTAAACTTTCGACAAAAATCTCAAAACGATAGATTCAGTAGAATGAGAGACAGACTCAAGAATGAAATAAACAAAATTCCTGCTCATAAGATGTCATTACAATGATAAAAAAGGAAAAGAAACAAAATTTCAAAGTGATATGGCCAGTACCATGAAAGATAGTAACACATGATGTTAAAAACAAAATAACGGCTTCAAATAATTCGTATTACAAAAACATTTAAGTCCCAAACTTTGTTTCTACGGGCCAAATCTAGAATTTTAATAGCGTCAAATCTTCTCCGACAACGTGAACAATTTTGTTAAAAAACGCGCATAAATAAATAAAGTAACTTTTTGTACTTTCTAACAAAAATGGAAAGTGTTTATGAGTTCCGTTTGTCTGTCTATCTGTCCGCGCAATAACGTCTGTAAATATTTTGAGAATTTCTTCAGACTAATATGGGTTGTTCAAGTTTACATTGGCAGCTTTTCTATTGAAATAGGAACCACAACTGGTTCGTGTATAGGAGCACCCTAAAGCATAATAATGCTGTGAACGCCGCACCTCTGAGTTCGAGAGTATCACAAAACAAGAACTGAAAAGTTTGGTACGAAAGTGTGGCAACAGTGTGTGCGTATGTGAATCAAGATGGACTAACGTTCCATTCTATATGTTGTTTTTAAAATACTTTATTGGATGTTAATTTATGTGTTCGTTTATGTATTTTATGTTTGTGCCGTAAGTAAAAGTAAAATCTTTAAAAGTAAAGAAAGCGTGATCAGTGTCTTAATGTGTCTCGAGATGAATTCACAAGAAGAAAAGAACCAGGTGCGAAAAAGAAGTCGCCACAATTGGCGCAGTCGACAAGCATATGTGAAATAGCTAGTGCACGTACGGATTATTTCATGATAGTGATGAAAAAAAAAAGGGTATGTTTTTTTTTAATGTTCCATCAAGAGTCATATTTTGTATAAGTTTATGTTAAATGATTAGGATTAAGCATTTAGATATTTTGTTCCGATTTTGTATTTCAACAAGGTAAAGAATAGGTAAATGGAAATTAAATATTTCGTAATGTTGAAATAATAATAATTCTAGTGTTTGAAAAATGAAAAATAGAAATATATTTGTTTATTTGTATTTAAAAAGCCGGAAAATGGTAAAAAGAATGTTGAAAAGAATATATTTTTATGCTATTCAAGATCATTGTTGTTAATTTCTGTGTGTTCTTTTTATTCATCACGTGATTTAGAATAAATAAGATTTCATTAAAGTAGATTGTGGGAAAAAAAAAAGTTCTGTTTTGATTTCTTTGTTCTGTTTTATTGAATGATTGTTTATTTGTCAGACGTTGATAAGGATTTATATTTATTTATCTTTATTATTATTAGAATATTAATGAAATATCTCAGTAAAAAAACTAGTGAATTATTCTTGTGAACGTCCGGTTTTGTTTATTTTTTTTTCTCTTTGAGGAATGAATCGGAAATTGTTTTTGTTTTTTTTCTCTGTTTAAAAGTAAGTTTGATTAAAGGTTGCTATAGCAACATGATTTCTAATTTATTGAAAGCTGGTTATGTAATAAAGTATATTCTGATTTATTTAATGAAAGAGTTGATTGTGTAAACATTTTTTTAATTTGTTATTTCGATACATATTATTTTTTTTCTCCTTTTTATGTATGCATTCCGACTTAATGATTATTTTATTTAATTTGGGGGAAAATGTTGTTTAAGATAAAAACTAAGATGTCAAATTTGGCGTTCTTAGGAACGAAAACAATAGAGTTGGTGATTATAAATATAAGAAAATTTATTTTATTCACGGAAAATTTGAACTTGATTTGATTTCATCCATCCGAAGATGGCATTTTTGGGTAAAGGGAATAAAAAAGATTTGCAAGAAGTTGCTACTGAGCTTGGAGTGGAAGGAGCTCAACATTTAAAGTTATATGAGTTAAGAGATGCTATTTTGGCTTCAAAGAATTACGATGAAGAATTCGTTAAAGAAACATTAGCGAACGTAATTGAAGCACGGAAGAGGAAAGAAGAGATGGAGGAACGCATAAGAAGGGAAGAAATAGAGGAACGTAAGAGAAAAGAAGAGATGGAGGAACGCATAAGAAGAGAAGAAATAGAATTGGAAAAAATGCGTTTGGAAAATGCAAGTATAGAACTTGAGAAGAAAGGAATTACAAATGAAACTTCTGAGAAAATGCGCGTAAAATTACATAACATCTTACAAAAATTTGATCCTAAAACATGCGAAATTAGCCTGTATTTAGTTCTTTTTGAGCGGCAGGCAAAACGTGCCGAAATTAAAAGAGATGATTGGGTTTCTCATCTCATTGGGCTACTGCCATACGAAATCGCGGAAGTTATAGCTCGGGAAGACGAAGAAATCACGAATGATTACGGAAAAGTAAAAGAGTTATTGTTAAAGAGATATAAACTTACTCCTGAAAGATTTCGACAACTTTTCATTAAGCATACTAAAAAAGCTGATATCACGTGGAGAGATTTTGCTTACGAGTTGAAAAACTATTTTACTGAATGGATTCGGGGATTAGAAGTTAACACATTTGAAGAATTATATGATTTGATTATTACAGATCAAATTAAAAGGAAAGTACCTCCAGAAATTAAAGAACATTTCATCGATGAATGGTCATTGTTTAAGTCATCTGATGTTATTTCCAGTAAATTAGATGATTATGAAAATGTCAAAATGACTTTCAATAAAAAACCGAAAGAAATTTCTCATAACGAAAATTGGAATCCATCCAAAGGGGCGAATTTCGGAAATAACAATAGAGATGAGAAAAGGGTTTTTACTAAGCCACAGCAAGAACAAAGAGACATTCGTCCGAAATTCTCCTGCTATTTGTGTGGAAAGGAAGGCCATATGAAAAAATCCTGCCCCAAATTGAATTCAGCAAGTACATCTTACGTGAAAATAAACAAAAAGAGTCAAGACAGTAAGGGCCTTAATAAGGTCAGTGTTAATCTAAATAGCGCTTGTTTCGAGTGGTAATTTCCAGTCAACGAGAAAGATGGCGAGCTTCTGAAAGTGGATTTAGAAATCAGAGGCCAAAAATTTCATGGCATCGTGGACAGTGGTGCAGAAATCACCGTACTACGAAAATCAGTTGTACCTGAGGAACACTTACAGTCAAGTGGGAAAATTCTTTTGAGACCTGCTATAGGTAATCCAGTGGAAGCACAACTTGTGTCAGTTCCGCTAAGTCTTCATACAGATGAAGAAATCATTCCATATGTTCAAGTGCATGCTGCAGTAGTAGAAGGGCTGCATGAGGAAGCTTTAATCACTCCCAGGGTATATGAATGGTTGAAGGAACAAAAGCGTTCTTATTTGGGAGATGATACAGGAATCACTTCAGTAAAAGAAGCTAATGAACAATCCTTGTTCAGTGTGGAGGGAAGGTCTCCCGAAAACATTTCTTTAGGGGATAAAGTGAATATCCCGAAGAAAGAAGTCGATGAACAATCCTTGTTCCATGTGAAAGGAAGAAATCCTGGAAATTCAGGGGTTGAGGTTAATATCACCCCAGTGGAAGAAAACAATGAACCGTCCTTGTTCAAAGTGGAGGGAAGGTCTCCCGGAAACTATTCTTCAGAAGAAGAGGTTGAAGTAATCACAATAAATGAAGTCGGTGAACAATCCTTGTTCAGTGTACCTGAGAATAATTCAAACGACAATTATCTTGGGGATGAGGCAATTAGTACCCCACTCACAGAAGATAATGGAAAGTGTATGTTCTGTATGGAGGGAGAAAGTCACGAGACTATTCGAAAGGCAAAGCTAAACAACAGCGAGTCGCATCATCCAGAAACCAAAGTCTTTAATAACTCAGTAGTTAAACAGACATTGACCGAAACCGATAGTAAGGATGAAAGAAATGAAAATATCCCTGTTCCACAAGCACAAGTGTTTAGGGATGAGCAGTTAGCCTGTCCTACATTGTAAAGGTGCTTCGAAGAAGCTAGGCAACATAAAAATGGTTACTGGATTGAAAGAGGTTTATTTTATCATATGGGTAAAGTAGGCGGACAGACATATATTCAATTGGTCGTACCGGCAAGCAGAAGAAAGGACATTTTGAAATTAGCTCATGAAACTCCTACTGGTGGACATCTGGCAGCTAAGAAGACCAGAGACAGAATTGCAATGTCGTTCTGGTGGGAAGGAATGCCAAAAGAAATCAAACAATTATGTGCTTCGTGTCATGATTGTCAAATGCGCAGGAAAGGAAAAGTAAACGATAGAACACCTATCGAAGCTGTTGGAAGACCAGAACTCCCATTTCAAGTGGTTAATGCCGATATTTTAGGCCCAATAGAGCCAAAGTCATCACGTGGCCATCAGTATGTACTGTGCGTTATGGACCAGCATAGTCGTTGGCCGGAAGCAATACCTCTGAAGTCTTTAACAGCAAAGGCAGCCTGTGATGCATTTATAGAAATATTTGTACGAACTGGAATTCCTCGAGTAGTTGCAATGGATAACGGAAGAAATTTTGCCGCACAGCTGACAAAAGAGTTTTAAAACGATTAGGATGTGTTCCTAAATTTTCCACTCCAGGTTATCCACAATCGAATGGTTTTGTCGAAAGATGGATAGGAACTATGAAATCCATGCTACATCATGCAATTAATTCACAAGGTCGAGGCTGGGATAAACAGTTGTCATTCTTGTTATAGGCATACAGAGAAGTGCCTAACGCTACAACGGGTGTTGCTCCATTCCTACTAGTTCATGGGCGACCACCTGTAGGACCTCTAGCCATCCTCAAATCAAGTTGGGAAGATGAAGTCGTACTTCCTCAAGGGATTGGAGAATCTGTAGCTGACTACCTGTTGAAACTCCGGAAACGTTTAGAAGACGCGGCACAGTATGCGAATAGCATAGCTCAAGAACAGCAGCAGAAATATGTACATTATCATAATTTACGGTCAAAAGATACCGAATTTTCTGTTGGGAATGAAGTTGTAGTGTTAATCCCTGATTCAACAAATCGTCTTTGTTCAAAATGGAAAGGACCAGGAGAAATAGTAGAAAAGAAGTCTCCACATTCTTTTTATGTCAAACTACCTGATGGAAGTGTTCGACATCTTCATCAAAATAAATTGCGTAAATATATTCAACCTGTCAGAGCTGTAGGAATTATTTACGAAACAGATGAAGAGTTTGGATGAAGAGTAATTGCATACGGGGGTATAAGGGTCAGTATCAGTGGAAGGTGATGCCATTTGGGTTATCTGGAGCACCAGCAACATTCCAAAGAATAATGAATCAAGTATTACGACCTCATAGTGACTACGCCGAAAGTTTTCTTGATGATATTATCATATTTTCTTCAAACTGGGAAGATCATCTTAATCATATTAAATCCATTTTAGAAACTATGAAAAAATTGAATTTTTCGGCAAATTTAAAGAAATGCTCGTTTGCGATGTCGAAAGTAAAATATTTAGGACATGTCGTAGGCTCAGGAGAGCACGGCCCAGATCCGGACAAGATATCAGTTATTAAAGATTTGAAAGCCCCTAAAACTAAGAAAACATTGAAGTCACTCCTAGGATTATTTAACTATTACAGAGACTACGTGCCTCGGTATGCCAATATAGCAAAACCTTTAACGGACTTAACTCGAAAAACTGTGCCAAACGACCTTCCATGGTCAGAAGAAGCCGAAAGCGCATTTAATTCGTTAAAGAATTGTTTGTGCTCTATAACATCTCTGTATACACCTGATATGTCGAAACCTTTTGAAATCGATACTGATGCTTCAGTGACCGGAATTGGAGCCTGTCTAATGCAGAGAGATGAGCAGAATAAACTGAACCCTATAATTTTTGCAAGCCAAAAACTGACCCCTGCTCAGTCAAAGTGGAGCACTATTGAAAGGGAAGCTTATGCTGTAATATGGGCATTAGGTAAATTCGAAATGTGGACTTATGGAACCACTATTATCTTACACACGGACCATAACCCTTTAAAATATTTGACAGAAACAGTTCCTAAGAACGCCAGATTACAAAGATGGGCATTGGCTCTATCTCGCTATCAAGTGACTATTGCTCATAAGCCAGGAAGCAGTAATACAGATGCTTTATCACGCATTCATGAATAAAGTCATAAGTTAGTTTAATATTGTATTTGTTATTACATATATATATATATGTGTGTGTTTATTTTGTTTCTTATATTCAAGTATATTAATTCATTAAGATTATTTAAAGTGCATAAGAAAATCCATGTCAGGATAAATGTTTATTCATATATATTATGTATATATTTTATTTCTGTTATGTGTTTAAATGTTACTTATTTTATACCATAGAAAATATTTAAATTTTAAGTGAAATATAAATGTTATTGCTCTTGATGGAACATTGCCTATTAGGTCAAAGCTGAGACAATAATTAAGAATTTAAAAGGACAATTAGACTTTCATGAACATTTATTTAAAGATGAAACAATAACTAAGAATTTAAAAGGACAATTAGACTTTCATGGACAGTTATATAAATTATCCACAAATTTTTGTTAGTAGTTTCACTGTGAAGGCCATTGTCCCTCAAGTGAAACTGGAGGGAAGGTGTGAACGCCGCACCTCTGAGTTCGAGAGTATCACAAAACAAGAACTGAAAAGTTTGGTACGAAAGTGTGGCAACAGTGTGTGCGTATGTGAATCAAGATGGACTAACGTCCCATTCTATATGTTGTTTTTAAAATACTTTATTGGATGTTAATTTATGTGTTCGTTTATGTATTTTATGTTTGTGCCGTAAGTAAAAGTAAAATCTTTAAAAGTAAAGAAAGCGTGATCAGTGTCTTAATGTGTCTCGAGATGAATTCACAAGAAGAAAAGAACCAGGTGCGAAAAAGAAGTCGCCACAAATTCCTTGCGCTTTATGAGAGGTATTTTTATAAATCACATTTGAATATTTTTATGCTGCACAAATCATTATGAAATAGTTATTTGTTTTTTAAATTCACAAAAAATTATTTCTGTATATTATGCTATGATTAGGTATATGATTATTTATTGTAGTTTTATAGGGCTATATACAAATATTCAGATACATAAACAGTATAATTGGAAATTGTTCAATTGCATTGTCGTTTATGTTAAGAGTTTTAATTTTTTCGTACAACCTTTAATAGTGATTATAACTGCAGCCAGTTTATGTCTCCTGCCATACTGCAAATTTCCCCGAGAACGGGAAGACTACATCACAACTTTTATGGCATATAACTCACGAAATTTCATATGTAAGATAAGCATTATGAAAACGCATTTTTTTTTAAGAGTTAATTATAGAAAATAAAACTGTTATTCTTTGGATATTTAGTGTTAGTTTTCTCTAAGATGAAAATCTTCAACACTCATGATGGTAGATAATTCTAAAAGTAATAGTTTTAATAAATTTTACTGGGTGAATTTGTATAGGAACATACAGAAGAAAGTCTTGTGGCGGCCACAACACAAAATAAATGTGGGCACTATAATTGAAAGGGAGTTTGAGGAGAGCGGTAACCTTTCTCACGCAGAATAATATTTCAATTAGAATTATTTCTAAAACTATTTTGGATTATTTTTAAAGTAGGTTGAACTTTATTATCCCACCTTATTAATCATACGACTTATCTATCTTTAATTGTATTAAAATGCAGGGTAAGAGAAAGTCGTGTGACTGACACATCAGACTATTATTATTATTATTATTATTATTATTATTATTAAAGTTAAAAGAAAAGAAAAGAAAGAAAGACACACAAACGCACATTCATAATTGAAGAATATTTTTAATGAGTGCATACAATAAACATGATTAATGTAAATTCATCAATAAAGAAAAAGATAATTTAACAAGTATTTTCAATTTGTCTTTTCTTTCACACATTTTAATTGTAGAATGATTACAAGAAATTTTCAAACCTATAAAAAATTTGCAAATACACATTTTATTGATATTTGGAGGTACATATCTGAAGTATATAATAGCACGCTTTAGTTTTTTAACATACATTGTAACCTGATTATTTTTTGCCTTTCCCAAAACAAATCGCAATAATTCAAATGATTGAACACATTTATGTGATCAGATTGTATTGCCACATGCTTGATAGTGATGTTCCTTTTTTATTATTTATTATTATTATTTTTAATTTAATTTAATTTATTTAACTTTATTTATTTATTTATTTATTTATTTTTTAATTTAATTTAATTTAATTTAATTAATTTAACTTATTTATTTATTTATTTATTTGATAAAACTGGTAAAAAAAAGATTCTCCAAAGATTCTCCTTTTTTTTTTTAGATTAGAATTCTAAAATGATTTTGAATAATTTTACAAACATACAGAAAATGTATAGTTTCACATTTTATTTATCTTTAAAGATGCACATATGTAGAATAAAGTGATGCTATTATTTTTTCGAACGTGCAGAGTATTTTGATTACCTTTTACATATTTAATACAAATCATAAAAGTTGAAATCAACGCATTTTTTTTTTTTTTTTTTCAGATTGTGTGGCCATTTGTTTGGCAACAATACTTGAATTTATCTTGTTTTCTTATTCATTTCTTTTAAATAAAACCACTAATGATTTATTTAGAATTAAAGCGAATTTTTAATCAGCTGTAGTATTGTTTTCCAGCAGTTTTCTAAATAGTTCAAAAAAAAAAAAAAAAAAAAAAAAAAAAAAGACACATTTTAATTTTAAAATGATTATGAATAATTATACAAACATTAAGAAAATTCCTATTTACATATTTTATTTATCTTTAGAAATGCATAATTGAAGAATAAATCAACAATCTTCATTTTTTCCAATATATAATGTACCCTGATCCTTTTTTACATGTTTAAAGCAAACTATAATAATTCAAACCACTCGACAAATTTCTGTGGTAAGAATGTGTAAGAACATGTTTAGTAAAATAACATATGAATTATTTCTGATTTTTTTTTTTTTTTTTTTTTAATTGAAGCTAGTTAGACCCTACTTACAATGAAAAATTAATTTTAATCTGTTTTTATACCGTTTTTACAAGAATTTTGCAAATAGTTACGATCAAAGACTTTACTTTTATTCCATACATTTTAATAATAAAATGGTTATGAATAATTTTAAAAACATTCAAAAAGCGCGTAGTAACACATCTTATTTATCTTGAGAGAAATATATTTACAGAATATAGTGTTACATTTTCTTTTTATTATTAGAATATATGATGCAGTCTGATCACCTTTTACTCAATTCAACGCATTTCCATAGTTAGATTATGTAGCCGCACGTTTAGTTATGTACTTATTATATATATATATATATATATATATATATATATATATATTGGAATAACCTAGGACAAGCCTTCATCCTGCAGTGGATTGATAAAGGCTGAAAATGATGATGATGATGATGATGATATATACAAAATTAGAAAAAAAAATTATTTACAAGTAAAGCATATTTTTAAACAGGTTTGTAGGAAACCGAATAATTGCGAGAAATGAAAATAAAGTTTAGAATGACTCTGTTGAAAATAGAAAAATATGGAATTAAGCCAGAAGTTCAATGTAATAATAATAATAATAATAATAATAATAATAATGATAATATTTTTTTTTTAAATCAGAATTAAATCAAGGTCTGTTATCCAGACAGTGTTTTAAATTTAAAAAAAAAAAAAAAAAAAAAAAAAAATGCAGTTCATAAGCTAATTAAATGGCACAGTTTCTGCCTTGCCGTGTGGCTTGTTTGCATAATAGCAAGATGTCCAGTTCAATTGAGTTTAAGAATATTTATTTTATAAAGTTTTAACAATCAAACTTTTAATTTAGTGAAAAAAAGAAAGAAAAAATACGTAAAATGAAAAGTAATTAAGGTAGATTAAAATTATATTTATTAACTATTTTTCATTGTAAGCATTTCTTTATTTATACATCTTTACATTTATTACTGTTTCAATAGTAATTTAAAATTAAAGTATAAAGAAGTTTCATTTAAAATGCATGTTTATTATTTGACTAGGAATGGTGGATACTATAATCCATTTTTCTTATTTTTAATCTTTCTTTCTTTTCTTTTCCTTTTCTTTTTCTTTCTTTTTTTTTTTTTTTTTTTTTTCTTTTTTCTTTTAATTACTTTTTTAAAATTATAAAATTTGGCTTACATGTGCACTTGGAAATAAAACTCAGAAGATATTTATATATAAAAAAAATAATCAATATGTTAATTTTTGTAAAAACTGGAAACTTAATAATAATAATCAACTGATAAATGAATCCACAAAGTAATACACAAATAGTTTTAGAGTGTATTTTTAAATTATAGTAATATCAAATCGGGAAATTTTAAAAATTAGCAGAAAAGAAAATAATAAAAAAATTAAAAATTTTGAATTAAAAAAAGTAAATAAATAAATATTTTCATAGAAATTTTGATATGCTTAATATTATTATATTTTAATGTATATATATGCATATTTTTACAACTTTAAGATTGTAATTTGGAGAAAAGATTAGCATTTATGCATTTTAAAAATTAAATTTATAATTAAATAAAAAACAATATTCTATAATAATTCAAATTTCTATGATTAATCTGTATTATAATATGTACATTATACACATACACATTTTGTTTTCAAATATAAACATTCAGTGACATATTTTGATATCAATTTAGAAAATGTATTGATGTTTAATTTCAGTAACTAAATTCCCAGTTTTCCTGTATTTATCAATTATAAATTGTAACATTAATCAATTTTTAATTTTTATTTTATTTTATTTTATTTTATTTTATTCATTTATTTTTTTTTTTTTTTTTTTTTTTTTTGAAGATTCTTAGGAATGTACGTTTGATTTTTTTTATTTATTAACCTATTGACTTATACACAGCAACACACAAAGGGCTATTCAAAATATTTTGCATGTTCATTGCCTCATAAAAATTTATATATAAGATTCTTCTGTGCACAAAATTTAATTTACAAACAATTACGAATAACTTCAGAGGAGAAATAACCTTTAAACCTTCACAAAATCAATTTTCTAAAAATACTTTTAATACATAATTCCAAATGATATGAACATTTAAAACAAATTGCATAATAATCGAATGAAAATTTCGCCCATTACATTTCAAAATGTAAAATCCAATCCATATTTACTTAAGAGACAAATGAATAAATAAATAAAAATAAATAAACCTTTAAATTTAATTTTCTCAGTTTCTGAATTTTACACTTTACTATAAGATTAAGAAAAAAGTTATCAATGGAAAGCTTTTACATATATGTTATACATAGATCTTTTATGTTATATATAGATCTTTTTATTCTTTGAACCTCAGTTTCGACAATGTGACTAAAAGGTGCATAATCAACAAAAAAAGTTCTAAATATTTTCAAAATTACGTGAAATTTTTCTTTTTAAATACTATTTATATAGCAGATAAATTTCAAATTTGAGGTGTACAGAATAAAGATAGCATTTAGTTTTAATTTTATATAAAGTGATTTCTACTGCAATATATTTTTTAATTTTTTTTTTTTTTTTTTTTTTTTTTTTGTAATTGTGTGTGTATATATATTCTGCTATTAAATAAAAGAAAATATATATTGCAAAACTACGTTTAGATTTTCACACCTAGTACTATTTTGTAGAATTTATTTAATTTTAAAATGAACAAAAGTTTTCTACTTATAAAGAATCGAAAAAATATGTCAAAATACCCAATTCTTGGTTTTTGAAAGGTACTTTCTCCCCTTAACATCCATGCAGAAGACTGTTTATTAGAATTTTGTTTCATGATACATATGTATATATATATATATCCAGAATAAAAGACATTTCATAACATATGTCCCCTGACGACTTTCTGTGAGCTTATTGTAAGACATTTCGCATCATTTAACCCAGTACTCTGATCAGAAGTAGTTGTGATATGACTTGTACACGTGTCTCGTGTCGATCGTCGACTATTTAAACGAGATGATTTATGAAATGTCGACTGACGTGACATCTTTCCCACTGTCTTCCGTGTTCTCCATCTCTCAAAATGACTTCTTATGGAATTCTGAACCTAGAATAAATAAATTGATAAATATGTTTTAGATATATATAACACTGAATTTTGTTACTAGGTATTCTTTATTCTTTAATATTTAAGCTTTATTATTAAATTATTGGGTATTCTTTACTCTTACGAGCATATATTGTATTCAATCGAGGTGGGGGTGTTGTCACTAGACATTTTAACAGAAACCTCTGAAGTACGATTTTCAAATTTTCCGCCAGATTTTTTTTAATTAATTAAAAGCTTTTTTAACATTATTATATGATTCCCTAAAATTTTTTTGGAAAAAATGGGAGACGATTTTCGCCTATAAGCGTAATCCTTCGTCTAAATTTTAAAGTCTTTCATTTAGTTCTTTCTTTTCTTTCCTTTTTTTAAAAAAATTCTGAAGTCTTTTCCTTGGGACTTTTGTATTCGTTGAAGGAGAAGAGTTTTGTATAGTAGCGAATGTCTTCATAAAACATTTGTTAACTCCTCCCATCCTTCGTAATCCATAATTTCTTATTTGTAGTTGTGTTAAAGAAAAATTATAATAACAATAATTGATATTTCATATAAATATCGAAGCAAATGTCATATCAATCAATGAATTTCTGCTACAGTTCTTCACGATACTCAATAAATCAACTTACTATTTTTAGGACTAGGAGGACTATTACTTTCAATTTGTATAAAAATATCGGTCATCGCCAGTTTTTCTAGACCACACTGTTAAACATTTCTGCAAATTTTATGTAAATATTTATCCAGAGTCTCTGTAAATCTACAGTAATTCTTAGTTAAAAATGAATAACCGAGATTCTCAATCTTTATTCTATATTACCATGTTTTTATTAACTTCGATTCTTGTTTGTTTGTTTGTCCAGTACAAATCTTTCAATCGATTTTTCACTAACTTCCCGACTAGCTAGACATTTGAAACTTTCAGGATAGCTCAGAACACGGTGACAATACATTTTTTTTAATACTTTTAGTCAACTGTTTCAGGTCCCTCCTGTATTCGGCAGCGTTTATATGATTCAACAGAAAATTTATTTAGCTAACGTCCCGACTAGCTAGACATTTGAAACTTTCAGAATGGATCAGAATACAGTGAAAATGCATTTTAAAAATATTTTTAACCAATTGCTTCGGGACCCTGCTGCCTTCGACAGCGTTACCAGTACAAAGCTTGCAATCAAGTTTAACTAACTTCCCGGCTAGCTAGCCATTTGAAACTTTTATAATAGTTCAAAACACGATAGCAATGAATTTTTTTAATACTTTTATCTAATTGCTCCGGGTTCCCGCTGCCTTCGGTAGTGTTTATATGATTCAACAGAAAACTTAAAAACATGGTATATAAAAAGTTCTTCTTATCTTGTAATTATTTTTACCTAATTTTTTTATTTAATTATTTAATTAAAATTAAAAATGACTGTTTCTACTTTAGAAAAAGCATTCTAAGTCCGAAATATATTCTCAACAAAAATTAATTAAATTAATATTAGCAATTAAAATGAATGTATAAAATAAGTTCTTTAACATCCCCGTTTATTTTAAAGTTAGAGTGACGTGTTTACTTATTTTACTTAAAGCGTGTTTACTTAAAGCTTAATTTTTTTTTTTTTTAAATTTTAATAGTGGAATGGCCAGCTAAATACAGGAAAGGTGCATATCCGGCATTGTATGCTTTTTAAGTTTCGAAAGGGTAGTAACACAACATTTGCTATAAAAATTATTATGTGTTTATTCAAGTGCATTAAACATTTGTACAAGCAAAAGTTTTTATTTTTTATTTTTTTTTTATTTAAATTAGGTAGTTTAGATCTTCTGACTCGCATAGATTAGGAAGACAAACAACTTTGGATAATGATATGTTAAGTGTGGAAGTGGAAGAAACAACAGACAATGATATGTTAAGTGTGGAAGTGGAAGCAGATCCGTGTCAAACAATCAAGAAACTGTCAGACACATTTAACCAACCTTGATTTACCATCCATGAACATTTACAGTAGATTATTAAAGTGACTAGAACAAGTGTTTGGGTCTCACACGATTTGTCAAAAAAAAAAAGAAAAGCTAACCGATCGAGTACTTGCAATTATTGCTTCAGCAGTACAACACAAAAGTGCTTTTTGATCACTTGACCACTGGAGATGAAAAATCCCTAACAGGACAAAATGTTTCAGAAACGTAACAATCATATAATATTGAAACATTGTAAATATTTCATAAACGTTTCGAAATGTTCAGTTTGCTTTCTGTTTAGTTTAATAAACGTAGATCGTAGCAAAAAATCAGAAACATAACACAAAAGGTTCCAAACACTTAACAGATGGAACATTGATAAAGCTGATCGTTTCAAAAAGATATCAGAGAGCATGCTAAAATGTGTTACGATAATGAAAGATTGTAAGCTTTTTGCAACATAACTTAAACATTATGTGCAGTATGGGATGGGTCCTTAATTATAATCCAAAACGCAAAATGCAATGGCTCTTTTCGAATGAATCGCCACAAAGTACTGCTAAACCAGGTTTATACCACAAACTGGCGCTTTTGTGTGTTTGATGAAGTATTCGCGAGATAGCTCATTTTGAAGTGCTGAAACCTGGATAAACTGTGAATGCAGACCTTTAATGTGAACAACTGTGTGGATCGAGTAAATCAAAATTTAATTGAAAAAGACCCAGCGATTGTCAAATGATAAGGTGTTATTCTACAAAACGATAATATAAGATTGCACTGCGCAAGACTAATCCTGAAAATAATAATAATAATAAATTGGGATAGGACGTATTGCTTCACCTACCATACCCGACCGATATTGCGTCATTGGATTCATTTCAACCGTTGCAGCATTTTCTGATTGGCAAAAAATTTGAATATTTGGATGATGGTCAAAACGCAGTTTCCAAAAATTTTGCTAAAAAAATAATTGATTTTTATCGATCCAACATTGAAAACTTGCAAACTAAATGCCAAAAGGTTATTGATAACTAGCGTGATTACATAATTGATTAAAAATAAAAACGTTTTAAAAAATATATTATTTTGAATTTGTTATAAAAAAATACCTTACTTTTCGGTCACCCTAATACAAAACCAAAAATTCAACAATATAAAATAATTCTGCATTCTTATCTGAGTAAGACGTAAAGAAAAAAAAAATCTAAGGAAGAAGTTTATTTAAAAGAACGAAAAATAATGGTACGATGACAAGAAGTTTGTACTATTGTAAAGTTGAGAGTGTGGTAGGTCACTACAGTTTTTTTTCTTTTTTTAATCATACTGGATCCAGCGACGTAATAAGTGGGGGAAAGCTACAAATGCTTTTGCGCCAGTAGTCGGCGAAATTTTAGGTTGGAATAGTTTTGAGTCAGCATAGCGCTGCAACGAAGAAAGTAAGTTGCGGAATGTGAGTGAATACAAAGAGGTTTTAAAGTTTTGTTAAGTGAAAAGATTGGAGTTGATGGAGATTAAGTACAAATATGAATGTATATGTGGTGTAGAAGTGTGTGGAGTAGAGGAGAATAGTCGTTAGGCGAGCATTTAGTGTTTTAGATTCTTAGTTCGGCGAATATTGTGGTGTTAATGAAAGAGTTGGATTAGAGTGGATAAATTGGTGGATTAGGGAATCCTTCCACCTTTGTCTAGTTGAAAAGCGACGTGGTTCACCGAGAGCAGTCTTCATCCTAGTACAGTATCATCATTTGGTGAGATCTATATATTCTGAATTTATCTAAGTTATTTATTAAAGCTATTTTTCTTAAGTTACTTAAAATTTGATATTGAGTTCGGCCCAGCTATCCTCCCCGTTCTTAAGCTCTAATAAAACATTATTTGCATTTTAATTGAGTCTCGTACTATTTCTACTTAGTTAAGTAAGTTTAAGATAGTGATGGCACCCACATTAACCACACACTATTACAGTTAAATTGTGATCAATCTAAAATTGATGGTCAAAACCTTATTAACACACAAGACGACAGGAACTGTCCCCCAAACACTCCTGAAAAAAACACTTCATAAACATTTTATATCTAAAAGCAAAATGAATAACTTTGACAAGTAGTATTTTAATCAAACGCCTATATATATGGATCATTTGTCCAATTTCAGTGAAAATTTGTAAATAATACTATGATAGGATAACGATTGAGAGTAGTAAATTTAGACTATTATATCATTTTTTAGTGGCATTTTAAACGAAAGATGAATGTATTATAGCAAACACATTTCTGTGCATATAAAAATATATGTTAATTTTATTATATTTGATGCAGTTTAAAGATGTTAAAATTTACCAACGAAAAATTTTCTCCATAGACATTTTTTTTTTTTTTTTTTTTTGTATGGCTCTGTATATGGATCATTTGGATCATTTGCCCGAATTCAGAGAAAAACTGTAAATATTATCAATATGATAAAGATTTAGAATTCCGATTTTAGACTTACTGTTAATATATGTTTTAGATTAATGCTGGTAGTTGCATAAACACTTACGCAGACAAACATACACTGGTAATCTGAGACGCAGTGAAAACACAAAAAATCTTATTTTCAGATTCAGGTAGATTAAAACATACAAATTTAGCAAAAACACATTTTTTTAAATTCGACCCCTAAACGATATTTTCTCTATCATATCGATGTAAGAGAAAGTAAAGCACGTCCCCCTTAACGCGCGCTGTCCTCGCTGCGAGGACGCAAAATTTAAGATCCAGCTGCAAAAATTTATCCCGGAAATTTTTTAGCAAAAATTCACGTTTATAACATATCAGAAAAGGCCGGTTTTTTAAACCTTAAAATTTAAAACTTCTTTTAGTTTAATTTAGTTCATATATTCCGGTGGCAGTATAATTTAAATGTTACAAATTGTCTTGCGCCGCAAAGGGTTAAAAAAAGATATAACATGGAAATTTAATTTGAAAATTATTGGTATGTAATAGATTATAAATGTCTCATTCGACCAGTAGTTTTGTTATTAGAGCAACATTTTACTTTATTTATTATTGTTATTATTATTATTTTTATTATTAAAGCTTCTTTACGATTTCAATTAGAAATGGTAATAATATATTTTTTTACACCTTCAACAAATTACTTAAACATATTAAAATTAGTCTCGTAGAAAACATTTTTGTTACAGACACACAAACAAACACGAAATATATATATTTATGTGTGTGTGTGTGTGTGTGTGTGTGTGTATCTTTATAATTAAGATGTATTTTTAAAATATGATTATTCGCTTTTTATAATTCAAGCATTAATTAGATCACGTGTGTAATTAATTATATATACAGATATGACAAAGGATGGTGCGTTTTAAACAGAACTCATTACAAAACAAGTAATTATGTCAAACATGCAGAAGTTCATTAACGTACAAGGTATTAATGCAAACTTCGAGAATTTCACGCATCCTCTTAATACATAGACAAGTTTCATTATAGTAAAAGTTTTATTTTTGACATGAGTAAGACGTAAATTACTTCGCAAAAATTTAAGATAAAACTGCCTGAAGCCTGGAATTCATTTATTATTAATGTGTTTATTTCTCTAAAATTCCCAATTCAGTTTTAGAGAGCCTTATATATAATTACAATATTTGTAGAATATATTCATCGGTTTTACATAAATTTATTTTTAATTTCTAAAACTGAGAGCATTTTAACTAATTTTATATTCAATCAATATATAAAAAAAGTTTTTATTACTATTTCCAATATTTTCTTTTTACCATGTTTTTATTAACTTCGATTCTTGTTTGTTTGTTTGTTTGTCCAGTTCAAATTTTGCAATCGATTTTTAACTAACTTCCCGACTAGCTAGACATTTGTAACTTTCAGGATAGCTCAGAATGCGGTGACAATACTTTTTTTAACACTTTTAGTCAACTGTTTCAGGTCTCTACTGCCTTCGGCAGTGTTTATATGATTCGACAGAAAATTTAACTAACTTCCCGACTAGCAAGACATTTGAAACTTTCAGAATAGTTCAGAATACGGTGAAAATGCATTTTTTAAATACTTTTAACGAACTGTTTCGGGTCTCTGCTGATTTCGCCAGCGTTACCAGTACCAAATCTTGCAATCGATTTTTAACTATCTTCCCAGCTAGTTAGCTAGCCATTTGAAACTTTTATAATAGCTCAAAACACGATAACAATGAATTTTTTTAATACTTTCAGCCAATTATTCCGGGGTCCTGCTGCCTTCGGTAGCGTTTATATGATTCAACAGAAAATTTAAAAACATGGTATATAAAAAGTTATTTTTATCTTGTAATTATTTATTTATTAGAAGAAAATATTGGGTTCTTGAAAAATTCCAACCTGTGGCTTTCAAATAATTTACGTGTTTTGAGACATACGAATCCACATTATCATTTGACCGTTTTTATAAAAAGTCCGTCCGTCTATGTGTGTACCTGCTAGCGTGTTAAGAAAATGTGCTGTACGCTGTATTTCAGGAAGCCATGGACCACATTCAATTCAAGTTTATTTTTGGTTGGACCTTGATTTAAGTTGGGTCTGATTTAGCTTTTGGTATTTTAAAAATAAAAAAAATGAAGAAATTTTTTATCATTTTTCAGATTGATCAAATGAATGAGTGCATGTACAAACATTTTTTTTTTTTTTTTTTTTTTTTGTGTGTGTTAACTAGTTTCGCATTACTCTATTGATCAAAAGTATTATTTTGGTTTACTTTAAAATTGAAAAATATTTCATTGCAAATTATTTTCAAAAGCTTTTAAGTGTGCTTTCTCTCGTGCATAGCATATCAAAAAGTATTTGAGATATGAATTTAAAAAGTTTCTCAACCATACATATTGACATAATGAATAAAATGAACTAAAAATAAGACGTTTTGTTCAATAGAAAAAAAAAATAATGATTATAGAAATATGAAAAATCTTAATGGTAATTTCATATTTCATATTTCAAATATAATTAATAATTAAACTCCATGTTATTAAAATAATTAAAACCTTTTAGTTCATTTTCTTAATCTGAGTGTTTTGTTTCACTTAATGTAAAAATGATAAAGATAGAGGAAATTGTAATTGAGATATCCTACGCGCAGTGAGAAAGCAACCTTGATTTTTTTTCTTTTTAATAATCTGCAATAAAAAAATTTATTATTTATTTAAAAAAAAAAATTACTTTAAAGTAAATCAAAATAATATTTCCAATCAATAAAATAAAGTCACATTAATTAACACACACACACACAAAAAAAAAAAAAAAAAAAAAAAAAAAGTCTGCGCATGCATTCATTCTTTTTTTTAAAAATTCTGAATTTTAATATCGAAAATTTCTTCATTTTCTCATTTTTAAAATACGGTGTCCCTTAACAGGTAGGTTTGTCACCCTGTTTTTTCAAACAATTTAATGTACATATTTGGTATTATTTTTAATGAAACATTAATAAATTTAAAAGAATTATTTATAATAGTCATAGTCAGCATGCTAGCTGACTAATTAATAATGGCAAGATATTCATAGAAATATTTAATTAGCTACATTAGAAATGAAGTGATAGATGAAACATGAGAGTTTTCAGCTACATTTTTACTAAAATGGTCGTTAATTAATTATTAATATATATATATTTTAAGTTTTATTATATGTTCCTGATTATAAATTTAGTAAGATTTACAAACGACTTTTTTTTTCAATTTATAAATTGTCAATTGAATGAAATGCCTTTATTTTTTGCATATTTAACAAAGAGGATCATCTTCATCTTTTTAAGTGAAGATTGGGTCATGGTTCCCTGCGATTCAATCGCAGGCAGCCATGATTGGGTTGAGGGATTAACAACAAATTGAGTAAAAAACTAGAGTTTGCGACCACCCTGTATAATTAAAAGAGTAAAATGATCTGTTATTAATTTTTTATTTATTTATGTAACACTAGCACGTCAAATAAAAAGAAGTATGTAAATTTATTTCAAAACTTAAAAATATATATATATATATATATATATATATATATCAGCCTTTTATTTAATTTTTTATTAGAATTTTAATTAATTTATTTATTTTTTTGTAATGTCTATACTTTTCAATGAAATTTAATTGCACTGTCAGATACGTATCTAAAAAGCACTTTAGAAAATTTTAAAATATGTACTGGGATTGGAATGCAAATATATTAATATTTTTCAAAATATAGGCTTTTGTGTAAAAAGTATTTAACCACGCATGTCTGAAAGATAAATATATATGTATATATATATATATATATATATATATATATATATATATATATATATATATATATATATATATATATATATAATGTGTGTATATACATATTGCAGAAAATTTGACAGCCAAATATATAAGACATCTTATACTAAAAGCCCTATCAAATTTCTCGCAAGTTCAGAAAGATATATGTAAAATATTAAGATATTTATCAGAAATTAAATAAAATTTATTTTTTACTAACTGCCTTTGTCTGCATCGCTATATTCTATGCATACTTTCGCTATATTCTATGTATGCTTTCGCTATATTCTATGTAAGCTTTCGCTTTATTTAGATAAACTATTCTTATTATAGTAAGTCTCAATTTATAATTTGATATTATCATTTATTTTTATTATATTATAGTTTACAGTTAAGACTGCTATTTTTTACTTCTTATTTTATAGCTAATAACTAAAGGCCCACACATTCATAGTAAAACGTATCAGTTTTCTGTATGAAAATGCACGTTTCTCATCCGATAACTTTTAAGAAATCACGCCATTTTCGAAGACAATAGTACTTCATTTGGGAGATTTTCTGAAAATGACGTTATTATAATATGTTATAAAAATTATTTTGAATTTATTTATATTAAGACACTACGTCATTTTTGACGTATTCACAGTAAAATGGCAAAAATTAAATAAAAGTAAAATTTAAATCGCATGCATAAAAATGTTACAAAAGCGTAATTTTGGAAAGTTTTTTTTTTTTTTAATCATTTCACCGCTGTTAATTTCGAATTTTTCTCTCTTTGGAGAGAATATATACCTTAGAAACAGACTACATATTCAATTTTAAGTTATCTAGCTGTATTATTACTCTAATATACAAAAATATGATTTTCGAGAGTGTTTTTCCTCACGTCTCCTGTTACGTAAGCACTAGACATGTTAAACTCTTACAGTACTTTAATCCTGGTAGTAAGCAGTAATTGTGTCATGTTTGGTTGAAACCGGTTCAGTGATTTGGGAAGAGATGTAAGACATACCCACATACATACACTGTATTTTATCTATATTAAGGTTAAGGAGATACTCAAAAAGAGCTTCTTTCATTATAAGTCAATAAATAATTAAACTAAATGAAATAACTGGTAATAAATTATTAAAAAATTAACAATTTAAGTAATATCACAAAATTTCATGTAATGTGATGTGTAATAGAGAATTTATCACAATATATGTGGCGTATTTGTCTTTTTACACAAGTAAGCATGTGTTGTTAAAGCGATAATATGTCTTGAAGTGTAATTATCGATTAACTGGTAATCAAAATCTTAATTTCTAAATACAGTCAAACCTCGTTAACGTGAATCTCAAAGGGGATAAAAAATTGGTTTATGTTATCAGTAGTTCATGCTATCAGTAACTAATCTTTATATAACTAAACTAATCTCCATTTTGACGGGGATTGTGGAAATAGTTCATGTTAAAACTAATTCACATTAACAGTGTTCACGTTAACGAGGATCGACTGTATTCCCTTAATAAAAAAGTCAATTTTACCCAATCATTGAAAAACAACTTAATTTCTGCTTACAATTTTCTGAAGTTTCACGATATTTCACAGGGCTTATAATAGGATGTTGCCTAATTATTTGGTTATCCAATTATGAAAAAAGAAAAAAGAAAAGTACGTATGGGTACACAAACGAATTTCAACTTTGTACTCTATGAGCAAAGTTTTTAAAAAGACATATTAACATCCTCATACTGGACTAAACATAAAGAAACACGCTTTTCAAATGCGGAAAAGCATCTTTTCTATAAAAAATAGTATGTATATCACACATTATTTTTTGTGCAGACCACTTCAGATATTTTAGAAGTTACACAAGTCTGCGATGAAATTTTTTTCAGAAAAGTGATTTGTTTTTTCTGGCGTATTTTTCGATGCTGATTAATAGAAAAATTATTTAAAAGTTTTCATCCCGTAAAATCTTCGCTGAAAAAAAAAGGTTCTTTTGACAGAAATCCACTTTTTCAACTCCTGTCTAAGTTGATTCACGAAAATTGTAGGTGATGTGGGTGGAGAACAAGGAGAGCTATTTCATCAATATCAAACAAAATGAAAGGCAAGTGTCAGGGCTGATCGCATGTCAGCATGCTAGCTGATTATTATTGGATACTGCAAGAAGTATACCACTCTTCCTTCAAGCCACTCATTGACGAGAAGCCTTGAAAAGAACAATGTAAAAAATAGGTTCTTAAAAATAAGTATATATTGTCTCAAAATAGCCCCGAAACAATATATACTTAAATTTGAAAACCCATGTACTAATTTTTGAGTATATTGACATGCTCAAAAATCTGGTGTGAAACAACCACACGACTTCCATTACCCCCTATTACACATATTATATGCATTTTTGAGAGATAATGTGATCAGAAAACGTAAAAGTGACCTAAAGAAAAAATCTTTAGAGCCGTTTTTGAGATACCAACTTTTACAAAAAAAACAATTATTGACCGGAAAACAATAATTACATACAGAAGGATATTTAAAAGGGAGTTAATATGAGGACTTTGAAAAAAATCCGTACAACCGTTTTTAAAGGAACGCCTTTGCGAGGCCTGAAATTGAGCTATTTGTACAGGATGCCTATCAATTTTCCCGAACTAACCAACTATATCAATCGGAAGGACATCTAATAGAGTGTTTATATAGCAAGTTTGAAGAAAATCATTAGAGCCGTTTTTGAGATACGGACTTACGGTCCCACTTCCGGTTTCCGATGTCCCATTTCCGTTTTTTCAATTTTCACCAAAATTTGGAAATTTCATCTGTACACCAGACGTATCTCAATTCTAAAGTTTCGTAGCTCTATCTTTATTAGTTTCTGAGCTATAATAGCCAGAAGATTCTCCACATACATACACACACACATACATACACACTGACCAATTGCCAAAAACCACTTTTTTGGACTCAGGGGACCTTAAAACGTGTAAATCAGGTGAAAACCCGATGTCGAATTTTCAGACCGAATACAATACTTCCATTACCTACGGTAGTAGTAGGGTAATGGAAGTAAAAATGGGGTGGACTAATAAGAATCCCAAAATCTCCATGTTTGACATGTCAATGAGTACATGGGTTTTCAAATTTAAGTATATATTGTTTCGGGGCTATTTTGAGACAATATATACTTATTTTTAAGAACCTATTTTTTACAGTGAAGTTTTGATGTGAAGAAACACGTTTAAAAGATAATATGTAAATAATTGCCTATTTTAATATATTTTATGTATAAATAATTTCGAATTTGTTTTAGTTTATGAGTGGATTTTTAAAAACGTCATCCTTCCTTTGTGAAAACTTTACGTGATAGGATGAAAAGACAAGCATTTCTGAATTGAGCGTATCAAAACACATTAGAAACACTCAAAGCAGTTTAAAACTAGTATGTTGTGGCCACCACAAGACTTTCTTCTATATTTTCCTATATACATATTCAATCAGTAACAATATTTAAAAAAAAAAAAAAAAATTACGATTTTTTTCTAATTTTTTTTGTTAAAAGTAATACATATTCAACCAGTAACAATATTAAAAGAAAAAAAAATAAATACGATTTTTTTCTGTTTTTTTTTTTTTTTTTTTTTTTTTTTTGTTAAAAGTAAAAAAAATCGATAACTTTGATTTAAATTATCACAGATTTATAGTTCAACCATTCGTTTTAAAGGTATTGACGAGATCTTTCGAAAGATACCCATCTTGAAAATTTACCCCCCAGGGGGGGAACCGGTGGCCCCACATGCACAAAATTTTTTTCGTAGTTAACTACTACTATTATCAATAATTCATATTAATTTTACAATCACAAGTTTAAAATAACGCTCATTATGTACATTTATACGAAATTTTGTCCTATATTGCCATGTTAAAAATTTAGAAAAAATGCGATCATAGCGCCACCTGTTGAGCTATTGATCCCTAAATGTAATCAGCACCAAATTATGTCGGGGACCAACTAAATACCAAGTTTGGTTAAGTTTCGTTAAAAAAAAAAAAAACTATTTTTTTTTCTAAGTTTTTTTTTTTTTTTTTTTTTTTTTTTTGTTAAAAGTAAAAAAAATCGATAACTTTGTTTCAAATTGTCACAGATTTATATTTCAACCGTTCGTTTTAAAGGTATTGACGAGATCTTTCGAAAGATACCCATCTTGAAAATCCTCCCCCAGGGGGGGAACCGGTGCCCCCACATGCACAAATTTTTTTTCGTAGTTAACTACTACTATTATCAATAATTCATATTAATTTTACAATCACAAGTTTAAAATAACGCTCATTATGCACATTTATACGAAATTTTGTCCTATGCTGCCATGTTAAAAGTTTACATAAAATGCGATCACAGCGCCATCTGCTGGGCGATTGATCCCAAAATCTAATCAGACCCTTTCCATGTCAGGGTCCAACTATACACCAAGTTTGGTTCAATTTCATTCATCGGTTCGTGAGATACGGTGAAACATACGAAATTTTGCGATCACAGCGCCACCTGCTGAACGATTGATCCCCAAATCTAATCAGCACCATGCCCCGTCAGGTTCCAACTATATACCAAGTTTGGTTGAATTTCATTCATTGGTTCGTGAGATACGGTGAAAAATACGAAAATTTGTCCTATACTGCCATGTTAAAAAATTACATAAAATGCGATCACAGCGCCACCTGATGGGCTATTGATCCCCAAATCTAATCAGCACAATGCCCCGCCAGGGTCCAACTATATACCAAGATTGGTTGAATTTCATTCATTGGTTCGTGAGATACGGTGAAAATATAGAAGAAAGTAAAAAAGTACGATTTCACAGATCTATGTCATCAGTCTAAATTCTTGAAAATAAGTTTTCAGTTGTGTGATGCATTTTTTTTTTTCTTTTCCTTTACAAAATTTAAATATACTGTTTTTTTTTTCTTTCCATATACAGTATACAGACAGTATCCAAAGCGACTAAAAATCATTTAATTCATTGTTTTACACTTGACGGAATTGATTGGAAAGCATTTTTAAGATATCTTATACGTGTCACTAAAGGTGGTTTAGTGAATCAGTTTAATTCATTGCTTTTACATTTTATGTAATTGATGAGAAAGCTTTTTTTTTTTTTTTTCTTTGTTATACGTATCACTATACATGTTTTTATTTTGATCGTCTGATCTTAAGCACACGTTTTTATTTAATTACATGTTTTTTTTTGTTTTTTTTTTTGAGTGAATTGTGTAATAATTGTTTTCTGCAAATAATAAAACAATAATATTGATGATGATGATGATGAAAATTATAAGGAAAATGATGCATACATGTATTTTTAAATAAACTAATTATTCATTAAACCTAATGGTAAGATAAGCTTATAATGATTTATTTTCCTTATGAAAAAACATTTTATTTTCAAAACATTTTCTGTTTAGCCCAAAATAAATAACATTTATAAAAATAAATCATCATCATACATGAGGTAATATGACAAGCTGTCATGAGCAAAAAAGATAACATCGGCATGGCAGTCTATTATCAGATAAATCATAGAAATTATTCTTTTGAGTTTTTATTCTTTAGTATTTACTCCTTATTTTTCTTTCATAACAAATTTTAACAGTTCTTGCATATGTCGATGTAGAAAATTTTATAAACAAATATGATAAAGAAATAAATTTAATATTTTAAATATGAAAATAATATCTTAATTTCCTTTTCTTTTTTTTTTTTTTTTCTTTTTTTTTTTTTTTTAATATATGATTGAATATTATGTAGGTTTCATACACCTAAAATCATTAATGAAAGTTCCCAGGTAAACAACCAACACTTTTAAGTGAATATATTCAAAAACTTTTGGAATTCATTTTATTTAAATAATTAGATAAAATAGAATGAGAACCAAGTTTTGAGTAAATGTTATTTGAAAATCTTTAAAAAATAGTTCGTATCAAATCAAATGAATATTGGTAAATTTTTATCGAAATATAAGTCATAAATTGTATATATATATATTCAATCAAACAGTCTGTAAGCAAAAAGAGAACTTAACCAGTTAATGCCTGAATTAATTTTGCAAAATATTATTAGCTGATTATTTCACTTCTAAATTAATATATACAACTGGCGCAGTAATATATATTAACTTAAACAATTATTCTGATAGTTTTAAAGCTAAAGCCTATCCTTATTTATTGACATTTAGTGTTCCAGCGAGAAAACTTCGAGATAAAAAAAAACTTTTAGATAACAGGTTAATTTCTTATTATATGTTGACAAAGATCTCGAAAGTAAAATATTATAATATATATTGTTATTCAACTTTATTTAAGTTAATATACCTGCGCATAAAGCAAATATATGTACGACGAAGGAAAAATCATAAAATGACTATCCAAAGTATTAAATAATAATTAATAGTAGGCACATGAAACTTGCAGGAATCATTTAGAGTGACGCTATAAACTGTCACTAAAAAGCAGAAATCATTCCAAGATACCATAAAAAATATACGTGCCATTTTATTAGCTGTCCTCAAATGAGGACACTGGGCGCTAACGGGTTAATGTAGGGCCATGTTAAACTATTTTTACTCAAAACAATGTTTGCAATTATTTGACATTTATGAATGTATTTAATTGCATTCTGCATTATGCAATTTGAAACATTAACTTTAAACAAAATTGCAATTCGAAAATATATTATAGAAAAATATATTTAGAATTACATTCAAATTTATTTCAAAAGAATTTATAGAACACTTATGCTTACCTCTCCATTAAGAAAACAGTACAAAACTGCGACTATAAAACCCTAAAGCAATAAAAAAGAAAAAACAAATTTAAGTTAGCAATAACAACAACTTGTATTTCAGAGAATGTATGCAGAACTAATTTGTTGTGGCTTTATTGCCTGAAATTGCTTTCAGATATTTTATAGCTGATATGCTTCAGTAATTTTTATCTCTTTTTATATAATACGTACTTGTATGGACAGTAACGTTGCTTGAATGTAAATGAAAACCACTTCAGCGAGGGGATTACTTGGCGTAGCGATTACAATAATGTACGTCACTCCAAGGAGAGGTATCAGGACTAACAGAGCTTTAGCAGCTTTCCTAAAATGGAAGAAAATGTATCACTATATTTTGTTTGTCATTGTTGTTATTAAATAAACTAGTATGTTGTGGCCACCACATGAATTTCTTCTATATTTTAATGAACAAATTCGCTCAGTAAAAATAACTTACTAAAATTATTATTTAAAAAAATTATCTTCTATGATAATGCAGACGATTTCCATATTAGAGAAGTAGTATAACATATCCAAAAAAAGTCAATTTTATTCTCAATATTACATTAAAAAAATAAAAATGAATTATTATTATTATTATTTTGTTAAAAATGAAAAAGAATCGATAACTTTATTTTAAATTATCGCAGATCGATGGTTCAACCATTCGTCTTAAAGGTATTGGCGAGCTCATTTGAAATATACCCATTATGAAAATTTACTCCCCTCGAGGGGGACTTCCACCCCAGGGGGTGAGGCGAGGCACCTAGATACACAATTTGTTTTCCCCAGTTGACTATCTCTATTACAAATAATTCTTTTAAATTTCATAATGATTATTAAAAAATAAGTCTCTTTATGCACATACAAAATTGTGTCCTATACCAATACGTTAAAAATTTAGAAAAAGAGGGATGGAAACGCAAGCTGTTGGACAATTTTTACCAAAAGTTGATAGGCACTAATTTATGTCAATATGTAACTGCATACCAATTTGTATGAAATTCTGTGCAGTAGTACCTGAGATACAGTTGCCACAATATTTTGTCACACACACACACAGAGACAGACAGACATTTTCTAAAAATAGTCAAATCGTGTTCCACAGCTCTCAAAACGTGTAAATCCATCAAAAACCGGAGGTCGAAAATTTTTACGAATCCAATATTTTCTTTTATTAAATAAATAAAATTCAGTTTTTTTATGAAATAATGTCTTATAAAAGTGTTGCAGTAAAGGTCATTTTCCACTAGATTTCATTAACAATACATCTATAAATTAAAGTAATTGTTGTCTTTCTTTAACTTCCTTTATTAATACTGCCTTCCAATATATGTAGCCTGTTTAAAATATAAACAAATATAGTTTTTTTGGCACAAGTATACAGAATAATTATTATTTAAATTTCGCTAAATACTTAAGCGAGGAGCGAATTGTCACCAAATTTTGTATGGGAACGATTGAACAGATATTTTCTAAATATATATTTAAAAAAAAAAATGTCAAAAAATGCCGATGCATTGCGTTTTAGAAGAGACATTTTCATAAATCACATTTAAATAACTTTCTACTACAAAAATTATTAAGAAATTTGCATTTATAGTTCATATGCTAGAATAATGTTTTATGTAAAATATGATATATTTAGCCTTCAGAATTACAGAGCTGCACTAAAATATTCAGATACATTAAGAGCTGCAAATGAAAATTGCTGGAACTGCATTTCTGTTTGTGTTAAGCATTTTTAGTACCTTTCAGCAACGTTTAAGAATGATTATGAACTCAATTCGACTGTCTGTTGTCTTTTTGTCTATTGTGTCATCATATTGTGTGACCATTGAAAACAATGTAACGTATAGTTGAAGAGTGTTAATAATCTGAGAGAAACAAATAACTTTTCGTTCTTGTTTTAAACAAAGCAATGTGTTATTTAAAATATTAACTTTCTGAGGTAATTTTTTTTAGAATTCCTTATGCAACTCAGGGGTAGAAATTTAAGAAAATAAAGTTACTGGTACGCAGAACTAGTAATTTTCAAACTTCACCGGTCTGTACGCACTTTGACTGGTCCGTTCTTCTATTCTATTTTATTTTAAGTATATTTAAAAATTTCTAAACTGTTTATTTTACCAAAACTTTGTTTATTTATAAACTTACAAGTCAAATATGATATATATATATATATTTGTAAATTATTTACGAAAACACAAATGAAGTCTCATACAAATCAAAAATTTATGCTTTAATAAACGATCTTAATGTTCCGTATGTAACAGGTAGGTGAGCCAAAGGTAGCCAGTGTTCAAAAGGTAGCCCACCTCCCTAAAAGGCGTTTAATTTAATTTTAAACAACGAAATGGTGCTACTGCATTATAAATTATGTATCTACAGGATATGTGACAGAATTTGAAGAGATTGTCTTGATAGACCCTCAATGTATGCAGTGATTTCACTTTAGAGGAAGGGTCTTTCTAATTTCTAGGTAAGAAGCTACACTCTATAACAAAAACTAGTATGATATGGCCACTACATGACTTTCTTCTATATAATATTACACAAGGTTTATTCAATACAAATTATTTATTAAATTATCAAATTATTTTCCATTATAAATGCAGACGATGTTTATCTGACAGTATTATATTATCACAAAATGCCGAAAGATGTCAATTTTTTGCAAATCAGAAGAAATAAGATTTTTTTCATTTTTTTTTTTTTTCCGTTAAAAGTTTAAAGAAAATCGATAACTTTGTTTTAAATTATCACAGATCTATAGTTCAACCATTCGTTTTAAAGGTATTGTCTAGATCTTTCGAAAGATACCGATGTTGAAAATTTACTCCCCCCCCCCCCCGCAACTTTTCCAAAATCCTTTACAAAACCAACAAAGAAAAGTAAAAATATACATAATTACAGCCTATATATATATTAAAGTGTGGGCAATAAATAAACAAAATTTTACTAAATTTAAAAAAAAAAAAGATAAATAAATAAATAAAAAATCTCATATGCCCTCCAGTTTCCATAATCAGTAGTAATTTGATATAAAAACTACTTTTTTTTTTCACTGCCGCCTAACACCACCCTGCCCCTTCCCCCATCAGTTGTATCTAATTCTCACTTTTTTTTTTTTTTTTTTACTCTAAATAACTAAACAAAGTTTTAAAAATCTGTAAATTATTTTAGTTTGAAAAAAAATTTTAATTAGTGTTGGTTGAGGCCCCTAGGGGGCTCCTGGAGCTCACTTATCATACCGCATCTGATAGATCATTTGAATGCACGAACCTTTTGAAATCAATGTGTTTAACGAAATTTTTTTGCTTTCAATATATTTTGGTGTACAAACTGAAATACCCTGTATAAATGAAATTGAAATCATAATAAGAAGCAGCTTGTGGAGAGAGTTAAAAAAATTTTACATGAACCCAATTTTTCCCAAATCCTTTGCAATACCATAAAAATAAAATATCATAAGTCATAGTTTTAATAAAAGAATATACGGTAAGAAAGAAAAAGTTTGGAAAAATGAACATTTTTATATTATTATCATGTGAAAAAAAAATATTATTTTATAATTATTGATTTTTTTAAACCACATTTATAGGAACTGAATCAATCATTTATATTATGATTTAAAATAATTATTGATATTTTTAATTTTATTTAAACTAGTAAATTTAAATATATACCATATTTTAAAATATTACCTACTTTGCATAGCTATACTTAACATAATATATATATTGCAGTGAATGATAATTAAAGAACACTTCACTGATATTTGTAAAAAAAAAAAAAAACTCATATTCTCTCCTGCTCTTAAGCCCTCCATAATCTGTTGAAATTTGCTTTAAAAACTAAATTTTTATTTTTTCTTGCCCCTTAAACCCCTCCCTTTCAGATATATGTAACTCTCAGTATATATCTTAAAACTCTAAATAATAATTAAACAAAGTTTCAACAAAATCTATAAAAAATTATACGAAGAAAAAAATAATATTTTTTCCCTATACTCACTCTTGTCCCCCTTATCGCCCCTCCAAGGTATATTTGACCCACAGTGTATTTTTCTTTAAGTGATAACTATACGAAGTGCGTAAGTGGGGCTTTTCTCCGCTGAATGTGGGGGTTTTGTACGGTATAGACGGGGCTTTTGTCCGGTGGGACTTTTGTCCGTGACCCCATGACATATAATTGAAATCATATGACTTACAAGTTCACTTATGAGACAAATGTTCACATGAATAGTACAATGAAGTTTGGAGCATCACAGATTGTGAAATCAGTGACCACTGTTGCGACTTTAATTGATACTGCTGCAAAATAAGTACGGCCATTGAAGTGTGTCGAATGGCGACACTGAAACTGCTCTGGAACTAAATCCTTCTAAAAATAAATCCTAATCCTGCTATAATACCACGACGAACTTACCTATGTGTAGAAGCCCAAAACAAAACGAATTTTGACAGCTTGTGTTTCAATCGTGATACGGACACAGAACCAGGCATGATGGTATGGAATATCAATGTATAAGCATATTGATTATTTTCTGGTCAAATAACTGAAATTTAGACAGCTGCATTCGAGTCAAAGCCCTTGGCTGTATCTTATCTACAAAGCTTCAGTGATCACATTTCTAAAAACAAAATAAACTGTTGAATGTTATCTACTGTTCTGACCTGTGTCAAAAGAGAGTGTGTTCCGTAGCTGTTCTGACTAACACGTTCCTTATTTATGGTGCCCATTAGATCGTTGCCTTATATATGTCTGACAATTAATGCAGAGAGATAAACAAATCCCCACTTGCTAGCCCACGAGATTGATAAAATCTAGCACAGAATTGAAGTAACATGGAATAGTACAACAATCGTTGCATTTTTCAAATTTTCAGTTCGAACTTGAATAACTATATGAAGTAGATACCATAATATGGTTCAACCACATTTTTAAGTTTTGTACTTCTTGCGACTGAATTTAAGTTGCACCAAAACATGGATCTACCATACATCCACTCACAAGAGAAGCATGAATCAGTAAAATTCTATTGAAAGCAACAAAGCTTAAATTAAAGAGCGTGATCGAAAATATGGAATAAAGTGCTCATTTTGTGCAGCAACTTGCCCGTAGTCCAAAATAAGACTATAGAAAATTTAGCCCCTTTTATCAAAATCAATGAAACAGAATTAGTGGGCAAGAAAACTTAGCACAGTGCTACAGCGTTTGACTTGAAACAAGAAGTTCGATCCCCGTCTCGGTCGGATTTTTAATTTTTAATTTAAAACATAATACTAATATTTGGTTCCGTTGGACCTATGTTTTTTTAAAAATGGACTTTACCAAGGATTATTATTTCACATGAAGGTTCACCTTTTCTTTCCACCTTAGAAATTCTTCTCCTAGACCTCAAAATTGGTTAGATAATATAGTAACGCGTAAGAATCTCAACATAAAACTTAATAAAATCTTCACTCTTTTAATGGATCTATCAAATCTTACTGCAAACGTCTCTGTTTTTCTCTTTCTTCTTTGCCCATATGCTCAATTGCAAGTGCCATTGGTAAACAGAAAGATTCACCAGCTCATTCATCGCCCACTGTCGGCTCTAGGCTAAAGCCTGGCGAATAATGTTTTTTTTTTTTTTTTTTTTTTTAATGAGTTTCTAAATAAACTGCGAGTAGTCCCCCTAGAAGCGCTCAAAATCGCTCCAAGAGTGATGAGCGGGGGCTGCTCCCTGTTCAATTAATTATATTAATTAGCAACACAATAATAAATTCCTGATTTTTTTAATTAACTATGTTAATTAACAACACAATAATAAATTCCTTAAGTTTTCAAATAACTACGTTAATTAATAACACAAGAATAAATACCTTTTCTGAATTCTTTATTACAATCCTATCAATGTTATTAGTACACAAATTTATTTCTTCATAAAATGAGGTCTTAAAATTTTTCTCTAGAAAATGTCCAAGCAATTTTACTAACATATAAAATTTACCTCCTGATATGATATGCCGAATTATGTTTGTTGAACCAATTTTTAGACATGAGAAATTTTTCTATAATATACAGCACTACGATCTACTAGTCATTTCCTTTTAGAATAAATAATCATTAATTTATTATTACACTTCTAAATATTAATATGATAAAACTCAAATATACAAGTACATACATACAACCTTTTAAAATAAATTTAGGTAACTATATTAAAGTTACTACTTGGATAAAGCAATTACAAAAGTTTTTTTTTTAAGAGCTTACTGAGGATCCAGCGTGAAGGGAGTTCTTTACCTGTTTACAGTCATATAAGATTGTCCGAAAGATTATCACAGATTTATTTTCTGAGGACCACAGTTCCATTGAAAGGTGCCATGTGTCATTCGATTTTTCACTACGAACAGTAGTTCCCTTCTCCAAGATTAGAGAACTGCTAGAAGTGTGAGGCTTCCCAAGAATTTTCACCGAACCGTTACACATCCGGAGTAAACCATATTGCTGGGGCTTTGGAAGCTCCACACAAGTCAACAAGATAATCAATTAAATCGGAATCTGGAGGACAATTCAATTCATTTCCTTTCAGATCGTAGCACGGGGATACCTGGATGCTCATTAGCGACTTAACTCCTATTTTGCATACCGCTCCATCACAAGTTGGGCGTCGGTCACACATCCCCTACGCAATTTCTTTTAATTATGACAGCATAACTGGATCTAGAGGTCTGGCTACCTCTCGGGAGATATTCCCTCTTCTTGATCTCAAAAATCATGCAGCAGCTTCAAGCGTGACATATCCACTTGCTCTAAAAAGTCTTTAAAAATGAATTACTTTCCAAACGTAGAAAACGCTGATTCGGGACATCGCTGTCAGAACAAGTCCTATCCTTTTCTCCTGTCTAACCGCCTGGCTGAGAGTCGTCCGGAAAACACGCATCGTTCATGTATCAGAGAAAAATCATCTCCAACGACCTGCTTTCATCCTCTCTAACGACGAAATGAGTAAAAACAGCATCCCCGTTACCCAGAATTGCATCCCTTCCGCTAAAACTGGGGTCCCAAAGCCATGAAAGCATAAACCTCCCACACTTGTGCATGTATCTAAAAAGATCCCTTTTTTTAATCATAAAAGCCTTAATCGCTCCCAAGGCGAGGATGGGAAGATAAATACTTTCTCTACGTTCCCATGAACCAGGAGGCCCACACCTGAAGACCATTCTTGAAAACAACTCTAAACAGAAAGTAGATAGTACTATTTATACTTTTTATTTATTCTTTTTCTATTATTGCTATAATTTTTTTATTATTTTTATTTAATACAAAATAAGCATCCCAACAGTTCAACATAAAATTACCAAATCATGGTAAAAGGTTAAACCATCGGACGGTTGCAACTACTTCAGTACCAAGTTTTGATTCAAACTAATACCAAATTTTTAACAATGTGATCCAAGCTCAGGCTCAGTACGATTCAAATTAGGCAAATTAGAGTTATTGTTACTTTGATAATTGAAAACTCGGTGTACTAAATTTTGCGTACAGTATATCCTTATTTTCCATCCATTATATTTATTTTTCGTTGTTTACATGACTGTATTATGTACAAAATAAGCGTGTTTAAAAAATATCTAAGATTTTTTTTTTTTTTTTTACTTTATAGAAGTTTTTACAGATAATGACGTTTAAATGTAATTTTATTTTTTATTTAAATCTGTAATTTGTTTTCAAGTCAAAATGAATTAATACATTTAAAGAAGCGTATAACTTTTTTAAACGCCTGTTATCGGGTTTACATATTTAATATAAGCATTATTTTATTATTTTTATTGAGATATAAATGTTTTAACAATCATTAAAATTCTACACAAAATTTTCATACGTTTTTGTTGAGCTAGATCACGGCCCTACTAGATCACTCCTCGGCGTCAACGCAAAAACGTCGTGAAAGCGGCCGTAACAATCGACGATTTTTCCGGAATCAAATGCATTGGAAGTTAGGGTCGGCGCACAGCGCCGCCACGGCAGAACTATCTTAGAAGTACATGAAGTACATAGAAGTACATGAAGCTGCATAAGTTTTTTTACGTTTGCAGAGCATTTAAATTGGTTTAATTAAATTTAAAATGCAATCTTCCGATACGCAAAAATATATGAATCATAAAAATAATTGTGGCAATAATTTTAAACCAATTCATTGAAAAATAATAAATGATATTAGTCGTTTTCTCCAAAATAAAATATACTCTTCTTCAAATTTTTGTTTTGCATGAAAGAAATGAAATAAGGACTAGAAAGAAAGAAAAAAAAAAATCATTTAAGAATTTTTTTAAAGGAAAAAAAAATTAAGAGGAGACAGATCCCTACCCCTTCTTGATGAATAGCAAGGTACACAATAGCACACCATTTTACAAGATAGGTACAATGCTTATTTCCGCGTTTGTTTACAATTGGAATCGATAACACAAACTGATTTTCAGGGTTGGCAGCGAGCGCCATCTACTTTATTCCGCGGCATGCATTGATATTTGCAGTTTTGTTACGGCCGCTTACGACGTTGGCCCATTGGCCCCGAGGAGTGATTTAGTAAGGCCGTGGCTAGATGAATAGAAATATCTATATAATATTTCTCTAACGTGCACCAGTTTCAATTATTTTTTGTCGAAACTATACGATACGCGAGGATAAAAAAATAATTTTTATACAAGAACAATATTTAAGCACGTGGAATTAGTTCAATGGACAAATAAGAAAAAATGACGACATTTGTCTGATGAGACTATTTTACGAATAAAATGTATTTTTAACAGTTGTTTCTTCAGAATCTTTGTAAGCGTCATTTTAAACCTAGCAATATTTTAAAGATATTTACAGAATATGAACTTTTGTGTCATAAATTGACTAAAAAAACACAATCGTAAAAAATATAATCAAAATAGGAATTATTTTATTTTATTTATTTATTTATTTATAAAATATATATATATATATGAAAGGATAAAGAGAGGCAAGTTTTTAAATTATTATTTTATTATTTTAAATTAATAGTGAGCAATAATTTAAAGAAAATCCCATTAGAAAGTCTTAACTTAAAATTAATTCTAAAGTTTCCCCTGTAAAGTAAGTTTTAGTACAATGCGTGAGCATAACGCAAAAGTCATAAAAGAGAACCAACTTTAAGACAAGAAAGTGATGAATAAGTGCAATCTGCAGCTTTTTGTGGTTTGGAGCTGCATAGTAATTAATCCCAGTTATCTGGACCTCAGCTAATCTGTCAATCATTAAGTTAATATCCAATAAGCATAGGAAGGAGTGGTGTGATTTCCCGCCTAAAATGCCAGTATTTAAGTGAAAACACGGGCAGAGGAGCTCTTCTTTTCTGGTGTGCTCTTGCTTAGTAAACTTACGTCAAATAACTGCCCGAGAGGGGTCACGTGATCACATTCGGCTGCACTGCACTGCATCCATTTGCTCAACTCACAATCATGGACTGTACCTTATATGTTCCAGATGGATAAATAAAAACATGTGCTGCAAATTTGGAGTTATTACTGAGTGCCAGCCTCTTTCCTTCATAGCTATTATGTGACTCAAGTAAGGGAATTCGTCACATTAAAATAAGTCGACAGGCATGAACACCTGCTATAAAGTAAATAATGGTACTCAAGTTATGGCTGCAAGAAAATTAATTATGTTTGATTCTGACCCCTCTCGGGGAAACATTAAATTAAATCTATATTAATAAAAGCAACCCTTTTCAATAGAAAGAAAACAATAAACTAAATCTGCAGAAGGAAAGAAAATAATAAATTAAATCTATATCAATAAAAGCAGCCTTCTCAAAAGACAAATATCGTTCCTTATCTGTAATGGAGAAAAGAAAATAAAGCAGAAGAAATTCATACAATCAGTCAAAACAGAGCTTTTTCTGCTATCTTTCATTCAACAAAGACTGAATTGCATCTCAAAGAAAGTGGGTCAAATTGTGTGGATCTCTCTGCATTCATAATGTGTTCTGTCATTATCAAGAGTGTGGAATCAAGGTCAAGTGCTATGGCTACTAATGTGGTGTTCTTCCTTATCAATTGTGTTGTTTCATCAAGGTCATTGGCCTAATTCAATGGATTGAGAATGATTAAAGCCAGAGTGGAAGTAGAAATTTTTTTATTTATTTTTCTTTTTTATTTCTGGCACTGAAGTGAGTAAATTATTTATTTTAAGATAAAAAGGAACTTAATGTGTGTTAATTACTATATTAAAAATGAGTATTTTTGCAGTTCTCCCATATTTAATAATGAATTTTTATTATATTTAAGGAGTATATAAATTATTTTTGATTGTTCATTTTCTGAATAAGTATTTAAAAAAAAAAAAAAATTTTTTTGATATTTTCAAAGTTAAAGTGTATTATTTTCTGAAATTTTATTTTTATTTGAAATTTGCATATTATTATGTTTAAGAGTTATCTAAAGTAGTGGTGGTTAATGTCTGCATAATTATTTTTAAAAACTGATATTTTCTCAAAGTTGTTATATTTTGAATTTTTACTTGAAATTGGAATATTATTATATTTAAGGGTTATCTAAATTAGTTTTTGTTCTTAATGTTCTGCATAATTAATTTAAAAATTGATATTTTCACAAAGTTGTCTTATTTTCTAAATTTTTATTTTTATTTGAAACTTGAATATATTTCATAAAGGTTAAATTTCTTTGAAAAAAAAAAAAATTTTGAATCTTCTAAATTTGAAGTTAAAAAATAGAAGTTAAGATGGCCAAGGACCCACCCGAAGATCCAGTGGTCCCTGAGAATACAGGTGGAGATAATTTAGGTGCCATTTCAGAGACGGAGCAGGGTAAATTAAGTGAATTAAATAACTCTTCCTCTTCTACAAACACACCGGTAAAAGAGGAAAATGTGCTTATTGAATTTTGCCCTGAAAATGGAATGTTATGGACGGCGTGGTTACCGTATTTTGACGCGTGGTGTCAGGAGAATGGAAAAGACGCGATTTGGAAGGTTAGGAACATACAAAGGTTTTTAAAAGGGAGAGCCCTAACAGTTTATGTTAATAATAGCTTAAATATGATGCACTGGGAAGAAGTAGTAGAAATTTTTAATGAGCAATTTACTACACCTGGAGAGACCTCTTTAAATGATTTTTCAAGTATTGTATTCAAACAGGGTGACAATGTTATAGATTACTACCACAAGAAACTTCAAGTGGGACGAGCTTTAGGTTTAGAACCTAAATTCCTGTTGGACGGGTTAACTGACGGATTGCCTTTAACGTTAAAACAACTTGTGGTGGTTAATTCCCCGAAAAGCCTAAATGAATGGAGGGATTTGGTTCATCGATTAGATAAATTGCAACTATCAGGAAAATCTGCTGACACCCTCCCACCTAAGTCGGATCAGTATCCAAAATATAACTACTCTCAAGTCTTCAATAGGGCCCCTGTGCAATACAATCCCCGTCCACAACCTTGGAGTTATCGATTTCCTAATGTAAATAGACCCCATATGGGATACTCTAATCAAAATCAACCCACTAGGACTCATGATAACCGACCCAATTTACGAGGGCCTAGACCCCAGCAGTTAAACGCAAATGCACGACTACATTTTCAAGGATCTTTACCTCCTTTTCCATGTAAATATTGTACTAAAATTAACATCCCTAACGCGTTTCATTGGCATAGAGAATGCCCTTTCAAGCAGGAACAACCGACTCATACCACAGAAGAGTCCACAGTAGGAAACAGTACGACAGAAGGTGTAAATAACACATATTGACAGTTTGCCGCGACCGGTCGCATAATTCAAAATAAGGGTACCCAAAGAAAGAATCAGCAATCAAGTCAAAGTGTTAAAAACCCAAACTCGTACTCTAATCCTATTCCTTTAATTTTCGACACAGGCAGCAGTTTAAGTATTCTTCCTCAACATTTTGTTCAGAAATATCGACTTCCCACACAAAATATCTCGCCAATAAATGTTGTACAAACACAAGGAATGTTGAAGATTACCAAAAAATGTTCCCTGTTATTACAAATAGGTAATATTAGAAAAAATATTGATATGTTTATTTTGAATAATAACTTACCATATGCTCTCCTTAGCTTAGATCATTGTGGACTATTTGAATTAACTTTTGATTGTGCTAAAAAATGTGTAACACAAAATAACAATATTCTACCATTGTTAAAAAATATACCAAGTTGCTCTCAAACCTTACATTTACTTCCTGAAAGTGAAGATACAATTAGAAATGAAAATGTTAATGTTCAATCAAATAATAGGGTAGAGAAGATAGAGTACACTCCTGCCACTGAAGAAAATCACGTAACTCCTCAGTCTGCTAGAGAAGGAAAACTTCCTACTTTATTATCAAAATATGTCAAAATTTTTGCTAAATCAAAATATGACGTTGGAAGAATTCGTATGGAACCCCAGAGAATTTATTTAAATTCTGATTTACCTATTTCACTCAGAGCATATAGAACTTCCCCTAAGGAAGAAGAAGAAATTAAAACCCAAATTCCAAATTTATTACAGGCAGGTATAATAAAAGAAAGTTGTTTCCCTTATTCGGCACCTGTAACCCTGGTGTATAAGAAGGAAGAAGGAAAAAAGAGTCGTTTATGTGTTGACTTCCGTAAACTTAATTCGATAACAAAAACCGATGCTGAACCACTTCCCCGAATAGATACTTTATTAGATAAATTAGCTAAAGCAAAATTCTTTTCCACCCTCGACCACTGAGCTCCATTGTAACAGGAGAGCTGACTTCGCGGTCAGTCGTCTACTAGACGAATTACGCCTTGATGAATGCATAGGGGGCAAAAAGAGAAAAAGGAGTCCGTTTCACTATGCGTCTGACAGTATGAATTCTCGATTGTTATTGTTTATTATTTCATTATTCTCCAACATATTGTTAATAAATAAAGTGTATTTGCGACTTTGAGTAGCAGATTATTTTAATATGCATTTAGTTTAATGGTTACTGGAGATATATTTTATATAACTTGTTTATAAATGGAATTGCTTATATTCCACTGAGACCCATTGCAACAATTTGTAGCTCAGTGTTGTATTCGAAGAATCTTTTTAAATTCAAGCTAACATTTTGAATTCCAAACTACTCTATCAGCCAAATTACTTTTAGTTTTATTCAACCGTATTTTTCTTTCTTTCTTTCTCCCCCCCCCCCCCCCAATTTTGATATATTACAGAAATTATTTAATATCGAACATTCACTGCTAAAATGAAAGGTGTTATTAATTATTTTGAGGGAGGTCGTCATATAAATGATTGGTTATTTACTCTTACAACATTATAATAAATAATAAAAAATTTCGTTAAACGTTAAATTTTTAAGATCATAATCTTTAAATAACAGAACATTTTAATATGCATTTAGTTTGATATTTACTGGAGATATTTTTATATAACTTGCTTATAGATGGAACTGCTTATATTCCACTGAATACCATTGTTACAATCTGTAGCTCAGTGCTGTATTAGCAGAATCTTTTTAAATTCAAGTTATCATTTTAAGTTCCAAACTACTTTGTCAATTCAATTATTATTTTCTCTTACCTGCAAAGTAGAGAAAGTATTGTTTTGGGTCAAATTTTCAAAAGTGAGTTTTTGTTACATTTACACGTTTTAGTGTCCCTGAATCCAAAAATATCATATTTTTCGCAATTACAATACTTCCCTTACATAATGTATGCTTGGAGAGTAAAAAATAACAATAAAATCATTTTAGAGAATTCATTTCATTTGAATTTATAAAAACTATAAAATGTAAAAGCATAAATTCAAAAGAGCAATGCAATCCAGATGACTAATATTTTTTGCTAGGATTTAAGTTGCAAAAAAATCCGATTGAAAATAAGTTTACTTTTTTCTTTTTTTTTTTTCCCTCAAAGTTTTAATTGCTGCATGCAATAGTGAGAAAAAACAGATATTTCATAGTGCAAATTCATCATTACTATAAAATCATATTTAATTTAAAATTTAAAGATTTTTATGTACTTTGCTTTAAATAAATAAAATGAGACATGCTTTCTCCCTAAATTTATTAAAAATCTTACAACGGTAAATATTATAGCAAATTCTACCCCTTTCCTTTTTCCAAAAACTATGTAAATGACTTCTTTAACCTTACAATATTTTTTTCAGACAGATGCAAAGATGATTTTGTGTAAAAAATTTTTATCACTTTTTCACGCTTAGATAAATATGTATTTTATCTACAATGAAAGAGATTTTCATTGTGTCCCTGTAAAAAAGCTACAAGTGCTGGACAAACTAAAATATATACTGTTTTTGCAACAGTGAATTATAACAATTATATACATTTTCAGCTCAATTGGATGAGACTTTTGTATCCTATCGCACTTTAAATAATTTGAGCCCATGTAAAAACACTATAAATGGTAGATTCTCCAAAATTCATACACTTCGTGTGAAAGTCATCTGTAATATGTATATAAATTTTCAGATCAATCATATAAGGCATTTAGACGCTATCACACTTTAACAAATTTGGGCCCATAGTTCATAATGTTAAAGAATTTTTTGTGTAAAAAAAAAAAAAAAAAAAAAAAAGTGCTATCAAAATCAATAGGCTTCATGCTATGGTGACAGACTTATAACATATGTACCAACTTTTAGCTCATTCGAACAAAGCATCTAGACGCTAACGTGTTCACTCACATACATCATCGTAAGAATATTTATTAAATATGAGTTCAGAGGACCTGGAAACATGTTGAAACACCAAAATCTCAAATTTCGATTTTTGGTATAATTACCGTACTTTAATGCGGAAAGTATTGTAATCATGTCAAAATTTATAGTGTTCAGAAAGTAAAAGTTAAATTAATAGATGAAAAAAAACTTGGCGTTTACAGTCATATCATTTAAATAAATCTTTAAAATAAAAAAAATAAGTAAAAAATATATATATTTGAGTATTAATAAAATTTCAAAAAATTATCAAATAACAAAAAAAAAAAAAAAAAAAAAAAAAAAGTAGGCTTTATTTATTTATAAATTGAATGTTAAATTAATTAGAATAACATATTGAATTTCTACATTGTTCATTAATTGTAATGAACAATAAAAATATGGGTTAAATAAATGAACACAGACACTTGAGTATTTGAAAGATATTTTATTTCATTAAAACGTTTTATATTTACAGACAGATGATTAAATCAGGATATATTTTAAAGTATCTGTCTCCCACCTCTCTTATTATTTTTCTCAAATTTGCAATTTTAAACGACCAATGGATTTTTACTTGCACTAATTCTATTGAAAGTAATTCAAAATAAAATTTTCAACCCTCTGTAAAAGTTTTAATAATATATAATTAATATATATGTAAATGATAAGATAAAAGAAATAAAATCTTAAATGCAAGTTAAAAAATATTTATAATTAAATTATAATTAAACTAAGAAAGCATTTGCTTAATAAAAAAAAAAAAAAAAAAAAAAAAAAAAAAAAAACTATACATACTTTTTCTCTTTACACACTTTTCCTATACACACTTTTTAACTTTATATGTGTGTATATATATATTCACAAATTGCGTTAAAATTTTTGCCATTTAATACTAAGTTCTCACTCCCTCATTTCAACTATAGTGATCAAATACATTAAACTATATATATATATATATATGTATATGTATATAGCGGTTTGTACAGCCGTAGGCTGAGCAGCTTTTAACCATACTTTATAATTCATAAATCTATCGCATTTCAAAAGAAAGAAAGAAAAAAAAAAAAAAAAAAAACTGCAGGATAAGCAAAGGAGTCTATACAGAAAATTGTTTCTTTTGCCCCGAATGCGAACTAAAACTAACGGCACTGTATTCATACGCGCTGACCGCACTAGATAACGTTAGGGAATAGGAAGTCAGCTCTCCTGTTACAATGGAGCTCAGTGCCCTCGACTTGGCAAGTGGATATTGGCACATTCCTATCCACCCAAGAGATACTGAAAAATTGGCCTTTGCTACAACTTTTGGATTATATGAATGGAAATACCTGCCCTTTGGCCTCAAGAATGCCCCCGCTATCTTCAATCGAACAATTAGAAGAATCTTAAATAAATACAAAATAGATTTTGCATGTAATTATTTTGATGATATTATTGTATTTTCACAGTCAGAAGAAGAACATTTCAAGCACTTAGAGCAACTTTTTGAAATCTGTGTTAAAGAAAACTTAAAATTAAAATTATCAAAATGTAATTTTGTCAAAACAAAAATTAATTTTCTAGGATACGAAATTACTAATGGACTTATTACGCCTGATAATCCCAATATTGAGGTCATAAAAAATTTGAAACCGCCAAAAAATGTCAAGGAATTACAGAGAGTTTTGGGATCCGTAAATGTTTATGCTAGATTTATTCCACAATATGCAAAAACTAGAGCTCCATTAAATAATTTGCTAAAGAAAAATGTCCCCTATGTTTGGGACCAAAAATGCGAAAATTCCTTCCAAAAATTAAAAAATGCTCTAATAAGTAAACCCATTTTAAGACTCTATGATCCCAAAAGTCCCTGTCATTTATTTGTTGATGCCTCGAGTCATGGTGTGGGATGTTTTGTTAAGCAGGCAGATGAGAATGGCAATTTACATCCAGTAGCATATCATTCTAGAAACTTACGTAATTATGAAAAAAATTATGCCATTACTGAATTAGAATGTTTAGCAATCATTGATGCTTTAGATAAATTTTATCATTATTTGCACGGTCAAAAATTTGTCATACATACAGATCATGCGGCTCTCACTTGGCTAAAAAATGTTAAAAATTTAAGAGGAAGATTATTCCGCTGGTCCCTTAAACTTAGTATGTTTGACTATCAAATTCAATATCAAAAAGGTTCAACTAATATTGAAGCTGATATGTTATCCCGATTGCCTGTTGTAGAAAATGTGTCACACCATGTACACCTCCTTGACTTAAATGAAATTAAAGACAATCAGAAAAAAGAAAATATAATTATTAATGGTAAGAAAATTATTGAAATTGATGATGTAAATGTAATTAAAAAGAAAGGTTTGTATAAGATAATAGTCCCTATGTCATTAAGATTATCCCTACTAGAGAAAACCCACACTCAATTTGGACATCCTGGAATTTATAAAATGGTAAATTTAATTACACCCCAGTATTATTGGCCTAATATTAATAAAGACATTGAAAGTTTTGTGAAACATTGTCATATTTGTCAATTAAACAAAAAATGTAAACAAAAAAGATTTGGCTTGTTACAAGAAGTATCACCAACAGATAAACCTTTTGAATGTTTGTCTTTGGACACTGTTGGTGGACTTAATTATTATAATTCTACAAAAAAGTATTTGCATTTGGTCGTGGACCATGCAACCCGTTATGTGTGGGGATTTCCATCAAAAAGCGTTACCACTGAAACTTATACAAACTTTTTAAAACAAATATTTCAAATTCAAGTGCCTAAAAAATTGTTAACAGATAGAAATGCAGCATTCACTTCATCCCGTTTTAAAAAATTTCTTCGAAATTATTATGTTAAACACCTATTAACAAGTAGCCATCATCCCGAGTGCAACGGGAAAGTCGAGCGGCTCAATCAGACTATTGTTACGCGTTTAAAGTGTAAAGTTAATTCTTCTTCAAACAAAATTCCCTGGACTAAATTACTTGAAGAAGTTTTAAATCAATATAACTCAACACCTCATTCAGTAACTCAGTTTCCACCTAAATATTTATTATTAGGAGAATTACCATATGACCCCTTATTGGCAAATAATAATTACTACCCTTCAGTTGATGAAGCTAGAAAAACAGCAAAAGAAAAAACAATACAATATCATAATAACAAAGTCAGATACGATGCTCGATTTCTCCCAGTGGAATTTAAAGTTGGAGATGAAGTGATTTATGAGGAATTTCAATACCCAAACACGCGTAAATTGAGTTCACCTTATTCAGGCCCATATAAAATCTTAAGACAATTATCTAACGTTAATTTTGAGATAGACAAACCCAGCCTTCATTTTAAGAGAAATTCAGAAATTGTCCATTCATCTAAGTTAAGATACTATAATAATCCTAAAAATTTCAAATTAAGTCATGAATAAATTAGTTAGGTATCAGCTTCCAGTCCCAAGTTTTTTTTTATTTTTGCTTTCCTATTTCCCCATACACGTTGGATGAGGATCCTAGCTGAGTTAAGGAAATCGGAGGGATGTCGGGAGACATATCTTCCTTTCTTTGACTCAGTGGCACTAGCGTGCCCTTAACTTTTCTTTTTACAAATATACCTTTTCGGTTTATTTAATTTTTTTTTCTTAAATATCATGTAGATGGTTTTGTGAAATGAGGATCCTCCGCTCCTAAGCCCCTTTTCTATAAGCAGTCTGTTTTCTCATGGTCTCCTGATCTTCACCATTGTGATGTGTTCGGAGAACACGGGAAAACTGATGTGTTTTCCCTCTCTGTAGAAGCTAGCCAGTTTCCACCTTTATCCCAAATTACTTTTGGAAAGGCTTGACATTCTCAGAGTTTCAAGGGTTAATGTACCCACCATATAATTTTTGTGGATTGCCAAACTTGAAGTTTATAGCAGTCTGTAATACTTTGAAAACAAATAATTACTCAAACAAAGTAATTAACTTGGTTTTAGGTGTAAATAATTTGTAAAAAATTTTTGCTATTATTAATATTATTATTGTTTGTATCTTTAGTAAGTATTTTTATATAATTGTTTGAAAATGTATTTTACATTAACCAGGAAAAAGTGTCAATGATCTGAAATGATAAAATGTATTTATAGTGTCATTTTTTCAAATATATGGACAGTAGAGAAAACTGCAAATTCCGTATATTTCTTTTAAAAAATAGATTCCTTGCAGATGTGTAATATCTTGTTCAACGTCATTATATTTTTATGTAATTTTAAAGACTCTGTGCAAAACCAAAGGACTTCTTCGCCAAAGAAATGAACTATTTTGCCTACTGATCAGTTACAAAACTTATTTACAGGACCTTGTTATAATGGTTCATTATATATGAACACAAAACTATTATAAAACTATAGGCGTCACCAACTAGTTGGGAACAAGAAATTTCTGCTTTAAGATAATATTGTATAAGAGTGCTACATTATGTTTTATTTTATATTTCTAGGACACTATTGTATGTATAGGGTTGAGCACGTGGAACGTGCAGTTCTACAGAAAGAAAAAAAAAAAAATCGATAAACGGGACTAAATTAATAATTAAAGGGAAAATATATGCACTTCTCCTTCTACACAATAAGACAGACCATCTTTTCCTGGACTATCTGCCACCTCGGAATGAGTTCCCATGGACTTGCAGGCAAGCCCAGGGGAACGTTGTCTTGGAGGGGGGGGGGATATGAAAGGATAAAGAGAGGTAAGTTTTTAAATTATTATTTTATTATTTTAAATTAATAGTGAGCAATAATTTAAAGAAAATCCCATTAGAAAGTCTTAACTTAAAATTAATTCTAAAGTTTCCCCTGTAAAGTAAGTTTTAGTACAATGCGTGAGCATAACGCAAAAGTCATAAAAGAGAACCAACTTTAAGACAAGAAAGTGATGAATAAGTGCAATCTGCAGCTTTTTGTGGTTTGGAGCTGCATAGTAATTAATCCCAGTTATCTGGACCTCAGCTAATCTGTCAATCATTAAGTTAATGTCCAATAAGCATAGGAAGGAGTGGTGTGATTTCCCGCCTAAAATGCCAGTATTTAAGTGAAAACACGGGCAGAGGAGCTCTTCTCTTCTGGTGTGCTCTTGCTTAGTAAACTTACGTCAAATAACTGCCCGAGAGGGGTCACGTGATCACATTCGGCTGCACTGCACTGCATCCATTTGCTCAACTCACAATCATGGGCTGTACCTTATATGTTCCAGATGGATAAATAAAAACATGTGCTGCAAATTTGGAGTTATTACTGAGTGCCAGCCTCTTTCCTTCATAGCTATTATGTGACTCAAGTAAGGGAATTCGTCACATTAAAATAATAAATAAATATATATATATATATATATATATATATATATATATATATAATGTCATTGCTAACATGAAGAAAAAAATTTAAAAGGCTTCGTGCTTGACCTATATTAAAACTGTATTGCTTGTGAAAGTATGAAAATTGGGTCGTGAACCATGAATTTTATTTGAAAACCTTTCTTTGAATGATTTTGGTTTCACTATTGTACAATATTAATTTGGTTTTAATAATAATTTGGCTTCTGGTAAATTAAAATTTTAATTAGGTGTTGAACTTGGTATAACATTTATGAGTTTCAAATTTTAAAGGTAAGTAAGAAAAGAAATAAAATGCGAATATTTCGCACGGGTTTGCTAGTTAATATAAAATAAACAACTAGTACTTCTAAATAAATTACTTACCAGTACTGTTTTGACTCAAGAGAGTTAGATGCTCTTAATTTCGTAATTAAGACCCACATGATTTTGCCCAAGAAAAAGATATTAACCTGAAATAATGAAATAGAATTTAATTAGCTATTTTCTTAAAAATTATGAAATGCACATGTTGATTATTTCTTTTTATCAAAAAGGAAAATTAATTAATCAGTTTCTCTTGAAAGAACGTAAACACAAAAAAATCATATGACTTTTCAAATGCTTATAATAACTAGCCTACATACTGGACAAACCTTGTGCTTTAAAGGAAAACAAGTATTCAGTAAATAATAAATGAATTAATTTTCAAATTACACTCCATTCATTCTATGAAAAGCAGCTAAATTAATCTGGACTCTCGACTATTCAAGGAAAATACTGGGTAATTGTTGAAAAGGAGGGCATTTAAGTAAACTTGGAGAAAACTGAAATAATATTTTAAAGAAACTTTTAAAATTTAGCAAAATAATTTATATTTTATAAATGTCAAATAAAGTTCTACATATTGGTCATTCTTTTTTTTTTTTCTTTTTTTTTTGCTTCATTCTATAAAAAGCTATTAAATATTTTTCGGTTTTTTATTATTTTAAAATTTGTTAATATATATATATATATATATCTTAAATTGTAAACAACATTCTGAAGTACTCAAACTTTTTTTGCAAAAAAATCTATGTGGAACCATATTATATTCTAAGATTTACAATTCTAGGAATAATTCATGTTAGTCTAGGAATCACTACCGTTATTAAAGTAAGAAATTTTGGGTTTTGTTTAAGAAATTACGACAATATTGCATTTCACACCCACAAGTTCACTAAAAATATATATATATACTACCTCCATCTAGAATGAAAAAATAGTCATTTTCTGAAACCCTAAACTAGAAATATATATTTAGAGACTATAAATATTATATATAGTCTCTAAATATATATTTAGACTAAGGTTAGCCAATAATCTGGATAGACGAAATGATCAAGAATTTCTAGTTATACTTTCCTAGAGGGTGAAACAATTTGCTAACATTCCTAACATTCCTAAATTCCTATTGGCCACACACTCCACCTTTCCTGTAATCCTATTGGTTGAACTAAATTTGGTCCCTCTCCTATATATAAGAGCACTTCTCCAGATTCAGAATTCTTTTTGCACTGAAGATAGTACGCTTAAGGCTACCGAAACCGCTGTATGAATCGAAAATATTTTTCTTTTGGCGTTTCTGACGTAGTAGTTTATTCGGGTTTTAATATTCCAACGCAATTACGAATCCTTTGTATTGCGAGAAAATCTCAACTGATATCCTAGAATTGGATTATTAAACAAGATTATAGTTACTAAAACTCGCTTCTTAAGTTTGTATCTGTTTGCAGAAATTTTAAAATAAGTTTGACCACAATAATATAGAAAAGCAATCTAGAATAGCGGTTTTTAGAACTCATTAGGAAAGAGAACTAGAATTTATAAGGATGATATTGAACTATATTTACTAGAAACACAGTTTATTTTCTAGATGTCAGTCACAAAAAGTTTTTTCGGTGTTTGCAGTGAGTGTTTAGAGTTTGAAAACTACAAGAGCACTCTTTCATATAAAAGAAGGTAACAAAAAACTGAGATTACAATAAACAATTAACTTCTCATATATCATATAATACGCATTCAATTTTTCCTTATACAAAAGGAAATATATATTTTTTTTTATGTCGAAGAAAAATGAACGTGTAATAATTTTCTTTTATTTAAATTAAGTGACAATAAATATATATACATAAATATACTTAGATATTTACACTTTTTGTATATTTAGACCAATAAAAAATATTTATCCTATTTTTTTTCTCTCACATCAAGTTAAAAACTGTATAAAGTAAACATGCGAAAAATAGTGCTAAAGAACTGGAAAGTTTTAGTACAGGATATACTGGCGAAAAGGGAAATTTGGCAGCAAATAGTTTAGACATTTCTCGCCAAGATCTTTTTTGATAGACATTTTAATTCATCGCCAAAATGACAAAAATAAATAAATAAATAAATAAATAAATAAAATAAATAAAGACACCAAGGTAAGTCCTTTAATAAAACTGTACCAAAAAAATTAAAAAAAATGGAAATAGTAACAAACTGTTATGGTGTTGTGACAGATGCGTACGAGACACTTGCGTACATGCTGAAAATGGTGACATTTGTGTACATGTCCAGGTGGTTTAAATATTACAGGTGTGTTTTAAAAAAAAACTAGTGGCGCTTGCGTACAACATTTTTTTCGCTTTATTTTAGGATTGTTGCATTAAGAGGTTGTATCCATATAATACAAATATTACAACTTTCTATTTTTTTTTATTTTGTAAAACTCAACGGTGCCTACTATCGCTAAAACGTCAGTAAAGTGGATTTAACTGGATTAAACAGAAATACGCAACAGATTATATAGTTACAGATTACATTAATTTCAATGTGCTATGTAATCATCATATACGCCGTTCAAATTTCGCATGAGAATGTCGGAGAAAACCACAGGAAACAAAGAAAGCATATTTTTTTTAAATATATATTTGAGTTTCGGTGAGACCCATAGAAAATTCTGAATGCATTTATTCTTTTATACTTTGAAGAATTTTTATTATGTTAGTTCACGTGAGAAAAAGTGTAAATGATTATATTTCTTCTATATTTTATGGACTTATAAACTGATATATGCTGTACAGATTTCCTACAGGAGTTTCGGAGAAAACAACGTAAAAATTCAGAACGGCTTTTTCTTGTATATTTTCAGTCTTTCGCGATCTGATTTCGCACTAATAACTTTTATCGGTATTTAGCCCTGAATTACTCAAGTTTTGTAAAAAAAAAAAAGTCAAACATAAATCTTTTTATAACAATGTTTATATTACTTTTGTATCTCAACTTCTATTTAACATGATTTCATAAGTAATATATCATTTAAAAGTTTATTCAAATTAATCACGATTTGATACCATTCTTGCTGATTAGTATGTAAAATGACCTCCTGAATCCGAATAGGACTCCCATTTTGCCCTGTCACCCACCGTTTTCTAGATACACCAACCCCTCCCTCAATTTCTTTCCCTGTTTGATAATTTTATGACCATGAATTTGATTTGAAAAATGAAAAATAATTAATTTAACACCTAAAAACAAAAAATTATAAAGTTTAAAAAATAACATTAAATACAGATTAAAAAAATATAAGATATGTAATGCATAATTTCAGTGGCAAATCCCCCCCAAAAAAATTCCCTTGTCGCAAATGTCATGTTTTAGAAATTTCCAACTTTGTAGCCCCCTCAGAAGATATTTAACGGTTAAAATAATCCCCCCCCCCACCCAAAAATCTAATTTACAACCATAAATTCACTGAAAAATGATAAAAATTGGGGGGCCATTCCTAAAAAACGGTGGGTGATAGGGCAAAATGGATTCAGGCGGCCATTTAACATAAGAATATGCTGAAATGGTGTCAGAGGAAATTTTCATGCCGAGCAGTGATAGCCCTTTAATATTTTAAAATTTCAATGTCTCTAATTTTAATTATGATTAAATTACTTATAGAGGGTGGATTAAGAGACAGTAGGTGACACCAGGTTGGGGGTTTTCCCTGATCAGGATTCTGAAATGTCGTTCTCATGGTGAATGAATAGGCTGTTTCATATCATGAAACCTAAATGAGCGCCGCAAGCGCTACGGAGAAGAAATTTGTTACAGTTAGAATTTTCAAAGGTATTTGCACCATGAACGAGTAAGTTGTAGGTTTTAAAACGAGGAGAAGGCACCACCGAGTGCGAGTTTAATATAGCGAGATTTTTCAAGAATCGCGAACCAGCTGGTCACCAAATGCGGCTAATCAAAAATAAAAAAATCAGAAAGAAGATATACACATATATATATATATATCCACCGCCACTTTAGAATGTAGAAAAAGAGGGGGAAAAAGGCTAAAAACCCCATAGGAATAGCATGGGAAGGAAAGCAAAAAAACTCACAATGTCAAGTGTGTTAAAAAAAAAAATATATATATATATATATATATATATATATTGGGGGGGGGGGGGTATGGGACATATAGGTGAACGGCAAATAGCTTCTTTAATTCGAATATGACTCACCATTTCTCGTTCTAGATAAAGAAAAGAGATCGTTTCTTCTATTAATTTGCTTCTGTAACTGTTTGTTTTTCGAAATGGCAGACAAAAACATTAATATTTGTTAAAAAATAAATAAGTATCTAAGAAATAAAAATATTTTTAAGGACCTTTAAAACTTATTTACAAATATTAATAGCATATATAAGGACCGTTGTTGGTCTTAACACAGTGAATAAATAATTGTATGCCATTTCCAGAAAATAACTACGGCTATATAAATGTTTGCAACTTTTAAATACGTTAAGGGGACTCGCTACCCATCGTCTCCGAAAGCCAAAGCCAATGTTATTCTATGGTAAAATTTGCCCCATTATAGATCATTAACTAATACATATTTTTAAATTTCGTTTTCACTTTCCGAAAATTCAAAACTATTAAACAATTTATCGCTTTCTAATTTTTTTTTTTTTTTTTTTTTTTTTTTTTTTTTTTTCATTTTTAAGCTTGAAAAAATTCACATTGTGAAAATTCTCATTTTACGTACTCAAAATTAAATATTAAAAATTTAAAAAAATAATTTTTAGAAAGCGATAAATTGTTTAATAGTGTTGAAGTTTATGAATGTGAAAACGGAATTTAAAAATATATATTAGTTAATAAGCTATAATGGGGAGAAATTCTCCATAGAATAACATTGGCTCTGGCTTCTGGGGACGATAAGTAGAGAAGCCTCTTAAGCTCATAACTTTTTCAATCGTAGGACTAGATGTATAAGAGAAAATTCATGCATTTTAACACATATTTCTTTCGAGTATTTCTTTCAAGTTTATCTTATAGATACAACCCCTTAGTGCTACAAACAAAAACTATATCGAGAGATATTTTGCACGGAAGTGCCACAAGATTTTTCGAAAACATACCTGTAACATTTAAAACACCTGGACATGTATGTAAGTGTCATGAATTTTAGCATGTGCGCATCTGTCACATAGTCATCATTGCTAAGGAACGAAACACAGTTATCACATGTTTTGTATTATTTCTTGTTGCAATCATCGTTTATCAGCAGTGAAAGTTGCCAAGAAATTGTAAACTAGAAACATTTCAAAAATAGTCCATTGCAGTTATTAGGATGCCTTTATTGAAGAAATTTTCCAAAAAATACAAAGGATAAATATTTCCAAAAAATAAATATAGAGCGTTGTATAACATTTAATGATGATGCAAATAATCCAGGGTGAAACGTTGAGATGGTCGAATAAGATGAGGGAGAGAGAGATTTTAATTACGTCTTTTCTAAGCAATGATGTGGAGAAGTTCTGAGTTCCCTACTAGAATAGGTTAGAGATGCCTGAACTTAAAAGCCAATAATTCAGAAAAAACAGCCAAATTATAGTGCCAAATACTTTCTTCATTTTCTGTAATAAATAATATAAATATTTTGAATTGCAAAAGTTCGTTATTAAAAACTTATAGCCAATTATTTCGCCAGCAAAAATCAATTACAAGAATAAAAACAGTTACATCTAATGATTGCACTATAATTGTAATTTTGAAACCAAATAATTTCTTAATGATACTAACTGAAAGGGATTTCTAAATTTAGCTATAATGAAACAAACTTGTGCAATATTATTTGACGTTGAGTTTTCTAAAAGAGTAATTTATTTAACAAATAATACTTTGAACTGTCATTTAATTGACTTCTGATGGGTAGTACAAAAGTTATTTATTATCTGAAAAAGATTTAAATTGCATCCGTTAATGATATTTATTCAACAGACAAAGTAATAAAACTACAATTAATTATTTGTGCTTTCAAGAGAGTTAACGGAAAAGACATAAATTGTGTTCTTCAAATAAGCCAATCTTATAATATTAAAAGAAAGTTTGTATTATTCATTTAAATGAATTGAAAGAACTGATATTAATAAAAGTGAGCTTCTCATATAATTTCGAATAATTTAAGTACCTTAATTGAGAATCAGATTTAGATTAAATTTATTTATTTAAAAAGATTAATTATTTAACTGATAATTTGATACTTTGTAAATTTCGAATAAAATTAGACGTATATAAATAATATGTGAGTAACTTCCTCACAACATGCTTTCATATGGAAGAATAGATTTTAAAAAGTCCGTTCATGACAAAGTAAATTCTGATTTGCACATAATTTTTATAAATAATATTGAGAAAACAAAAATTTGTTTCTAGCTTTTTTTAAAATTATTATTATTATTACTATTTGCAAGCTCTTTAGCGTATATACATACCAAAAGCACCAACATAACAGGACAGCTAAACACATAGTCGTAATAATCTTTATTTTGCCAAGGACATCTGAAAAAAAACACAATTCAAGATAAGAAGATATATACACACACACATTGAGAAAAAGAGTAAAACGCCTTCATCTAGAACGAATAAGTGGTCTTTTTATAAATCCCTGAACTAGAAATATAGATTTCCGAGTTATCCGTATAAGGCTGAATAGACGAAATGATCGAGAATTTCTACTTTATACATTTTTAGATTATAAAAATTTTTAGATTATAAAACAATATTCTGAATATTCTGAATCCTTTGTATTGCGAGAAATTCTCGCTTGATTTTCTACAACTGGGTCATAAATCAAGATTATAGTTGCTAAAACTCGACTCTTGTATTCGCATTTATTTGCAGACATTTTTAAATAAGTTTGACCCCTGTATAATATAGGCAAACGTTCTAGATGTCTGACAGGGGTTTCTAGAACTCGTTTTCAAAGGAGACTAGAATTTATAAGGATGACACGGAACTATTTTTACTCGACCCACAATTTAGATTCTAGATGTTAGTTACAGAATTTTTTATCAGTGTATATATGTATGTGTATGTATAATAGTAATAATCTAATTTCTTATAAATAAATTGTAACAAGTATGTAAGGAACCTCTACCTCATGAAGCTTTTAAGGAAAATCAATAAAAATTCAGGAAATATTTCTTGTGATTATATTAGAGTAATATTAAATTTTAAATAATACAGATCTACAACCAAAAAATATTTTTCTACTGTTTATTATATATGTATATATATTCTCTCTTTAAAATCAGAGAACAGCAAATCTTTAAGAACAGTAAAATAAACACCACCGCTCTATTTATTTATTTATTTATTTATTTATTTAAATCATATTTTTAGTGTAATTTTGTGCGAAAAAAATTTTGCACGAAATCTGGTAACTTATTGTTTAGGGGGCCTAGCATAGCTAGAAGCGCTCGACACCACTCTTAGAGCGGTGAGCGGCACCTCCTCCTTGTTAAATCCTGTTGAAACTTATTGTTTAGTATAAAAAGCATATTCAATAATTATTTCTTACTTTAAAAGAATATTTATAAGAGTGAATTTAAAAAAAAAATTTTAAATAGAAAATAGTAGCAGACATGAGGCCAGAAGAAGAGGTGTAAGCAAAGTATGTTCGAAGGAGCACAAAAAAGAAGAAAATGTTTTTATAGGCAAAAAGAGTGAACGCTGAATGTTAAACATACCAGAAAAAAAATTGGATGTTTTTGTATAAGAAAGAATAGATTTAGTTCAATGTATTAAAATTATTGGTGTTTTTATTATAAACCGCTATTATTAACAAAAAGAAAAAAACGTGCGTAAAAGACTGAAGGTCATTTGCCGATTTTTAAATTCAACATCAGAGATAACAAAGCTTACCAAAACCGATTTCATGCAGATGAATTTTAATAATTAAAAGAGGGCAAAATTCTTCTTTTTTCTTTTTTTTTTCTTTTTTCCATAATTCTTGTGAGTTATTTATAAAGCTTTCGAAAAATTTATTTCTAAGTTATAAACCAATAAATTTTTCCAGAAAATTCCAGAACTCTGCTCTTATTGAAATTAGAGCTTCTAAACTTTGGTAAACCTAAACTACAAATTTTTGCCAAAGACCAGTCGTAAGAGACCAAAAGGTTGGAAAAGATCGATCGCCAAGTCACCAAATTCGAATCTGAATCGGCAAATTCGATGTCAAGACCAAAATTCTACTCTGGCTACTAACTTGGCGGCTTGGTGAGATTAGCGATAAAATTTTGCAGCAAATATTTTATCAGGATAGTCTGAAACGCTTTCTCAGTTTTAACTGAATTGTTTAACTTAATCGTTTCGGTGAAATTTATCGTTTCTCGTTACGAATTTTCGGCAAAGAGAACAAAACTGGGCCATCTATACTCGAATGATTTTCATTGAAATCTAAGCTGTGCAATTGCTTCACATAAATGTCAATTTTTTCATAGCAATATATACTAGTATCGCCCAGTGGTCGAAACTCGACCTTTTTTTTTTTTTTTTTTTTTTTTTTTTTTTTTTTTGCAAAGCGAGGCAAAGCAAAGTTATTGCCTTGTCCTAAACAGAATGCATTCACTCTAACTGAATCAGCAGAGTTTTACTTAATATAACTATTTCTCTCTGTAGATGTTAGCCTTTCCTGAAATGAGAGAAAATCGCAACGTGAAAACGCCTCTTGTTGTGTGATACAGCCCAGAAGCTAAGGTACCATGTCAAACCAAGGCCCAACCAAGTATCAAATTCTGTTAAATTAATTCGATTGGTTCATAATGTACAGTGTTTGAACAAACAACAACAAAAAAAAAGATATTTTTCAAAAATGGTCGAATTGAGTTCGGGAAATTTCAAAGCGTGTAACTTTATCGAAAACCGAAAATCTAAAACTTTTCTGAATCTTATATTTTCTACTTATATATGCAGAGGAAAGAATAATAAATCCACTTTTTAAAAAATAAAAATAAGTAGTCAATTTCACTAAATTAAAATGCAAGGAAATCTCAAAACGTGTAAATTCATCGAAAACCGGAAAACAAAAGTTTTTATGTAGCTTCCACTTGCTTCTTCTACCCACAAAAGCTAGCAATAAAGACACTTTTTTAAAAAATAAGTAGCCAATTTCAGTTAATTGAAACGCAAAGAAAGCTCAAAACATGTAAATTCAGCAAAAAACGGAAATCGGAATTTTTTCCGTATCGTCTACTTATACATGCACATGCAGCAGTTAGTAACAAATCCATTTTCCTTTTATTTAGTATATTAATTGAATATTTATTGTTTAAATATCACCCTTTGAAATGAAATGTTTATGTTTACATTCGAAGCTGGAAGTTTGCCTTTTTTTTTTTTTTTTTTTTCTGGAGTTTTGTGATTTTAAATTAAAATTTTATCAATTTTACAGAAAAAATAACTCAATCAAACACATGTAGACAGTAACTTATATATAACTATACCCAAATATCGGAATTAAAATCGGCAGATAATTTCCATTATTTTTTAATAATTTTTTACAAAAAATCCAATGAACGATTAACATAGAAAATCTTTTTCATGGCTTCATGGACAGACAGTGACGTCATCATTTCGCTTGCGTATAGTGATGCTACTTTATACAAATTACTGTGTCTATGGTTTTATTTGAGCTTTATGAAATTGCCAAATTTAACAACTTTCTACTTTTAGGTATTTTTTAATGTAAAGGAATACGTGTATAAAAGGGAAAAATGGGGGAAAATGCATAAAAAATAAATGTATTTTTAAATAGTTTCTTGACATCGTAAGAAAATAATATTTGTATGCGCACCTTCCGGCTAACCATACCTTTCGAATGATACCATTTTCAACCCTCTACTCCCATAATATAATATGTTAAAAAGGGACTACAAATTTTATGCTTGCCTATTAATATATAGATATTTCTATGGTTGTATAAGGAAGTCATGTGGTGTCCACCTGAGATTTTTAAGTTATGTGATTCCGAAAAACCGAAACTATTGTTTTTATCAAGAAGTAATATACTTAAGTGCAAAATAATGCTACTTTTGTTTCAGAATAAAATTTGCATTTAAAGATCGAAATGTCTTATAAAATTTAAAACAAGAAAATCCTTTTTTTTTTTTTTTTTTTTAACAGTTTGTAATAAATTGGTGAATACCTACCCTCTTTGAGCAAATGGTTCATCTGAAGCACCAGCTATAGCTTTTGTAATAGCCCATGCACCTGCTACTAGAGCTGGAATGCCTGGAAATAACAGTCTAATTAGAAAAAAAATAATATTACGGTACTCAAAACTTTAGCTTATTCCAGTATTATAACAATATGTTTTCTAACATGATTTATATCACTTTAAACAAGAAAAAAAAAAGAATTAGGAAAAGCTTATTTAATAAGATAAACAATTATATACAACATAACAGATAATATAGAAATATCACTTCATTTTCTAACAGGCTTGTATCTAAGATCGTATAGAGGGATAAAAATATTCTTTAACCAATGCGACATTTTTTTTTTTTTTTTTAATTATTTAAAACTTTAGTTTCGTCCCATCATTGTATCCCAAACTAAAAGTTTGAAATCCATTAGTTGGGAGATTTTATTGTATTGAATAAAATTTATTTTTATTCTCTTATAGTCACTTGATTAAACATTTCATCTCATTTCACAATTTCACTTCAATCAGATACGAAAACGTAGATTCAGACGTATAATCAAAATTCTAAATGGAGTTGGAGGTCCATGGCTTCCAGGCCTTTTTCTATGAGAATGTTGTTGGTTACGCGTATGTTACTCTCGGAATTATACATTTATGGCCAATTTCAGCTCTATCGGATGATAGGAAGTCAGTTAAAATAGGAAAAATAGGAAAAAATAAAATAAAATTTGCTTGATTTGGTTTGACACTGACAAACACAAACGAAGTAAAATAAAAGCATGCGAAAACATCAATTTCTTTGCAGAGAAATTTTTTATTTCTCTACCTAAAATCTTTTTAAGAGTCATTTTTTTAAAAGTTGGACACTTTTGATAGTTGACATCTTCTATTTTTCCGAAACTTTCAGGATGTGTTACTAGTACTGTGATAAGAAAAAGTGAAATTTAATTTTTTCTGAATTTGATTTGTTCGACCTAGAGAGGGGGTCGAAGTTTGAGGCTGTAAATAAAAGGGTGCCATTTTAATATCATTTTACTCCTAAAGCCATGAGTAAACCATGTAAATTTTTTTAAATACAGATACTACTTGATACTAAGTACATTTTAGCATAAACAGTTTGGTGGGTCATTCATGGCTTTAAAGGCCAGGGTCATTCAAAAGTGCAGTTTTCGTTGATTTTTTCCATGTTTTCAGTCTGAATATCTGCTAAGGCCATGAGTGCCCCATAGAAATAATTATGGGGTTAATTACACACCTTAGTGCAGAACTTAAAAATATTTAAAATTGATTGGGTCACTCTTGGCTTTAGTAGATAAACGGTCTCAAAGTTGAAAATTTTCAAAAAAAGGTAAAATTTGATGGTAAATTACTCTATAAGCCATGAGTCAATAACTATGAGAGAGAGTTTTAATTATACCCTAGATGGTCTAGTTTTAGACCCAGGTTACAAACCTATGGGGCTTGCAAGATTTATTTAGATATAGTTTATTTTATATCGCCAATGTATACCTGTTCTATGTAGTACAAAACGCTTGAGACCCAATTTTGTAATACATTAATGCTTGTTTAAAACTTCCCATTTTACATTACAGAGGTCAGCATCAAAATAAATATAAAATAAATATAAAATTAAAAAATCTGGAGTGACTCCACTCGACTTTCCGAACATTGAGTAATTAACAGTTTTGTAGATAAAGACTATAAATGCTAGATTCACCAAAATGCTTATAGTTAGTGCAACAGTGATTTATAATATTCATATAAATTTTCAGCTCAATTGAATAAGGTGTTTAGATGCTATCGCACTTTTAAAAATTTGGTCCCATAGGTCATAATGATAAAGAATTTTCCTTTGTGTCCCTGTAAAAAAACTGTAAGTGCTAAATTCACCAAAATCTATACAGTTGGTGCAACTGTGACCTATAACATGTGTACAAATTTTTTGCTCAGATTAATAAGGCGTTTAGACACTATCACACTTTTAAAAATTTGGCCTCATAGGCCATAATGATAAATAATTTTTCTTTGTGTCCCTGTAAAAAAACCATAACTTCTAGATTCTCCAAAATCTATACAGATTGAGTATCTGTGACCTATAATATGTGTACAATTTTTTTACTCAATTGAATGAGGCGTTTAGATACTATCGCACTTTTAAAATTTTGGTCCCATAGGCCATAATAATAAAGAATTTTTCTGTGTGTCCCTGTAAAAAAAACTATAAGGGCTAGATTCATGAAAATTAATAGAGTTCGTGCTACGGTGACTTCCAGCATGCGTACCAACTTGCAGCTCATTCATGCAAAGCGTTTAGACGCTAGCGTGTTCACTCACACACATACACACATACATATATCATCGCAAAAATAGTGAAAACGGACTGAGGGGACCTCGAAACGTATAGAAATATCAAAATCTCAAATTCCTATTTTTGACATGACTGCAATACTTTCCTCACTATAGTGTTCGGAAAGTAAAAATTACATAAGGGAGACAGGCGCAAGTTGAAGTACGGGGTACGTTGAAACATGGAAATAAAAAATACAATTTTTAAGTTCTTATTCGTTGCCAATAAAGAGACGTACAGACACAAAAAACCTACTTTACAATATAAAAAAAGATGTGTATGTAAACATCTGTCGATTTTATGAGGATAAAACTGTTTTTGAGTACTGTTTTTTACTGTGAGTAAAAATTCAAATTTTTAAGTGATGTTGCATTTTATGAAACAAAAATTGGTAAATGTTTCTGATTGATTTAGCGTTTATAGTGTATAGGTGCAGCTTGCTAATCATATGATTTGAAACGCCCACGAGCATAAGTACTGGTAGCTTAACATCTCGTGAAGTGAAAATTGTGGGCAGGGGCCAGCTGAAACAAATGTAGGGGAAGCTACTTGAAACACTTGTTTCAATTAGTATCATGCGCAATTTTTATTTTTATTATTATTATTTATTTATTATTATTATTTTTTTTTTTTTGTATACAGTCTTGTTTTCATCACCCTATATATGTTTTACATAATATAACAATCTGCACATTTCAGATGTATCTTAGGTTATTACTTTCCGAACACTATAGTGAGGAAAGTATTGTAATCATGTCAAAAATCCGAATTTGAGATTTTGATGTTTCTATACGTTTCGAGGTTCCCTGAGTCCTTCTTCACTCTTTTTACGATAATATATGTATGTATGAATGTGTGCGTGTATGTGTGAGTGAACACGCTAGCGTCTAAACGCTTTGCTCGAATGAGCTGTAAGTTGGTACGCATGTTGCAAGTCACCATAGCACGAACTCTATCGATTTTAAAGAATCTAGCACTTATAGTTTTTTTACAGGGACACAAAGAAAACTTGTTTATCATTATGGCCTATGGGGCCAAAATCTTAAAAGTACGATAGCATCTAAACGCTTTATTCAATTGAGCAAAACATTTATACACATATTATAGGTCACAGATACTCAGTCTGTATAGAATTTGGAAAATCAAGCACTTATAGTGTTTTTACAGGGACACAAAGAAAAATTCTTTATCATTATGGCCTATGGGACCAAAATTTTAAAAGTGCGATAGTATCTAAACGCCTCATTCAATTGAGTAAAAAAATTGTACACATATTATAGGTCACAGATACTCAATCTGTATAGATTTTGGAGAATCTAGAAGTTATGGTTTTTTTACAGGGACACAAAGAAAAATTATTTATCATTATGGCCTATGAGGCCAAATTTTTAAAAGTGTGATAGTGTCTAAACGCCTTATTAATCTGAGCAAAAAATTTGTACACATGTTATAGGTCACAGTTGCACCAACTGTATAGATTTTGGTGAATTTAGCACTTACAGTTTTTTTTACAGGGACACAAAGGAAAATTCTTTATCATTATGACCTATGGGACCAAATTTTTAAAAGTGCGATAGCATCTAAACACCTTATTCAATTGAGCTGAAAATTTATATGAATATTATAAATCACTGTTGCATTAACTATAAGCATTTTGGTGAATCTAGCATTTATAGTCTTTATCTACAAAACTGTTAATTACTCAATGTTCGGAAAGTCGAGTGGAGTCACTCCAGATTTTTTAATTTTATATTTATTTTATATTTATTTTGATGCTGACCTCTGTAATGTAAAATGGGAAGTTTTAAACAAGGATTAATGTATTACAAAATTGGGTCTCAAGCGTTTTGTACTACATAGAACAGGTACACATTGGCGATATAAAATAGACTATATCTAAATAAATCTTGCAAGCCCCATAGGTTTGTAACCTGGGTCTAAAACTAGACCATCCAGGGTATAATTAAAACTTTCTCTCGTAGTTATTGACTCATGGCTTATGGAGTAATTTATCATCAAATTTGACCTTTTTTTGAAAATTTTCAATTTTGAGACCGTTTATCTACTAAAGCCAAGAGTGACCCATGTAATTTTAAATATTTTTAAGCTCTGTACTAAGGTGTGTAATTAACCCCATAATTATTTCTATGGGGCACTCATGGCTTTAGCAGATATTCAGACTGAAAACATGGAAAAAATCAACGAAAACTGCACTTTTGAATGACCCTGGCCGTTAAAGCCATGAATGACCCACCAAACTGTTTATGCTAAAATGTACTTAGTATCAGTAGTATCCGTATTTAAAAAAATTGACATGGGTCACTCATGGCTTTAGGAGTAAAATGATATTAAAGTGGCACTCTTTATTTACGGCCTTAGACTTTGACCCCCTCTCTAGGTCAAACAAATGAAATTCAGAAAAAAATAAATTTCACTTTTTCTTATTACAGTACTACTGACATATCCTGAAAGTTTCGGGAAAATTGAAAATGTCAACTATCACACCTCCATAGACTTTGTCCAGCTTTAAAAAAAATGGCTCTTAATAACAACGCATGACACACATCTTTTTTAATTAAAAAAAAGGGGGGGGGTGGACGATAGCGCCGTTGAGTAAAATGCATCGTATGATTTACAAAAGGTTTTCTCAATCGAAGAATATCAATTTCGATTGCCTTTGAGGAAATACATCCGAATAAATAGGTTGAAACCGTACTTCTATTTTTCTCAATTCATAATTGTAATTATTTAATTCCTTAATTTCTAAAAGCGAAAAAAAAAAAAAAACTTTTTCGATACTGATTATTATTAATTTTCTTTTCTTTTCTTTTCTTTTTCTTTCTAAGAAAAGTAATAAACAGAAAAAACCATTTTGATGAAATTCTGGCAAAAGCAGAATTTAGTTTAGTACAGAGAACTATTAGATTTTTTTTTTTTTTTTTTTTAATATATATATATATAACATTTTTTTTTAATTATTCAATTATATTTTCGATTTCGATAAATGTCCAACTATCGTAAAACTGGTATCGTAAAAATCCGCAGATTGAGACTAATAGTCCTCCGCCCTAATAAAAAAATAATAGAAGTTTAGAAAATTATGTAATTTCACAATTTTTTTCCCTCTACAGTAGTAATCAAAATTAAAAGTACAAAGGAAAAATCACCAAATTTTGATTAGAGTTGGCTAAAAATTATGCAAATTTCATGGATGGAAACCAATTATAAGCATTTTTTTTTAATTACTTTTTATGGAAATATGTGTAAAATTCATATTTATATAATGTATTTTGATTAGTCGGCTGTAGGGTTTTAAGGCCGATTAACTACGCTAGGGTTGTAGGCCTATAGGGGGGAATGCCCTCCGTGGGGGTCTTTTTAAGGAGTCCTAACCTGTATTTACGCGAGTTTCGGAGAAAACCACAGAAAAAGCCGAACGGCTAGGTCAATGAACGCGACCTAGGATCGAACTCGTCACTTCTACTCTAACAACTTTGAAAAGAGAACTGCTCTGCCCCTGGTAGGCCATAAAATGTACTTTGGATTAAGTATTTGTGTGCTCTAAAAAGAAAAAAATTGTATATTTTTTGTACTGCATACCGCACCATCAGGCGATATAAATGCTTAGTAAGCAATTGGGAACGTACTATTCTACTTCTTCAGTCACGCCGCTAGGTATTAAACTTTCGGAATTTCAGAAAAGAAAAATGGTTGTTTTTAAAAGTTCAGGACGTTAAATTGCGACAAAACTGAATACATCGATTACGGTTATTCATAATTTTCTTTAAAATGCTGTATTTTGTTTCTATGTGTAAGAAAAGACTGCTAATAAAGGGAACTTGCACCGAAAAACAAACATCGATGGATATTAAATGAGAATTAAATTTACGATGCAGTGCTCGACTTAATCGCCGTGTTTTACAAATAGAAAGAAATATTTGTAATGGAAAACTTATCTTACGACCGCTTCTTACAAAAGTTTATAAGATACTGAGGATGGAGTTTGCCAAAAAATGCATTACTATGTAAAAAAGTGGAATGCTATCTTTTCCGGTAGGAAATATTTAATTTTGACAGAACAGATGGTTTTCGCGATTTCTGGTATGATCTCCCTGAAGCAGCGGTTCCCAACCTTTTTAGTTGTGAGGCCGACTAACTACTTAATATACAAGTAAATATATAATGGCAAATAGACATTATATACCTTATATATATATATATATGTATATACTGAGCAGATATATCAGTAATTAGTAAAATATACTGTACAAGAAGAATTAGTAATAATAATAATAATCACAATAATAGTAATAACTTTATTGTATTTACTTAGCTGTTACCTCTGTAATAAATTTCAAAAACAAGTGATCAAAAAAAAAAAAAAAAAAAACTCAATGAGATTTTTGACGTTGTTTGTCCTCCACGCTGAGTCAATATCTGTATTGAAACTTGGATAGATTTAGCCTCAAATCCCTCTCAACATTCAATTTATTACTATATTTATTTTTCAAAAAAAACTAAAGTTGAAAAAGCTCGTTCACACAGATAGGTTGTTGAAAAGGCCATCAAGTGTCTCAGTGCAATTTTTGCAATAGCTGGATAATCTTGCCGAACGTTTATCCAAAACGTGACTTTATCCATGACTTTATCCGTGAACGTTTATCCAAAACGTGTTGCTTTAAAAAGTGATTTTAGAATCTGGTTACATGATAGTTCTATTAACGTGTCTTCCACTCTTTAAGATAATTTCAATTTTTTTAGGTAATTTTCTTCAAAGGGATTTCTGATCAATTGGATTTCATCTGATGATGAAATCCCTGAACAACAGCCAACGCGTTTTCCTTATTGACTAATACGGACCACGGAAATCTTGAGTAACACCACATCTCACTAGTGAATGGCCCATGGGTTGGGAACCGCTGCCCTAAAGGAAAAAATTATCATGGTGTATATTTGTCAGTAATGGTCTGGGAAGGTTTCGCAATTGGACGAACTATTTCAATAATTTTGGACAAGGCAGAATGAATACTGAGAATTATTTTGATATGTTGGGCTATAACCTTTTAATTGAAGCACCGTTAATTACGATTGCAGACTATTTGTTCCTGCAGATAATGTCTCAGTAGATCTTTCTCAAACTTCCAAATGATGGTTTGATGCTAATTTCCCGAAACTACTTGACTGGCCGGTCAGAAGTACCGATCTAAATCCAGCGGTAAATTTGTGGGGTAGGGTATTCTGGCCGATTTTTTTGCACTCTAGAATGCTTTCTATCTTAAAAAGGCATTTTAAGTACATTTCCCTTTATTTACTTCAGAAATAATTTCTTTTTTTTTTTTTTTTTTTTTTTTGTGTGTGTGTGTGTGTGTAGTTTTCAGTTGTCCTTATAATTCTGACCACCATTGTATCTGACTTTTTTTTTTTTTTTTCTGTAGAAAACAGTTTATTTTTTATTTATCAATGCCTCCCATTTTTAGTAAATTTTATTCGTACTGTATAGTGTTTTTTTCTTGAAATAATAAGTTTTTATTCTCTCTCACCATTTTCGGATAGCAGTGCGGGTACTGGACTTATGGTGTAATTACGTGTTTTGAGGCAACCTGAATAAGAAAATCTAATTTTATAGCAGTCGGTTTGTATGTGTGATGTGTGTGTGTGTGTGTGTGTCTTATCAGCGTAAATAAAAATCAACTATTAGCTGGATATCTAAAATCGGTTTTCTAAATATGTATCACACGCCAAAATTATTTTTTGTTGAAATCAGACAAAGAATTCATATATGTAAGAACAAGAACATTAAAAAGTATCATTTGCATATGTGTGAAAAATTTCTAGTTGATGCATCTTACTATCTTTAGACTATACTAAATGTAATTAAATTAATTTACGTCTATTGGATGCAAAATTTATATTTCATACAGAATATTGTATGAAAAGCGTTCATCACTTGTAGGGGAATACATGATACATTATAGGATATGGTTTCAACTTGTATTAGAAATGCAAGTTATAATATGAACTTTTTATACTAAATTAAAAAAAAAAAAAAAAAAAAAAAAAACTATGTTGTGGATGCATAATTTATAGAAAATGAGAAATGCTAATAAATTAAAAGTATGATCATTCTAAACTTTTAGTGAAATGCACAGAAAGATGTAATATAAAGTCTGTCATGTAATATGATATAATTTCCTTTCTCAAAGGTATGACCTATAAAGCATTATAGTTTGAAAATAAGCTTATGTATTGTATTTCGCAAAAATATTTTAAAAATCCAAGAATGAAAAAGCATGCATTCAAACAATACTTCTTTAAGGACAGTGACTGAATGATAAATGCAAATTAAAGGTGAATTTCGATACATATATAAGCTTCCAGAAAAAGAAAAAAAAAATCCAAATATCAATGCCCAGTTCACCCAAATCAACGATACCAATGAAAAGTGAAAGCAAGGTAAATTTAATACAGAAATTAAATAAAAAATAAACAAGAAAATATACTTCAAACTTACATTAAAAAAAAAAAAATCATTTACAGCCAGAAGAATTTATTCTTGAGGAAAGTTACCATAAGAAATTTAAATTGCTTAGTATTTGAAAACAGAAGTTGAAATAGTATTTCCAGTTAGAAAAAAAAACCTGTTCTATCAATACAAACTTAAAAGATAATAATATATTTTAAAACTGATCTGTGTAATAATAAAACAAATATAAAAGTAAAGATATTAATAGTTATTTTATCTTTAAATTTAAATAATAATATTAAGGTAAGGCTTGGACAGTTTGCACACAATTCAAAAGAATAATAAAAAGTCCAAATATTAATTTTTCTTTCTAAAGTATTGCTGAATAGTTTTGAATTAGTTCGTATTCTGCGCATTTCCATTGCTGTTTTGTTGTTATGCTATAAATTAACTCGTTAACGCCCGAATTAATTTTGCAAAATGTTATTAGCTGATTATTATTTTACTTCTAAATTTATATAGACTACTCGCAGTAAAATATATTAACTTAAACAATTCTTCTGGTAGTTTTAAATTTAAAGCCTATCCTCATTTATTGACGTTTAGTGTTCTAGCGAGAAAACTTCGAGATAGAAAAACATTGAGATAACAGATTAATTTCCTATTATATGTTGACAAAAATATCGAAAATAAAGTATTATAATATATATTATGATTCAACTTGATTTAAGTTAGTATATCTGCGCAAAAAGCAAATGTATGTGCGACGAATGAAAAATCATAAAATGACTATCCAAATTATGAAATAATAATTAACAATAGGCACATAAAACTTTCAGGGATCATTTAGAGTGACGCTATAAACTGTCACAAAAAAGCAAAAATCATTCCAAGAAACCACAAAAAATATACGTGCCATTTTATTAGCTGTCCTCATATGAGGACACTCGGCGCTAACGGGTTCGAGCAACAATTGTAATAAAACCGAGAGAGCTATTTCGTTCAATCTCTTCTTACAGGGTAAGAGATATGAGATACGATTATAAGTAAATTATTAACAATAATAATTGCACTTAAATGGAACTGTTGTAAGTCTTTTGTAAACAAATATTTTTGTATTAAGAGTAGCTATTTCAATTTCATAATTAAAATAATAAAAAATTTTGAAAATGTTTTAAAAGAGTTAAAAAAAAAATTTAAAGAAAAAAATTTAAAAGGTTGAGAAAAAAAAAAAAAAAAAAAAAGACGACCAGATTATAAAAAAGAGCCTTTAGCTACAAAGTGACATGTTTCACTTAAAATTAGTACAGTTCCTTACTTCATCTGTCGTTGTCCACAATCATTGCACTTATTGTTGTAAATGGTACAGGTTTTTTGCAACTTACTGCCACAAGTAACATACGAAAACTAGTCCATGAGAAACCGTTATTTAAAAATACTTTGTAATACTAACATTCTATAGAAATTCCTAGGAAGAGTTATGAAAATTCAAGCAACCATTTTTGAAAACGAGACAAAATAACCACGTCTTATCACGTTCAAAGCAACCAACATGCACATTTCGAGTCGGCACTCCACTATTGATATTGTATAACTACCTGGAGTCTCAGAGCGTGCTGAGACTCCTACCCGACGATCCGCTATGTGCGCAATCCCTCCTACCGCACAATCTCTCCTATCTTCACATTGTATATAGATTCAACTAAATAAATGAGAGAAACCATGTTTTCAAGATTTCTAATACCATTTAATAGTGATAATAATAATCAAATTTAATGATATACTGATAGGATGAATTATGTAGATGATTACGTTTTTGTCAGAAAACTAAAGATCTGGATTTAAACGGGTGTAAAAACTGTCTTATAAAAGGAATGTATAAAAAATAATCTGGTGTGTCACTCACACGACTTTCTCTTACCCTGAAATTTAATACTATAAATACAGGTTGGAGATTAAGAGGTAAGATAATGAGTACTGTTATGCAAACCTATGTTAAACAATTCAAATTAGGCTTCGGAAGAGTTTTATATGATAATTAGTTGTGTGTGAGGGGGTGCTACTGCCCCCTTCAACCACCTGTTTCATTAATGCTCCTACATTTATATAGAATTTAATTCTGTTATTAAAATTAAAAGTTTACTTAAAATTACACAGACAATTTTCACACGCAACATTCCTTGAAACTTATCAATCTTGACAAACCTTTTCCAGCAACAAACGTATATTAACTTCAAAATGCAACATTTGGATCTCCTAAAATTATTCGTTTTTAAGTCACTCTAAGAGACACAGACAAATATGAAACGTTAAAAAACTTGACTACGGTAATCAGGAAGCCTCAAAACGTGTAAATATACAAAAAACAAGCGAAGAATATTTAGTTAAAAACATACTTTATTTACCATATCTCTACGAGGAATTTATTTCAATTCCCGAACAGCTTTCCTGGAAATTATAAAATATTATTAGTAAAACACATCCACTAACAACAAAAAAAGAATGTTATCGCTTCAATATTTGCAGCCTTGTATATCTTTCGAAGACTATATACAGACCACATGGTGCATCTAAATATAATCCTATAGTAATCATATATGACCCAGCCTGAAATATACTTCCATCAATTTGCAACGATTGTCACACTTTTATCTAGTTCTTTTGTATAGCCCTGTAAACGAACAGTCAATGATTCCCCCTACCCTATTAGTCCAGGCAACGAAGGCCAAAATTTGACGAATAGAGGAAAAAAATCGTGTAGTTTTGAAATTTTACATACTCATAGCCGAGAGGGTCCTGAACAACATACTAAAAGTCCCCGCCCGTGGGGGGTGAGCGGGGGGCAGGGGGGCATTTAAGGGGGGCAATTTTCAGTTTTTATTAAATATCTTAAAAACTATCGCATTTAGAGAAAACATGTCAATTACAAAATTAATCTACGTAAAATTTCCTACAAAAATGTATTTTACATTTTGTTTGTACGCTCATTAGTTTAGAAGATATAGGGAGATGAAATAACACATTTTCTTGAAAAATTCTTTTTTGCAATAGTAAAATCAACTAAAGTGTGCAATTAAAAGGGTTCTTGTCAAATATTTTCTAATGTAAAAAACAAATATATACATAGGGAATATGCAAGGATAATACAGCATGTTTTGTAAGTTTTAAATAATTTTAAGGCTAGCAGGCGCAAGTGGCGGTTTGAGTAAAAATCTAGATAACGAAGACCCAAAACCGATCAACATTAAAAAAAAAATCGTGTAGCTTAGAAAATGATCACATCACAGTTACAAAGTTAAGTGCCTTGAATAACATACTAAAAGTCCCTAACTATGGGGGGGGGGCATTTAAAGGCGGCACATTTCAGTTTTTATTAAGTATCTTGAAAACTATTGCATTTAGAGAAAAAAATCTCAAAGCTATAAGATTTTTTTTAATTTTGATCGGTTTTGGGTCTTCGTTATCTGGATTTTTACCTAAACACCACTTGCGCCTACTAACCTTAAAATTATTTAAAACGTACAAAACATGCTGTATTATCCTTACATATTCCCTATGCATATATTTGTTTTGTACATTAGAAAATATTTTATCAGAACCCTTTTAATTCCACAATTTAGTTGATTTTACTATTGCAAAAAAAAAAAAAAAAAAAAAAAAAAAGAAAAAGAAATTTTCAAGAAAATGTGTTATTTCGTTCCCCTATATCTTCTAAACTATTGATCATACAAACAAAATAGAATATACAATTTTTTTTAGGAAATTTCACATAGATTAATTTTGCAATTGAGATTTTTTTCCCCTAAATGCGATAGTTTTCAAGATACTTAATAAAAATTGAAATGTGCCCCCTTTAAATGCCCCCCCCCCATTGTTGGGGACTTTTAGTATGTTATTCAGGGCACTTAACTTTATAACTGTGGTCAATTTCTAAGCTACACGATTTTTTTTTTTTTTTTTTTTTTTTTTATGTTGATCGGTTTTGGGTCTTCGTTATCTAGATTTTTAACTCAAATCGCCACTTGCGCCTGCTAGCCTTAAAATTATTTAAAACTTACAAAACATTCTGTATTATCCTTGCATATTCCCTATGTATATATTTGTTTTTTACATTAGAAAATATTTGACAAGAACCCTTTTAATTGCACACTTTAGATGATTTTACTATTGCAAAAAAGAATTTTTCAAGAAAATGTGTTATTTCATTTCCCTATATATTCTAAACTAATGATCGTACAAACAAAATGTAATATACATTTTTGTAGGAACTTTTACGTAGATTAATTTTGTAATTGACATTTTTTCTCTAAAAGCGATAGTTTTTAAGATATTTAATAAAAACTGAAAATTTCCCCCCTTAAATGCCCCCCCTGCCCCCCGCTCACCCACCACGGGCGGGGACTTTTAGTGTGTTGTTCAGGACCCTCTCGGCTATGAGTGTGCAAAACTTCAAAACTACACGATTTTTTTTTTTCTATTTTTCCTATTTTGACTGGACTTATCCAGATTTTTACTCAAACCGCCACTTGTGCCTACTAGCCTTAAAATTATTTAAAACTTACAAAACATGCTGTATTATCCTTGCATATTCCCTATGTACATATTTGTTTTTTACATTAGAAAATATTTGACAAGAACCCTTTTTATTGCACACTTTAGTTGATTTTACTATTGCAAAAAAGAATTTTGCAAGAAATTGTGTTATTTCATCTCCCTATATCTTCTAAACTAATGATCGTACAAACAAAATGTAATATACATTTTTGTAGGAAATTTTACGTAGATTAATTTTGTAATTGACATTTTTTCTCTAAAAGCGATAGTTTTTAAGATATTTAATAAAAACTGAAAATTTCCCCCCTTAAATGCCCCCCCTGCCCCCCGCTCACCCACCACGGGCGGGGACTTTTAGTGTGTTGTTCAGGACCCTCTCGGCTATGAGTGTGCAAAACTTCAAAACTACACGATTTTTTTTTTCTATTTTTCCTATTTTGACTGGACTTATCCAGATTTTTACTCAAACCGCCACTTGTGCCTACTAGCCTTAAAATTATTTAAAACTTACAAAACATGCTGTATTATCCTTGCATATTCCCTATGTATATATTTGTTTTTTACATTAGAAAATATTTGACAAGAACCCTTTTTATTGCACACTTTAGTTGATTTTACTATTGCAAAAAAGAATTTTGCAAGAAATTGTGTTATTTCATCTCCCTATATCTTCTAAACTAATGATCGTACAAACAAAATGTAATATACATTTTTGTAGTAAATTTTACGTAGATTAATTTTGTAATTGACATTTTTTCTCTAAATGCGATAGTTTTTAAGATATTTAATAAAAACTGAAAATTGCCCCCCTTAAATGCCCCCCTGCCCCCCGCTCACCCCCCACGGGCGGGGACTTTTAGTATGTTGTTCAAGACCCCCTCGGCTATGAGTATGCAAAATTTCAAAACTACACGATTTTTTTCTTCTATTTTTCCTATTTTGACTGGACTATATTCCACATGAGACATGTTTTTATTCATATAAAAAATATATATTCGTTTCATTTGGTTTAGTGCAGTCTATAGATGTTAAACTCTACTTACATGCAATTTCACTCATAGACGTAATGTATTTGAATACTTTTGAGTGTCCCTGTACACGAACTATCTGCTTCATCTCAACGAAAAGCTTACTGTATCATCCCTATAAGATACACATTTAGAATACCGAGTTTGGAATTTCTGCTACTATTTGATCTTGAGATATGCTAATAACACACACACACACACACACACACACACACACACACACAGACCATTCGCTAAAAACATGGACCTCAGAACATGTAAATATAACAAAAACTCACCTTCGAAAATTTGACCCTAAAACAATACTTTCTCTGCCTTATTGGTAAGAAAAAGTAAAAAGGAATATCATTATTTTTGTCTGGATTCAAGTAAGAAATCAAATTATCATTGTAATTTTCCACTTTATTACAAAACATGAAATTTACATTAGTAAACCTGATCATATTAATTCATTTAAATATAGAAGATAAATATATTTTAAAACCGTTTTGATTGCTCAAACAGTTTTAAATTATAATGAATATATTACTAAAACCATAGTTGAATCTATTGAAATAAATTAATTCGAAATATCATACGCAATTGATTTCAGTAAAGCAGGAATTTAAATGCATTAAACATTCAAAATTATAACATTCAAAATTAGCTGATGTATTTGTACTCTAATAATTTATTTGGAATATATTAATTTACGGAGAATATACCCTAAAATGGGTTATTATTATACTATATGCATGCAATCATTTTTAGTTGATATAAGAAAATTATTGTCAAAATATTAATTTTACGGGTTTCAATTACTCAATGCATTTATACATTAGTTTTACATGACATAATAAAGCTCCATCCATTATACAATTTCGGTTTGCTGAATAGTTATCATGAAAATTTACATGAACAATACATATTTGCATTATTTTGTACAGATATTCTATATTTAGATAGATTAATAATTTCCAATTTTATTTATATATTCTCAATAATGCATAAAATTCCTAGTATTTTATTTTTCATCTTTAATCATTACTTTGTGTTTTCATCTTTAATCATTACTTTGTGTTTTCATCTTTAATCATTGATTTTAATTTTCATCTTTAATTATTAAGTTAATTCCTCATCTGTGTGAGTGTTCTCACACATATGTCCTTTAAAAGCTTATTTATTTATCCAAATTTAATATATAACAAAAAGGAGGGATTAATATAGATTATTTAAAATAAATCTTTTTAAATTTATCTAACTCAATCAATTAATTATAGAGAATTTCCCGTTTTATTTTTAAATCAAAATTTTCATTTCTTTGTTCTTCTATCGTTACAAACACATTGATCTACGAATAAAATAAGCAATTTTTATATCAGGGTTTTTGAAAAATAGTATGTTTATACATTTTCCCCGGATGGATTAAATCAATTTAGCCATAATTATTTATTTTCAGAGGGTAATTTAAAAAGCCGTTATCAACATATTTCTACTATATACAGCTATTAATAAAATAAAATAATCATTTGATTTCATGTTTATTACCCTTGTATGTTTATGTTAAAAACCTATTATTATTTCAAGAGGGTCATTATAATTCTAAAAATAGATTTATTTTGATGCAACTAAGCGGCCGAGAGTGGGGCCTGAATATTTCGCTGGTCATCTGTGCTCAACTAAGCGGCCGAGAGTGAGGCCTGAAATTGGACTGGTCAAGGGTTTTTCTTCATCTATATTGCCAAGGACGCATGAGAATCATCTACACAGTTTGCCCAGAAAAAAAATTTTCCGTTCGACACCTGCACTTCTACAGAATCGACAACTTCGTGCTTCCGAATCATGTGTTTTTGTTCAAAGGTCATGATCAGTTTTTGATCAGAAATAGTCGTTTTCCAATTCACGGTCGAAAATTCAGTGATGTGCAGTGATTACAAAGTTTTTTTTTTTTTTTTTTTTTTTTTTTTTTGATATTCAAGCAAATTGGAAGAGAGAGGAAAGAAAATGAAAAAAAATAAACCTTTTTTTTGGAACAAAGTAATAAAATTAATTGAAAGATATTAATAAAGTAAACGATAATTTTTTTTGTCTAACAATTTTTTTTTTAACCAAGTTATGTCCAAGAATTGGTAAGTTAAGTTTATCTTATATTTTGGATATTTCATATAAATATATACTGTTGGTTATACAATATATAATTTTCAGGTGTTAGTGAAATTTTTTCTGCTTTCTTTCTCACCAAGGATTCTTGTTATTTGGTATAAGATTAAGATTTATTTTTAAGAAGAAATAATAATGATAATTATAAGAGAAGCAGGGAAGAGAATTTTTAATATGATATATAGATTTATATTTGGAACATAATTGATTTAAGAATTCTATTTTGACATTTTATTGAAATTTTAAGCAAAAAAAAAAATCTTTCTTATTCTTTTGAAATTTTTGAAATATATATATTTTTCCTAATTTTTAATAAAGTATTTCATGTGATATAAGTATATGTGTATATATGTTTTGGTGTTTTTCATGATAGTTGGTATTTTTCTATGCTTATAAAGCTTAAAGTGATTTACTTTAATTTTTGGAACATTTTGAAATATATAAATATGTTTACATAATATTTTGGTTAGGTATTTTTCATTTGCATTTTCTGTGAGTAACAAAGGGAAAAATGCATAATATTTTGTGCTCATAGATCTTAACGCAATTTATTTTTTTTGCTCGGACAATTTTGAAATATATATTTTTAATGGGTTTCACAGTATTTCGTTGGGATTTTATTTTTTTCTTTCATGATGATTAATTCTTTTATTTGCATATTGTGATTTATTTTTTTTAAGTGATTTATTACAATTACTGTTGCAAATTTCTACAATTCCTTATGATTTATTTTATTTTTCGAATATTTTAAGATATATATATATATTTTTTTTGACATTTTTAATAAGGTATTTTATCTTATGCAGTTGCCGTAAGCATCAAAGGAAAAGATGCGTAATTTTTGTGCTCATTAATTTAATACATTATATTTTTTTTACTCGAGTATTTCTGAGATATATTAGTATTTATTTGACCCAACATAAATAATTAAGATGGCCACTAAAAAGAACATCAATATTAATATTCTAAATTTTGACGGTGACTCATCCTTACTTGAATTCTTTTTTGATCAGATTGAGTCATATGCTAAATTAAATAGATTAAATTCAGAAGAGGCAGTGGCAATTTTAAAAGGAAAATTAACCGGCCCTGCATTAAAGTTCATGACTCAATCTCCTTTATTATATAAATCCACAGATTTAAAATTTATCTTTATTTAAAATTTATCTTTATTTAAAATTTATTTTTATTTATTTTTTATGAATTCAAAAATTTTTTTGCTCCAATGAGTAGTACTCAGGCTCTTGTGGAATTTAACAATTTAATACTCTTACCACAAGAATCGATTAGAAATTTTTCTCACAGGCTAAATATTTTAGCCGATGTTGTGTATTCTCAGATTAATGATGCTAATGCTTTAAATTCCATTAAGTTTACTAAATTTGTTTCAACCATTCCCTCAAATATCAGAGTTAAGATTCAAGAAGAGGGAATCTCTGAGTATCAACAAGCGGTCAACCGAGCACAGAAATTACAAGATATTAATGCTAATGAAACATTATTACAATTGAGTTTAAATAACCCAGTCATGAATACACTATCTGAAAAGTTAGTCGAACTGACAGATAGAATGAATAATCTGTCATTCGCTAGTAAATCTGATGAGGTTAATCATACACACGAATCCCCAGTGCAAGATAGGCAAAGAAACAATAATAGGCAAAGTGAATTAAGACATAAGTATAAAAGTAGAAATCAAAATTTCAGGGGTAAACAAAATTTCAGGGGTAATCAAAATAAGAACAGATATCATTCTTCTCCTATTTGCCAATTGTGCAATAAAAGAGGATATGTTGCTACTAGGTGCTTTAGATGGCAAAGAAATCATACTAGGGGTAAAAATTATGACAGAAATAATTATAGTAAAAATCCAAATAATTTAAACGAGCGCAGAGATGTAGTTTAGCTGATGCAAGTGCATCTCAGGAATTGAATAGAGCATCAGCACAAAATTTTTCTCTGGACATTGATAATAACTTTAATCTACCCAAATTATCTAGTGTTAGATTGGTGAATTCTACTGCGTCTCAGACACAAAGAATCTTGAAAATTTCTGATTCTAAATGTACTCAAACAAATAACGATAAAAGGGAGAACATTTTTAATGTCCATGCAAATTCTCCAAAGTTACCTCTTATTAAAATATTGCTAGATAAACAAAAGGTAAACACACTTCTTGACACTGGTAGTTCTGTTAGTCTGTTAGCTGAAAGTACATTTAATAAATTAAAACATAGTTTGAAATATAGGCATTTATCTTCCCATGTGACAATCAAAACTGTGAACTCGAATGTACAGTTTTCATCTTGTATACAAACCACTTTCAAAATTCAAAATCAATTTTTTTCACAAAAATTTTTCATAGTAGACATTCCTGAAGGTTCTGCATTTAGGGTTATTTTGGGTTATGATTTTATTCAACAGTATCATGTAATATTAGATATGCAGAGGTCCTTGTTAAAAATAAAAGATCTGAGTATTCCCATAACAAACACATATAGCGACCATGAAGAAAATCTTAATATGCATACTCAATGTAAGAAACTTTCAGTAAAAACGGGACAAAAACTTATTTTACAACCCAAAGAAGAATCTTCTATTACGGTTTATTGTCCCAAAGTTTCTTCGGGCGATTATTTATTTCAGAGTAAAAAGAGTTCTTCCAAATTAATTTTTTTGGATTCAATAGTTAATATTGATCATTCTCAGAAACAAAATTGTAATAGTAAATATGATAGAGTAAAATTTCAGTTATATGTTAAGAATAACACTAATAGAAGTATGCATGTAAACAAACATTCAAATATTGGTACAATTAAAGAAATCGAACAAATTATAGACTATGGTTCAAGACAAAATGATAATGTTGAAATTTCAGAGGATTCACAATTTATTAATTATATTCAACCTTCTAGTGATGTATTAAAAATGAGAAAACAAGATTTAACACCCACGGACTTTGATGTTAAACATCTCAATGGGGCTCATGCAACAAAGTTAAAACAAATTTTATTAAGTAATTTCGCAGCATTTTCTAAAAATATGAAAACCCTTGGACATACTGACAAGGTAGTACCAGATTTAAAATTTTTAAGTGACTATCCAATTAAGACTTTGCCCTTTCCCATTCCTCAGGCTTTACAACAGGAAGCTAGAGATCAAATTAACCATTTGGTAGAGGCTGGGATTATTGAGCGAAACTGCTCAGAATGGGCTTGCCCAATTTTATTAGTAAAGAAAAAACAAGATGGATCTGGTAAACAGAAGTTTCGTCTCGCGTTAGATTTAAGAATGTTAAATTCTATTATTCAAGGTTCTTCTTATCCGTTACCTAAAATTCAAAATATAATAGCTGATCTATCTGCGTATAAATTTTTCACTTGTCTTGATTTCCAACAGGCGTATCATCAAATTGATTTACCGGAACATTTACAAGATAAAATTACTTCCACATCAATGTTTGGCAGTTTCAAATTTAAAAGACTATGTTTTGGTCTTAAAAACGCGGCTTCTCAGTATCAAGCACTCATGGATTCTTTAATTGATGAAATTAATATAGATGGAATTTACGCGTATCAGGATGATTTAATATTTGGTGCAAATAGTTTTGAAGAGACATGTGTCAAACTTGAAAGAATTCTTAAGATTTTAATTAAATATAATTTAACCTTAGCTCCTAGTAAATGTACATTTCATAAGAATGCTGTAAATTATTTGGGATTTCACGTAGAGAATAATTCAATTTCTCCAATTGAGTCAAATATCATTAAAATAAACTCTTTCCCTACACCTACAACAAAAAGACAACTAAAACGTTTTATAGGAGTTGTAACCTTTTATAAGTCTCTTATTCATAATTTTTCGAAATTAATTCAACCACTTATTGAATTGACTAAACCGAAAACAAAATTTGTTTGGAATAAACATCATCAGGATATTTTTAAGAAATTTCAAGATATATTTTTAAATTCACCTATAGTAAGATTACCGGATTGGAACAAGACTTTCTTTCTCAACACTGATGCATCAAATATTTCTATTGCAGGAGTTTTGATGCAGAAATATGACAATCAATTATTACCTGTCGCCTTTTCCTCTAAATCACTTAAACCGTCTGAAAAAAGATATCCGGCTATCAAACTTGAATTAATGGCCATTTATAAATCTGTAATTGCTTTCAAATATTACTTATACAATAGAAAGTTTATCATTTTGTCTGACAGTGCTCCTTTAAAAACATATAGAAAAACAAATAGTCCTGCTGATTTAACTACTAAATGGCTGTTAGAGTTGTCAGAATACTCATTTGAATTTGAACATATTCCTGGCACTACAAATGTTTTAGCGGATTATTTATCAAGATCAGACTTCTCAAATAATCAACAAAATTTAAAAACAAATCCAGAATTAATATTCAGTTCTCAACCTCTTCCTATAGTACAAGATGACACACATTCAATTAATCAAATTTCCACTTCTACTCAGTCTGTACAACAAAATCAATTCAACAATTTTCTAGTTTCTGGTAATACTCAAAATAAAGATCCCCTTTTGGAAATTTCAAATAATACATTTATATCTGAGCAAAAGAATGATCCAAAATTGTCAATTATTTACAGGCAAATTTTGAGAAAAGGTTTTTCAAAAAATAATGGTAATTTTTTTATTCATCCAGATTCTAAAGTTTTAATGTACAAGAAACAAAATTTGCATAATAATACTTTTTCATATCTCATTGTTGTACCACATTCTTTAAAATCTAAAGTTTTAACCATTTCACACCTTTCTCACTTTGGGTTGACAAAAACATACGAATTTTTGTCAAACAGATATTATTGGAAAGGTATGTACACAGACACTTTAAATTTTGTTGCTTCGTGTACTCTATGTTTACAAAATAAACATCATAACACACCACCAGCTCCTCTACAACCCACCTATACTCCAACACATCCAGGGCATACTATTAGTGTCGACTTGGTTGGTCCTTTTATAGATGGACATTCAGTTTTGACTGTGATTGACCATTTTTCGCGACACATTGAATTATTTCAATTAAAAGACACTTCTTCATCAAAAATAGTTAAATGTTTATTTAATTACATTACAACATTTGGTAGACCATCAGTAATATTATCAGATTTAGGCAAACAGTTTACATCAACTATTTATAATATTTTTAATGATAAACTTGGCATAAAAATTTTAAATTCATCTGTTGCTCATCCTCAAAGTAACTCTATTTCTGAGAGGGTAAATAAATCTATAAAGTACTCAATTAACACTTTAATTTCTGAGGGGCATTCTTTTGAAAATTTATTAGCTATACATAAATCACTTTACAATGGTTCAACACATTCATCCACATTGTTTTCACCGAACCTACTTCATTTTGGTAGGGAACTGTCTTTAATATTTGATACATTTGACCAATTTATAAATCAGCCATTTTTGGATAAAAATGTAGACATATATAAATTTTTACATGACTTAGATAACATCTATAGCAAAGCATATTCTAACATTAAAGAAAATCAAGACAAAAGATATCAAAATTTTCAAAAACGTGCAAAACTGAGGCCTGTTGCTGTTCATGATGTTGTATACTTGAAATCAATAGATAAATTTAAACCCAAGTATTCTGGGCCATTTATTGTTGTACAAAAACACTCGCCAGTTTCTTTTTCCATTAAGAGATTACATGCACCTGATAATAAAGCTTTCAGAGTCCATATTGATAGACTCCTTATTGCTCCGCCTCGACGTAATTATTTGTTTACTGAACCCAACTCCAATGAAACACATAATATTGGCAATAATTCTACACATCCTTATAACTTAAGAAATCGCAATTAATTTTTTTCACAGAAAAAGTTTGAATATATTTTGCTTCACAAATGCATTTTCCAATGGCCAAGGGAGTGTATTTGTTTGCTGTGCAGGAACTCGTCTTTATTTATTTTACTATTTTTATTTTTAGATGGCTGGTCCACTGTTTTTATATTTTTCTTTTGATGTAAAGACTATTTCCTGCATTACAGTGTTGTTGAATATATATAATATTTATAAATAAGATGCATCTAAAAAAAAAAAAAAAAAAAAAAAAAGGACTCTAATGATAACATAAATGTTTGTAGATCATATTTTGAATTTCTAAATTAGTAATCAAGGTGTTATTTTTCTTATTTAATGTTTACTATATCTATTTTTATTGGCTGAAGGATAAACAAAAGTAAGACACTTGAAATATATTTAATAGAGATATTTCATTAGAATACAGATTAAGTTCATAGGAAATTAATTATTAATGATAATAGTGCTAACAATATACATACAGCTAAATTTTATGAGTTTCCAATTGGTTTTTGGTGTACAACATGTGTTTGGTTTGTTCAATATCCAATCTAAATTTTTTTAGTATTTTGGCACTCCCTCTCATCACTCAAAATGTTGTCTATTTGTTTTCTTTTACTTATTTATTACCCTATCCTAGATATATGTTGTCTCGTTCAAAATTTTCTCCCGGGAGAGCAACATTGGATATGTGATGAAATCTATATTTTTGTTGACATTAATTTTTCAACATTTATGACACTTAATTAATCGGTTTCGTGAGGTGTCCCTACAGGGGTCTGTGGACTCTGCTGGGGGACGGAGGCCTGTGCCTAACAGTGCAGGTCTTTCAACACGCCCTGTCCCGCTAGGATGTTAGCCTTAAGTTAACATCATTACACTTACTTTTTGTAAGGATTAAGGGAAGATTATTTTTTTTTTTTGACTGCCAATGGCGTCCTTTTTAAAATCTTTCCTGTGTGGTATACACGAAAACTTTTCTCTTTCTTTAATTTTTTTTTTTTTTTTTTGTACATAATTTTGTTTAACGTTGATCAATATGTGTAACCAAGGTGTTAGACAAATAAATATTACAATAATATGCTGGAACCTTTGGTATTACAACAGTATATATGCATATGTGTAATTTATATTATTTTTCTCTATTTCACTATACATATTAGTGTGAAAATTTAGTATTTTGAATGTAAAAATCTAACGTTAGTGACTGTTACTGTTGCATTGTTTGCTAAGTATATAAAAAAAGCGACACTTTCATAGAAAAACATTTCAGCTGAAATTTTTGGTGGCATATAAAAAAAAAAAGACTATGAACTATATTGAACTGCAGTTGAACTTATTTATAGGAGCCACATTTTTGCGCCTGTCATGACAAGGTGTTTCTCTTAAAGTTTTTGGTTATACTGATATTTTTGAAATATGTGTATTTTGTGTTTTTGAATTAGTGTTTATATTTCATATATATTTGGTTTGTTCAATATTAAGCATTCATATAATTTTTACTTATGATGTAATATCATTTTTAAGTATGCGTCTTTGGTAAGTGCTTTTAAATATTATTGTTTGTATATGCATTTCTATACAGGAGGCGAGGAGGACTTATTTTTTTTTTTTTACTAGTCGAAGGGGAGATATATGTGTGAGTGTTCTCACACATATGTCCTTTAAAAGCTTATTTATTTATCCAAATTTAATATATAACAAAAAGGAGGGATTAATATAGATTATTTAAAATAAATCTTTTTAAATTTATCTAACTCAATTAATTAATTTTAGAGAATTTCCCGTTTTATTTTTAAATCAAAATTTTCATTTCTTTGTTCTTCTATCGTTACAAACACATTGATCTACGAATAAAATAAGCAATTTTTATATCAGGGTTTTTGAAAAATAGTATGTTTATACATTTTCCCCGGATGGATTAAACCAATTTAGCCATAATTATTTATTTTCAGAGGGTAATTTAAAAAGCCGTTATCAACATATTTCTACTATATACAGCTATTAATAAAATAAAATAATCATTTGATTTCATGTTTATTACCCTTGTATGTTTATGTTAAAAACCTATTATTATTTCAAGAGGGTCATTATAATTCTAAAAGTAGATTTATAGGGTTGTTTGATAGTCTAAGCGTCGCCGTCTTTGTTCATTGAGAGTTGAAGGTCATTTGGTATGGCTTCTCAATGTCAAATCGATTTAATATTTGTAACGAACTTTTTATATTCAAAATTTAGTATGAATATCTTAGAAGAACAAAGAAACAGTTTGGCATTCTTTTGGCTCCATTTCAACGATGCCAATCTCGGGGGTTGCGATTTTAAGCTATCTGTGGCTAGCAGATTTAGTGTATCTTTTCGCTTTTGATCAAGTCCTAAGTAGACGTTAATTTTTGGTCTCCTCCTCCCTCTCTGTCTAGTTGACGGGGATAGAATATTAGTATCTCCTTACTAATAGAAGAATGAAATGTAAAGTTATTTGTGACTGAAACCTTATTATTATATTGCTGCATTAATAAATCACAGTACCAAAATGATATGTATCCCGATTATTTTGAGGTAAAGTCTTCTACTTTATTTTTCAACGATTCTACGATCCGGCATTTGTGTGAACCGAACCTGACAGTGCTAGGCAATAGCATATCATCTTTAAGCATTATTTTTTATTTTCATCTTTAACCATTAACTTCTATTTCAATCTATAATAATATTTCTCTTATCAGTAATAATGAAACGTCTGAGATTGATTTTTATTTTACTTTAAATAAATCTTAAAGCATCACATAAGTCTTAAATGATCAATGATATTTTCAATTATGAAAAATAAACAATATCATTATTTAAATTTATATATTAACAAAATTTGAATTAATTTTTAATGCTTACCCCACCCAATGAGCACGTAGATTTGGTATGGCACATTTTCTATGGAGAATGTTTTGACGACCAACATGTATAAATACAAACCTTCAACTAACATCCAGAAAAAATTAGTTGCCATCAAGTACGTTAAAAGAATAACTAAAAAGCATGCAACCTGTAAAATAAAATTTATTGTATTAGTATTTCATAAAAGGAATAAAGAATCTGTACAATAATATTAGACCAGTTGTTAGTGAAATAAATATGAATCCTAATTAATTTTCGTATTTTCTTAGAAAACATATTTTCGAAAGAAATTTGAACTAGACTATAATTATTAACTTTTATTATATTCAATTGAAGGTTATAATGATTCTGATTCATTCAAAACTTTTCGATCGTTATTTTTTAATTAAACATAATGAGTGTCAGTGTTTTCTGTAAAACATCAATTGTCCCTTTATTCAAATTTAATTTCCAACTAAAAAATAAATAAATTTTGTCCATAGTCATTTTATTTTGTATATATTTATTCTATCGTACACTGTAAAGAATTACAAAATAAAAACTACAGTAAATTATTTGTATTAAGTCTTATATAAATTTACAGTGAAAAATAAACAGGCATATTAAAAAATATATTTCATGTATAAGTAGGTTTTAATTGAGTGTTTGTGAAGGTATATATAATGCTTTTTCTGATATAGAAATATTCTTTCATAATTTTTATTGAGCAATAAAGTTTTAAACGAAAATAAAAATATACAAAAAAATTTAGAATCACGATTACTTATTGTTAGCTGAAAAGTATTGTTGATTTAAAGAGATCGTTGGTTAATCATTACGGTTAATTTCTGGAAATTCTTTACAGTGCAAAATATATTTAAATTTTTAATTACATCGAATTATGACCATTTCATGACTAAACTTAGAATTCGTTTATTAAAAAAAAAAAAAAAAATCTAATACGTCTTATATGAAATGCAAGTTCGAAGACTGTCAGATCACAAATTTTAAAATATCAGTAAAAAATGACTTGGGGAAAAAATGTTTAATTAATTTTGAAAAAATCTGTCGAATAGATTTTCTTCAAACATAGTTGAGAACCATGAAAATTAAATCAGTGTTTTCACTGAAAAAAAAAAATAGAAAGAAAGAAAAACAGAACCGCACTGAAATCAGTCTAATTCATTTAGAAATTAGTGTGTCGCACACGGATTGTATTTACAGGGTGGCTAACATTAGATTTTCAGCAATTCTTGAATTGTCTACTAAAAATCACTATTTTTAGCCAACATTCTCAAAATCGGTCAAAATTTTTCGATAGTTAAAATAAGTTTTTAGATACTAAATAAATAAAATAATATAATATAATGTAATATCTAATACATCTAATATGAATTGCAAGTTCGAAGACTGTCAGATCGCAAATTTTAAAATAGCAGTAAAAAATGACTTCTGAAAAAAATGTTTGATTAATTTTGAAAAAATCTGTCGAAAAGATTTTCTTCAAATATAGTTAAGAACCACCAAAATTAAATCAGTATTTTCACTGAAAAAAAAAAAAAAAAAAAAAATAGAAAGAAAGAAAGAAAGAAAAACAGAACCGCACTGAAATCAGTCTAATTCATTTAGAAATTAGTGTGTCGCGCACGGATTGTATTTACAGGGTAGCTAACATTAGAACTTTTCAAAATTCCTTGACTTTTCGATGATTTACTTTCACCATTTTCTATGACTTTTCCCTGACTTACGCTATTTATTTCCCCCAAAATTTTCACAAAATTAGCGAATCATTCAGCAATTTACGATCACGTGCTTTCAATCATGCCTTATTACTATAAAATTTGTCAAGACTACAAGCTACCCAGTATTTATTTCCTTCTATATGCCTATTTCCATTTTCAAATTTATAACACCCTTCATTTTTCATCGGGGGACAAAAAGGCATCAAAGTAAATAAATATATATATATATATATGTATATATTAATAACTATTATATTTTTAAATTTTATTTAAAAAGAACATTTTTTTGTATTATAATCTTTTAAAAATTATAAAAGTGTATACTTTTACAGTAGTATAGGAAGTATCTGTTACTTATCTATCTATTTATTTATATATGTTGTTAAATAGTTGTTTTTTATATTAATAACATGCAAAACTAATTTTTTTATCTAATAAAAATTACCTTAGCAGCAGCTGGATTCGTGTATGATTGCAAAGTAGCTATAAGTATCCAAGTCACGTCTATGAGCAAATATGTTACCATGAGGTTGGTATGAATAGTGTTTCGTAAGCACCTAAGATCTCTGGAATAAAAGGAAATACTGAAATGAAATTTTATTTATTTATTTATTTATTTTATCTCATTATTACACGTTAGTCAAGAAATCAATTCAATAATGATTACACACAAATTACGATATTATGATCATCGAATACATGATGAAATATAAAAGAAAAACCCGAAGCCGATTTCTGTTTTCTAAATAATAGATATAAAATTCTAAGCAAAAAAGAATTTTATTTAGTACGACAGGTCTTTATTTTAATCTATCCTTTCATATAAAGGCATGCAGTAACTATGTTTCATTTCCTAGCATCGGTTACTATTTTCATTTCTTGAAATTTCTTTGATATAACTTTAGCATAGGAATCCCTTGGGGACTTTTTTTTTTTTTTTTTTTTTTTTTAATTGGTCATATGACGATGAATTAAAATGATTATCGCAACTGTGAAAGTAAAGATCTTGGAGAGAAATATTCAAGCTATATCGGTGTCAAATTTCAAATTTCACCAAGGGGAATCTATATTGAATTGTTTCATTTCTTTAGCACGATTTTTCTCCATTTTACTTTTATCATTTAAAAAAAAAAACTGTTATAAACTTTTTGATTTTTTATTGAGTAGTTTTGAAGTTATGCGAGTTATAGCTCATGGATCATATAAATTTTTGATATATAGTTTTTATAGACTTAGTAAAAGTTTTAATGGTCAAATTTATGTCATAAAGTTCTTTATATGCAGAAATTGCAATTTATTTTATTAGGAAAAAAAAACGCTTTTTTCATTTATTTTAATTTATTAAAAATTGACATCATTATTTTAGAAGCTTTATTTTCAGCAATTTTAAAAATGTTAATTATAAGTATTTTCAAACGAATTTCTTAGTTATTTAATGACGCCATATCTGTCTGAAATCATTATAAATACATGCAAGTTATATTTACTTTTAATGTTTTTATTTTCAACATATATAAAAACTAATAATACATACATAATATATATCGTTCTATACCGAAGTTACTTCATTTCTTTATCAGGATTTTTCGCAATTTTATTTTAATTAATTTAATTTAAAAAAAGTTTGCACGTCCATTTTTTTTTCTTTTTAAATATAAAAATAAATGTATTAAATGTAAATAAATGTAAATAATCCGTACTAAAAATCCGGACAGATACAATGGTGTTCAAATTTATGCATTCAGATAAAAACAAAAAGGTTTGCAAGTTCATAAGGTATAATACTGGAAAGGGCGACAACACAAAATCACTATCTTTAATTATATAATATCTTATCTGAACTTTAATAAATTTTTCTATTATATATTTTTTTGTTGTTTTTGTTTTTTATAATGAGAACTACTATAGAACCATAACCTATTTGTACTAAATATATTTTCTATAACTTAAAAAAAAAAAATAATAATAATAATAATAATAAATAAAAATAAAAATAAAAAAATCTGAAATGACTCCACTTGACTTTCCGAACATTAAGTAATTAACCGTTGTATAAATGATTAAAAGTATGAGAAGTCGTTAAATAAACAACAATATAGAAAATTACAATAGGGTGCTTGAGTATTTTTCTCCATATAGTATGTTGTCTAATTTAACGCTGTTGCGCTTCAAATAATTTGAGCCCATAGAACATAATGATAGAGAATTTTTTTTTTTTTTTTTTTTTTTTTTTTGTGTGTGTGTGTGTCCCTGTAAAAAAACGAGGAATGCTAGGAATAATTCGAATACTAGGAATATTACGATGAATAATTCCTCAAAATCTATAGAATTCATGCGACGCTGAATTTTAACATGTACAAATTTTTTTAACTCAATCAAATAAAGCATTTAGATGCTATCGCACTTTAAATATTTTGAGCCCATAGGCCATAATGATAAAGAATTTTTCTTTGTGTCCCTATAAAAAACGGTAAGTGCTAGATTCACCAAAATCAACAGAGCTCATGCTACGGTGGCCTATAACATACATACCAACTTTCAGTTCATTAAAACAAAGTATTTAGACGCTATCGTGTTTACTCACACATACACGTGCATCACCTTAAAAATAGCAAAAATGAACTCATGGGACCTCAAAACGTATGTATACACCAAAATCTCAAAGTCAATTTTTTGTTATTGTTAAGATAGTACTTTCTTTACGTAATATGTTAAGAAGGGGGAAAAAAATGAATTCCATACGGTTTGTAAATTTATATTTTTATAATCCAACATTCGTATAAAAAAATTGCTATTTATCTAATTTGTTTATTATTATTATTATTATTATTATTATTATTATTATTATTATTACTACTATTATTATTATATTTTGAAATTATAATTCATTTACGTAGCTTTCGCATAAGAAAGAGATAGCTTCATCAATTATTAAAATAAAAATTATTTAAGTTCCAATAGTTTTTGCAGGTATGATCAACATTATCTTTCAAAACATTCACATAATAGTTATAATTTTTTTTTTTTTTTTTTTTACTCATATTTATGCAAGGGAGTTTATTATTCAGTAATCAGTATTAACTTCAAGGACATGCTTTTTACATAGACAATTAATACTCCGATGTAAATAGGCAAAAACATCACAATTAAAAATTAGTGGTAAATATTGAAAGATTGTAAAAATATCCCTAAAATTGGTCACACTTCATTTATGAAATGGTAATTTTGTAAATACTAAATTAACAATGTATTAATATAGATATATTAATATATGTAGTTCTGTTCTATCATCTCCATGTTATCGGGCAAAAATTTTTGATGCCGAAAAAAAGTTTTGGAATCAGCCATTAGAAGATATTGAAAAAAAAGAAAAATGAATTTGAAACTGTATCTGGAATTTTTCATTCACCTTTAGTAAATAATTTATTCATAAATTTTATTTACTAAATTATCCGTGTGTATTCCTGTGTGTAATTTACTCGGGGAAAGACAGTCATTAGAGTGACTTTTCCCGAGTAAAAAGGAATAACTTTTTCCCTCGCGCTGATCAATCTATGTCTTATTACTATATCTATATGTATTAAAGTATTTTTAAATAATTAAATCATAATTATTAACTAATATTTCCGAATATATACATATATATATATATATATATATATACTTTTAACTTTTTAATTTATTTTTTTTATTTTAAGAAAATAAGACTTTTGTACCATTTATTGTCATTACACAAAAAGCACACTTATGATCCATATCATTTTTTTTTTTTTTTTTTTTTTTTTTCAAAATTTAAAAGTAATTTTTAAATATGCAAATGTGATCTACTACATACACTTTTAAATAGTTATTTATAAAAACAAAATCTTACTTTAGTCGGAGAAATATCATCAGAGCGAGGCTTAAAGCAATCAAAGACACGCCGTATCCAACATAGTAAATTGTTGCAGCTTCTTTCGTTTCCCACAAATCCTTATAAAATAATACATGTATGTATACATATTAATTTCTAGGAAAAAATAAATAAGATAAATGGGTTAACGATAGTTTTTCAAATTTTAATAATTAATATGTACCAGGCGTGCCATAATCCTGTAGACATTTTAAAAGTTCATAAAAATTTAAGGAAAATGATAGATCTGAATGCGGTTTGCGAAAAAGTCATTCTCTTGAAAGGGTATTTTTATTTATTATTATTATTATTATTATTATTATTATTATGATAAAAAAAAAGTAATAGTTAAAATTCTCGTTAATAGATGGCGTTGTATGTGAGCAAATCACATATTTCCGTGAAAAACTATATTTCCATGTAAATGTTTACAGGCATATAAATGCTATTCTATGTGTCCGCCATTACCCTCAAACAGCAGTTTGCAAACGAGTTACATCTTTAATCACAGCTTCAGTCGGCGGTTCTTAGCTCAGGGTAAGTATCTTCACCAATAACGCTTAATCCACTAAGTCAGCATCGCAATTAAAACTTCATGTATACTCAATTAGGCGACCAAAAAAAGAGTTGTATTAATCGTAAAACCATGCAATTTATAGAACTCTGATTTGCATAAATCTAGTTACGCATCCGTGCAGTGCCCTCTATCGACGAAAAATTTAACTACTTTTTTTTCTTTATAAAAATAAATAAATAAATAACCTTACCTTTTTCGCAAACTGTGTTCAATTCTACCAATTCCTTCAATTTTTATAATTTTTTAAAATATCTACAGACTTATGGGACACCAGAAACAATATTTTCTCCTATTTATGTGACTTATTATTAGATGTTTGCACATTTAGTCTAATACAGTTCTTTATAATATTACTTATTCATTTTTTATTTATGTCAGCTTTTATTCGATATGTTAGAAAAAGACATATTATAGAAGTCGACAATGGCTAGATTCTGTTATATTGTTTAATGCAAATGCCTATTCAAGGTTCGCACAAACTCGCTTTTTTCTAAAATGACTCTTTCACCTTCATTCTCATATAATAAACTTTTTTTTTACTTTAATTTCTTAAATTAACCTTTTTTTAAATTAACTAATAAATTAGCATAAATCAGGTATAAAATCAAAGACAACTACGATGTTAGAAAACAATAGCGTAAAATATGTTTTGCCACAAGGAGGTATAGTGTAACCACGTTTCCTACGCCTAGCAGTGAGGACGGGTCAAAAATATTGGAGGGTTTTCAAATTGACCAACAGGTTTGAATTTAGTAAGCATATCCAGTCATTCGGTATTCCCTTATCGCTTATTTTCTCTCAACGAAAAGCTTGTCTTCCCTATTTTACTAGTGGACTCGTTGAGTCCGCACTTGCGCAGAGGCTTCCATGGTCGCAAGAAATGTAGTTAAAGAGTATGGGATATTGGTTTTATCATACACGATAATTTTAGTTAATGAAGGAATTTCAGAGAAATTCCAGTGTAAATCGTAGAAGTTTTGCCTTGTAATTGCTAGAGGGCTTCTTTTAAAACATATTACCAGCCGTCCATAGAAGTGTCAACACTAATTTTTTAATCACTTTGATAAAAGTTACATAGAATGATAAGAATGGGGTTAAAGTTAGGTCCAGATTCTATGAGAACATATGTACTGATGATTTTTTTTTTTTAAATAAAATTTTTGAATATAAGTATTTATAACTTTATTAAATGTTTAAACAGTTTAAATGTTAAAACTATTGGTGATTTCAGATAGATCATTCCGTAAGTTTTCAATGGGCATGAAGCAATTTGCGAGGAAACGCTTAGTGTCCATTGTAAGTGAAGAATTAAATATTGGTAAGTTAAGTCTACGCCTATACACACACATGCCACCGTTTCATAACAGTTTCACTTTTATTCCACACTTTAGAAATTGCTGTATTTAAATTTTTGCTGTTTCCACTAATTAGGCATGTGATTTTTTTAAATCTGTTTATTTATTTATTAGTTTAGTCAAATACTCTCAATAAGAATAATTTCGGACTCAAAATAATTTAATTTAATCTCTTTTTAAGTTTTGTAATAATTCAGATGATATGTAGATTAATTATAAAAAAAAATACCAGTCTCGCTGGTAAAAGTATGCACTAACAAAAAATTAAACTATTATTCTAGACATTCTATGCAGGCTTCTAGCAGTTATGACTGTAGGATTAAAAGTATAGAAAATAAAAGTATTCACATGGAACTTACTATAATTTGAAATACTTTAAGATGGTAGTTCAGTTTCTATTAAACCTATAGTCGAGTGCTATTCTAGCAACATCTCATTATATGTAAGTTGATTCAGAAGGTTAAGGCTGATTGACTGCGCTAGGGTTCTAGGCCTATGGGTGGAATGCTCGCCTTGGGGGGTCATTCTAAGAAGGTCCTAGCCCGCATTTCCGCGAGATTCGAAGAAAACCATGGAAAACTACAAACGGCTAGTTCACGAGTGCGACCTGAGATTTTTCCGTCTACTAGCTTTTCATTACATTATATGTAAGAATTTTAAAACAAGAATAAATATAATGGTAAAAGTTAAAAATCTGAAATACATACTTCTAAAATTTTACTTTCATCTAAACTTAATGGTTTGCACGATCTGTAATTGGACCATGGTGACCAACTTCCATTATGAAAGCAAAATCGACTAGCGTTACCTGAAATATATAACAATTTTGCATATTTATCAAATTAATAACTTTCTGTTTATTAATTATGTGAATAAGTACTTCTTTCGAATAGGTTATCTATAATTATTTCATAACAAGTAAAACGGAACAGTTCTAAAAGAAAAGGAACAAATATTTTTTATTGTTTCATTTATGTTCTGTAAAACTATTGTATACAATTGTTTTGGAAAAGATATGTGATTTGACCTCAAGTTCTCCCTTTAATTGTTATAGAATTTATGTCGGCACAAATTTAGTTAATTGTTATGGGAAAAATTACATCGTAAACAATCAGTCATTTGATTTTTTTTTTTTTTTTTTTTTTAAGGACGTAGGGCTGTTAGTTTCAATCTGGATTTTTTGTACATCAGTTTTCGGTAACACCAAAATAAATTAGAAATATCAGTCCTATCGTTACAAATTTAGTACCAAACGAAAGGAGAGATTTTTCTAAATCCAGGAGTGCAAACAGTTTTTCGACACGACAATTAGATTTTTTTTAATTGACTAAAGTATGAAATTTAGGTAGCAACACTTCATTTTAATTCTTCATTTCAGTCATTTTAAAAAGTACGTGGCCCAGTTTTATGGTCAAAAAAGGAGATAAAAAATAAATAACAAACAAAAATAGAGCAATTTTTCTTATAAACTTGAATTATAGGGGGTCATTACACTGGAAATAACATATTTATTAAAATAGAACATTTTAACTAGTAAAAGCTTTTAATAAAGCCTACATAAAAACTTATAATTAGGTTAATAAAATATACTTCAGGCCTCATCTGTAATAACTTTTGCCGGAGGCTGACGGCATCAACAGCAGTCCCCTTTGTAGCCGTAGTTTTCTTGTAGAGTGATGTTGTTCTGCTTTTTTTGCTCCAACCTCCAATAGGTGGCGTCATACGCAGTCAGTATTAGCCCTTGGCTCGTTGCCATTGTATGAATCTAAATTATGATTAGTTACAATAGTTTCGCGATGGAAAGCATAAATAGGATTTTCTTACTCCGCGATTCTCGCAATAGACCTAAAACTGATGCGAATTTCCTCATCAGGAGTAGTTTTAGGCCGAGCAGTGATAGATTTATTAAATTTAAAAGTAAAAATGAAGCCGAAAAATTAGATATTAATATTCCGGATTAACCAAATTGACCCAGTTTAAACTTCAAGCATGTACAAAATCCCGTTTATTAAACCAGATAAAAGCAAAGAATGTTACTTAGGAATGTTTAAGCGAAAAAAAAAAAAATAAATAAATAAGTAAATAAAAGTTTATATAGCTGACGTTAAATTTAATAAAACTACCACTGCTCTGGCTTAAACTGGTCATGATGAGGAAATTGGTGTTAATTTTAGGGATGTTACTAAAATTATAGAGTTCAAAAATCCTATTTATGCTCTTGATCACGAATTTATTGAAATATTTATAATTTAGATTCATGGAATACAACGAGCCAATGGCTAATATTGACCGGGTGTAGCGCCACCTATTGGAAGATGGACCAGGATGATCAGGACAACATCACCCTGCAAGGAAAACACCGACCGCAAAGGTGACTACTGGTAATGCCGTTTGGGCCCCTGGAGAAACTTACTACTGACGCAGCATCAAGTAAGGTTTATTAATGTAATTATAAGTTTTGTTTTTTATTCAGCTCTTTTATATGTAAAATATGCTGTTTTTTTAAATACCTAATCACGTTAAAAAACAATTAACTATTTTAATGAAAAGTGGGTTATAAATATTTAGAAATAAATTTTAAATTTTTCCCCAAAAAAGGTGTAAAATTTCACAAATTTAAACAGGAAATTTAACTTACTATTTACGTCATAATGGATTCCATTGAAATGAGCAAAACACGAAATCGTTGCTAAATTTCCAGCGGCTGTAGTAGGCCAACACGATATACCATCCCATGTAGCATTGCATTGCAGATTCTGAGCTGTAAGAAAACAGTGCAATGAAATTCGTTTGTACATTAAGTAACCAATTATAATTTATTTTTATTCGAAATTTTCTATTATCTTTGCCATTTACTATTATTTTTCAAAAAGAATTCTGAAATATCTTATCCTGAACATATTTAATCTAAAATTATCGAAAAATTTCATTTCTAAAAGTTAGTTTCAATAAATATTAATGGATTTGTTCTACATTTGTTTTAAAATTCCATTCTTAAAAGTAGATCACAAAAGATATAAATAAGCTTGCAACAGAATAACAACAGTTTAAGTGTGATATAAATTTAATCTTAAAACCATTTTTTTTTTTTTTTTTTTTTTTTTTTTAATAGAAAACTAGAAAAACTATCTGCAGAAATAGAAAGCAATATATCTGCCAAATGAAGGATCATCCAACACTTAATAAAAAAAAAAAAAAAATTGGATGTTTTATTAAAATATTTTCTTAATTAGTGGCTATGAAGCCAAAGAAGAATATACGACTAAATTTCATTTATAAGAATTTCGATTGAATTTATATTAAACCTAGACTATCTGACAATAAGAATTTCCATACGATTATGATTTAGATTCAAATTTAACTCGATTATGAAATCAATATAACATGCATTAGAATCAATGAGAATAAGTTCAAATCTACTCACCCTCTACCAGCATCCCGGGATGAGAAAACGACAAGGGCTCACACAAATAATTCTAAAATCGAATCCATCTTTGATGAATAGAATTTTTTGGCTACATGACTTAACTCAAAATATGTAAATATAATAAGTTTAAATGAATACGAATAAGATTTATTATTTCGAATTAGTTCTTGGTTTACTGTTCAAAGGCACGGCGCACCTCTTCCAAATCTTGTGAGCGACTAGTAAACCACCTGCTCAGAGCAGTCCCAAAAGAGTTCAGTTCCGCGCATCATTACTTTCAATGCACTACTTCCCACCAATTAGTTATAACCATTGTTCAGTTCTAACCAAACCCTCCAACTTCTCCCTCCTCTGCAGTTTACTGACAAATTTCTTATTGTGAATGTGCAAAAGATTATTTATTTATTTTATTTATTTATCTTTTATCATATTTGTAAATCTAACAATTATTTAGAAATGATCGATAAATAATTTTTTTTTCAATGGCAATTTAGGTATAGGTGTAAACTACCACGAAGTGTCGTTTTATTACGCTCAGCTAATTTTACGGGACGCACCTGGACAAAAAAAAAATCTTTACAAACATACACAGACACACACTGAAAGAAAATATTCTAAATGCAAATTTTGCTTTCTTGATGTCTGAAACGTGAAGATATCAGAAAAATTTGTCATTCTGCGCGATTTACAGGCAAAAGTTTCATTGCAAATGCGCAAAAGTTCTTTGTCGATTTTTCTAACTCCAATCAAAATTTTGAAATTGTCAATGTATATTATTTTAAGATGAGTAGATGCCGAAACCCCTGCAAGTGCTTTGAAGTCTATTCAGAACTTTTCAAGATATACCCGAACAAAAGAAGTGTTACTGTCTTACTGATATACAGACATACACACATATACATACATACAGGTAGAGGTGTGTATGTTCTGACTGTATTTTTAGTTTCCTTAACGTCTGAAACGCAAAGATATTAAAAAATATTTTGATTCTGTGCGACGTACTGTCAATAGTTTTATTACACATGCGAAAATGTTTTTTCCCATATCTCTAAATTTAACCAATATTGCAAATGGCCGATAGATATAATTTTAAGTTGTGTAGCCTAAACGGCTACTAAAGTACTAGTAAGCCTAAACGGCTAATAAAATTTTATCCAATTCTATCCGCCCATTTTCATGTGATATACCAGGATTTAATATATATATATATATATATATATATATATGTATATATATTGAATAATTTAATACCAATATAATACTCAGCAATCAAAAGATAAATGAAAATACCAACGTTACAAAATTAAAAGAGATTGTAGTTCATTTTAAATGTTTTCACAGTTTTTTTATTTATAATTTAATTACAATACTAATTAATAGTTAAATCATTTTAAATTACTTACGCATAAGTGAACTTCTATAATCATAACACTAAGCCTATCGATGAGATAAATGTTTGCATATTCCAGTAAAGTTATCAAACTAAAACCATCAGCGTTACGTAAAAGGTAATCGGAAACGGGAAAAAGATTAAAAAAATATCAAAGATATCAAAGATATCAAATCAAAAAAGGATTTCTTTCAATATATATATTGAAAGAAACTGGTCACCAGGAAAACCTTTTGGTAGCCAGCAAAAAATAACCACCCATCTTTATTTATTTATTTATTTATTTATTTATTCTCAATTTTGAAATTTACTTGAATATAGAAATTAAAGTTCTGTGTATAAAAATAAAATACTAATTGGGACTGGATCCACCTCACTTTAGAATGTTGAAAACGAGGGGGGGGAGGGGGGAGCTAAATCCCATAGAAGTAGCATGGGACGAAAACCAAACAAACTCACAATGTCACGTGTGTTAAAAAAAAAAAAAAAAAAAAAAAAAAAAAAACAGCTCACACCGGAAGTAATAAAAGGACAAAATTGACTATAAAAAGACATCGAGGAGCGGAAGGGAAGGGCTGGGGCATCAGGGAACACCTGCTTAAATTTAACATCCTCAAACCGGTTTTGTTATTTTCTCTAACCCGATATACCATTGGCATCAACACATTATTACACCAGCGCAACGATTCAGTGCTGGGTTGCAAAGAGAGTGAGAGAGAGCAGTGTAAACTGCATCGATTCAACACCGGGTTGTTAAACATGCACAGTCGAACTCAGTATAAATTCCCTATTGGAATATTGATTCAATACTGTGTCTCGATATGGCGGTGCACGAAACATGCACGGAGAATCACGAGTCACTGTTTAGTTTCTACTTGTTTCTTACACGAATTGGTATGAACTACACTGCATTTTAACATAGATTTCGGCATTCGATCCTGGGCCCAATTTTTTCCACCAAACTATTAATTTTTTTATTTTTTATTTTTTCTAAATGTTGCGTTTCATTGAAAACATAGTCGCCAGCTAAAATACATTGGTCGTTAATGGCGACTAGGCGACCATATTTCACGAGCCTTGTATATACATATATATGTATATGAGGAGCAAACATTCAAACCGTGTTTTCTCCTTCGAATACAATTTTTCAGAAAACACAAAAAACTGATAAATTAAAAAATAACCCTTCATAGACCCTAATTATCATTTGTTTAGTTGTATTACTGGTTACTAGGAAGATCTGTAGGCATATTTTACCTAATAAACTTAGAGTTAATTAGAAAAATGCATTTGAAATTTGGAGAAAGCATGTTTTGACCGAAACACAGAGGAGAAAACATGTTTTGAATGTTTCCAATGTGGAGAAAACATTTTCTGAATGAAAAAGTATGTAACTCGCGTATTGATGAAATAACATTCTGAATGTAATAAAACTAATTAACAGAACAGACTTTGTTATGTAATTATAAAATTAAATTAAATATTTACACGTGAAATATCATCCTGCAAATTGCAAGGAAGAACTAAAATTTTTTAGCCAATTTAAAATTTAAATTTTTAAACCAATATCTTCACTTAAGCAATTACATTCCTCTGTTTCTTCATATTCTACATGAAAGTTATTAGTAATGATATCTTTATACCATTTAAATTCAGGCTGATTTTTCCACTCTTCACCATACATCAATTTTAAAAGTTTGTCTACGTCATTTTTCTTTTCAAGTGATATTCCATAACTCAGAGGAAGACATTATAAGACAACATTTCGTATAATAGCAGTATTAATCCCCTTCCTGAAAAGTTTTGTTCCAGATTGTTTTTTTATACCTTCGAATTTATAGTTTTTGAATCCTTTGACCATCACAATTTCTTCATTTTTTTTCTAAACTATTCTTTTCAGTTCTGATATGTATGGTAAATTTTTGAAATAAGCTCTAAGTAATTTCGTATTATAAAGTTTCCAATCAATCCCCAATATTTTTACCTTACCAACTGTCTGATACAGTTCATGGTATTGTTCCTTTGATGTTATTGTTACAATTTGATGTTATTGTAGAACTAACGAATAAACAAACATAAAAAGCTGGTACATGTACGAGTCACGCGACCAGAAAGAACAGTTCTGACTTGGTCGGCTGGAGAAATCACAGTTTGACTGAAAGCAGGCTGTGGAGGAAACACTGTTTGATTGAAACCTCAACTTTCTAAGAGCGTTTATAATGTGATAAAAAAATTTTTGGTTTAAAATAATAGTATAATTTTGTGCTATTTAATGTTGAGTTCACAGAAAAATCCGTAACTCACTTTTTTTTATTTTTGGAGAAAACACGGTTTGAATATTTGCTCCTCATATATGACATACGTACACAGAGAGAGAAAAAAAATAATCTGAAGGCAATATTCTGAAACGCAAGGATACCTTAAAATTTTCTGATTTTGAACGATTTACCGACAAAACTCTTATTTTATTAATACAGTGCATTATTTGAATAAAAATTAAGAAAGTATGATAATGAGATATTTTATTTAGATTTTAAATTTAAATTTCCCGCAAAATTTATGAAGCTTTTATAAAACGTGCTGGAAAAATTGGTAATGTGCTAGATTAAAATGAAAGTTTTCGAAAATATAATAATTTTATACTAAATATTCAGTAGGTAATGGATATCATGGCACTTCCCTTATTTTAAATATTTCACACAAGCAGGCAGATTATTTTTAGATATTCAAATAGCTATCATGTATTTTGAGAAAACTTTCTAATTTTAGACATGGTGCAATTATGTACTACAATTTATTGATTTCTCAGAACACGTTTAAACATAAGCTTGACGAATAAAAACTTTTGTATGTATATAAAGGTCATAATAAAATCAGAATTAAGAAAAGTAGTTGATTTAAATTTACTTATTAAGTGCATATATAGTAAACATATAATTGTTCAATATAGCAATATTAGTTTGCTGAAATTTATGCTTTCTTTTAAATTTCTATTATGTGATCAGCAGTTAAATAAAAATACCTATAACTTTAGGAAAGATAATCGAAGAATTATTACAAGAATGCAGAAATCTCAAATGGTTGCGTTTATTATAGAAAAATTACGAAAGTACCTTTCGTAGCAATGATTATTATACGCAAGCGAAGTATGACGTCACTGACCGTCCGTGGATGCAAGAAAAAGATTTCCTATGTTAATAGCCGATTGGATTTTTTGTAAAAAATTATTAAGAATCGAGGAAAATTATTTTCTGATTTTAATCCCCGTATTTGGGTATAGATATGTATTAATTATCGTATGCATGTGTTAGATTGAGTTATATTGCTGCCAAATTGACAAAATTTTAAATTTAAATTTCAACACTTATTCATTACTGTCTTAATATAAGTTGTTAAAATAACCATGATTTTTTAAAGGAATTAAATATGTTCTCCAGATAATTTGGCGATATTTCTTTTTTTCGCCAAGGATGACAGATATGAAATCTATTCCGCTGCAACATATGAGTATCTTCTATCAGACACTTTATTTAGACATTTGAAAATAAATTTGACTTTAAAATATGATAGAATATTTATTATTTTCCTCTTAATTAGTATATTAGTTGGATATTTATTGTGTAAATGTCATCCTTTGAAAGGAAATGTTTATGTTTTCAATCGAATATGGAAGTTTGCCTTTTTTTTTTTTTTTTTTTTTTTTTTTTCTAGAGTTTTGAAATTTAAAATTCAAATTTTATCAATTTTACAGCAAAAATAACTTAATCTAACGCATGCGTACGATAATTAATACATATCTATACCCAAATATGGGGATCAAAATCGGAAAATAATTTTCCTCGATTTTTAATAATTTTGTCGGATGTCATATTAATTATTATAAACTTTATATATAAAATAAATAAGCACATCCCGACATAACAAAACACACACAAAAAAAAAAAAACATTTATTTACATTCCACAAAACCAAGCGTAATATTCTCGTTGCCACTAAACAATGATAAAAACAATAATAATATTTCTTCAAATGCAAACGATAATATCCGATTTTAATAATTTGAATAATTGCAAACGATAACTGCAGCTGCAATTTTTTACAAAAAATTCATTTGGCGATTAACATAGGATTTTTTTTTTCTTGATTCCACGGACGACCAGTGACGTCATCACTTCGCTTGCGTATAATAAATTCTTAAAATTTCTTGCACACATTGCCTCTGAATTATAATTATTATTATTATTATTATTATTACTTGATGCCAAAAAGAGTAAAGTGCAAAGAATATAAGCTACTTTTCCATTTCAGTACCTCACATTATTTAGCGCATTTTGGCGATAGAATTTTTTTTTAATTTAATCACTTATTTATTTTAATTTGATACTAGACGGAACGAATAATCATGCGTGACTCATTGATTATTGACACTTTCCAACAGTATGTACTTGTGTTGAATAACTTTCAATGTTCATTGCCTACATTATCACAAAACGGACAGACAGAAGAGCTGAATATTTCATACAGATAGACAAATCGAATTCATAATCACTCTTAAGCACAGTTGGGAAGTATTAAAAATGCTTAATGCAAAAGAAAATGTAGCCCTTGGTTCTAATTGCAGCCCTTAATGTATCTGATTATTTTAGTGTAGCCCTGTAAATATGAAGGTTAATCATAACGCATTCTATACAAATTATGTTAGATGAAATATTTTAAAGAATGTCAATTTCTTTGTGATTTTTGCAGTAAAGAGTTATTTAAACGTCATTTATAATCATAACGTCATTTTTGCAGTAGAGAGTTATTTAATCGTCTTTTTCTTTCCTAAAAAAGAATGCATTCGCTTTTTTTTTTTTTTTTTTTTTTTTTTTTTTTTGTCCTTGTGCACAAATCAGTTGTACAGGATCTATTAAAGCCATTTCAAATAGAAAACATTCCATAGTGAACTTGAATAACGTATATTTTTTCTAAAATTTCTGAAAATATTTACGGACACTAGAAGTGGGCAGATTGACAGATAGACAGATGGACAGTCGGAGAGAGAGAAACACAAATTCAAATCACATTTACACTTAAAAATTGTCAGAAAGTGTTAAAAATGCTTAATGTAACGAAAATGCAATTCCAGCAAATTTCTAATAATAGCCTTTAATGTAACTAAATATTTTTGTGTAGTCCTGTAAATCTTAATGCTAATCATATTATATTCTTCAGAAAGCATTATTTTGTGTATATGAATAATATATTTCAATTACATTAAGATTCCTGAAAAGTAAAGGTTCTAAAATACGATTTATAGAAATACCTGCCATAGACCACAGTACTTTGGAATACTTTCGGGTGTCCCTGTACATAAACCAATGATGGTATTTACTCCATTTTCAATAAAAAAACATTCGTCAGTGAAATTGAATAACATATATGAATTTCAGTTGGGTAAAATAAAAGTATTAAAATATTGTTTATAGAAATAACTCACATAGAACACAATGATTTACTATACATGCACTCCACTTTCAATAAGAAACATCCGATAGTGAATCTTAATAACATATTTGAATTTCTATACGATTTGTGAAAAAGTAAAGGTACTAAAACATGGTTTATAGAAATAGCTCTCATAGAACACGATGCTTCGGAATACTTTCGGGTATCTTTGTACACAAACTAGAAGAGGAATTCACTTCATTTTCAATAGGGAATACCCGATAGTGAATTTGAATAACATATATCAGTTTCAAGAAATCCCATCATTATTTACGGGAGTTAGAGCACGCCCCAGTAGCACATAACGTTGTTTCAACGCTGTTACAACTAATTTTTCACTGTTTAGACTCATTTACAACGCTATAGCAACGTTATGTGCTACCTGGGCGGACAGGCAGACAGACAGACAAACCGAAGACATTAACACTTTTCAACAAAGTTGAAGGTGTTAAAAAAGTTTTCATCTGATCCATTTTGTCTGAAAGAAATAGACCTCTCATCCAAAATAAAATTTGAATTTCTATACACTGTTAAAAAAATGCAACTTTGCTGCCAGAAATTCTCTGTAATTTGAGAAAAAATTCGTAAATAACCGAAAAATTACGTTGACAAAAAGTATTTTTCCGTAATTACAGAGAATTTCTGGCAGCAAAGTTGCATTTTTTTTAACAGTGTATACAATTATTCTTCACATTTATTTATTTATATAGTTATTGTGACAAATTAAAAATAACAATATTTAAACCAGGTTTAAATATATTTTATTTAGTTACTGTTCACTAAAACTGGAACATTTGAATTTGTTTTCATATGTATTGTAAACACTTCTGATAACTTAAATGAACCATTTTCTTAATCTCGCTGTAAAAAATATGTACTATTTGCTGTCAGAAATTCTCTGTAATTTGAGAAAATACGCGAATTTACAAAAATACGTTGTCAGAACGTATTTTCTCAAATTACAGAGAATTTCTGGCAGCAAATGGGACATATTTTTTACAGTGTGAGTTATCATTATAGGACATATACTTTAGTTTTGTAGTGTTTGATAGTTTTTCTGATTTGGTTGTCAAATGTATCGCCTGTTTTTAAATTCTGTTTATGTCACCTAGCTAGTGACATAAAAACAACTTAAACAAAAAATTAAATTCATAATGAATTTTTTTTTCTATCAAGAAACAACACATACTTTATCAAACCAATTTTAGATTCTGAAATGATAGTTTAGGTTCTCAGTGCCTAATGTATGCCTTTTTCTATCTCTTTACCTTATGATTTTCCTCCCACACACACACACACTCTTCCCTCTCTGTGTCTGTCTATATCTCTCTCATTCCCAGTCTGCCAGTGTCTCTTACATCTTGCATGCTCTATTTTTGAATTTTAAATTATCTCTTTTTCGTTTTATTTAAGTTTAAATTTACAGAAGTACGTCAAATCCCCCTCCCCCCCCCAAAAAAAAAAAAAAAAAAATATGTATATATAAATAATAAAAATATTAATCATGAATTATTGAATTATTGCAATATAAAATATTAAACCAAATGACCTTTATACTATAACCCTTTTAGCTTAGATACAAGAGATTTTTTACCTTTTTCAAAATTTTGTTTTTTACAAAACCAAGTCTTCATAATATTTATGTTATTCATTCAAAGGGTTTAAATAATTCATGAATACGCATCCGAATTCATGTTGAAATTTCGTTAGCAAAACAAAATTATCATAATGAATTTTACATGTGCTTTAGTCATGTATTTTGAAGCTTAATCAAAAATGAATAAAATTTTGTTTCTAGTATGGCAAAATAAATTAGCATTAAATATACATTTTATTTTAATAATTAAAATTTTGCACAAGCAAATCTAATATAAAATTTTGTTTTATTAGAAATGCATACATTGGTACTAAAGCTATGTAGGAGGTTGTTAATGCCTTGAACAAGATATAAATCAATTTTTTATTTTTAATAAAACAAATCGAAAAGAATTTTAGAAATTAGAATTTTATGATCCAATTCCCATTTATAATATATAGGAAAAACACTAAAGATAATTGTTTTACGAAAATTTTAAATTTATCTCTGTCAATTTTTGGCAAGTGATTGCAAGAGATTTATGATTAATTCTTTATCATCTATTTTACAAGCTTTTGAGTCGAATGCAAAATTTAAATTTAAAAAAAAGAAAAGAAAGAAAGAATATTGATTTTTATAAATATTGATTTTTTTTGCTCATTTATAGAAAATGCATTTCCTTTACTCCTTTTTTATTTAATAAAGCACCTTTTTTTATGTACGTTTTCTTTTTGAATGCGGTGCAAACGGTGGAAAGAATTCTTACAGAAAATGTGAATATTAAAGTAGTTTCAGATTTTATTTTTATGTTTTATAATCTGTATCTATTATATACTAGAAAATTTTAATTAAAATATATTTGTAAATGGTTAGCAGTGAAAACTATTTTCCTATTCAATGTCTGCCAAAACTATTATTTAAAAAACTTTGTTATACTTCTTTTATAAACTATTTAAAATAAAATCTCAACAAAAATGAAGAAAAAAAAAACATTAATTATTACCAAACAATAAAAGAAAAGATAATTTTTTACCTTCTTCCAGATATATGAGAAGAAAGTATTGGATTATTGAAAATGTTCTGCTAGAAGTTTTCGATGCATTTACACATTTTCATATTTCCTAAACACCATTTGACCATTTTTAGAAATTGTTTTTCTGTGTATCAATCTGTGACAAAAAATTTCTGAGCGTTGTATGTCCTGAAACAATGGATTGAATTCTATAAAACTTAATATTTGTTTGGATGTTCACGTAAATGACTGCTGATTAGATTTTGTTATAAATCGCTCAACAGATGGCGATACCATGCTATAGTTTTTTTTATATTGCCGAGAAAGCTATATTTCAGCTTCTATAGCGTATAAACGCACCAAACTTGATATGCGGCATGTTACTATGCAAAATTATTCTGATTTTTCTTAACTGCATACTGGCTGATAACACAGGTCTACAAAAATAAAGTTGACAAAATTTGATTTGATGAATTTATTTGACTTTTATGCTTCTTGATGTGCTGAAACTGAAAATGTAGCCAATTTTTCTCTAACACGTATAGATTTTTGTCAATACAGGGTGTTTACCGACACAGTTTCTTACATATACCATCATAACAATAGATTGGTTGGTATGGTTTTACGTCGCACTAGTGCTGCACTATTACAATAATGGAACCATACTATAAAGCTCACTATATAATTATATGGGTGGATGAGTAATGGAAGAAACTGTATAAGTAGACACCCTGTATTGCCAAAAATCTTTATGCGATAGAGAAAAACTGGCTTCAGCACACCAAAACACATAAAGTTCATCCAAAATTATAAAATAAAAATGTTACATGTCAACCTGTGTAATGGACACTTCGATTCTAGGTTCTGGAAATTCTATATCTTAGTTTCAATAGAAGATAACTGTATCAAACATAATATAAGAGATAGATAACATAAAAAAATATATACTGGTTCAATTTAAGTGCATAACGGGCGTAAGTGGATTTTTTTTTTTTTTTTTTTTTTCTTTTTCACTTTCTGTAGTTTTTCACTTGACAATATCTCAACAACTGTTAAGGAACGTTGCACGAATTGCACGTGTAAAATATTAATTGTGAAAAGCTACGTTGATTAAGTTTTTTGAGATTGTTAGCCAGTAGAAGTTGTCGTAATAGAATGATACAGAAAGATGCTTTGACATAACTACAGTATTTTTTATTTTTTTTATTTTTTACTTAGACTGGCATTTACAGTTAAAAGATTCAAGAGTTGCCAGCAATCTATAAATAATGGAAAAAACGAAAACATTACTTTTTTAAAAAAGGCAATAGATGGACCGTCAAATTTTGTTTTCCAAAGAATAAGTCTAAAATCAAGGGACATATTTACCACGAGGCAATGGGACCTGAAAATATTTCTATTTATGGCTAAACCATTACTTGAAACAGTGCATATGAAGACATTTCTGTCATTTCAGATGTTTTTTCTAATAATCTTTATTCTAAAATTAAACAAAAATTTATTTATCATTAATATTAAAAGTAACTTTTACAAATTGTTATGTGATAGTAATGAGGATTTTCGGGGGAAGTTGCAAAATGAGATTGTGTATAAAGAAGAACACAATGGGGCTACCGCTGGGCTATAAAGGTGCCCAGAAGAACAACCAAAGAGGTCCCGTTATGAAATGAAATTACACTCTAGATCTAGACAATTACACCTAGTTTTCGGGCCATACAGCTGGCGAAAGTTAGACTAGAAACCCCCTTTTCTTCGGGACGTTTTTAGACACGTCTTCGCTGGTCGTCGAGACAAGATACATCACTGAAGAAAATTCTTCTCCAGTAATTTCATTCCAGGTGAAATGTTGGTGCACAGAGGTAATTGGTAGTCGGTGTAAGGTGCGTCGTGAACTGAACTGAACTCAACATCTTTTCGCTGAGCCGCTTAATGCTCTCTGGTGTCACTGAAGCACCACTTGCACATAAGATTGATAATAACGATGAATAGGGGACTCTGAGTTCAGTTCTGACGATTGATCCGTCCTCATATTCTATCATGTCTCTAGGCCAACCTCTTCCTTCTTGACGCAGTGCGCAGATGTAGTTCACCTTCTTCTGCTGACATCGTCTAATAATGACATCTATCCTATTCAAATGTTGAGCAAGTCACCGGTTAAAACATCCGACTTCTTTGAGCCCAACTACACTCCTCTCTCAAATGCTGACATATGCTGACATAGTTACTTTCTATTTGAGTAGACGAAATTATATTCTCAAAAAATTATGATCTGGAATCAAAATTTCTTCTTTTTTATATTATAGCAGTTGCGCAGTTAAGATGCGCGCGTCACATGCTCATTCGATAGTAGCCAAACATTAAAATTTTGCATTTCTGTTGAAACCTGTATGCATATCAATTTGAGTCCAATTTACATAACTCCTTAGTGCGTCTATTTTTTTTTTCCTTGTCCTAGAGAGTATTACAGTATTAAAATCCCCAAGAAAAATTTATTTTTGAAAATAGTGATATTTTTGATAAAACTCTCATACATTTTAGAAACGCTGCGAACCACGCGTAATCTACTTTAAACTGTAGGTTTCGGTTAAATTAGTTTTAATAGATGAAAACTGATTATAGAGCAAACAAACCAAATCGAACATTGCTATTGTATAAGGAAATACTATAAGTTATTTGTGTAGTTGGAACTTTGTTCTAATATTGCATAAAGCAACTAAATTGCATTTTACAAACTTTTCCAATAAATAGTTATGAGTTTGAGAAAAAGTTTTGTGAGATTAGTCTTGTTTGTAACATCAAGTTCAATTTAATTTCATCTGGTTAGTAATTGAACCATCTAGAACGTGAATCTTTGTTTTATATTTGAATAAATTCATTCTTAATAATCTAATATTGAAAGTACCATTCAGCAGTTGTTTAATTATTGTTTGTCTAAAATGTTAACATTTCTGGTAAAAACTACTGATCAAAATAGTCAACTATTTAGTTTTTATTTGCTTTAAAACTTACTCGTTTATATACGGCAAAATTGGTGCAAATATTATTACACTCACTTTTAATGTTGAAAACGTTATTTTCTTTGGTAACCATGCAGTGCTAATATTGTCTAAATATCTTTAATATTTAAATTTCCAACTGAAATTTCTTTGCACTTGGTTATATAAATTCTTGCTGTTAAGGAAATGGGTAATTTTTAAATCAAAAACTCAAGAAGAGGAAAATGAATTATTAATAGTTTTAGTATCTGTAAATATAACTGTTGTTGACAATATTTTTTTATAAAGGTATACATTCGTCTAAAGCTCCTATTAGAGATATTTCATATCTTCAATCAAACATTGTCTTATAATACCGTACGTTTGAAAATGAAAAGGACAAAAAACAACAGCAGCGTGCAATTTATATAATGGATTTATTAAGTAAATGCAAGTACAAATTTATAAATTTTGTCAGGCAACAGTGAAAATTCTTCTAGGTACGAGTTTTGCCCGGTAACATTGAAAATTCTTCTGTGCACGAAATCGCCCCCAGAGACGATGTAATTCAAAGTAATAACTTCCACACAATAGAAAGCTTACTGTGTTTAAATATTTTGCCGCAGCGTGTTACACACAACGTAGCATGTCATGTCATGCAGCAACATGGCAAGTTGATGTTGTTGGGACTATATGAACGTTTCACGGAACATTTCTACCGTTTCGATTTTGACCGATCTTCATTATGTGCAATTTTTTTTTTTTTTTTTTTTTTTTTTTTTTTCAGAAGCAGTGTGTCTCCTCAAACCGCTTCACCCATTTTATTATAATATGAGGATGGAGTGGTCCTTTACCAAATTTGTTCCGAAAATGTCTTAAAACAAACGTAATCAGTGAAATTTTTGTGTATTCCAACATCTAGTAAGCTTATGTGCAGAAAAGTTCTTGAATAATAGAGCGATTGTGTTTCAAGAAAAATTTTTAATATTGCCTGATAAAATTCCTAAACTTGTACTGTCACATTACATTTGCATTTGCAAAGTAAATCTTTCATGTAAATTGTACAACTCTGTTCTCTTTTGTCACGTTCATTTTGAATCAACCGATGTATTCGTAGACAGTTGGATGTAAAAATAAACCGTCAGAACTACTTAGCCCAACGATGGCGAACATATGTCTCGCGGTTCAGACAGTTGATGTTTATAAACATATGTTTTACATTATAAATGAGAGAGATGACAATAGAAATTAAGAAAAGTAAAGTAGTACTATCCTATGTCGAAAATTTATAAACGAAAGTTATTATAAGTGGGCATTGGTTAACTGATTTCCTGTCATGATCACCTGTGTATGATTCATCGGTCTTAAACTTAACACTCATATTCGTTATATCTCAGAACGGGAATGTGCCAATTCGCAGTGTTAAAATAATTGTTATAATAATTGCATATGCATCTAAAAGTATTTAACAATTCAACTTTCATCCATACACATATTCGTAATATACTTATTAATAAAGAATATTTCATAAAACATAGGTGTTTTTCTTCATTAATTGTCCATTCAAATGCTTAATGCTGAGGTGTCCCCGCATATGCCGTTACCTTGTACAATAAATAAAGCAAAAACGAAATAGAAAATTTTTGGAGCGTTTTAAAAATGAGTAAAAGAGAGTTGAACTGTTATTTTATTTTATTTTATTTTATTTATTATTTATTTTATTTTATTTTATTTTTATTTTTATTTATTTATTTATTTTATTGAAAATTTTTTTATGCTTCCAAAATATTGATCCGTTTATATAACACTCTCTCTTTCCTCCTCTTTTGAAGTGAAACTTACAGATTTAGTGACACACAAATTAACATTACAAAAAAAGTAAAGAATAGAGTTTTACCAATACCGTTCACCTATTTTAAAAGAAGAACACACCCAAATTCTCGTTTTCTTTATATATATATATATATATATATATATAGCGCTTACAGACCTACAACCAAAATCTGATTCTATTCATTCTGCTACTGATTTTAAGATTGCTACATCTATTATTTTACCTGCAATATGTAATACATCTGAAATAAATGAATACATATTTTTCAACGCAAAAAAAAAAAAAAAAAAAAAAAAAAAAGGATTATATCATAATGTATCATGAATTTAAAAAGTGGAAGAATGAATAAAAATATTGGTGATTAATTAAGTCACATGCATCTAAATGTTAACTTTTTATAGTTTTAATTTTAATATTATTTTACAATGTAGAAAAATAAAATTATTCTACTGGATTCTTTTTTTTTTTTTTTTTTAACTATTTCAATTGTTTCACATTTCAAGTACATAACATTTTCTATACTTTCAAAATCAACAATTTCTTAACTTTTACAAAATACAACATTTTTGCGAGACTTTGCATATCATGTTTGGTACTTCAGAAATCCCTTTTATGTATTTTAAAGATATTGCTTATTCTACATTTTAGTAACGAAGTTATGGAAAATAAATCATTTTTTGATCCATGTTATCATTTATCATGAATAACTATATTCATTTCAAAATGTATTTCTATTCCCGAATCACTTTATTATTCATATTCATTACTTCTATACAATCTGTGGTAAAACAACTATCATCTAAATAAATAAACATGGTGGTAAAATCTAAAAATATCACGTTTAAAATGCTGATGCATGCTCATGGGTATTTCAGATATTGGCGCAAACATTTTGAAAATACTTATAAGTAAACAGTTATCGCTGCTGCGTTAGACAAAATTTTGATTCGTTAGAAATTTTCTGTTCTCTTTTACTGCAAAAATGTTTCCATGAAGAATGTATTTCTAATATTTTAAATAAATTTATTATATAACTACAGATAGTTTTTGTTTAAGTTTGTTATAATCAAATGTATACTGTAACGAATTCCATAAATCTATTCAAATTTTAATTTGAGTTTCTAAAAATTCAAATCTGCTTACATTGTTAAAAATTTCAATTCGGACTTGAACCACTATATGGAGTAAAGTTATCAGAAATACCATGATATGGTTCAACCTCACTTTAAATTTTCTACTTCTTGCGATTGAATTTAAGTTGCACCAAAACTTGGAGCTACCATACATCCATTCACAAGGGAAGTTCGAATCAGTACAATTCATGTTAAAAGCAAACCAAGCTTAAAAAAAAAAAAAAAAAGAGTGATCGAACAGATAAGGTAAAGTGGAAATTTTGTGCAACAATTCACCCATGGGCCAAGATAAGACCTGAGAATTTAATTCTTTTTACCAAAATCAACGAAACAGACTTAGCGGGCAAGAAAGTATGGAACAGTGCCAGAGTGTTTGACTTGAGGCAAGAAGGTCTTGGGAAGATCATTTTTCTTCATTTGCTAAAAACAACTAAACCATTGATTTACTTAACTTGCTCTGGCCCATGTGGAGTGGATATGCTTCATAATGTGAGGATTGTTATTGTTTGTGTCATTTTGGTTGTATCTTGGTATTAATCATCTGATTTTAGAACTCAATTATTTTCTATATTCTTTCTCTAAATTATATTAAATTATTTAAATGTATCAGCTGGAAATTTGCAATTTGCTATAATAACCCCCAGTGAACGAAATATCACATTAGTGTTTAACGGGGGAAAAAAATCCCTTTAAAAGGTTTTTTTTTCCCCTTTCTTTTACTGTTGAATTTATTCTTTCGTTGCTTGTTTGCTTCTTATGTTATAGGTTAATCGTAAAGGCATCAAATTTTGAATTGCAGCTAACTATCTAGGAATAAAATTAAGGTAATTTTCGAGTGAAATTAAATTATTTTAAAAACCAAATAGTTAGAATTAATAAAATTCATTATTTAAATAAATAAACTAAAAGTCATCACAGGATAATTTAATTTGGTGAAAATTAATTCTTCTTCCTTTGTGTAGTATTCAGTGGCATTAAATCTTTTGTTACTCGGCTGTTACTGTGTTTTAAACATATATATATATATATATATATATATATTTATAATTTGACTAATTTAATTCCTTTGCAACACTCAGCAAATGAAAGGTAGATTTCATCTAGCTTTCATTTGCTGAGTGTTGCAAAAGAATTAAATTAGTCAAATTATATTTACATTTAAATTTAATATGCTGTTTATGCGCAAATATTTACAGTCATGTCCATAAATTAAGAATAATTCAGACTCACACTGAAATCGAACTTTAATGCAAAAATTTCACCTGTAGAAATACCACACACATCTTTAAGAATAATAGGCAAATTATAGGAAGCCATCAGATGACGCCGATATGATGTTACAATGACGAAAGTGTAAGAAGGGGGTAGATAAGGAATGGGAGAAAAGAAGGAAATTTGTTCACAAGCGTTCTGTATGCCGCTCAGTGCCACAACCGAATACGTATGACACAGAGGACGCATGCAGATATTTTTTTATGTGGTAGAATTACCGGCCGACCAGAATGTGGGCTCACTCAAATAGAAGTATCGGGGGAACTTGAAATCGCGCAAAGTGTCATCTCTAGGCTTTGACAACGATTCCAAAATGATGGAAATGCCAGTCGACATTACAGTACTGGTCGGCCCCTTGTTACAATGAAGAATGACGACCGGTATTTGGCAGTAACTGCCAAAATAAGCAGATACAGCACAGCATCAGACCTGTCTCGTCAGCTGTCTGCAGTTACGAGTACCATAGTTTTAATTCAAACCGTGTATAGATGTTTGGGAGATATTGGTCTATATGTTCGCAGGCCTGTTAGATGTGTTCCACTCGCGGGAATGAACTTGCCAGCGGTTAACTTGGAGTAGAGAACATGCAATGTGGACAGCGGCACAGTGGGCTTGTGTGATGATTTCCGACGAGTCCAGGTTTAGCCTGCAATGTGATTCACGCCAGACTTTCATATGTAGAACGTCAGGTACCCGTTACCACCAAAACAACATCATTGAACGACACCGTAACTGGTGGGGCAGGAGTGCTCGTTTAGGGGGGGGGGGTCATATTGGGCACCATAACTGATCTTCATGTTCAAATCGGAACCATGACAGGCCAAATTTATCGGGACATCATTCGGGAACAACAAGCACGTTTGTCTAGAGATGCCATGAGCCCAGATTTTGTGTTTATTGATGACAATGCGCGTCCTCAACGTGCAAACATTGTACACAGATGCCTACAATCTGAAGCTATCACCCACATGGAATGGCCAGCATTCTCATCTGACTAGAATCCGATAGAACATGTGTAGGACATTCTTTTCCTACGAGTTGTAGTCCCTCAACCACCTCCTACATGTGTACCGGAACTTCGGAGAGCATTGCTTACTGAGTGGAGTAATCTTCCCCAAGATCAGATCAGTAGTTTAATACTCAGCATTCCTCGGCATTGTAAGGACTCTATTTCATCCTCCGAGGGACATACAGCCATGTAATGTTAAGTTTTTGTAAGGGAAATATTTTTTGTAATTGCTTCAGGGAGCAAAAATCGTAGTTTTTATAAATGATATCCTACATAAACCACCCTTTTTTGTTCTTGATCTTTTATTTAATAAAAGGACTTTATGAATAAGTCATGTTTGTTTTGCTCCTGAATCTTTATTTGCCGCAGCTAGCATTATCCTTAATTTATGGACATGATTGTAAATGTATTTTGTTTATTATCATTTTTAAAGAACTTATTATCATTATTAAAGAACTTAATAACAAATTTACAACTTATATATATACGCCATACATTGAGTGGTTATAATTAAATTTATCCTGTTTAGAATTACGTAGATGCCTTTCTGAAAAATGTACTTGATATATATGTTATATGGATTATTGGGAAAAGAAATCTGCAATAAAAATTGATCAAATTTCGACCTAGATGGTTCCTTTCATGTGACATACAAAAGATGTTATGCAATTTTGAAGCGTTTTAAAAAGACAGTAGTCATTGTCGTAAAACCATTCTTTATCATGCATTTAGTGAAGGAAAATCGATTCTTACGCATTAAATTGTTTTATTAGAATGGTAATAATGTTTCATCTACACTATAATAATATTGATGCTTAAAATACTTACGAAAAAAACCATCTGTAGAGACAGGACATGAGAAAGATGAATGTTAAATTTGAAGAGACTGGAGAGGTGGATATACTACGAGGAAAATAATGGAAACACATTTATAAAGGAACTGGGAAAAAAGTCATATTACTGTGGTAGAAAGAGTGTCCGGTCAACGGCTATTTTGAACAAAAGTAGTCAAACAAACTCGATGCATCTTTTCAATTCCCCAATGTGTATCTTATATAAACACCACTTTACAATTGTTTACAGAAATTTTCTCACTATGCATAAAGGAAGAGACAAATCATGTGAGCGATGTGAAACTACAGTTGTCGAAGATTTTTGGAAACTAGACGCTCTTTAGTCCACAGCAATATGACGCTTCCCTAATTTCACTTAAAATCTGTTTCCATCATCTTCCTTGCAGCATACCCAACTCTCAAGTCTGTTCAAATTTAATAAACACTTTTTTTCAAACCCTGTCTCCACAGAGATTTCTTTCGTCCTTTCAAGTGTTGATATTCTCGCAATGCAATTGAAAAGTTATCACTGTTCATATGAAACAAGTTGATGAGTAAGGATCTACACTGAGTAAGGATCTACTTCACAACACTGACTATTGTTTTTTAAAACACTTCAGATTTCCATAACTTTTTCCGACATTGCATAAAAAACATCATCTGTCGATTGAAATTTGAACTATTAATTTTGATTAGAGATTTCTTTTCCATATGGTCATAAAACTCTTATTCTAAATTTCAATGAAATATCTATCTATCTGTACATATACACATATAATACTTTTTTAATATTTCGTTAATTCTTTGTTCAATATTTTGGGTATGTATTTTTTTGGCTTACACATGATCTAAAAGAATGGTTGTCGAAACTATGCATCACATATATTTAAATTCCTCAAAATTTTTACCTATGATAAAATATTTCTCTATGACTAACCAAATTAAATTTTACACCACAATTTATAATGTACTTTATTTTAGATTCCTGTAAAGTTTCAACATGTTGCAAATCCATAATATTCGGGTCGAAATAACCTACAAGTGGCTGAGATGTTCTGCTCTCTAAACTAACAGATGGGAGGTGCCAGGTACGAAACCAGGTTACGCTTCTCGACTTAGCTCTTTGAAGCTTTCCTTGGTTTTCTTCGGTTAAATACGGTCTAGAACTCCTGTTTCTCATCCAAGCCTAGATCCCATGCATAGATAATTGTCTTTAATATCTACACTGACACCAATGCTTTGGATCGATATAATTAACCACTGTCTTTTAACAGATATAAAATAAGAAACGAGCGCAGCATGAAAGAGCAACTACATTCAGACCTGTAAATGTTAGAAATACAGGGTAAATTAATCCCTATTTAATGGACGCAATCAAGATATTTCGAAACCTTCTTCCCGTTGCTTATAGTATATAAATATTAGTGTTTTCACTTTCCCAATACTAATATTATTTCCTTTTTTTTTTTCACTTAGATTTCTATAAAGCTTTTGACATCTTTAAAAACCCAAACTATAATCATGTTAATGCTTTTCCTTCAACAAATATCATGTCTCATGCCTATGAATTTCTCATAAATATTTTCTCTCTTCCTTTTTCAATTATTTATTAATTAATTTCTTCATTAGTTCTTTTTTTATGTATTTATTTTAATATTTTTGTCGCCTTTGTAACTTTTTATTTGTATTTTTATTCAGGACCTGATTTACCACAAGACAAATAGAGCGAGTGTTACATTTATAAAAATGTGACCAAATCAGCTGCATTTTAAAATTGGAAGCACATTAGGGCTGGAACTGGTTGTAAAATTTAAAATAAATTTATGCAGGCAAAGTGCTGATTCACCTGCAAAAATATATTATAAATTTTATTTTTTGGAAATAGTGGTACGGAAAAAGTATAAAGGAAAAAGTTGCCTGTGAGAGCCCTGACATTGAATGTGTAAAAAAAAAATAAATAAATAAATAAAAACCTTTGGTGCATTTTTTTATGTTTCATTTTTCTAAGTCAGTCCCTGCAGGGTATAAGTTTGGAAAGTAATAAAAAAATCCGATTCTTAAACAATTTTACATTTTGACGTTTTGACATCTGCACATCTAAATATTAATAATTGGGATACTTCTATCTACTTATCTTTAAATATGATCTAAAAAAAATAGTAATAATAATAATATATTTTCATGCTCAGTTTAAAGTTTATTTAAACATTTCTATATATTTTAACTATTCTAGTTTCTTTCTTTACAGCAACTTATCTTTCAAAACTTTTGCCTGTGAAATTACAATGCTTTGACATAACTCTTGAAACAAAATAATTGAGGAAAAGTACTTTTTCTATTGTTCTTTGCATTGCAATTACAGATTTTTATAGTTTAACAAAACTTTCTTCTCTAAAAATTGCTTGAATTTTTTGCAGATAATGCTTTAAAATGAATAACAAACAAGTTCACTTCCGTATAGAAAAAGGAATAAGGTATATCATTTCGCTAGATTTTTTTTTTTTTTTTTTTTTTTTTTTTTGTTCTTCTAAAAACAAGATTCAAAAAGAAAGATTTTCACTGCATACCTTGTTATTTCACTTACTTATTTCTAGTTAAACCATTGTTATTTAAAATTAAAATAAATGTTTCTTTCTTTATACACTCTTTGTAATTTTTCCTTTATTGTCTTTAAAGTAACAGAATTTTTTGCTATTGAAACACATAAAAAAATATTAATCGATATATATGTAGTTATATATAAAATTTTGCTATAACTACCTTCCTACAGATAATTTAAATTCAGTATGTTGATGTTTCAGGGCTGTCAAGGAAATAGTTAATAATAATATAAAACAAAAATGGTTTAAAATGTGCGCCTTCTGGCGCTTTTAATAGAAAAATAGCAAATAAAAAAACAGAATTGGGGTCAAAAAATTAATAAATAAATTTTCGAATTGTTTATAAATTCTCAAAGGCAGTCATAACCTTTATATTCTTTATTTTCCATGCAAAGTGTACCCTAGTTGAAATTCCAGCCCTTTTCTTTTAATCCCTCAGATCATGAATCTCATAAATCAACTACATATCAAATTTGGAGGCAATACACGCGGCCGTTATTTTAGAAATATTTAGATAATTTTATAGTGTACGTTTATTTTTAACCACCATATATAATAAATCATATTAAACTACCACTTGTAAAAAGAAAAAAAGAATCACAGTACAAAACTATATGCAACTTACATAGGAAATAAAAAGGAAACTTTTGAATATCTCAGAAGACATTCTTAAAAATCTATATATTAATTTGGAACGTGTTTTTGTCTGTCTCCACTAAATTGTGAGAACGGCTAGGTGTAAAAATTTGGTTGAGGTGTCTAAAAAAAGGACTTGGTCTGTAGATATGTTATGAAAAGAGAAAAATAAAAAAAGTCGAACGGTTCCCCTCTGGGGGGGGAGGGGTTAAACATACGTTGGCGAGCATAACTCAGCTCCAAATTACTTCACGGTGAAGAAATTGTACATGGGGGGACTAGAATTGAATACAAAAAAATTAATATCTCCGATTTTGGAATTTTCAATTTTAAGGGGGAGGAGGGGAAAAGTAGATTTGAAGGGGTGGAAAGAGGGGAATTAGTTTGAGAGGGAAATTCGTTCTAGACCCACACATGTAGCACCTCATTTTAAAGATCTTGAAATTTCATGTTGATTGGGAATGTTTGTATACATTATAGGGCGCCCCCTGATGGTGATAAATGGAACTAGGTGATTTTGTAGTAGGCCGTATCATGTTGCACCTTATTTTAAAGGTCTTGGTATTTCCTGACCGTTGGTGATGTTCGTACAGAACACACTGTGCCCCCTGGTGGTGTAAAGTGAACTAAAGGATTTTGCAGTTGACACCACCATGTGACACCTTATTTGAAAGGTCTTGGAAATTCAAGTCGATTGTTGATAAAGGTCTTGAAATTTCATGTTGATTGGGGATGTTTGTATACAATATAGTGCGCCCCTGGTGGTTAAAAATGGAACTAGGTGATTTTGCAGTAGACCCTATCATGTTACAAATTATTTTAAAGGTCTTGATATTTCCTGACCGTTGGTGTTGTTTGTATAGAACACGCTGTGCCCCCTGGCGGTGGAAAGTGTAACTAAAGAATTTTGCAGTTGACTCCACCATGTGACACCTTATTTGAAAGGTCTTGGAAATTCAAGGCGATTGGTGATGTTCGTATACAACATACTGCGCTCCCTGGTGGAGGAAAGTGGATTTTGCAGCGCGTGCGTAGCATGCCTGCTATCTGCTATACGGTGCCGCAGCCACAGGCAGCGGTAACACGAGTCAGAGGTTCATTCGGTTCCAGGTTAATTTTTGAGAATTTTTTCATTTTATTAGCGGCCTGCATATATGTGCCGCAGGCACCGCAGGCTGAGTTACGAACCCGAGCTCGTTCTGTTTGAGGTAATTTTTTTTGTTGCAGATGATTATTTTCTTTTCTGATGTTTTTATTTAAAAATAGAAATTCAAACAAAAACGAGTTAAAGATATAAAAACATACAGATTTAAGGTCCATTTAAAGCTATTATCACGGGCCCGGGCATTGCTGGGCGGGTCCGTTCCGTTCCAGGTTAATTTTTTGGAATTTTTTCATGGTATTAGCGGCCCGCGTATGCGCTGCCGCAGGCACCGGGATCACAAGGCAGAGTTTCGTTCGGTTCGAGGTAATTTTTTTTGTTACACCTGTTTTTTTTTTTTTTTTTTTTTTTTTTTCGCAATGCTTTTATTTAAAAATAGAAATTCAAACAAAATCGAGTTAAAGATATAAAATCATACAAATGTAAGGTTCATTTAAGGTTATTATCACGGGCCCGGGCATTGCCGGGCGGGTTCGTTCGGTTCCAGGTTAATTTTTAGGAATTTCTGTATGTTGTTAGCGGCTCGTGTATGCGTTGCCGCAAGCACCGGGGTCACGAGGCAGAATTTCGTTCGGTTCGAGGTAATTGTTTTGTTACAGATGATTATTTTTTTCGTGATGCTTTCATTTAAAAACAGAAATTCGAACAAAATCGAGTTAAACGTATGAAATAATACAAATTTAAGGTATCATGGTCCCGGGCAATGCCGGACGGGTCAGCTAACATATAGTTTTAGTATTAAACGAAATAGAAAATAATAGATAGCACCTGTTTATTTGGAGTCAGTTTGACATCACATTGATAGTATTTTGTAGAAAGTGTTGTCATATACAGTATTTCTATTTATAAGCATTTTTCCGACTTTAACTTTTTTTAAGTGAAATGTCGTAAATTATATTAGATGTTTTAACATGAAATACATTTATATAATGATGCGACGATTTTTGAAACATTACGGTCAATAAAGTGATCGTCGAATTCCACGGATTCCAGCTAGTATTTTTGAATCGCGAAATTATGATTTAGATTACGGCACTTTACGATAAGATAGACATGATAAAGGTAGCAGGCACGTTATAAGTGGTAATAAGATAGTTCGATTAAAGTGGTTGACTAATTTCCCTTATAATAGATTACATAAAAGTAAGCAAAAGAAGATTTTAGAAAATTCTTAATCAGCTCCCTTTTAAGGATATATGTTTTTGATAAGTGCGAAAATTGATTTATGATCCTCTGATATTAATCATTCAACTCGTTATGAGTTTTGCTACAGTTTTAAATAAGTGGTGATAATCTAGTTAATTTGTTTCATTCAAGATTTTCAAGTTACCAAAAATCTACACACTATTAATTAATTCATTTATCAAAAATCTATTATACTATTTTCAAGTAACAAATTATTTTCATGTGAAAAAAAAAAAAAAAATCATACAAAAAGAAGAAAAAATGCGTGTGTAAATAAAAAAAAAAAATGTGATACATGGAGATTTTGTTGCACAAACTTCATTTTTAGCACTATTTCCTTGTTATAATTTAAGTTTATATATATATATATGTATATATATATATATTATTGGAAATAAAATAAAATGTATGAAAAAGACAATCAACGAATGATTTTCCCGTATGTATAATTTCTCAAATAAAAATTTAAAAATTTCTCTCTACAAATCTCTATTGGTGCACTTTTTACTTTCTCTTACCCATAAGGTAGAGGAAGTATTGTTTTAGGGTTTTCGACCGTGTTTTCGAACGTGAGTTTTTATTATATTTACACGTTTTGAGGTCCCCTGAACTCCAAAATCATGTTTTTTAGCTGTTGGTCTGTGTGTGTGTATGTCTGTGAGTCTGTGTGTGTGTGTCTGCTATCTGCATATCTCAAGAACAAATACTAGCAGAAAGTCCAAACTAGGTATTCTAAATGTGTATGATAGTGGGATGCTACACTAAGCTTTTCGTTGAGATGAAGCAAATGGTCCGTGTACAGGGATATCCAAGAAAATTCAAATACTTTACGTCTTTGGGGGAAAGTGCAGGTAAGTAGAGTTTAACATCTATAGACTGCACTAAACCAAATGAAATGAATATATATTTTTTGTATGTACAAAAACACGTTTCATGTACAATATGGTAGGGAAATCATCCACTGTTCATTTACAGGGCTACACAAAAGAACTAGATTACAGTGCGACAATAGCTGAAAATTAATAGAAGTGTATTTCAGGTTATGCCGTGTATTATTATTATAGTATCATATTTAGGTGCACCATGAGGTCTGTACATAATCTTCAAATGATATACAGGGCTGCAAATGTTTAAGCGATAACCTTCTTTTTTACTGTTAGTGGAAGTGCTGTTCTATAATATTTTACCATTTACAAGAAAGCTGCTCAGGAATTGAAATGAATTGCTCATACACATTTGGTAAATAATGTATATTTTTAAGCTAAATATTTATCGCTGGTTTTTTGCATATTTACACGTTTTGTGGCTTTTTAATTTCCGAAGTCAAGTTTTTTAACATTTGATGTGTCTGTTTCTCTTAGAGTAACTTAAATACGAATAATTTAAGAGATCCAAAAGGTGTATTTTCAAGTCAATATAAGTTTGTTGTTGGAAAAGTTGGATCAAGACTGATAAGTTTCAAGAAATGTTGCATGTTAAAGTTGTCTGTATAGTTTTAATTTAACTCTTAATTTTAATGACGGATTTAAATTCTATATAAAAGTAGGTGCATTAATGAAACGGGAGGTTGAGGGCGGCGGTATCCCCATTCACACAGCACTAATTATCACATAAAACTCTTCCGAAGCCTAATTTGAATTGTTTAACATAGGTTTACTTAACAATAATTGTTATTTTACCTCTTAATCTCCAACCTGTATTTATAGTATTAAATTTAAGGGTAAAAGAAAGTCGTGTGAGTGACACACCAGATTATTTTATTAAAATAACCAATACAAAAATTCATTTGTTTTTAATAATTAATAAATTAATTGTGTACATTTGTCATTTGGATGAGTGGTCTGACTGTAGGAGCAAATTACAGAGTAATTTACGCAATTCGTAATTTAGCTACGATTTAACATGCTCAATGTAGCGACTAAGTACATCAATGAATAACACATGTAGCACCATACTTTGTGCTACAACGAAGAGGACTGCAGCAGCTCATTCATTAAAAAGATGAAGACTATACGCATTTAATATTACAAATAGCAATGGTTCATTGCTTTGTGTAATTTTATGATTCCATATTTTTTAGTTGTGGATTTAATTAAAGCATTAAATATGCAAACGTCGGTTGATATAATTTCACATCTTCAATATTTTGGTATGAAAATCACACTGTTTTCTTACTCCCTGATAGTTTTCGAAATAGTTTTAATTAACAAATATTTATGTGTGAGGAAGCTACCGAATACTTATCTTATAGTTTGAATATTGTACCTACATTTATAAAATATTTAAAGCTGGAGTTATTTTTACACTTTATTCAGAGAACTTTCACATACACCATTTAGAAACATAACAATCTTAATCAAAATTTTCAAACAGCATTTTTATATGATCTTCAAACAATAAATAAATAAATAAAACAAAATAAAATAAATTTTTAATTCCTCTAATTATTGTTTTTTAGTTATACTGATAACAATCCAACACTGATGCCATCCGTAAAAACCTTAATTTGCGTATTCAAGGGATACAAAATAGGTAATTATATCAAAAATGTTGCTTCGAAATTTGGACACCAAACAATACTTTGTCTACCATGTGGATAAGGAAAAATAGTTATTATTCTTAAGGAATTTTCTTGTACATGGTATAATTTAAAAGAGCTCTGCCACCAATTACATCAAATAGAAAACAATCTGATTTCTTAATGGTACATTTGTATATTATCATTAAATGTTACATACAGCATACAGTGCATCTTAATTAGAACAGTAGTAAGTAAAGCCCATAATGCATCTTGAAGTACACAACGAGCAATATTTTTCAGTTCTTTGATTGGTCTTTGTAAATGAATTTTGAATGTTTTGAATACCGTATTCTATTATATATGAACCATGATTTTGCACATATAAAAATTACATTTTATTTTCCTTATACTTTCTTAAGATTTAAAAGGCACGAAAAATAAATTTATCCTATAAGATATAATGTATTTGTTTCGTTTAATATGTTTTTGTGCACGAAATTTCCTCCCTACATCAGTTTCAGGTAATGTCCACATATGATGCATACTTAGAATAAAGAATTCGGACTTCTTCCTAATAATTGTTTTAGAGTTATGTTGATAACTCTCTAAAATATGAAGAGTGAGATCTGACTCTAAAAGAGTGGCATATCACTCTTTGAACATGCCGAAACGGAGCCAACCTCTACTGAATGAAAAGTCTCTTTTCGATTTCTCACTCTTTATTAAGAGAGGGATTATTCCGAGTAATTCAAAGAATATGACTGTTTATTTTTCCTAAAATAAATTCGGATACCCTAGATGGTAACTTTTTTTTATTATTCTTTTTCCGCATTGGCTGTAGTTCAACGATTGAAAAGATGCAGATTGGATCTGCGGGAAATCGAACTGAAGCTGTTTCCGTGGCAAGCTAGCGTCTTACCACTGAACCACTGGGGACACACAGAACTCGCTTAATTTACAGTGGTAAATCATTTATATAAGGCATTAATCGCATTTATAAACTTTTACTTCAAATATCAAAAGTATAAAATTACAGAATTCTAATGTACATTTTAAAATTAAAATTAGAATTATTTTAAATTACTAAATGTAGAATTATTTTTAAATTACTAAAATTAAAAGTATTTTTAAACCAAAATGTATGCTGGAAAAGAAATTCCGTAAGAGAAATAGCTATTTTTAAAATAGCTTAGGGGGAAAAAATGTTTGAGTGTGCGTGTTTAAAAAAAAAAAAAAAAAAAAAAAAAAAAAAAGGTAAATATTTACACACAAATCTACAGAGTTTCTTGAAACCTCGTCTATTCAGGAGTATAAATCTTGCTGATTATTTTAATTTTTAGTAAAATATTATAACCAGCTTTTTGAATATTTCACATGTGTTAAGTATTCAATGAATATAATAAAAATATAAATTCCTATAGATTTTAAGACGTTATGCATAAAGTACTTGCATAAATTATATTTTCTTTTATACCTTATATATTTCTCAATAAAACTACTTGCTTTCTGTTACAAATTTACATAACTTTCTTATGGTTTTCGATTCTTTACTAATAATACTTCGATTCTTTCAATCGCATAAAAAATTTATATTTACCAAAATAACTTTTAACATAATTATTATTTTTTTTTTTTATACTCAAATATCTTCAATAAGTTAAACAAATCACATGCGTGAGATCACCCAGAAATTGTCCTTCATATTTCATTCGAAATATGGCAAATAGATGGCGCCAGAAATTCTTCACTCTTTAGAAGGTTGATCTTGCAATAAATCATAATTTCACTCTTTGTGACAGAGTGACTACTAGTCTCTCTTTCGAGAAAAGTGAGAAATGTGACATTTTCAAGAGCAACAATAGTATTGCCTCACTCTAATTGGTGCTAAAATAATGGTCACTTTTTCAAGGAGTGAGATTCCCACTCCAGAAATTTTAGAGAGAACAGGCACACATATACGATACAAGAGAATTTTTAATACAGTGAAACAACAAAAAATATATATATATATATATATTTGTTCAACATATGCGAAGAATTACATCAAAAACTAATTTCCATGATGCGCAAAATATCGTGTTGTGTCTAATTATTATGTTTATAAATGTCAGTCCTCACACAAAAGCTCTGTAAACATTTATTCTAAACATGTTACGTCACTTTTTAATTATTGAAGACACTATTGGACGGTCTGTTGATCACAAATGTTACCATCATGATACCGAATATGTTTCTATAAAAAGTTTACTCGATATCTATTTTTTCCTCTATTATTTTTCTGCTTATTATTATTATTATTATTGTTATTATAAAGAAAGAACAACGTAGCTGCTTCGATGATGCATTTGTGCTTTTTTTTTTCCTCCTGATGAAGAGTCGTAATGAATTACTTTGACAAACTAGTTCCAAATATATATATATATATATATATATATATATATATATATATATATATATATATATTAATCTTTTTTGATATTGTTGATATAATGTATATTTTTTGCTTTATCATATAAATTTATACTAATTGAGAAGAGAAAGTTCTGCATTTAATATATAATTTAAAAAAAAAAAAAAAAACTGTTATTTTCCGTTAAATTAGTTCAAATATATTTTTCCCCCGTAAAACGCAGGGGGCATCGTGTTTGAAACTTTTTTGTTTTGTTTCTTATGCATCAGTTACAGAAAAGAAATTTCAAAACTTTAAAATTTGTGCTACTTTCTTTTATTAATCTTATTAATTCAAATATCAACTAGTATGTTGTGGCCATCAAATGACTTTCTTAGATATTTTAATATACAAATTCACTCAGTAAAAATAATTTATTAAAAGTATTATTTAAAAATTTATCTTCCATGATAATGCAGACGATTTCAATATTAGAGAAGTAGTACAACACTAAATATCAAAAAAAAAAAAAAAAAAAGTCCATTTTATTCTCAATATTAAAAAAAAAAAGTTCTGTGGTTTTTTTTTTTTCGTTAAAAGTAAAAAAAAAATCGATAACTTTGTTTTAAACTATCACAGATCTATAGTTCAAGCATTCGTTTTAAGGTATTGACGAGACCTTTCGAAAGATACCCAGCTTGAAAATTTAACCCCCCAGGGAGGGGAACCGATGCCCCCACATGCACAATTATTTTTCAAAGTTAACTTCTACTATTATCAGTAATTCATATTAATTTTACAATCAGAAGTTAAAAATAGCATACGAAATTTTGCCCTAAACTGTCATGTTAAAAATTTTGAAAAAATGCGATTACAGCGCCACCTGTTGAGCGATTGATTCCCAAATCTAATCAGCACCCGTTTATGTCAGGGTCCAACTAATTACCAAGTTTAGTTAAATTTCGTTCATTGGTTCGTGAGATACATTGTCCACAAAAATTGTGATATACGCAGACAGACAGACAGACATTTTCTAAAAGCTATCAAATCATATTCAGGACATCCCAAAACGTATAAATCCATCGAAAACCGGAGTTCGAAAAATTTCACGAATCCAATATTTTCTTTATATTACATATAGAAGAAAGTAAAAATGTAGTGTAATATTATATTACTATTTAGTTTTAATTCCAATTAAGTAATAATTATACAAATACAATAAATAATAATTATCAAATGCATTTTTTCACAATTAACAAAACGTGCAGTGTGGTTTGATAAATGAATAAATATAAAATGATAAATGAATTCTGAAAAAACCCATTTACTAATTATAAAAGTGATTGATTCGAAAAGCATTTTCAAAACATACTTGGATAAGGCTTTGACAAAAATTCCAAATAACAATCGGCTTCTTCCAAAGAAGTTATTCCCAGTAAAATGTCTTCTTTGACTGTTTCATTGTTGTTTAAATCAAGGGGTGCGTCAGGCTGTTGAAGCATTTTCCGCATTCCTTTGAAATATCTTTTCCCTTAAATTCAAAGAACTTCGAGAATTCCTTATCAAATACCTAAAATAAATAATAAAGATTTTCATTAAAATAATAAAACTTTTTAGATGTTTCAGGAACATATGGGAATCTTGCTTTATGCAAGTAATATGTTTATAAAAAAAAAAAAAAATGAGAAATAAGTAGCAAATAAGTGTTTTTACTAATACTTTATGTTCTTAAGAAATTTAGAAATCCACACAAAAATTTTATCGTTATAACAAATCTATATATATAAAAGAACACTTCCTGAGTGAGTTAGTGAGTGAGGGGGAGATCTATCAACGCCCAGACCAAACCACTGGACCTAGAAGCATGAAATTTTGTGACAATGTTCTTTCTATGACGTAGGCATCCACTAAGAAGCGATTTTACAAAATTCGCCCCCCAAGGGGGGGAGGGGGGGCAAAACGTGATTTCACAAAATCCTTCATATCTCAAACAAAAAAAACAGATATCCGTAAAATTTTTGCTTTAAAATATAGCTAATACAAATGTCTAAAAACCAATTTCTGGAATTTTCAAAATTCGGTCCCCAAGGGGGGCGGGGGGGCAAAACGTGATTTCACATGCGTAAAAACGTGATTTCGCATAATCCTATATATCTCAAACAAAAAAATAGATATGCGTGAAGTTTTTGCTCTAAAATAAAGCTAATGCAAATATCTAAAAACCAATTTCTGGAATTTTTGAAATTCAGCCCCCAGGTGGGGCAGCAGTGGGGGGGGGGAGGGGGGGCAAAAAATAAAAAGAGAGTTAGATCGTTCAAAATTGGTATATAGAGGTTTTCGATACCTACAAATCGATTTCGGATATTTTCGAATTTGTAAAATTATTAGGAGGGGCGGCAAGGGGGAGGGGCTATGGGGCAAAAACAAATAGAAATACAGTTAGGCCGTTCAAAATTGGTACAGTTAGGTTTTAGATGCCTGCAAGTCGAATGGGGATATTTTCGAAAGTGTAAAGTTATTAGGAGGGCCGGGAAAGGGGGAGGGGAGAGGGGGGGGGGCAAAAAAATAAAAATAGAGTTAGATCGTTCAAAATTGGTATATAGATGTTTTCGATACTTACAAATCGATTGCAGATACTTTCGAATTTTTAAAATTATTAGGTGGGGCGGGAAGGGGGGGAGCGGGAAGGGGGGGGCTATGGTCAAAAACAAATAGAAATACAGTTAGGCCGTTCAAAATCGGTACAGATAGATTTTAGAGGCCTGCAAGTCGAATGGGGATTTTTTCGAAAGTGTAAAGTTATTAGGAGGGCCGGGAAGGGGGGGCATAGGGGCAAAAAAAAAAAAAATAGAGTTAGATCATTCAAAATTGGTACATAGAGGTTTCCAATACCTACAAATCGATTGCGGATATTTTCGAATTTTTTAAATTATTGGGAGGGCGGGAAGGGGGGGGGGAGTAGAGCGGTAAAAAAATAAAAATAGAGATATATCGTTCAAAACTGGTGCATAGAGGTTTTTGATACTTACAAATCGATTGCGGATATTTTCAAATTTGTAAAATTATTAGGATAGACAGGAGGGGGGGGGGGCGAAGTGGGAAAATAATAGAAATAAGAGTTAGAGCATTTTGGGAATTTTTTCCGAAGGCAGTGAGAACCCGGTGCGACATTTTTCCTACTCAGATTTTGTTTCTCTTTTTTTTCATGTGATAAAAATTAATGCAATTTTGAGAATTCATTATAGTGATTCATTTAAAAATAGGGACCAGCGAAGCGGGCGTTGCCTGCTAGTAATTAATATTTAACTACGAAGAAGAATCCGAAAGTACGTCTGGTCATGCTTTTTTAAGAGAAACATTTATCGTAAATAGAAAGATGAGATGGCATAATCAAATAGAAAATTTCGTTATTTTTTCTCATATATGCTGCACATATTGCTGATTTTATCGTGCAGTAAAATTAAATTAAAGAAACAACCTTAATAAAAATAATCGGTGTTTAACATTTTAAGAAAGTTCTACTCCAACTGCACCACCTCAATGATCATTAGATGATTTTAAACCCTCCCCCCCCCATCCCCAACTTTTTTTTTTTTTTTTTTTTTTTTTTTTTAAGAACGACATGTATAGCCACCAGAAAGTTATATTTAAACTTGAAAAACTCCTTCATACATCATAAAGTTAATGGAAGCACTACCGATTTCGAAAGAACATGGCCTTTTTTCTTCACGTGCAACAAGGTTATCAGGTTTAATATTTACAGGCTGCTTCCTATTGGTTGTATTGTGTTGCTCCTCCTCCCCATTTGGATTTTGCCCTGCTTTCAGTCTTGCTTTTGCCTCCAAGGCAGTAGCTTGTGTTTTGCACCTGAAGAAGAAAGGCTACGTCCTTTCGAAACCTATAGTGCTTCCATTAGTTTTATGGTGAGTGAAGAAGTTTTTCAAGTTTAAATATTGATTGTACACCAGTTCTTTAATTTACTACTGTGCTTACCTTATTCTGGGTTTGACATTTTTTAGTTTCATTACCAAAGTTAATATATGTCTAAAATAATTTCACAATTTTCCTTTGTATATGTCGATAGAATTTAGCTCATTTTATTTAATATTTTAAATAATTAATTGCCTTTTATATATGTAAGAAAATTACAATAAATTTCAAACATGTTTTTGAATCTGCTTTCAATGGAATAGTGGTATCATATTCTTATAAATCACTTAACAAGTGAATAACGCTTCAATATCTGTATAAATTAAAAATACATAATATAATTAAAAATACACATACAAAAAAATCTACATAAAATTAAATTGAAATTGAAATTTTTTATGTTATGAAGGTGTGTATTGGTAAATGCAAATTAATTAATAGGAAACATAATTCATCTAAAGGTTACATCATAATAGTTGTGTACTATAAATATTTTAAAATCTGGACTTTTTTAAGAGGAAAAGAAGAAAAAAAAAGAACATTTAATTTTATATTATTTTATTTTATTTATATATTTATTTAATATCTTCTCTATACGAATAAAGGATGTAACTTTGGGATTTTAAAACTTAAATTAACTTAATATAATTTTCAAAGACTATGTAGTCTATGTTCAGAGATTTTATATCACATATAAAATTAGCAGCAAAATTTCCAATCGACATGATAGCTCTACCTCTGAAAAACACATGCTTATAAAAATTTATTTTTTTATTGCTCTCTTAAACTACGTTATAAATCTTTTCTCAATGCATAATAAATCTAGATTTATTGTTTCCATTTCATGAGAATTTAAACATTGAAAACAGAAATAGAATTAGAATTGTCAATTAGGTAGTAAATTGAGATTTCCTATTTGAACATTTTATGCTTAAAATTTCTTCGAATTATTTTACATATAGTTTTAAAATAGTCAAATCAAATTGTCTTCAGAATATAATTATTGAATCAGTAGATGCAGATATAAAATCAAAACAGCCAATTATCTCTTCCAATAAAAGCAACAATTTATGATACTCATAAATAAATCTTCAAGCGTGCTTCAATTCCTTCAAAAGTTCAAATATGTGCATGCGTAATTATTAATATCCCGAGAGTATTCAATCTGTATTAATCTTTGATATCTTAGAAATGGAAATTAGCAAAAGGTTTTACATAATTATAAATTTAAATCATGAGATAAATATTATGAATTCAAATTTCCAAACTGTTGGCAATAATATCCAACCACTTAAATTAATTCGATTTAATACACAGAAGGAAAATGTTTATGTTTAGCATATGATAAAGCATTAGATATTTTACTGCATATTTTAAGGATATTTTTCAAAAGGCATTTTCTCATGATCAAAAATATTAAATTTCTCACATGATTAAAATTTCTTTTTATTTCTGTGATATTATGTGCAAGCAGAATATGTGTATGAAATTATATGCAAACAGAATATTTTTTTCTCTTTTAAAATTAATGCAATATATTATTAATTGTAATTGATAACTTTCTGATGATTTCATTTTTACGATTGTCATTTCCAAACCATAATTTTAAAATACCAACTACAGCATCTTTTTTTTTTTTTTTTTTATAATTTTTAACTTTTAAAAACAAAAAATAAATTAATTAATTAATTAATTAATTAAAATAAAATAAAAATAAAATTATGTTTCTTCTTAACAATTTAAGAAAGAACACATTAGCAAATTTTATGTACCAGTATTTAATTTAGGTAGTGCTATAGGTACCAGATTTTATGTTGCTTATATCATTTTCTGTAAGAATATCTGTTTTTATTTTATAGTCACTACGATGTACAACATTTTTTTTCCTCCATTTTAAGAAAGATAACATTTATTTTTAAATTACGGAAAACTAGGTATGGTTGGAACAACTAAAATATTCACGAAACTGTACAAACAGTACTGGGAGGGATACAACTGGGAAAATACACACGAATCCATGTTCGGAGATGATTCCTAGAAAAATGTAGATCTTTGCTCGTTACGTACGCTTGCAGAGTGACCTATTGCCTTCTATAAAACGAAAGTAAGTATTTTTGATTATTTGTTTTTAATTGCTTCATTGTTTTTATAATTATCATGTTTAATGCTTGCATGAGTAATCTTTTTGTATTACAGTTTATCAAAAAGTTTTTTTTTTTTTTTTTTTTTTTTTTTTTGTCTGGTCTTTGGGGCTGTTTTATTGTTAAAAAAAAAAAAAAAAATAAAAAAAAAAAAGTAAGTGGATGCGGTTGTTACAATTTTTGTAGGTATGATTACATTTAAGATGCTTAGAAAATGCATTACAGAGATTTTGCAAGAAGCGAAGGCGACATATTTTATTATCAAAGACACATACGATTGAACCAAGAAACGGGATCAGTTTTTGAAAAGAGCAGCAAAAATTTTACTCTGGTGGTTCAAAAGGTATGCAGTTTGAAGGGAATTGTCGAATATGATCGCACTTACTGCACTTGAGTCTGATTAGGTATTAGTAATTTATGCTTAGTGGTTTTGTAGATTTATTGAATATTATTCATAATAGGTCTGATTAAATATTATGAACCTAAATTATATTGTATAGATTTATTTGAGTTTAAAGGTTTATATATATATATATATATATATATATATATATATATATATTCTTAATTCTTACGCATAAATTATTTTATTCGATTTCATCCAATTTTCGCCAATTTAAGGTAAAAGAATTGCTAATAATATTTTAAAGATGCAAATTCTACAAACTGTGCAAAAATATTGTTTTGAAGTTCCTAAAATAGTACCGCATTTGCCTTAAACAATTTAAAAGTAACTTTTCTGTGATTTATGACTAATAAAACTTATTTAAATTCAAACACTGTATATTATTTAAGAGTGTTACAACCGACAAAGTCAGTTGTAAAATTCGCAACATTTTGTAAAATGATTCCTGTCTGGAAACTTTTTGTACACGGAGATCAAATTTTATAACTATTTTAAACCGAAAGAATAATCTTTAAATCTCAAAAGCTAATATTGTTCTTTAATGGGAATTCTATTGGCTTAAAAAAAAAAAAAAAAAAAAAAAAAAAATACAATCTTAAATTAAAATTTTATTACTGTAAAAAAGCTGATTCAAAAAAAAAAAAAAAAGTATTATCTTTCTCGATGAGGAAAAAAAATTAAAAACTAATGAATCACTTTTAAAAAATTTGTCTTAATGCAATAACGTCACATTGTTAAAAAATAACACAGGTCAACGATCAAAATTTTACCTTTAAGGTGACGTGTTTTTCTGAGGTATTTTTGAGTGTTCATTATTGAAAAACTGTTCGAAACTTTTCATCATGTACAGTTTTGACAAAAAATGAGATTGTATGAGCTAACAGTTTCACTTTTTCAACTCTTATCAAAGTTATTTTTCAGAAAATCTGGGTGATGTGAGTGAAAAATAAGGAAAACTCTTTCATCAAGACATCAAACAAATGTAGGGAAAGTATCAATGTTGGATGCTGCATAGAAAATCTCCCTCCCCCTCCCCACCTCCCTCTCAAGGCCACCAAGCTGTACACAAAAAAAAATCCTTAAAGGGAGCTTCGATGCAAAGAAACATATTTAAAAGATAATGTGTAAATGATAGCCTGTTTTAATGTATTTTATACATAAATTGTATCGAATTTGTTACATCCTCTCAAGGAATTCTTCCGACTTTCATCCTTACTTTGAGAAAAGTCCTTACTTGATAGGAAGAAAAGATAATATTTTCTGAATTTAGCGTGTCAAAACACATTAGAGACACCTAACGCAGTGCAGAAAAAAAAGTTGAAAAGCACAATGTGTAAGACATGTGTAAGCGTTCAAAGTTTCAACAAAACAATGGTACTAAATAGGCATTTTTAACTAAAACTAATATTCTAGTGCTAAGTTTCAACATTTCAGTGGTGCTTTCTACTGAAAGGGCGAAACATTATTCCTAAATATTGCTGTAGCTAATTTGAACCATTTTTCTGGTGAAATGTAGGATTTATTTTTTAACAGTGCAGGAATTCGAAAAAATAACATTTTGTGTGTTTCGTTCCTAATCATATATATTTACGCATCTGATCTGCAAATAACTGCTCAGATATCTTTCACGAACTGCTAGTAATTTTGTTTTAACTTACAATCTCTCTGTTCTCCTAACTTTCATAAACGGAGTAGTGACATAATTTTCGGCTCAAATATTTATTTATTCATTACTTTTGACAGGAACGCCATAAGTAGGCAGATGAGTATAACATCACAATGGAACACGAAACCTCTCTTTCTCCATAATAAAAGAAAAAAAATGGAGAAAATACAACAAGTGATTCAGTGTTTAATTAATTATCATTAAAATAATAATTGTCAAAGTTCTTTGTAAATTCTTTTTGTTAAGGAACTTCTAAGAATAGTTACGTCATTTTCTTATTAATGGATGACTTAAAATTACAGCTATTAAATTCTCATGCACGTTTTATTCTTGTAGGATTTGATTAAACATCTTTCAAGAACACGATCTGTTGACACCCTTTAAACTTACCAAATCATTAATATAATTAATGTACTATCTCGTGTCGTCGAAATAACACATCCTTTGCTGTAATTTAAGTACTCCGGAAAAAAAAAAATAGAAAAGCTTCTTTTAGAAAACATCAGAAGTGTTTTAATATTTTATTTGTTAAACTTTAGGAAATTCCAGAAAGTTTACGCTTAATGAATATTGATCCATTTTTAAATGTGTTATGGTTATTAAGTTTAAAATGTAATTCATGTAAGACAAGTTTATAGTCAAGCGTTTTTATATACTGTAACCTCCCGTTAATTCGCAAACTGATTATCTGCGTTGTGGATTATCTGAGGGCGCGGAATCTAAAAAGCACAGGATCAAGGAACACTGTTTTCTCAAGAAAAAACAAAAATAATTCATTGATTTATATGAAAGTAAATATAAATAATTATGTTGTTTTTGTTTCAGTTTTTGTACAGTATAGAGCGGTACTGTTTAATTTTGTGCATAAATTACCTTACAAATTGTATTTTGGCTTCACCTTAACTCTACTTTTTTGTTTATTGTATCTTTATCCTTTAGTACAAATATTTTTACTGTACTGTGAATATTTTGTCTGTTAATATTACATTTTATATACTATAATATAACAAAATCAAGTTTTTGAGCTGAACTATTATAGTTTTTTTTCATTTTTCTCTCGTTTTTAGCTTTATCTGTGATTCACCTTATCGGCGCAATCCGTGCAACCCAATTCTACAGATATTCGGGAGTTTACTGTAGTTTAATCTATTCGTTATGGTAGAATCTGTACCAAACACTTAAATATTTCTGTGGAAATGTCTTTTTTTAAGACTTAACAATTTTAACAAAGCATTTTTAGAATCCATTCCTGTAACTGTAGAAAAGTTTATTTGAAAAACAGCGCATCTTTTATGACAAAAATCTATCTTCGCTAAACAATCAACGTATGTAAATAGTGAGAGTATAGGTAATCCTGGAATGAAATAATAAAAAAAAAATGAGAAAATAATTAAATATTTCACTTTTTCTGTTCTATTTTACAAATTTTGTTTCTAAATACGGAAGAGATTTAAAAAAAAAATTATTTGTGTAGTAACTGGATTCCTGCTATCTTGACTCTACAAATATGTTTTTCATCGCAGACAGTTTCAAGGAGGTTAAACAACCTGATTTAATTACTGCAAAAATTAAAACTCATCAAATTAATGGAAATTTTTTTTAACTTTCTTAGTAAATAAACAATTGTAGTGAAAATTACTAGCATTAATGATATCATTGTAAGTTTCAGCCACTTATTGTATTTATAACTAATTATATCCACATTTATTGTAATTTCAAAAATATATTTCTATACTATTAGTAGTATTAAAAATAATAGTATTAAAAATATATATTTATCACAAATAAACTATTAAACCTTATCACAAATAAACTATTAAAAACAAATAACAAAATTATAACTTAAAAAAAAAAAAAAAAAAAACTGATTAGCGAAAAATAAAATCATAGATACATGACTCTACAAATATGTTTTTCATCGCAGACAGTTTCGAGGAGGTTAAACAACCTGATTTAATTACTGCAAAAATTAAAACTCATCAAATTAATGGAAAAAAGTTTTAACTTTCTTAGTAAATAAACAATTGTAGTGAAAATTACTAGCATTAATGATATCATTGTAAGTTTCAGCCACTTATTGTAATAACTAATTATATCCACATTTATTGTAATTTCAAAAATATATTTCTATACTATTAGTAGTATTAAAAATAATAGTATTAAAAATATATATTTATCACAAATAAACTATTAAAAACAAATAACAAAATTATAACTTAAAAAAAAAAAAAAAAAAAAAAAAAAAAAAAAAAAAAACTGATTAGCGAAAAATAAAATCATAGATATAAAATAAAAATATTAAAAATATTATGAGAAAGCTGTATGAGTTAACTTTCTATCTATTTACCATCCAATATATTGTGTTCACTATTCAAGACGTTTCTAGGAAAATGCTGAGAAATGGATAAAATAGAAATGGGATAAAAAGGAGGAAAATGTCAAAACGTCACATCATTTAAGATAAATTCTTTCATATTTGGTGAAATTGCACCAAAATATTTTTCTTTGTAAAATAAATAATGATTAATAACATTCAATTTTGGAAAGGTTGTAGTTCCTAATTTATTTTTATTTTATTTATTTTATTTTATATATTTTTTTCTAGTTTGTAATTTTTAGTTCTAATTTAAGTTGATTTTTTGCATTGTTTTGTACTAATTGTCAACAGTAGTGACTTATGACATTGAATTAACAGTATTATTATTATTATTTATGAAAGCATAATGGATAACAAAATTAAACTTAAAAAAATTCTAATTAAATTAGATTAACGTGTTCCGCATAGATTATGAAATACTTTTAAACACTGAGAAGAAATAGTGGCTATATCTTCACGATATTTACGATCAACGCATTATATAAATTAGACACATGCGAATACCAAATATATTTAATTGTGAACATACATCACAAAATTAATACAGGTTAAATAGCTTTTGTAAACTAACTAAATAAATGTATATACAAAACAGATAAAAGTATAAATAAAAATATATGTATATGTTTAATTTTTTCCATCGTTTCTTAACTATATTAAGTTTTTATATACTTTAAATACGTGAAAAATCTCAAAAGCATAAACAATATATAGATTTGTTGTACGTACTATATATCGCAATAAAAATAAGTACAAGTGAAGATATTAAAAACTTGTACGTTGTGGTCACTACAAGCCTTTCTTCTATATTTTCCTACACAAATTCACTCAATACAAACAATTTATTAAAATTATCATTTATTACCATTATTTACCATGAAGAACACAGACGATTTTCATCTTACAGAAAACTAACACTAACTATCTAAAGAAAAACAGTTTCATTCTCATATAAATAACATCTTTGAGAAATGCGTTTTCATAATGGTTATCTCGCATATCAAGTTCCATACAGTTTTATGCTATAGAAGTTGAGATGTAGCCCTCCCGTTCTCGGAGAAAATTGCAGTATAGCAGCACCACCTATTAGCTGATATGCATCCAAGTTGAATCAGCATAATGTCTCATAATAGCCTACTCACATATCAAGTTTTGTTTAATAATGCACATTAAAGCCTGATAAATATAGCCTTCCTTTAAATTGTGGAAATTGCTCTTTAGCAGCGCTACCTGCTGAATTATTGACACCAAAAGTTGACAGGTACTAAATTAGGTCAAGGTGCGTCTACATATAAGTTTATATGTAAATCTGTGCAGTAGTTCCTGAGATACCTCTGCCGCAAAATTTTTGGCTCTCTCTCACACACATAGATATTTTCTAAAAATCGTCAAATCGTTATCTGCACCTCTCATTACGTGTAAATCGATCAAAAACCTGAAGTCGTAAACTTTTACGAATCTAATACGTTCTTCTATTGAATATAGAAGAAAGTAAAAATCTATTATTAAAGGCGTACTTTTCAAAAAACAACTTACAAAACACATTGCATTATTATTATTTTTCTTTAATAAATCTATAACACTTTTGTTAATGAAATTATGTATAACCTATGAATAGAGAATATGTTTGAATCTAAATGGTCTTCACAGTTTATGTTATTATTATTATAATTGATTAGCTGCACCACGTTTAGTTACTTATTTATTTGCTCTGGTAAATTTTTTCCATGTGACAAATAAATAAAATATGATTAAAAAAAAAATCTGGAATGACCTCACTCGACTTTCTGAACATTAAGTAATTAATAGTTGTGTATATAAATTAAAGTGAGACATGTCATTAAATAAACAAAAGTGAAAAATAGAATAGAGGTTGATTATCTTTCACATTGTTTAATTTTACGTTACTGCACTTCAAATAATTTGAGCCCATACATCATAATGATATTGAATTTTTCCTTGTATTCCTGTAAAAATCTGTGAGTGCCAGATTCACCAAAATCTATACAATTCATGCGACGGTGATCTATAACATGTGTATACATTTTCAGATCAATCGGATTAGGCATTTAGACGTTATCACATTTTGAAAAAAATTGGGTTTATATGCCCTAATGATAAAGAATATTTCTTTGCGTCCATGTAAAAAAAAATTTAAATGCTAGATTCACCAAAATCTATACAGTTCGTGTGACTATGACCTATAATATGTGTACATATTTTCAGCTCAATCAAATGAGGCGCTTAAACGCTATCGCACTTTAAAAATATTTGGCCCATAGACTATAATGATAAAGAATTTTTCTTCATGTCCCTGAAAAATAGTGTAACAGCTAGATTCACCAAAATCTATACACTTCATGCAACGGAAATTTATAACATGTGTATAAATTTCTAGCTCAGACGAATAATAAGACATTTAGACGCTATTGCCCATAGCCCATTTGGCCCATAGGCCATAATGATAAAGAAGTTTCTTTGTGTCCCTGTAAAAGAACTATACATCCTTTATTCATCAAAATTAATAGGGTTCGTGTTATAATGACCTTTATCCCACATACCAACTTTCAGCTCATTCGAACAAAGTGTTTAGGCGCTATCGTGTTCACTCACATACATACACACACAGACACACATACATACATCATGGTAAAAACAGTAAAAATAAACCCAGGGGACCTCAAAACGCATAGAAACACTAAAATCTCAAAGTCAGATTTTTGACATGATTATAATAATTCCTTACATATGTATGTTCGGAAAGTAAATATATATATATATAGGATATGGATTATACAGCATTATCCAAAGAAATTGCTATGAATTATTTCGTATCGACAGTAATAAATCCATATATAAACTTTCATATGGCTTTCTTATTTGATTGTAAATAACTGTAAATGCTAACATTATTTTCCATGGACAGCATTTTGCAATAACTTTCAATAAGTAAAATTTTATGTTTGGTTTAAAATGTCGGGTTTACACTTTTAAAAAATTCGTACCTATAGATCGACAGACTAATTAATATGATTCTGTACAAGAACAGTATATGATACGTCACACAGCCCTTTCAAACGAGCATATTCAGAAGAAAACTAATACCGCACATCACATTCATTCGGTTTCAAATACAGTATGTGCATTTGCTACGACTGCAGAGTTGCCAGATGGTCCAAAGTGAATTTCCCCAAACAGTTCTCAAATTTTCCCAAAACAAGGGTTTTTTCCAAAAATATCCCCAACTCAATTTATACTAAAAATGTAAATTTTTTGGAAAAAGTTAAAAAATGTTAAAAAAAGTTAAAAAAAAAAAGCTCACATTTTTCCGCAAATGAAGCTCTTTATAGAAAAAAAACCCCATTTACAAAAATAAAATTCAATACGCTAGTTTTTAGAAAAATTTAAATTTTTGTAACTTTTGCTATTTGTCTGAGTCTGTTTGTCTAACTTTCTGAGTTTCCTCATCTCTAATCATTTGTACTTAACCCATAGGTATATATAAAAACAGTTTTTTTTTCTAATGCATCAAAAACAAGGTATTCCCAGGGAGCTTAAAGAGCTTTCGTCAAACTGAATATTCCATCCCTGCAAGTTTAATTCAAGCTAGCTAATACAAAGCATCCAAATTTATGCTAGTCCAGCTTACAAGTTTGATTATTCAAGCGAAGCAGTAATCAATAAGTATTTAGCATTCACTATACTTGCTACAACACATATAAACCAAATAATTCTGGGAATCAGAGATTACAAGTGGGGAAAAAAAAAAAAAAAACAGAATAAATTTTATAATCAAAAAGATGAAGAAGTTGCTTTTCTATTTCTGAAATACAAATAGCATCCAGAATTACCCATTTTTTAATTTTTATTGAATTTTAGGAAAATGTCATTTTTTACTAATTTTAAAGAAAATCCCCGTGTATTTCCCCAAAATTTTTCTTTTCCCCAAACTGTTCCCCACTAAATCTCTGTCCCCAAATATTTCCCCAGAAGCTTCAAAACTCCCCAAAATGGGGAGAAATCCCCAAGTCTGGCAACACTGTACGACTGGAATGTATCAACATTCTTTTGCGAATAACTCTAAAATAAATATAAAGGAAACGCATACAGTAATCAGTAACACAACGCAATTAGTAACATATATGTTTTTAAATAATCTGGTGTGTCACTCACACGACTTTCTCTTACCCTGAAATTTAATACTATAAATACAGTTTGCAGATTAAGAGGTAAGATAACGAGAACTGTCATGTAAACCTATGCTAAACAATTCAAATTAGGCTTCAGAAGAGTTTTATACGATAATTAATTCTGTGTGAGGCCCCCCGTTTCATAATTGCACCTACATTTATATAGAATTTAATTCGGTTATTAAAAAATAATTCTGTTTTTAAAAAATAATTTATTAAAATTATTATTTAAAAAAATTATTTTTTATGATAATGCAGACGATTTCCATATTAGAGAGATAGTGTAATACTAAATATCCAAAAAAAGTCCATTTTACTCTCAATATTAAAAAAAAAAAAAAAAAAAAAAAAAAATACGTTTTTTTTTCTAAGTTTTTTTTTCGTTAAAATTAAAAAAAATCTATAACTTTGTTTTAAATTATCACAGATTTATAGTTCAACCATTCTTTTTAAAGGTATTCGCAAGCTCTTTTGAATGATACCCATCATGAAAATTTACTACCCTCGAGGGGGGACTTCCCCCCCAGGGGGGGAGGGGAGGCTCCAACATACACAAAAAAAATTTCCCAGTTAACTATCTCTATTACAAAAAATATATGTTCGTTTCATTTGGTTTAGTGCAGTCTATAGACGTGAAACTCTACTTACCTGCAATTTCCCCCATAGACGTAATGTATTAGAATTCTCTTGATTGTCCCTGTACACGAACCATTTGCTTGATCTTAACGAAAAGCTTACTGTAGCATCCCTATATGATGCACATTTAGAATACCAAGTTTGAATTTTCTGCCATAATTTGTTTTTGAGATATGCTGATAACAGACAGACACACACACAGACACACAGACACACAGACACACACACAGACTCACAGACACACAGACACACAGACACACAGACCATTTGCTAAAAACATGATTTTCGTATTCAGGGGACCTCAAAACGTGTAAATATAACAAAATCTCGCGTTCGAAAATTTGACCCAAAAACAATACTTTCTCTACCTTATGGGTAAGAGAAAGTAAAAAGCAGATGTGTTACTGATTCATAATATAAAATTACATTTAAATTAGTGCTAATTAAAAGAAAGATTTATCCTAGTTAATAGAATGTATACAAAAGCCAACAATCTGACAGACAGATGATAAATATCATACATTTTTTACTTTCTCTTACCTATAGGATCGAGAAAGTATTGTTTTAGGGTTAAATTTTCGAACGTGAGTTTTTGTTATATTTACATGTTCTGAGGTCCCCTGAATACGAAAATCATGTTTTTAGCGAATGCTCTGTGTGTCTGTTATCAGCATATCACAAGAACAAATAGTAGTAGAAATTTTAAACTCGGTATGCTTAATGTGTATTATATAGGGATGCTACACTAAGCTTTTTGTTGAGATAAAGCAAATGGTCCGTGTACAGGGACACTCAAAAGTATTCAAATACATTACATCTATGGAGAAAATTGCAGGTAAGTAGAGTTTAACATCTATAGACTGCACTAAAGAAAATGAAACGAATATATATTTTTTAATAGAGATAGTAAACTGGGAAAATTTTTTTTGTGTATGTAGGAGCCTCGCCTCCCGTCCCCCCTGGGGGGAGTCCCCCTCGAAGGGAGTAAATTTTCATGATGGGTATCTTTCAAAAGAGCTCGCCAATACCTTTAAAACGAATGATTGAATCATCTGTCTGCGATAATTTAAAATAAAGTTATCGATTTGTTTCATTTTCTACATTTTTTTTTTTTAATGTAATATTGAGAATAAATTCAACTTTTTTTGGATATTAGTGTTATACTAATTCTCTAATATGGAAATCGTCTGCATTATCATGGAAGATATATTTTTTAAATAATAATTTTAATAAATTAATTTTACAGAGTGAATTTGTATAGAAAAATATACAAGAAAGTCGTGTGGTGGCCACAACACACTAGTAATTTGTTGTTAGTGGATGTGTTTTACTAATAATATTTTACCATTTCAGGAAAGATGTTCGGGAATTGAAATAAATTCCTCATAGAGATATGGTAAATAATGTATGCTTTAAACTAAATATTCCTCGCTTGTTTTTTGTATATTTACACGTTTTGAGGCTTCCTGGTTAATGTAGTCAAGTTTTTTAACGTTTGATCTTTGTCTGTGTCTCTTAGAGTATCTTAAAAACGAATAATTTTAGGAGATCCGAATGTTGTATTTTGAAGTTAATATAAGTTTGTTGGTGGAAAAGTTTGATCAAGATTGATAAGTTTCAATGAATGTTGCGTGTGAAAATTGTCTGTATAATTTTAACTAAACTTTAAATTTTAATAACAGAATTAAATTCTATACAAATGAAGGTGCATTAATAATACGGGGTGTTGAGGGGGGCGGTAGCCGCTCTCACACAGAACTAATTATTATATAAAGCTCTTCCGAAGCCTAATTTGAATTGTTTAACATAGGTTTACACAACAGTACTCGTTATCTTACCTCTTAATCTCCAACCTGTATTTATATTATTAAATTTCAGGGTAAGAGAAAGTCGTGTGAGTGAAACACCAGATTTTTTTAACTATATTAAAATATCTTGATGAATAACCCAATATGATTGCCCATGGGTGAATTAAAATATATATATATATATATATATACTCCGAAGTGTAGATTCAGACTTTATACGTATAATGAGTTTGACACTTCATTCTCAGTGTTCTACTTTATGCAATCAGAAAGTAAATAAAAATATATGGTAAATACAAGAAGAATGCATAAAAATATTCATTTGGCATATTATATAAAATAAATCAAAAACTTTTAATAAATTTATCACGCCATTCATGAAACAACATAAAAAGCAGTCATAAAAAAGCTTTAATATTATACGACAGAAACAGAATACGACCTCAAAGTTTAATAAGTTGTCAAACATCTGAAATGTACTTTTACGCAATTTTCTTTTAAAAAAATCATTTTCTTTCTTTCTTTTTTCTTCTTCTTCTTCTTCTTTTTTTTTTTTTTTTTTTTGGTAACAATTCTCAAATTTAACACATTTCTACCTGAAACAATTTTGTTCATAACCCATCATAAATTTCATGAAACTCAAGTTTTTTCCCTCTTAAGTTGAAATGATCTTTATTTGCCAAGAACAATTCTGGTCTCTAAGAAATTTATCTTCAAAATCACACTAACGAGCTTGCAATCTTATATCGAGTGGGCACAGTAATTGCAAACTACTCTGGTCCTGTCGTAAAACATAATTGAATTCAATCAATTATTTTTAAAAAGAGTTTGAATTTTTCCAGTGGTAGAAGCAATAAAACCCAGCTATTTACAATATAAATATGTCAATTAAGTATGTAGAAATTAGAAGAATTCCCCTAAAAATTTTTCTTTTTATTAAAGAAGAAGAATATCTTAGTCTACTCATAAAAAAATTAAAATTTACAATTATTTTATTATTTTTCACACGCACGCATACTGAATTTTATTTTAAAGAATGCGCTGTAATGAATATTCTTCATCGTGATCAGCCAGATTCTTGTGTTATGTTTATGTCGAAAAAAGCAATTACAAGCACAAATTAAAAATAATCTGATATTGAAGTTGATATACAGTCCTTTTGTTAAGCAATTATTTCTATATTATAGCGTAAGTTAAAAAAAAAAAATAAAGACACATTTTATTTAAACTTCCGAAATTTTGAGGGACGAGAGAGAGGACAGATTTAAATTGCGTGCTTGAATAAACACCATAAAGTGCTAGAACTCGCAACAATTGTTTCAAGTCGAATGAAGACGCGACTCTTCGTCAGGCAAACAAAGTAAGCACGAGTTCTGCAAACAAAGCGGCAGAGTATTTGCAACACTCGTGCCTATTTTATTCGCCTGACGAATGATCATGCCTGATTTCGAACCGAAACATTTGTTACGATTTCTTGCAATTTATGGTGTTTATTCAAAGTTTTGTACTTATTCCTTTTACACGCCAGTTATGTGGTGTTTTTTTATAATATAGTACGTGTTATGCAAATATATAATTTGTAACTATTTCACATTAACAGATACCTTTCTTATAAATATTCTACATTAATATAAGCCTTGAATATATATAATATATAGTTCTTAAATATCTTATACTTGATTTGATAAATTTATTTTTCGAAATTATTTTAAATTCTCCTTCTTAAAAAGGGAAAAAATCTTGTCTTCTTTTATTAGATATCAACATTGTAGATTTTCGAGATTCTCCCTATTCTTAATAGAATTTTCGATGGCATTTCCCAGTAAGTCTAACAGGAAATAATGTACTAAATCGGATTTGTCGAAATAATTTTGAACAGGAAGCGAAACAAATAGAATTCTTTGAATTTTTAAAAAGGATAAAATCCTGATATTGAATACTTTAGTGGTTGTTTCTGTAAATATCGAATATTATAGATTTCTCTAAATATTTGTCATGTACTTCCTAATCTGTATTGTCTGTTATATGATTCAGACATAAATGTAATATTGAATTCAATTTTTATTGAAAAATAAAATTTTTACTAATCCTCTGGCTGTTTGACAACAGAGCAATATTGCAATGTTGTTTTCTCTCTGCTTTTTAATATGTTAAAAAGTTATGATAGATTATTATTTCTTTAAAACATAAATTCCAAAGAATGCTTTTATAAGAGCTAAAATTTAGGAGAAATAATGCTACAAATCCTTGAAATATTAAATACTATCATTGATTTTAATATACACTGCTCGACATTGAAAATGCAACACCAAGAAGGAGTGGTGAGAAAGTGAGGAAATTTGAAAAAATGACACAGACAGCAAGGAACAACAAATGATCTTTATTTCAAAATGATAGTCAGAATACAGAGCGAGAACGGCGTCGGCTCAGTAGGATGTAGGACCACCGAGGACAGCGATGCACGAAGAAACACGTTTAGGCATAGAATCAATAAAGTCCGATTTCCACTATAGCTCAATCGGCGGCTTCTATTCAGAATCCTTTGATGTGGTCAGCCCAGCTCACCCCAGCTCAAAGCCCTCGAACGGGGCTGGTTCTAACCCCCTGCTGAGATAATTGTGGGGCCAGGAGTAGATTTCTTTGTCAATTTTGCATGCTTTCCTTTGAGGTAACTGCACAATCTGATAAAAAAAGGGCTACAACTGATGACAAGACATTTGGCTCTTTGTGTCGGAAGCGTGATTAATGACGTTTTGAGCGTTGATCTTGAGCTCAAGTGGATACTGGCCTTAAGAGGGCGGATGGTGTCCTGAGGGATGACTCTCTATTCCCTTTCAACCATTTGCCACAGTTTGTTTTCTGAACGAGGCAGGGACAGAGTCTGCAAACGGCGTCCAATCACATCCCACCTATGTTCGATTGGTGACAGGTCAGATCAGGAGAGTACGGTGGCCAGGGAAGCATCTGTATACCTTGCAGGGCATGTTGGCAGATGCCAGCACTGTGTGGTCGGGCGTTTTCCTGCTGAAAAATTGCATTAGGCAGACCCTGAAGGTAGGGGATTGCCACCGGCCACAGTACATTATCCAAGTGTCGTTGGGCCGTCATAGTGCCCTGAATACGGACTAGATGTGACATGGAATTATATGCAATAGCGCCCCAAACCATTATGCCACGTTGTCGCGCGGTGGGGCGTTCCACAGTTACTGCCAGATTAGATCTGTCTCCACATCGACGCCACACACGTATGCGGCGACTGTCACTAGATAAACAGAAGCGTGACTCATCTGAGAACACGACGTTTCGCCATTCTGTCATCCACGTCGCTCTGGCCCGGCACCATTCCAAACGTGGGCGTCTATGCTGTGGGGTCAATGGCAGTCTTCTTAGCGGAAGCCGTGAGTGCAAGCCACGTGCAACCAATCGACGGGAAATGATTCTACTTGACACGAGAACATCCAGGGTATCTTGCACATGCTGCACAATCGAGGTACAAATGACTTGCGGGTCTGCCACAGCTTGTCGGCGGATGCGTCGATCCACGCTTCCTGATGTCACTCTGGCTGCACCTGCACCTCCCAATCTTGCCACATTTCCTTGTTCCAACCATGTTCGCCACAGCCGATGCACCGTGCTCGCATCCATGTGGGTATCAGCTGCGATTTGACGTAAGGACCAACCCCCCTTCTCAGTCCGATCACCATACCCCTCGTAAAATCGTCTATCTGCTGTAAGTGCCTTCGTTGACGGCGGCCTGGCATTCTCTCCTATTACACGTATCCTCCGAGACAAAAACAAAATTTCTTCGATAATTCGTCTGGCAGAAATAACGACACGAATATTGCCCATTCTGGAAGTTCCTTCCCTTATATCTTACTTCACGTGCGTCGGAGAGCTGCGCATTTCACATCATTCGCATAACTCAGTGACGTGCGTCTAATTTTAAATTTGCATAAATTTCTGACCACTCCTTCTTGGTGTTGCATTTTCAATGTCGAGCAGTATATATATATATATATATATACATATATGCTTAATCATTTGGCCCAATTACTCTGTACAATTATTCCGTGTAGTAACTCAGTTTAATTAATATACTCACTTCAATAATAAGCACAAAAAACAGGTGTTAAATAAAAAGGAAGTAAAACTTGCTATTACATGCGGCAAAATTGTAATAATAATAATAATAATAATAACATATAATATCATCATATCACATTACAAATTATACAAATACGCGGCAATTGTTCAGTGTCGAAATAACTAAATCCAACCCTTTATCGCAGCAAACTGTAGGGTTTGGGTTTGGAGCGTCACTCTATGTTTTCTTATTTTTCAACATTGGAACAAGATCTACGGCTTTAATTATTTTCGAATCATTACAAATAAGCATGCCCGAGTCGAGGTTCAAACCAGGCGCATGAGGCTAAGTTCAAACGAGGCCAGAGCATTAACCATTTGGCTGCCAAATGCTCGTAAAATAAAAGGCAAAATTTCAACATAACAGAAGCAAGGTTGCTATGCATTGCTGTTTTCATGCTCCCTTCGAACTTCAGACCTATTATATTTTCGTTCCGCAAAGGGCCGTTCTTCACTATTTTAGCTCAAAACAACTGTTGCGTATTTTTGCAATGTATGGTGTTTGTGTACAAAGTTTGTGTTCGTCAATTAATATTCTACTTCAAAAACTAATACTCGCATAAAGAGCTTTTTTAACTCCACACAAATTTATAAAATTTTGAATTGCTATTTAAAAAAAAAAATTAAACTTGTAAATTTAAAAATGTTATTAAATATGAACCTTGTTTATACATTAATGAATTGGAAAAAATAAGGAAAAAAAAACATTTTTTAATAGAAGAAAAAATAAATTAAATTAAATAAAAAATAAATTAATTCTGAATACTGTTCTGTAGAATTTAAAAACTTTGAATCAATCAAATAAATATTAGTGAAAATTAAATAAAGAAAATGTTTAAGGTAAAGCTATGAGAGTAAGCGCACATTTAATTCAGCAGAATAATATAAAAATTCCAAGTATTAATTTTAGCTAAACTATTACTAAATAATTTTGTTTATTCGTTTTCTATTACATTCATTTCTATTACTATTTCGTTACTAAGCTATACTTTAAAGCAACAGCTGTATTAAAATCTGTTTAATCTTTCCTTACAGGGTAGGTGTGACTGCGCACATGGGTATGAGAGATTGCTTTTAAATATAACTGCAATTAAATTGTTAATAAGAATAATTGTACTTAATGACATTGTTTTAAGGTTTTTATAAACAAATATTTTTATATCACGAGTAGATATTTCAACCAAATAATTAAAATATCAGAAAAATAAAAGAAATTTAAAAAGAATTAAAAAATTTTATCTAAGAAAAAATATTAAAGTGTCAGAAAAAAAATCAAGATTAGATAGCACTACAAAATAGCTATGTTAGCCCTCATTTTCCCAAGATCAAGGAGTTACTGCAGAAAAATTGCTTTCAGGTCCCGCTTGGCCGGTTTGGCGAAAAGCACCAGCACCGCGCCTTTTTTGTATCGTTTAGAAGTTGCAATATTCCACTGATTACGTTTCCTGTATCTGGCAAATTAGCGAACTTTTATAATAAGGCGGGCTTAACAAAATTTCAACTTCGAAATGGGGTCAAAATGACCCCATCTTGGGTAAGCAAGGGTGTCCAGTCATTCGTCGGAGTTGCCTTGTGGAACAGTTCCAGACACTCAATGCAATCACCTTCATTCTCTTGTTATTACCAAAGAACTGCTTAATCTCTCCTAGTATAGAATTTAATGGAAGCAATGCACAGTCACTTCTAAGTTGCAAAAGCGCAAATTTTCTCATCCCTATAGGAGAGATTGTGCAATAATTACAGGCTTCTGTTCAATAATTACAGGCTTTTAAAGAGAACTATTAGTGCTCGTTCCATTAGTCTAGGATAGTAGCTTATGAGAAATCGTTTAATTTAAAAATATGTTGTACTGTTACTATTCTATAGAAATTCCTATGAAGAATTATGGAAATTCAAGTTATTATTGCATTTATTTTTGAAAACGATACAAAATAATGAGTCTTAGACACTTGAAGCAACTATCATGGACATGGAAATCGGCACTCCACTACGGATGTTGTACATTCCTGGAGTACCTTGGAGTCCTACTCTAATACTTCCCACTGTTCGCAAACTCTGCTACCGAGCCATCTCACCTAGCTTACCTTATATATAAAATAAATGTCTAATACTTTGCCAATAAATAAGCAATCACACTCTAAATTCATTTTGCTCCAACCAACTAACGTTGTATTAAATGAAATATGATACAGTTATTACTAGATCCTACTATTTTAAAACTCCATAAAATTTTTGAAAAATTATTAAAAAGTCAATTTTTCTTTTCATTTTACACAAAAAATTATTGCAAATGGACGATGTATATTCTTTTTCCATTCTTTTTGGAAATATAATCCCTTAAATGAAATATTTATGTTCAAGTTCTTGTTTTAAAGTGAATTTGTTACATCATTCTGTTTGTCTCGGCACTATATTTCAGTTTTCGAATGATCTGCGTAGCCTTCCCTTTAACGTTCATTGGTTTCGCAGCGAAACCAAACATTTGACATAATTTAAGAATTTTTATACAGCAGTGTTTTTAACATTTCCCCCTTATTTTAATCAGGTTTTAAACTTTTTTTCCTTTTCTGTCAGTAGATATCAACACTATTCCAAAATTTAACAAATAATGCTTCAAAGGAAGCTAAATGCATAAGTCAATTGAAGTTTCTTTGTATGCGCGAGTGCGAATGGCTAGTTTGATAATGCACTCATGTCTAGTTTTTTTTTTTTTAATTTAATGAAGAGCTGGACAATTATTTTCACCCGAAACAACTTTTACGAGTTTTTGTAGTCGATAATGTTTACTTACAAAGTTTTTTATTTATTTAATTAAATATTATTTAAATCTAATAAGATTAACTTATAGGTGTTTCAAACCAAAATTTTTTTCAAAAAGGAACAATGTTATTTTTTTACTTTTTAAATATTTATGATCAGCTATGTGTCTAAAAGTCTTTTTTTAAATTAGTTTAGAAAATTTTAAAATAAATTAAGTAGTGTACGTTAAAGGGTTAAGACGTTGGAAAATAGATAAAGCATCAGTGAAATTCATATGTAATGTATTTTAATGTATTTTATTAATTGGTCCAACATAACATTTTCTTGTATGATTTCCATACAAATTTCTGTAATTTAGAAAAATTCAGTTTTGTACCTTACGGACGACATATTAGGAAATGTATTTTTTAACAGATAGAGAAAAAAAATGAAGGAAAAATTTCGATAACATGTTTAAAATAATCACAGATACATGGCTCAACTAAAGTTATTGACGAGTTCTTTTGAAAATTTATACTATCAGTGGGAATACTTTTCTGCGGTGGTGAGGAGAGGCGATGTTCTACATATAGAAAAATTTTGTTCTGATTGATTACTACAATTATAAACAAAATTTGTAAACATCTAAATCATTGGTTAAAATTTATCATTACATTATGTTCATTTTTATAAAATTTCATCCTGTGCTGCCGTATCAAAAATGATTAAAAAAAAAAACGGAACGACAACGTCAACTGCTACAGCATAGTTTATAGACACCAAATCAAGATGCCACTAAATATTGTTGCAACAAATGAAAGCTCTTTTCTGTCTTTACTCGGCTATTGTAATGAAAGTCAAATTGGAAATAAACAGACGCAGTTCATGTACTTTGTTTGGCGACAAACTTGATGACACGGCCAAATTTGGCAAAAATGGTAACTTAAGGTGCCCAAAATATCGGTGTTCTACATTGAACAAAAGCCAAGTTCTGGAATTTCACGTCAAGGAATATTCTCGAAGCAGTCTAATAAAGCTGTCGCTTGTATCACAAAAGTCACTATTCGATGAATGTTCTCGAACCAGTCTGGAAAAACAGTTATTTGTTCCATTAGAGTAAAGCAAACAATATTAAATACTCCAAAGAGAAGCAGAAGTTTCTCTGATTCACAAACAAACTTCAATTACTTAAAACACAGTCAACAAACGCAATCGCTAAGTAGAGCTTTCTGAAAACCCTCTCCCTCAGAAGTCAACTTGTTTCTGTTTACATCTTTTGGCTATGGAGTTTGGCGATAGTTCTGGGCTAGAATCCAATGGAAAGTCTAAAACTGGGTTCCTATTCTGCAACGTAGAACCTAGAAACTTCCAGAATCCCAAAGTACTGTTTTTGACAAATTTTGTTGCCAAGTCGCCAAGTTTGTCGTCAAAGCAGATTTTACTGGAAGTGAATGAACTGTTCCTTTATTTCGAATTTCGCCGTAAATCTATTTTCACTGCATCAGTCAAATTGAGGCAAAAAAGTGATGCAGCAATGTAGATAATTTCATAAAATTCTGAGTATTATTGTTTGATTTAGGGATAGCATAACTGTTTTTTCACACACTGATATCCAGACATACAAACATCGTGAATGAATCTTTCGCACATTCAACAGCTCTTAAAACGAATAAAATTATTAAAAACCGAAAGTCGGAAATTTTTACGAATCCTATGCTTTCTTCTTACAAATGTAGATGAAAGGGATAAATAAATAAATGATAAAATTTTACTTAGAGTGATGTTTTTCATGCATTTAAACAATTTTGCGAAATTTTAATGAAATTTTCCTTCATATATTATGAAACAAAATTAATACAAATAGAAGGAAATTAAGAAAGTTTTTCACACCAGTTATATTTCTAATGCATCAAAATTCAATGAAATGGTTTATATCTTGTCAAACATACGTCCATTACAAATTTGTTTAATCCATCTTAATGCAACTTTCTATCTGCAAAATCTAAAATTTATCGTAGCTGTAGTTCAGAAACGCAACGGGACAGAACTGAATGTTAAAAGAAATTTTGGTAAAATGAAAGGTAATAATATTTATAAAGATATATATATATATATATAGATATGGGGGCGGGATAAAAATAATATAGTTATCAGTTATTATACATTATGCAAAATATGCTTTAATTTTTCCACTTGAACAGTCGGTAACAAAAGTGTTCGAACACTAGCAAAAATTCCTATGTAAAAAATGTACATTTCATACGGTTTTGTTAAATAAAACCTTGTCGAATCCTGTTCTTAGTCAGTGTCAGAACATGATTCGATAAGGATTTATTTCACAAAACCGTATGAAGTGTACTTTTTTACATAGGATTATTGAACATATACAAAGTTATCATGAAATATTTTGTTTATGTAAAATAAAAATGCTATAAATAGAAAAAAACTGAAAGCTTTTTTTTTTTTTTTTTTTTGCATTACAAATAATAACTAATAATATTAATTATTGGTTATATAACCAATATTGTTTATAATGCAAAAAACAGCTTTCATTTTCCTTTGTGCAACTGGACAATGTGAATAAACGAGATAAGCGTTCTGAGAGAGTCCCCTGGGCAAATCCTGAAAGTAATGCGTGCCCCAGCATTTGTCATCTATGGAAATATGATAGCAATTTTTATGACATTGGGGATATAAAGTATACTTCGGATAATGAAGAAAATAAATACAAAGTACATGAAACTCATACATTTATGGAAAATATACAATCAAGAAAGATGGAACAAAATTAGTCCTTAGAGATTTACTCAACTCCATTGCGTATACACATTTTTTTTCTTCGTGGCGAAAATTCTTTGTGGAAAATAAATACAAATACTAATTACATTATATTATTTAATACTAGGATTAAAATTAAAATAGATTATATTTACATAGAATATGTTTTATGGAAAAGGAAGGGTTCTTTATTAGATTTGCTATTTGATTCTGTGTTCTGGCTTCTGTAGATTTTTTTCAAAAAATAAAGCCAAAATACCAATGTCCAATATATGTAAAGTTTGATAAAACAAACCATTTGGAGTTAAAAATAATGCAGTCAAAATTCACTGTTTGTTAAATATTATTTACGCTTCAGATTGTTAAAAACTTCATGTATATTTATCTATAGTGCCACCTGTTGTTTACTGTGTCCAAACGCAGGAAACGGTCTCTTGTTTCGCTCTTCATCATTGTCGTACCAAATAAAATATTGATTAAAGATTTATTGATTAAAGATTTCATTTTTACTTTATATAGTCCATTACTACCCCCCAAAACAAAGTATTAAGTTACAGTTTTTACTAGGATCTGAGTATTAGTTTTTTTTTTTTTTTTTTTTTTTTTTCTGATTGTAAAGTTGCGTCCGTCATCATTTGCGGTAGACAATCTTGAACTTCACTTGATAAGAAGTGGTCTATTACAGAATCTTAAATATCTATTTGTTGATTTGATTACCTAGTTAAGTTTAGTAATGAGGTAATTTTTGTATATTTAAGGTTTTTAAGAGACTTTCTTTTTATTTTATTTTTTTTTCTCTCATTCTATATCTTATTCTGTATTTGCCCAATAACTTAATTATTGTTAAATAAATTAAAATTCACGAATTTGGATTAAAACGATAGATACTTTTTTATTCAAATAAGAACTGTGAATATAAAGTGTATTCAAATAATAATAATAATAATAATAATAATAATAATAATAATAATTGCAGCTATCGGTGTTTATTTTATTTCTTTATTTATTATTTTTTCAAAGGGTTTTTTTTTATTTATTTTTTTTATTATTTTGAATTAGAATATTTCTTAATCATTGTGAATAAACAATTAAGGCTGTACTCTTCCATCTTTAGATCATCCATAATTTCACTTACTCAAATAGTAAGGTTTGTAGTATCAATGCACATAAAAAAAAGTGCTGTCACATTAACCTATACTTTTCTCTAAATTTTCCCATTTGATATTCCTGATGGAAAAAAGTTTTCTAATGAAAATCTTTATCTGATTACGTAGTCTAATATTTGGTTAATTAAAACATACGGATAATGGGCAAAATAGGGAAAATCCTTTTGATTATTTTTGTCGAATATCTAGAAAAGAACCTGGCGAATTTTCCTTAAATGTGAGAAAATACTACACTGAGAAAAAAAATATACCGCTTTCATCTAGAACGAATCGGTGGTCCTTTTCTAAATCCCTAAACTAGAAATATAAATTTCCGAGCTATGAGTATAAGGCACGCCAATACACTGAGAAAAAAATTCTATAACTGACATCTAGAATCTAAATTGCGGCTCTAGGAAAAATAGTTCCATGTCATCCTCATAAATTTCTTATAAAAAAATTTCTAGTACCCCTTCAAAAGCTAATTTTAGGGACCTCTATTAGAATTCTTGAGCGTTTGCCTATACTATCGAGGACAAACCTATTTGAAAATATCTCCAAATAAATGTGAATATAAGAGGCGGGTTTCAGTACCTATAATCTTGGTTTATGACCCAATTCTAGAAAATTAAGCGAGAATTTCTTACAATACAAAGGATTCATAATATTAAGAATATTGTTTCACTATCTAGAAATGTGTAGATTAGAAATTCTCGACCATTTCGTCTATTCAGTTTGTTGACGTGCCTTATGCGCATAGCTCGGAAATCTATATTTCTAGTTTAAGGATTTAGAAAATGACCATTTATTCATTCTAGAGGAAGGCGGTATATTTTTTTTCTCAGTGTATAAGACATATCATACATACATTTCACCATTTTTTATTGAGGCAAAAACTCAACGATTTAAAAATGAAAGAAAAAAATAATATTTGAGATCACCATAAGTAAAAAAGAATGAAATGCGTAATAATTATTACATATGATTATGAGATTTCTTTTAGTTCTGAATATTAATTTCTATAAGAATAGCACGTATATTCTCATGAAGAAATAGAGTTTTTTTAGCAACATGGAAAAAATTTCATACTTTTTTGTTTCTAACATGCAAGGCTTTCAAACAAATGCAATGTCATTTTAGAAAAACATGACTTACATACAGCAGAGACAACATATTGCAACCATAATATAAAAAAAATCATAAATACCTAAAGAAATATAATGAGAAAATTCCTACTAAATATTTAATTGCTTATTCGCAAGAGTTAACAAAATTTCTTTTTCCTAATTTATAATCCAAATGTACAGATTTTTTTTTTTTTTTAAATCAAACAAATATAATGAAAATTCAGAACAATAGATGCGAAAGAATGATGTGAATTTCAGTTACTCTCAAAATTAATTAAATACAAGAGAGGGATTTTATCTAAATTTATCCTTTCAATCAATTAATGATAATATAAGAACGTTGATTTAATTTAAAAATTGGATAAAACCCCTCATGGATTTACTTTTTTTTTAGAGCAATTGAAATTCAACTCCTTGTTTTGCTTATATATTTCTAAGTTTTAAGGTTGTGTGGTTGAAGGCGTAACTTTATATATTTCGCTAAGAAATTTTGTTAACGAATGCGCATGCGTAATTAAATATTATTTAGTACAAATGCTCGTATTTCCTCAAATATTTAATATTTTTATATTCTGATTACAATACGTTGTCTCTACTGTAGTGTGTCAAGTTTTATCAAAATAATGTTGAGTTAGTTTGAAATCCCTGCATTTAAATAAATAAATAAAAGTACGAAATCTTTTTTAATTTTGATAAATAAGCTTTTATCTCTCTATGAATGTATGTACTATTCTCATACAAATGAATACAGACAAAGAAGCATCGGATCATACTCTACAGCTACAATTCACTCTAAGAGCTATTTTTTACGGGGTAAAAAAGAAACCAATAAAAAACAATACTTTTCTTTTTAATTTTTTACTAGTCTCCTTTTTGACTTCGGGACCGAACTTTATTGAAAAATATGAGGTATAACGTATTATCTAGATTATTGTAGTTTAAAAAAAAATGCATGAATATATTTCTTTTTTAGATAATCGACAAATCGTATGAAATCTAAGGTGTTTTCATTAGTTTGACAACCACCTGTATATAACAATGAATTTTTAAACCCATTCCAATAAGTACAGAGTTCACAATTACATAATAACGAATACTGCAAGCAAAATTAATTTTAAGAGTTAAATATAGTGGACTTCAAATTAAAAATCTAAGATAATTCCTTTAAATATTGCTTTATTCTTTATTTAACCAAAAAAAAAAAAAAAAAAAAAAAAAAAAAATACACTTTAAATGTTTTTTTCATTATTATTATTTAAGAACTTTTTTTTTCAAATCGGTGGTTGACATCAGTTCAATATTTACTTAAGTATTCCGTTTAATTTACTTTATTTCATAGACATTTAATTTATCGCTTTTGATAAATTGAAATAAAAATTAGATTAAAAAAAAAAAAAAAAAAACTCACCCATATTTTTTTTTTCCCACAAAAGATTAAAAATAGCTAGTATTTAATGAAATAAAATACTGCTAAAAAAATAAATGAAATAATTAAGGAGAAGTGTGATCATAGGAATTAATGCATTCTAAAATACTCTAAAATGTTAATTATTTTCATTTCTACCTTTATTTGTTTAAAGTACATGTAGCAATTTAAAATAAAGTGAAATAAGATAAGATAAAAAGAAAAAACTGCCTTTTTGGCAAATTTTATTTCGTTTCTTAATAAAGATTCCATATTGGATATTAAATTTTGAACAATGTACTGGGGTAATTCGTTGTTCTAGATTGAGGTAATGAATACCTCACAATACCTTTAGTAGGTACGCCCAGGATATTTACCGATGTTGTGCTAAATCTAATAATTCTTCATCAGATTCATTTGCTAATTTTCATTAAAAAAAAAAAAAACATAATTCCTAATAATTAATTATTTTATCACACTAAGAATTTATTCACCAATCATTTTATCAATCATCCAATGTAATCTGCCAATCCTCTCATTATTTTATCCATCAATAAACCTGTCAAATTATACATTAATCGATGTAATCACTGTATTTTTCAGCACAGATTTCAATTAATCCAATATATTAATGAAACTTTTTTATGTTTATACCAATCTCTCATTGGTCCTGTCATAAACCATTTGTCAAACTATTCATAAATTCATTCATAAATCTATCTATAAATCCGTCAAAAAATCTGTCATATTACTCATTAATTGACTCATATTTCCTTCTGAATATTGATTCATTTGCAGAATTTCTATCAATTGATATACCGTTATATCTAACAAATACACTCATCAATCTGTTTAGTTATTCATATGCATGCTTAATGCACTTACATACTTTTATACATCGTTGAATTTATGTACACTTACATAATGCATTACATACATGCATACAGATAATATGCATACACACATAAAAGAAAAATTACAAGCACAATAAATATTATAGGTATTTACATAAATATTATACATAGACATTTGCATACAATACTATACCAGATAATAGCAAAGTTTTCACTAAGAAAAATAAAACTGATGATTTAAAATGTCTAGTTGATATATATGTACACTCTATAACAAAAAAAGTGACGCACCAAGAAGGAGTAATGCAAACTGGACACAAATTGACATACATGCAGGTTTTGATGGAATCAAGCACCAATTCATCATTATCGTCGATCCTACATGCAACTGGTACTTCAGTGACTTCAAATACCCTTAATGGGCGGCTCAGTGGGGTTGAGCTCAGTCCCCGGATCTCTCTTTCACTGAGGACGGTTGGAGCATCATGAAAAGGGTCCTACAACCAGCTCGGGATTTTACCAATCTAACGCAAGAATTGGACAGAATTTGCACGATACTTCACAGAAGCACATCTGCCAACTCTATCAATTAATACCAAGCCGAATAACTGCGTACATAAGGGCCAGAAGTGGGCCAACGCGTTATTGACTTGTTTATTTTGTGAGGCCCTTTCTCTTGATTAAATCATTCAAATTTTCTGAAACTGTAATCAATTGTTTTTCTCCACATGTACATCACATCTACCAATTTTTGTCCCATTCCGACCATTCCACCCAATCTACCAATTTTTGTCCCCTCTTCTTGGTACGTCGTTTTTTTTTTTTTTTTTTTTTTTTTTTTCTTGTTGTTTTTTGTTTCTTTGTCTCTTTGTTATAGAGTATATGCATATAAAACTATATGCATATATATGCATATAAAACTACAATAAATTAACAGCTTTCAAGATATCTACCGACAAAAAATTATTTCATTGAAATAAGCGGAAAAATCATACACAAAAAATGCGTAATTTTAAATTACTAAGACGTTGTGGATATGTAAAAGAGTAATTAATAAGAAAAATCTTTAATAAATTATGTGTATGTGTGTTTTAATGATTATTCTTCTAATAGAATTTTTTTTTCTACAAAATGAAAATAAAAGAGTTATTATTTTAAGAAAATGAATATTACGTAAAATTATATAAACATTGAATATGATGTTTAATGTCAACATTATATTCTTGTAAAAAATTATTAAATATATCTAAGTAAGTCATTTTTAACACTATCAACCACAGTTTAAAACTATTTATAACTTCGGTCTGTCTGCTCGTCTATCCGCACTCTAATATTTGTAAGTATTTTGAAAATACTTTGAAATTTCTATATGTCATTCAGATTCACTATGCCATATTCTCTATTGAAAATGGCATAAATAACAACAATATTTAGTGCATAGGGCTCTCTCTATGCATGTAATCCGGATAAGACGATCTACGAGAAAGATTCCTTTGAAGCATATTTCAATATCTTTACAATTTAGAAAACACAACGAATAAATATATAGCATTCAGATTCATAAAAAATTATTCCCATAAAATAGGATAGCATAGGCCTTAATATTTTAATATTTACAGTGCAAAATGTATATATATATATATATATATATATATATATATAGTAATACAATATTATCAGTGCAAAAATTTGAAATTTAAAGATGATTTAATTTCAGTATTAAAACAATTATTTGGATCATAAGCGAAGACTACCCAAACCAAACCAAAAAAGAAATAAAGTAAAAGCGAAATGAGTTATTGGAAACTGGAACGAGAAAAAACCATTATTTGCATTCTAACGTTTTCAAGGGCCTGGTATAATGCAAATATGCTAAAAAGTGGATGTTTTTCTGTCACAAAGAAAGCAAAAGCTAAGAATTTCTTTGTTCACAGGCCCGAAACACCCATAGTAAAACCAGAAAAAAACGAAGATCAAAACAAAACAATTCACTAAAAATGATAATCCAAAACCATTTAAAATCGTAGATCAAAATAAACATATATATATATATATATATATATATATATATATATATATATATGTATGTATTCAGGTAAAACTGGGGAAAAAGTGGAGATTTGTTGAAGCATAATTTAAACTATCGTGTGTGTTTTTAACAATTAGTATACAACAGTAAAGTGTTTTATAATTTTTTAAGCCACTTATTAGTATTTTTTTTCTTGTTTTATTTCATTTTGGTTTTGCTGCATTCTTCTTGCTTAACACAGCATATTTTAACTATATCTCATCGTATATTGCATGTAATTGTACAATACTTGACATAGAATAATTTGTCATATCGCAAATATATGTAATAATACGCAAGCATAAAATTTGTCGTACACTTTTAATATATTAATTATGGGAATAAAGGATTGAAAGTGGTATCATTCGAAAGGTATGATTAATGTGCGTTTGAGAAAAACAAATTCTCTTACGGTATCAGGAAGGTATTTAAAAATACTCTTTTTTTATGTACTTTTTCATTTAATGCAAATATTCTTTCAATATTAAAAATTCCTAAACAAGAAAGATATTAGATCTTGGAATTTCTCAAAATTCAAGTAAAACCATAGACACAGTAATTTGTATAAATGAAGCATCTCTATACTCTCGATTGCATATTTTTCATTCTAAGAGGCAACAGCTATTATTGTGGTAGAAATGCTTATTGAGTGAATGAGCGATAAATCAAAAATTTATGCTATTGAACGTATACGCAAATGAAAAAAAAAAAAAAAAAAAAAAAAGATTTGTTTTATGAAAGTTCTATTTTTTTTTTTTTTTTTTTTCTAACTTATTTATGGTCTAATTTATTTATTTTGTTCTTTTGTGTGATTTATGCCAGCTCTAATTTGAGATTTGGTTTTTTATTGAATGTAATAGGTGTAATTAAATTAGATAAGACAATTGAATATTCTTATTGACCCTTTTTGTGATGCTTACATAAATACAAATCGACATGGATACAGGTACAGTAAAAGTTTTTTTTTAATTTCTTGCATCGGAAACTTCATCGCCGTTTCTGTAGTTAAGTATGATAACACGAAATATTTAAATAGACTAATGTGATATGCAAGAATATTTGCAGCAACAGAGCAATTTTGGCAATTTTGTCCATAAATTTACAAATAAACATTTTAGATATTAAAAAAAAAAAAAAAAAAAAAAAGCAGACTCTTATGTATTTATTTCTCTTGTAAGTTTTAATATGACATTCTTAGTTTCTAAAAGCTAAAAAGCAAAGTACGCATTTAAAAAATTTCATTTGACTTTATTTAAATAAAACTAACTTTTTCATCAAATATGTTATTACATAATTTTTATTTATTTCTACTTTATAAAAAGATGACTAAATCACTTATATATATATATATATATATATATGTGTGTGTGTGTGTGTGTGTGTGTGTAATAAAATTAAGTACTGTGTAAATAATAAAAAATAATAATAGCATAGAAAAGAAACGCATCTACAAAAAAAGTTTTATTAATAAATCTTTTAATAATCGTTTTAGTATTTATTTAGAAATAAATTTTACATTTCAGACATGATCCTATCGTAAAGCAATTAACGAAATAAAATAAATATTTGACTTTATGACGAGATAGAAAAGAAAAAAAAAATACTTTTATAGTAAAAAAAAAAAAAAAAAAAAAAAAAAAAAAAAAAAAATTGTAAACATACGAGTATAAGATTTTTATAACACTCTAAAAATGACGTAAGAATTTGTATGTTTTTTTGCTTCTTTCTAATATTATTAGTTTTCTATTAATAGTATGTTAGTAGCATATTCTAGTAGACAATGTTTATTTTACTCTTATAATTCTTATATTTGAACAGATTATAATGAGATTTACTAATTAATTTATTTCATTGCAGACGTCTATCTGAGATCTCAAATTCAATAGCATGGAATAAAAGGAAATGCCTTGACGGCCTCTTTTTTTTTTTTTTTTTTTTTTTTTTTTTTTTAAGAAACTTTTCTTGAACTTGTTAAATACTTCAATAAAAAAATAGATCATTTAATTATACATAATAAACAAACTTAATTAGTAAACAAATAAATCTGTTTAGCTTTTTTTCTTTGTTCTTTCATTTGCAAAACATTAGAATAGATCACTTTTTTTTATTTTTTAAGCACTATACTTTGCGACTTTAATTCTTTATTTTTTTAAAACAGATTGTTTAGCATCTTTAATAAAATTCTGTTTGTGTTAACCTAGTGTGTTTATCTTATTTCTAAACCAATTTATTATAAAATTACAATAATATACAACTACAATAACACTTCAGAAAAATAGAAAAAATATTTTATATATATATATATGTGTGTGTGTGTGTGTGTGTGTGTGTGTGTGTGTGTGTGTGTGTGTGTGTGTGTGTGTCTTCTTCTTCTTCTTAATCGATAACCTCCCTTTCGAATCTCTATTTCATTTTCAAATAATATCTATTTCTCCCTCCCCCCCCCCCCCCTCAAAAACAGAAGGGAAAAAAAAAAAAAAAAACATATAGAGATAAAAAGAGAGTAGGTGGCGGTGTGGGTTTTAAAACTAATTTTCGACTCAAAGAACCTCAGGCTAGCGTGTCCTCCATAGGAGATCTTTATTAGACGTCTTAGCCAATGAGCAAGAAAGTTTTGGAGAAAAATATGGAAAAATTCGAACGGCTATCTTGGTTTATCATATCATCTCCCATCTCCCAGCTTCGAGATCAGTACCTATTGGCGAATGGTGGGGCCTATATATATAAAGAGAGAGTTTATGTAATCTTCTCACATCTTTCTACAATTGACAGGAGAGCAAGGCATGAGCACTCTTATATGTTAACCCAGCACGTTCAAGCGGTCTCAAATTTTTACTTTCGACTTCTTAAAACACATGTCAAAAGAATTTTCTTTTTTGCGCTATAAAATATTTTTAAGAATGCTATGTCCAGTAAAGATTTTGAATTTGCCTCAAGGAATTTTTACTTATTAATGATTGCTAATAAATAAGCCTAATGTTTTGCTTGATAATTCTATAAAAATCTGTACAAAGTTAAAGCAAATTCTACAAAGTGTTACATAGAAGTATTAAAATAATCTTCTACAGTACTGCTGTATGATCCATTTTAGGCAGAATAGTAGATTTTATGTAATGGATTCGACTGTTCTTAATGACTCACAATGCGTTTTTAACTGGGTAGGCTAAACACGCTGATAAATATATCACCAAAGCGATTGGAATTCCGTTAACTATTTTTTATTTCGTCATAGACATCTTACTAAATTCTTTACATGCTATACATTTGACTGTATTATGTCAATTTAATTTAACTTACAAATATTAAAATGTGTGAAGGAAACTCAAATTTGTTAAGTTAAATTATAGAAGGAAAAATATAACCTAAATATTCAGTATAAAGTTGAACAAATGGTACATTGAGGCTCCTGATTTACAGATATTTTAGTAAGATATTTTTATGGCTACACGTTGGCTTTTAAAGAATTTCATGGTATAAGTTTTTTAAAAACAAAATAAAATAATCTGATGCGTCTTTCACACGACTTTTTCTTACGCAATTTTTGACTGCTAGAAAAAAAATAATATAGATTAATGAGTAAGATTTTAAAAAAAAAATACTGAATATAAATGTTTTTTTTTTTTTTAATAACTTTAGAAACAGTTTTATTATACGTATATTTCCCTGTGAGGGGGACTACCGCCCTCAAAACCCTCAGTTTGAGCACAGTACATACAGTCATAAAAATTTAAGGATGTTTTTAAATTTAAAAGTCTTTGCAAATTATCCAGAAAAATTTTATCCACACCACTCTTTAAAACTTAACTGTCTTAGACAAAAATCTCAAGTGCTAATATCATATGATCTTTAAAATACCCAGTTTAAATTTCCTGCAATAATTTTTTTAAGGTATGTTGATAAGACAAACACTGACCAAACACTAAAAACCTAATCTTTCAATTCAAGAAATTAATTCAAAACGTGTAAAAAAAAGAAAAAAAAAAGGAAATTAAAGGGGACTAATGTGCAAGTTGTACCTGACGGGACTAAAGTGAAAGTTGTACCTCAAGGAACTAATGTGAGAGTTGTACCTCACGGGACTAATGTGCAAGTTGCACCGAACGAACAAACTATTTCTTTCAACGAAAATGCCTACTAACCCTGGACGATAGGTCTAATATATCGTATCATATTATACATCGTATTTATCGTAATATAACTCAATACTTATTTCGCTTCCTTCTTCTACTCGTTTTAATACGCATTTTTTATATGCATGAGCAGCCCCCGAAAAACAAAAACATTAAATCATTAAATTTATTTTTTTACTTATTTTTATTTCATATTATTTCCTTCTTCAAAATTATTTAAAAAAACTTTTTCGATATCACTTGTAACGATACTGATTATTATTACTTTTCTTTTCTTTTTCTTTCAATAATAATAATAATAATAATAATAATAATAAAGATTTCGATGAAATTCTGGCAAAAGCAGAATTTAGTTTAGGACGGAGGACTTTTAGTTTTTTTTTCTTCCCAGTTATAACATCGCTTTCAAATTATTCAATTATACTTTCGATAAATTTTAGATTTCGATAAATGTCCAACTATCAAAAAATGATTTCGACAAATGTCCAACTATCGAAAACGACAACGCAAAAATCCCAGATTGAGACTAATAGGCCCTCAGTCCTAAAAAAAAAAAAAAAAAAAAAAAAAAAAAGCTGGTTTAATTTAGAAAACTGAATCCAAAAAATAATACTTTCTCTAAAATTATATGCATAAAAGAAACAAAGAGTAAATTGGAGAAGAATTAAATGGTTAAAAGAAATTATTAAAAGCTAAATAAAATCTTAAATATATAATTTCAGTTCATTTTATTTAACTAATTAATTGACAAAAAAATATATTTCTAAGAAACTGACGTATTCTAATTTAAATTTCGTGATTAAATAATAATTTCTTCATATTTTGAAATATGACATATTTTCTTAAAGACATTTCCCATGGCTTTTAAATTATTTCTAAAGCTTCATATGACCAAAATAAATTCATCAAATGTTAAGTCATACAAATTATTTTACATATAGTGAATTATTAATATTTTAATTATGCCCTTTTTCTTGATAATTGCAGGAAAGGCTTTTTAATATCCGGTTGAAATCTTGTTTACATCAAAAACTGGTTAATAATAATATATAAAATCATCATCGTTCTTATTTCATAATTATTTGAATGAAAATAATAAATTAGATTACTCTTTTTATTAACTGTTGCCTATCGTTTTAAATAATTAAATGCATAATTTACTTCACAAATAAGTAAATAAAATCTTTTGGGATTGCAATTCACGAAAGCTATTATTTAATTATTCATTTATTTTTATGTTTAATATTTTGAACTACGTTCACAAAATATGCTTTATTAAACTATTTATTTTTCATTTGCGGCCATTTGTTAAAAATGTGTTTTATTTACTTGAATTGTAAAGTTTCAAACGCTCCTTCAATTACTTTTTTTTTATTATTATTATAATGCATCGCTGATTTTTTTTTTTTTTTTTTTTTACGTTTATTAGATTTACTTTCTGGAAAATAAAAGGTCTTTTATTTTTCCAGAAACTGATTGTTTAAAAGCATTGTTAATAATACGATGAATATAGAGTCAATTTTTGTTTTTATTTAATTGCTCTTTTATAATTAATTATTTTGGGATTTTCTTCAAAATTTAAACATCTATTTTTTTTTTTTTTTTTTTCGTATTTAAACAGTGGATCAAAATAAAATACCAATTTTCTGTTTATTATTATTTATTTTGTAGAATAAAATGAGGAATAATTCTTTTTATATTTACAGAGAAAATTAAATTTTTGCCAGTAATATATTCATTATAATTTCTTTCACTTACATATTTATGTTTACGGGTAAAAATATGAGAGATTATTTCAAAAACGTTATATTTTTGTTTTAAAAAAGGAAAAATAATAAAATTTAAATTGGATGTTTTAAACACATCTTAAAAAAAAACTTTCCAACACAATAACTTTAAAATAATAGATCTTTATGGAGTGTATTATATCTTTATTATATTTATGAATTTTATGTTTACCAAATCAAAAATAGTGTTCATTTTGTTTCAATAATAATTACTGTTATTATTGAGTCATAGAATGCAGGCCTATTTTTATAATACTATTGTTATGACAAAGTAAAATATTATCTTTAAAATATATTTTTTCTAAAATTCAAACAAAAATTTTGTAATAGAACTTTTCTAAATTTTCATATTGAAAGAAGATATTTATAATAATAATAATAATAATAATTAATATTATTTTACAACTCCACTAAATAAGTTTACATAAATTCATTTAATATTCATGCATAAATCTTAGAGGTTATAAAATACTGTACTTTTCTTTCAAATTTTTAATTTATCAATATAATTCTTTGTAAATGTACTACATGTGTACCAAAAAGAAAAATCTGAGTAAAACTGTAACCAGGTGTTTTCAACACATTCATTAATACTACTACTTATTATTATTATTGTTATTTGGGGATTGTTTACAAGCTGTTATTTATTACTATGCTTCAGAGTATATTATCATAAAAAGATAAATTTTCTTAAACATAAACAAAAGTATACTAAACCAATATCTCTATTTATATTTCTAACAATTTTATTCCCTTCTTTCTTTGAAAAACTTAGCCACATAAAGCAAAGGTATTATAAAGCATAAGTAAAGATTTCATTGTATGATCATTTACATCATTTTCATAAGAAGCTAAAATAATAAGAAAGGAAAATGAAAAGTAAAAAATAAAAATAAAAGTAAAAATTTATAATATATTTTTAACTAACCCATTTGAAATTCAATCCTTTAGAGAAAGTTTCCGAAATAAAATTGCTTTATACAACGGAAAGCATACAGCGATAGAGCTTGAAGAATTTGTAGAAAGAAAGTAGAAAATGTAAGATAGTTTCATCGACCTAAATATGCCATGAAGTTTACACAATAAAATCTACGCATTATTTCTACATTAAAATTTAATAATAATAACAATAAGTAAAATCATAGTGTATATTAACAAAAAAATTATAAAAAATAAAAGACAATAAAAAAGGTGTCGGTTGAGTGGGCAGATGTTTGATTACGGAGGTTGAGTGGTGTTGTAAGGCTGGATGGTTAGTTGGGATTGTGAAATTAAAATTAAATTAAAAAAAAAAAAAGCAGAAGGCTTGTTGCATTTACTTTGTATTACTATGCAAACTTTCTTTTTCTATAAAAAATTCAGTTTCTTCTTTTTTAAGTTGATAACTATTCTTAAAATTCTAATCATACTATTAAACACAATGTAATCAAACTATAAATTTCATTGTTGCTTCGTAGTTTCATTATTATTCATCTGCTTTGAAATTTTGCTTTTTTTAAATCCATATGACTCCTATTCATGCCCTGGCAGGCTGGGGGAGTGTTACCGGCGTGAAACTAGTTTAACCCGACAGGCAAGTCACAAGTCTTGCCGTCTGACTCCTTCCTTCCGTTCTTAAGTTTCTTAAATTATTTTTTCCTAAATTTCGATATAGTTTATAATTTTAAGTTAATATTTGTTGTGTTAGTTTATTGATACGTTTGTTTTGCAGGCTGTTATATATATATATATATATATATATATATATATATATATATATATATTCATTTTTCTGAACTTCTCCTACATGAAGAAATTTTTAATCATATTGGTCATTGGTGTTTCAGTGATCTTGTATATGTTGCTTGGCGTCTACTATGCTTAACAGATCATCATTATTATATATGTATATATATATATATATATATATGATGGATTGCAAAATAAATAAATAAATTTAATTTTTGTTTCTTCTCGTGAATCGTGAACTTAAAAAAAAATAAACTTTTTAATTATGTTTTCTATAAAAGTTCTATAAAAGTTTTCTTTTATAGAACTATCATCGTTGAAGAAATCTACGTAAATACAAAGTGGAACTCGAAGTAAATTGAATTGAAAGAAAAAAAAAGATTTTATTTTTATATCGCTAGTTTTAATAAGGATATCATCTAAGATATATGTTGGGAATTGGGTAAAAGAGAACTTATTTTATTTTATTTTATTTTAATTATAATATTTTATTTATGTTAACTGAAAAATCTTAGACTTATAAAAAGTGAATTCTTTCTTTATCAGTTAAAATCTTGTTTCCTTTCATCTCACTATTTCAAAAATTAGCATAAACTTTAAATTCTTTTCTTCTTTTTTACATTTTAGAAACCTCGCTGCTCAAAACAAAAGCTTTCTAGAAATTACTAGATCGATTCTATTTTATAATTATACTTACATGATTTTATTTTACATCCATGATAAAGACAATCTTTCTGGGAAACAAAACAGTATAATTACACTTTCTAAACAAAAATAAATTTAAATTAATATAATTATATATATCCTAAGTAACAATTACAACACATTTCTAACCAATCCGCTTTACATACTCTACCAAAATATTCTTTACACAATCACAAAAAAAAAAAAAAAAAAAAAAAAAACTAGTTGGCATAGGTGGACTCTGCTCAGTTCCCCATCATATTTATGTTCTCATAAATTTCTAGTGCGAGACATATTATAATCAAGTTAAAAGAAATGAATATGACCAAAGCTTGATACAGTGACAAATTGAAATCCCTGCCTAATAGGCTATCCACCGTTCACTTCGATATACTTATCTTATTCTAATCTATTAATTTATTTTTTCAGGGTCAATTCCGTTGTTTAGTTTTCATGCAACTATTTCCAATGCAATAATCCTCGAAATTCATATTTATATGAAAAATTTACAATTTCGCTATATTGATAAAATCGTAAATTACGAATAATTTGCAAATTTTTCCTATTAGAATATTTATATTCAATCATGTTCAAATAAATATCATAAATGTAATTTTGAATTTGTCTAATGTATTTATGATCCTCAAAATGGAAGTTTACGCTCAATTTTGCCTTATTCTGACATGTTAAGTAAACCGTAAATTCCAAATAACTTACGAATTTTTTAAAGTGCAAAAATCATAGTCTACGATATTCATGCCAGTATACTAAATAATATTTCGAAAGTGGTTTGACATCTTTACGATGAAAATGTTTTTCAAGATTGACGTTTATGTGAAATTTTACTCTATTCTGCCATGTTAAGAAATTCGTAAATTTTCAATAACTTACGAAATTTTTATATTCGAAAATTCATAGTCATTAATATCCATGCCAGTGTCCAAAATAATATTTCAAAAGTAGTCTGACATCTTTACGATGAAAATATCTCTAAAAATTGACGTTTATGTGAAATTTTGCCCTATACTGCCATGTTAAGAAATTCGTAAATTTCCAATAACTGGCGAAATTTTCAAAGTAGCATATTTATAGTTACTGATGCTCATTCCGACATAAAAACTGATATTTTAAAACTTGTCTGACATTTTTACAGTCAAAAGTTTCCATTTAAGGCACGTTTAAGTGAATTTTTGTTCTGATCTCCCGCGTTAATAAAATCGTAAATGTCTAATAACTTACGAAGTTTTAAAATTCAAATGTTGCAAATGAATAGGGTTCTTGCCAGTGTCAAAAGTAATATTTTAAAACTGATCTGACCTCTCTGCGATAATTTGTTCTTGAGATATCGTGTACACAGACTAACAAACTAACGGACTAACTTACTAACACACTAACAGATACCCTACAGACAGACGCCATACAAATTTTGTCATTTTCGGATTCCTCACACCTGAAAACGTGTAAACCGAGGTTGAAAATCTTCACGATTACCTAAGTTCCTCATACCTATAGTATGATGAGGAACTAACACGATTACCTAAGTTCCCCATACCTGTAGTATGATGGGGAACTAAAAAAATCCATCAGATATCCCTAAAATTTTCGTAATTACAATAAAGTGGATTATTTCACTCCTTTATAACTTACCTTAATGTATGACTTAATTTTTCATTTCTGTTGTATGTATCTGCGTGTTTAAAGCTGACTGAAAAAGAATTCTATGAATATTGAGTTTTATTAAGTAGAAAAGTTATTAGTTAATGTTACAGTAGTCCAGTCAATAGGTATGTAAAAAAGGGCTTGCCTAGCAAAAGGTGGGGTAGAAGATTTTTCTTTTTTAATTTGTACATATGAGTGTCAATATGAAAAAAAACGAGTTATCCAACATGATCGATCCCGGGAGAACTTTTGTCGGCTGAAAAACCTCGAAAATTTATTAGTTTTTTGGATTTTTTTGAAATATCTCAGAAATGGCTAAATTTAGCGATATTTTTCTATTATAAAGTTTAAAGAAGATTAAATTTCCTACAATTTTCTTCAATACAACTTTCTTGTAGTACTAATAGCAAGCGCGTTACAGCCTCTTGAAAGTCGGCATTTTTTCTCAAGCTAATAAAATACAACTCAAAGAAATGGATCGGTGCATGATTGTTTTTTAGAAAACGGAAAGAAAGGAAGGGACATATTCAGCTGTCTGACCCTAGGAAATGACATCTGCTTCGTAGTAAAGAAGGTATATTAAAAAAAAAAACTGCCCCCCCCCCCCTTTTACGCAAAAAGCTCTCCCTTTTCCTCCCGCCTCTTCTTATCCTGCCTCGGCTGAACATCTATGTTATTCAGTTCAGTTCGACCGTGCGAACGTACTGTTTCAACCTGTGAGCTTTTTCTATTACAATAAGCGGAGTGTTTGTTTTATTTTCGAAATCAGTTTGAATAAAGGTGAAGTAAAGATTATGAAGGATTAAGGTACACAAAAAATCTGTAAAAGTGCAATGCAAAACGTCAAAATGAAGAACATTAGTGTTTTTTGAAGAACCTAAAACAAGTAAGAATTCACAATGCCTGTTACAAACGATACATCAATGAGTGAATGATTGCAGTATATGTACGGCGTCATACAACTGGTGATGGAGCTGGTCCAAACTGTGCGGCTCCATATCTTCCATCAAGAACTGAAGGTTTCAGTTTTAAAGATCAGTGTTTCTTGTGTGGAGTGGGGATACTTGAAGATTTCTTTAAAAAACAGGAACGACTTCCTGAGCATGAAAGAAATTTTATCCATCATGCTATGAAACTGGTGTGAATGAAACACTTGTAAATGGTGCCGAAAATCGTGGGTATGAGAAAAGAAAAAAAGTACTTGAATGCATCAGAAATGTAAAAGGTTTAGTTGCTATAATTATAAATAATGGGTATCACAGGTTTTGTCATCATAAACTGCATTAGAGGCCTAAAAGTTAGATGAAACGAGAATACTACCCTGCAAGTAACACTGATGAGGCAATGGAATCAATTTACTCCTACCCTGAAAACGACTTGGAGGAGTGACAGTCTCATAAAGTATTTGATGAATAAAATAGAGGATGATATTCGTCCCGGCATCAGAACGGTTACATCACACCTTTGCAAAAAATATGGTGAAGATGTTTTAATAGCCGAAACTGCCAACAAGAAAGCAGTTTACTTCCAAAATGTTGGCTATAAAATACTCAGTGAACTGGTATAGTAACAAAGACTCTGATCCTCAACAGGAAAATGTCATACTAATTTCATCATTTGAAGAGGCTGAAGAAGATGATAAGCTTTTCTAAGAGCTTTTATAATTACTGCGAGACGGAGAGAAACAATTTGAGGACGACACACCTTCCTTCTACCTCTGATGACTATTGAAATTTAAGTACCCGGGCTTTCAAAATAACCACGAAGAAAATAAACATGTATATTATACATTAATGTACGTTTCTTTATTTATTTCAAGGCTAAATGAATCTCCCTATAATTTACATATAAAGTTAAATTTCTAAAATTTCCTTTTGTAATTATTTGCTATTGTTCTTCAAACAAGTTTGCCTATTTATGAAGTTCATTTAAAATTAAGATTGTATCTTGTTATTATCATCAATATTAATATAGCAGTAATTAATGTTTATCACAACATTATGTATTACTAAATATCATTAACGTTTTACAATCTAATAAATAGTAGAATTAAAATATTTATGTATCAATGCATTGAGTTTTTGCTTATTAGCCCCCTAATATTTATTATACAAATATTTTTTATTATATTATTATTATTATTATTTTTTTTTTTTTTTTTTGTATGTGTTTGTGTGTATATTATGTGATGCAGTGATAGAATACTATAAATTGGCAGTTATTGGAGTCTGATAATGACTACTGTTGTTAGGCCAGAATTGTCAGTGCGTGGCCGGGGGGAAGAGAGAGAGTTAGTAAAAAGGGGAAGAGAAAAATTAAAAGGGAACAGATTTGTTATCTATCGTCCTTAGTGAAAAAAAACAGAAATGATCGCCAATTTATCTGGCGAACATATTTAATTCCTTTCAAAAATCACGATTATTTTAACAAGGCATATTTTAAGAGAACAATCAAGAATATAAAACAGTATTTCTTACAATATATATTGTAAAAAAAAATACATGTGGCGTGTATATTTCCGTTGTACGTTTCTGATCACCAAATCCAAAAATCCCAAGGACGACAGATATCACAGCTGTGCCATTAAAAGTTGTTAAACTTTCTGTAAATAAAGCTTCTAATTCTAATAATTACTGTACATTATTTATAAGGAGTAATACGCTTTTTTTACGAAGTTGAGAAATCTGTTTATTTTCAAGAAGCTGTTACGCGCTTGCTATTAGTACTACAAAAAAGGTGTAATGAAGGAAATTGTAGGAAATTTAATCCTCTTTAAACATTACAATAGAAAAATATCGCTAAATTCAGCCATTTCTGAGATATTTTGAAAAAAGCCAAAAAACTAGTAAATTTTCGAGGTTTTTCAGCCGACAAAAATTCTCCCGGGGCCGACCATGTTGGATAACTCGTATTTTGCATATTAGTACTAATATGTACAAATTAAAAAAATAAAATCTTCTACCCCACCTTTTGCAAGGTAGAATGTATTTATTGACTGGACTACAGGTGCTTAGAAGAATCCAAATATGTCACTCCATGACACTAGACATTTTATAAAACTTTTTTTTTTTTTTAATAAATTGTGCTCTCGCTGCTTATATGATTGTCCATTTTAATGATTTTTATGTGTTATTCTTAAAACAATAACTTACTTTAATTTCAGAAAAAAAAAATATATAATGGCAATCTATATAATATTTCTCTAACGTGGACCAGTTTCAATTATTTTTTGTCGAAGCGATACGATAGTGGTGCAATTAATAAAATATGTGAGAATAAATAAATATATATATATATATATATATATATATATATATATATATATATATATATATATATATATATATATACACATGGACAATATTTAAGCACGCGGACTTTGCTCAGTGAAATAATAAGGAAAAATGACGATATTTGTCTGATGAGATTATTTTACGGAAAAATGTATTTTAACAGTTGCTTATTTAGAACATTTGCAAGAGTCATTTTAAACCTAAAAATACTTTAAAGATACATGCAGAATACGAATTATTATCATAAATTGACTAAAAAACACAATCATAAAAAATGTAATCAAAATAGGAATAATTTTTTTTAAACAAAAAAATATACCAAAATTAATCCAACTTGGCGACAAAAATTTAAAAGGCGTCATGGGAGTCCTATACTAAAACTGTACTGCCTGTAGAAGTATGAAACCTAGGTCGTAAATGATGAATTTCATTTTGAAACCTTTCTTTGAATGATTTTGGTTTCACTATTGTACAATATTAATTTGATTCTAATAATAATTTCGGCTTCTGGTAAATTAATTTTTTAAATAGATGGTAAAATTGGTATAACATTTATGAGTTTCAAATTATAAAGGTAAATAAGAAAAGAAATAAAATGCGAATATTTCGCACGGGTTTGCTAGTAAAATATAAACACATTATATATATTTTTCATAAATTGCGATATTTTTTCGATCTCTACCTACTGACACGACGGTGCCTTAAAACACTACCTCATTAAATCTTCATTAATTACTATGTGATGTCATAAGTAGTAATTTTATTACTTCTATCTTTAAAAAATAATGCTTTTAATTAAATTCGTAAAAAAAGTGTTAAATTAAAGAATCAACTATATCCTTAAATTCATCACAATTTTTATACATTTAAAGCATTTTACTAAAAGTATTACATTATATTTTAATAATTATATTAAAATTCTTTTTCATTTCATATTCACAACTTTGATTAATGTAACTACCATCTTTGTACCAGTAATAAAGTTATTCTATTATCAATAGGTTAGCTACTTACAAAGAATGTATGCTTGTTCAACAAACCAAATTTAATGCACTTAATTAAATAATTTCTGTTTACGCTCCAGAATTTTCACACAAAATTATGAAGAAAGTTTTAATTAACTGAGTGCGCATCTTTAAAAATTATTTTATTTAATGTCAGTTCCAATAACATTTGTACTAATTTAATTCTTAAGCTTTCTTGTGCATCTAATTATGTTTATATTTTTTTTTCTTTTATAATTTGTTTGTAAATACTTAAATGTTAATATAATATTTCATAACACTGCAAAAAGAACATTAAATGTCGCAGAGGTAAAAATAGAGCGTATCATAAAGCCTCTCATTTTTCAATTTCTTTGATAGGGATACACTATAAGAAAAATGTTAAAATTGCACAAATTTAAAAACAGTTTATATTATGGACTTCTTTTTTTTTTTTTTTTTTTTTTTTTCTTTTTTAATTAATAATAAAATGTGTTTTAATATATTTGTTTTCTATTCTAACCACAGCAAAATTGGCTATATATTACATAATTTTTTAACATTGCAGTAATTATTGACACACGCAATGGTAGCAGAAAAAAAGAATATAAGATTTAAAAATGCAATACTCCACATTAATTGGATCTGTTTTAAATATCTTATAAAAATAAAATTATTATTAACAAATATAAAATATAATAAAAAAAAATAATTTCTGTAATTTTGTAATAAACAAAATGTCTTAAAAATAACTTAACAATCATCAATTCTCAATTTTCAAGTATAATGTGGCAATTTTTCAATGGCAAATACTTTTTTGCCTTTTTCAATCAAATTAATGTTTTTCTTTCATTAGCATTCAATGTGCGTTTTTATACTTTTTTTTTAAAGAGAAAAATATCATATATTGCTTTTTAATAGCCCTCAAGAAGTGATTGATTTCATTGTCTAAAAACAGCAAGCGTATAAAAAATACTATATTGTTTCTAACTGTGCAGTAAAGAATCGGTGAAGCAACTGCGCACCAAAGCATCTTTATAGCTTTATTTCTAAAGTGAAAGTATTGAAAAGATTGCTTTTCCATAATCTTGTATACCACCTAAACCTTGAATATAATTTGCTAAAAACCATATAACACTAACAATTTACATTAAACATTTTCTCCTTATATCTCACAATGAAGTAGAACAACTTTGTGTGAATCCTTAAAACAATCAGTTCGCTAATCACACCCTATTTTACGTATAAATATTAGTAGTATGGCGAGAGTAAAATAAGCTTCAAAAATATACTTATCATAGAATGTAATCTTCTGTATCTCCCTGTATACAAACCAGTTGCGTCATTTTACAGCTTTCAATATAGAGCATGCAATTGTAAACTAAAATAACATAAATTAATTTCAAGTCATTCAATCATCACCATTAACGAAAAATAGAATGCCTACAGACAGATGGACAGAAAGATAGACAGATAAACTAACTGAAGTTAAAATCAATTTAAAATCAATTTAAAAAACTCTGGAAGGGTGTTAAAAAGCGCTTAATACATTGTGTCCTAAAAGTTCCAGTACTAACGCTGATGTATTTTTTATTTACAAAACAACAAAACTTAAAACGATTATTTTTATGCTAATGATAAAAGGCACATTTAAAATAACGGAGGAAAAAAACTTTTATTTATAATAAATGTTCAAAATGTCCACCCTTTTCTAGGAGGCAAAGCTGAATTCGTTTGCGCATGTGTTTAGAAACGCGTTTTAACACTTTGGGAGTGACTTCTTGTAGAGGAACCTGTACACACCTGCATTGAACCTGTAATACGAAATTATCGAACGAGCTGATATAGCATATTTTTACTCTGTATTGCACCATCTGGATATTTATATCGCTAAACATCTTTGCATCTTTCATACGATTTACATTTAAAATAAGCTTCAAACAGTGTAATTCTCTGAATGCGTGGATAAACTCATTTCACTATGAAGAACAAAATAACATAAAACTTTATTCTCACACAACTTGAGCGAGAAAAGAAACAAACGATAAAAATTAAAAAATGTATGCAATAATAAGTAGACGATAAAATTTAATATTTAAAAAAAAAATCATGGACACAACGAGTTCTTTAAGTTGGAGTACTGGAACTTTTAGCACACACTGTACAACTGAAAATCCAATTCCAGTAATTTTCAATTACAGCCCTTGTTTTATCTGAATATTTTCGGATGGCCCTGTAAATCTGAATGTTAATCACACCATATTCTATTAAAAATTCTTTTGCACATATGAAATGTTAATTACATTACTATTTGTACAAAACAAAAGTATTTAAATATAATTTATAAAAATGCCTCTCATAGAACACAAAGCATTGGAATCTTTTTCCGTGGCCGTGTACACAAATTAGTCTTTCTTTCTATACTATTTTCAATAGGAACCATGTCATGGAGCACTTGAATGACTTATATAAGTTTGAAATAATTATGAAAATATTTACAGAGGCATAGAGCGCCTGCAGATAGATGGGCAGACGGATAGACAGAGAGATAAACCGAAATCAAACACTTTTCAGTTTTCTTCGAAAAATTTAAAAATCACTCCAAACATAACCGATTTATTTTATTTATTCATTTATTTATTTTTTTATTTATTAAGACTGATTTAAGTTTTATCGTTGGATGCTAGACACATGCATCCATTTCTTTATTTATTACAAAATATTCCATGCATTAGGATTAAAAAAAAAAAAAAAAAAAAATCACGTTCAAATAATTTTTTCTCAAAACTAAGAATATGGAGTTGTTCCTTAATGGTTGAATGTCACGAAAATTTTACTTTAATAAATTCCACTTTAATACGAAATTAATTTTCGTGTAATGCTCGATGGTAGTTTTATCATAGATGATAAAAATAAAATAAAATAAATAAAACGATTACATCGCAAAATCCAATCACATATTTCCATTTAAAGTTACTCTTCTGTGATATAAAACATTAGTACTTTAGCTATGGCTTACTGAGATTATATATATATATATTTCCATTCTATTTACTTATTTATTTGTTAATACTATATAATGTATGTATGAGCTTATCCTTTCAATTTTCAATTTACATTTTATACAAGATCGAAAATTTTAATTGTATTCATTTTTTTAAAAATTCTGAGATGTTGTATTTGTACTCCAAATGTGAAATGATTCTGTGGTAACTTTAATGCAAAACTTTTTTATTCAAAATTATTCTTCAAATAAAACTTCATCATACGACATTACTAAATAGAAAAGCCAACCATAAAACTGTGTTCTTGCTATATTTGGGTAATAACTCATTATTTGCTTACCCTTTACTTTCATTTATTTTTTTATTTCGTACATTTCCTTGCAAAGATTTACATCATCATCATTATTATTATTATTATTATTATTATTATTATTATTATCTTACATTAAATCATACACATGATCACATTTTTTATCAATCTATTTTGTTATTTATTATTATTATTGCGCGCTGATACTGAAACTACCTGTCTACGACAACTCAATAGCAATTACTTATGCACAAAATTAATTGTTTAATTGTTAATTATAATTAATTAACAGTAGTTGCGGTAACAAAAACAAAATATGGCACATCTATAGACAATATGTTTTCATTTAAAAGTAAATTAATACAGTGAGAGATGGCAAGCTTCTCCCGGGACAGATAAAACAACTGGTTATAACTGGTTAAAACCGGCAAGGCAGAAACTAGTTTTTGCCAATAAGTGGTAATAATTGACATAAACTAAGAAATAATTCTTCTAAGAACTGCAATCTACAATAATCCATAAAAGGCACATGAGTAATAAGTATGTAAGCAATTAATCAGAAATTTTTAAAGTAATCATATCAATATCTTTGGCTAGATTAAAAAATATATATGATAGCTACAACGTTAAAGAATAACTTTTTTTCACATAAAAACTAGCTATTTTTGTACGGTTTAAACAATTATCTCATTATTCCCACATTCATACACATACTCACATTATACACATAATATAATTCACACCTTAAAATTAAAATGATAAGATAATAACATGTCAGTGAAATAAGAATATTTGTGCAAAAAACAATCAAGTTTCATGATAATATAATTTTAAACCAAAGTATTCACCATACTTTATTTTCTATTTATTCTAAATAAAATATATTTTAAAATTTGATACTATTATGAAGGCTATAATAATGTTATGAAATGGGTTTCTGCCAGTTTCTCTCGGTTTAAACCGGTTATAACAACTTTCTGCCACTGGTATAGCAGAAACCCAGCCCTGAATTCCTATGTTCTTTCCGAAAAATCAGCCTTGTGTTTTAAATATATATGCTTTGTTTTTAAATAAAATGAAATTTCACTTATGTAAATCATGTATCCGAAAGAAGTGAGAAACGTACGTCAGTATCAAGAAGGTGATCATGGACTTGATTCATAAAATAACTTTTTAATAAAACATATTAAAATACTTATACAGAAGCTTTACTAAATTTTATAAGTAGTTCATTAAAAAAAAAAAAAAAATCGAAATGCAGTTTTATTTTTAACAGAATTTAAAAGTGTTTAAGACTTCAGTTTGTCAGTAACTCTGACTATTTGCACACCTTTCATCCCACGTTCTAACTTCCCTACATATCCACAGAAATTTTTCAAACTCTTATATGTTATTCAAATTTACCAGAGCATATCCACTATTGAAAATTACGTAAAGAGCTTCAGTAGTTTATGTAGAGGGCCCCCCAAATATTTCAGAGGACTGCGTTCACTGAGAGGCATCACCCTATAAACCATATTTTAACACCTTTATATTGCACGATACATAATTAAATTGACATTTATTATTCGCACGACCAAAAATATGTTTTCTACAAGACATAGTAAGATTAGTATTAAGGTAAACAGGGCTACACAAAAGTAATCAGATACATTACAGGATATAATTGGAAATTGCTAGAATAACATTTATATTTGTGTTTTATGTTTTTGATACCTTCTAACATTGTTTTAAAGAGATTAGAATATCTATAGGATAATTATATTCACTCTTCTATGTTCTTTCTTGAAATTTGTGTACATAGTACAAAGGATGTGTGTACTGGGACTCACAAAAGTTTTCTAATGCATTATGGTTTAAGAGAAGAATTTATTCAACGCATATTTCTTTATATACTGCACACAACATAACAAAATTAATATTAATTCAAAATTGTTTCTTCTATAGAATAAAGAACCTGGTGGGTAGACAAGTTTTAGACAATGTACAGAGCTGTAAAAATTTAATCTTTTTAATGCTTCTTCTTTAGAGATAAAGCTATAAAAATTCTTTTATGAAATTCATTTCGTCATAACAAAAAATAAAACAGAATTTTGTAGAGATTATGTTTTTAGATAATATACAGGAGTACACAAAAGTAATCTATATTAAAATATTTCTTTAAAGCTAAAGCCATTAAGATATTTTTTTAAAGCTTTCTTCTTTAAAAAGGTAAGAAAATATATTTTAGTACGTCATTACGGAATAAAATACATTTAAACGTTAAACGATGTAATGAATAAATGCAGCATGAAATTTCTTATAATCTACTCGAACCGCACGATTTTTCTTCCTTGTTTTCTTTTCGAAGAGATTGACATTTCCTGGAAATATACAGCTGTCACTTTATCAGTTTTATAAAACTTAGTTCATTTATAGTGAGGCTTTTAATTTTGAAATGAATAAAGTGTTTTAAGTATCATTTTAAATCTAGTAACTAAATTCTAGATTAACTGTAAATGAGGTCTCTTGTGGGTACTTTCTTTAAGTAAGATAGACACTGATAATGGCTCCAATTATTTTAGAATTAACCTTTAAAATACTTTTGTTTAAGAATGAATTGAAATTAATTGAGCTAAAATAGTAATAAACATATATTTTATTGCAATTTCGAAAGGAAATTGTGTTAATCGTTAGCAAGAAAGAAAAATCGTGTTTATCGCATAAGTTATAAACAATTTCCAATTGCAGTTACGTGTGACATCGTTTAACGTTTAAATGTATTTTAACTTCGTAATGGAACTTTAAAATACTTTTTTTTTTTGACAGAGAAAAAACTTTCAAAAAATTACTTTATGGTTTTAATTTTACAAAAAAAAAAAAAAAAAAAAAAAACTAGCAATAGATTGTTTATGGGAAGTCTTGAATATTGTCTAAAACCAGCAACATTCCAAAATTTATTTTGTTTTTAATTACAACGAAAGGTGCAGGTGTAGAGATTTTCTACGCTAGGGACCTAGGCTTGAGTTAACTGATCTCAATCGAGTTTTTTTTTTTTTTTTTTTTTTTTACTCTATGACGAGTATGATGATAAGTGTCTCACAAAAACATCTCTATAGCTAAGAAAAAACATTAAAAACATTACGTTTGTGCAGACCTGCATATAATTTAAAAAATATTTACACACCATATATGTACTTAAGATGCATCATTTTGCTAAAAAGTTATATTGTTCAATTTATATTACAATAGTTTAATTATAAGAACAACTTTGTGAAATCCAGTAATTTAAGTTGTTAATATTTTATTCTACGGGGGAAAAAATTTATGTATCTGAATAATGTATATTAGTTTTACTATATTGTGTTCAGTGTAACGATAATGAGCTAAATAAATACTTCTCAGAAACCATTATACACTGGTTTTTTGTAGTGCAAGAAATTCTCGCTTTATTTTCTAGAAATGGGTCATTAATCAAGATTATAGTTACTGAAGCTCACCTCTTGTGTTCACATCTATTTGGAGATATTTTCAAATAGGTTTGACCTCGATAATATAGAGAAACACTCTAGAATTATAATAGGGGTTACTAGAACTTACTTTCAAAAGGGATTAGAATTTATAAGCATGACATGGAAGTATTTTTACTAGAGCTATAACTTAGATTCTAGATGTAAGTTACAGAATTTTTTCTCAGTGCATAAAAGTTATGATTCAGTTGCTTAATCAATTTCATCAAGTAAAAATATCTAACTACTTTACAAAAAAAAAAATTCTTTATTTGAAATAAGTATACCTTATGAATAAAAACAACTGAATGTTAAAAATACACATTCGTTACTAATTTAATACTTTAAATTTCATTCTCGATAAGTAAAACATCCATTATCTGTATTTTATCTTTTCTTACAGTTTTGTGTAAGTACCACTCTTCCAGTATGCGATTTTTATCTTTTCGATAAAATAAAAAAAAAAAAAAAAAAAAAAAAAAGGAAAAAAAAAAAAAAACTAAATTTATCACTCTTTAATTTTGCAAAACTATATTCTTTAACATTTTTCAATTAAAATGCAGTGATTTATTATCCTGGAATGAAGTAATTAACTTGTACGTGATGTGAAAACAACAATAAAATAAGGATATTCTATGAATTCTAACTTTATTTAATAAAATAAACGCATCATGTTTACGAATTCTCAAAGGAAGATAAAATACACGTTATTCTATATTTTATGAGCTGTTAAGAATAGTTTTGGTGGAAATTAATCATTTATGCGTGGGATGCTTCCTGTTTAATTATATATCTCTAAAAAAATGTAGTCTTTTCAGAACTGAAATATTTAATTTATTTTGCGTCTTCGATAACTTATCTCGCGATATTTACTGATTAAGATAAAGCGATATATATATTTATATACTTTAAGGACGCGTGTTCTTAATAACAATAACAATACTTTCGAGAAACGTTATTATTCATGTTCTGAAAGAGAAATTTAACGTTTAACCAAACGTAATTATTTAATGTAAAATATATATATATATATATATATATATATATATTTAAATAAAAGTTCTGTTACCGTATCTAAAATTTTATTTAAAATGTTCCGAGTTTTAATTTAATATAATAAATATTATCTTTCAGTATTTGAAAGTTTTATTTATTCATTTTATAAATGTCAAGAATAATTTTAGAAGGCTTAATATTATAAGAGCGTTGGAGAATACCAGTTACATGTCAAAATTCAAGGGAATAAACTGATAATCTGTCATGTACAACTCTAATGCCATTGTGATGTGTTTCATTTGAGCATGCCTGCCAATCTGTGAGATAAAAATTTGGGAAATTACTGTCCTAATTGTGAATCTCAAATAAGTTTTGATTATTTGTTTGAAAAATAACAAGAATGGTTTTAATATAAATTCCATAGAATGCGTAAGAGAATTTTAGTTATATAGTTAACCTGCAATATAATCTTTATTTTCATAGGAAAATTGCATGTATATTTCACATCTATGGCAAATTAATTTCTTATGTTACAAATAGTAAACACAGCAAAACAAAAATAATGACACGTGTTAACAAGATCAATAAATGTACAAAGAATATGAGTGGCTACTAAAATTGGTTCTCCAGATTCAAATTAATCGCCTATGTTTGGACTTATTTTTAATTATAATCTTAACGCTTAATTGTTAAAAGCAAAATTCTCAATTAAATTCTATCATATATGTTTTTGTGATTTACTTATATTACCTAGTTATATGTATAAATACATCAAAAAGAAAAATATTTGAATTTATCGTGTAATGATTGACAAAACCAGTTTCTCTGTCAGTAGAGTTAAAGTGAGAATTTTAAACAAGAACGAAAACCATGCTGCTCGCATACATTATTAATATTTTCCAAATATTCGTGTTCGTTCAATGTAATTAGCCTATTTGATCACATAACGAACAGACAGAAAGACAGAAACATAAACTAATTCAAATCATAATCACTCTTAAACGTTGTTAGGAAATGTTAAAAATGATTAACAAAAAAAAAAAGGCAATTGCAGCCATTTCCAATTACAGCTCTTAATATACAGGGTGATTATAATAATTACGATTTCAAAACGCTATAATTTTAAAACCATCCATCAGAACGTTTTGATATTTTACCAAAGCAATCGCGAGGCAATGAAATTTTGTTTGGGGAGGAAAAAAGTAGTTCCAACATGATCCTATAGATAGCGCTGTCAGGGTAATTGTGAGTAACTTCCTCACAGTAATGTTAGGGGAAACGCCTAAATGGACTCATTAATGTTGTTAGCAACACAGTGGAATGGCAGGAAACAATAGACTTCAAGGGTTTACTACATTTTTTTTTTTATCAAAAAGACAGGAATACGCGTTTACAGCGGAAACAGTCATAGTGAAACGAGAAAAAGAGGAACTTCATGAAATGAATACTTTACGGATAATTAATGCACATTTTGGAACATTCCTTTTCTTTTTTTGCCAAACAAAATTTCATTGCCTGACGATTTCTCTGGTAAAATATCAAATCGCTCTGATGGGTAGTTTTAAAATTATAGCGTTTTGAAATCGTAACTTTAATTATAATCACCCTGTATATGAATGTTTTTGTATGCTTTTATGCGCAATATTTTTGTACGCTTATTGGTTAATAATACTTTATTCTATAAAAACATTTGTTTGTAAATATGAATTATGTATGATTTATAGAGATATCTTTCATAGACCGCAATGCTTTGGAAATTATTTTACACCGAGAAAATAAAAATGTACCGCCTTCATCTAGAATGTATAAAAGGTCATTTTCTAAATCCTTAAACTAGAAATATAGATTTCCGAGCTATGCACATAAGGCATGCCAATAAACTGAATAGACGAAATCGTCGAGAATTTCTAATCTACACATTTCTAGATGGTGAAACAATATTCTGAATATTCTGAATCTTGTATTACGAGAAATTCTCGCTTGATTTTCTAGAATTGGGTCATAAACCAAGATTATAGCTGCTGAAACCCGACTCTTCTATTCACATTTATTTGGAGATATTTTCAAATAGGTTTATCCTCGATAGTATAGGCAAACGCTCAAGAATTCTAATAGAGGTCTCTGGAATTCGCTTTCGAAGGGGACAAGAAAAAAATTTATAAAAAATTTATAAGGATGACATGGAACTATTTTTTCTAGAGCCATAATTTAGATTCTAGTTGTCAGTTATAGTATTTTTTCTCAGTGTATTGGTGTGCCTTATTCTCATAGCTCGGAAATCTATATTTCTAGTTTAGGGATTTAGAAAAGGGCCACCTATTCGTTCTAGATGAAAGCGATATATTTTTTTTTTCTCTGTGTAGGCTACCAAACGAAATTTAGCATTTACTCTATATTTTTGATAGAGAAATTTCCGTAGTAAATTTGAATAACATAATCGGATCCAAGTAATTTTTTAAAAACTTTCTGGAGTTAGAACGCGGACAGGGAGACAGACAAATCGAAGTCATTAACAGTTTTCAACTTTCTTGGAAAATGGTGAAAAAGGAAGTTTGTTTCAAAAATAAAAATTTAATTTAATTTATTGTTAATTATAATGTCATTTGTATCTTGCTTTTTATTTCATCTAAACATAAATTTTTAGAAAAATTCAAATTTTTTTTTTCCTTTATCTAATTTTTACTTTTCATGGGAAATACTCTTTTTATTTATTACTTACAAACTTTGAATAAACACCATAAAATGCAATAAACTCGCAACAATTGTTTCGGGTCGAAAAAACACACGACTCTTCATCAGGCGAATAAAGTAAGCACGAGTGCTGCAGTCAAAGCGGCAACGCACAAAATCGTTTAAAATGAAAAGAAAAACTTTATAAAGTAGAAAGTAAATATAGCTACTGGTGTGAGTAGAATTGTACAAGAAAAGAAGAAAATAAACAAATGAGTGAGATTAAACATATAACAAACTAAGGATAACAAAAATTAAATGAAAATCTAAGTTACGTGAGTAATTTCCAAGCATCAGAGAAGAAAGGAGTGGAAGAAATATCATTAACAAGATTTTTCGAATTTTTAAATATGTAAAATGCTTCATGAATATCCAAATGGGAGGAACAGGCAGGAGATGAAATTATGTAAGTTTTGGAAAAATCAAAACGATGACATTGAGACCAGCAGTGGGAAGCAATAGAAGATTTGGTAATCTCTTCATTACGAACATTCCGACGGTTCTCATTTATTCTGTATTTCAAACGCCTCCTAGTTTGACCAATAATACCTAAGTTGCAGGAAGAACACGGAATTAAATAAATTCCAGAACGGTTTTCGGTGGGAATGGGATCCTTAAGAGAAGATAATTTAAATTTATTGACGGGTTTGTAAATGACTTTGAAACCAAACGGTGAAAGAATTTTAGAGATTTTAAAAGAGAGTGAAGAATAAAAAGGTAAAACAACTGGAATGAGACTGTGATCGTTTAATTTGGGAGCAGAACGTTTAGGATTCTTAAATTTATATAGAGCTTTATCGATGATAGATGGGTTATAGCCACGAGAGAGAGCAAGAGATTTTAAATAATTAATTTCTTTCGAAAGATTAGACGGATCAGAACAAATGTGTAAGGCACGATAAACATAAGTGTAAAAAACCGACATTTTTTGTTGAGGGGCGTGGTTAGAGAGAGCATGCGGCGGTAAAGAGACTGAGAATGGTTTTCTAAAAACAGTAGTTGAGAAACAATCCTTTTCTTTATTCACAAGAACGTCAAGGAAAGGCAACCATCTATCATCGATAAAGCTCTATATAAATTTAAGAATCCTAAACGTTCTGCTCCCAAATTAAACGATCACAGTCTCATCCCAGTTGTTTTACTTTTTTATTCTTCACTCTCTTTTAAAATCTCTAAAATTCTTTCACCGTTTGGTTTCAAAGTCATTTACAAACCCGTCAATAAAATTAAATTATCTTCTCTTAAGGATCCCATTCCCACCGAAAACCGTTCTGGAATTTATTTAATTCCGTGTTCGTCCTGCAACTTAGGTTATATTGGTCAAACTAGGAGGCGTTTGAAATACAGAATAAATGAGCACCGTCGGAATGTTCGTAATGAAGAGATTACCAAATCTTCTATTGCTTCCCACTGCTGGTCTCAAGGTAAAAATTCGAAAAATCTTGTTAATGATATTTCTTCCACCCCTTTCTTCTCTGATGCTTGGAAACTACTCACGTAACTTAGATTTTCGTTTAATTTTTGTTATCCTTAGTTTGTTATATGTTTAATCTCACTCATTTGTTTATTTTCTTGTTTTCTTGTACAATTCTACTCACACCAGTAGCTATATTTACTTTCTACTTTATAAAGTTTTTCTTTTCATTTTAAACGATTTTGTGCGTTGCCGCTTTGACTGCAGCACTCGTGCTTACTTTACTCGCCTGATGAAGGGTCGTGTGTTTTTTCGACCCGAAACAATTGTTGCGAGTTTATTGCATTTTATGGTGTTTATTCAAAGTTTGTAAGTAATAATTTTTGCTACGCCAGTTTTGTGATGCTTCTTTATTCACTCTTTTTATTTAACTTCCTGCCATTTCACGAAAAAATGAAATGTAATAACACAAGAATAGTATTATTTCTGTAAAAATAAATTCAATAATATATAGAGATAAGGATAAGTATTCAGAGTTAATAATAAGTGTTACAGTCCAAATTTAGTGAGAGCATTTTTTAGTGGTTACATTATAAAATTGATAATTATTAAGCATCTATAAAGTTAAATGTCAAAATTAATATTGATTTTTTTTTTTTTTTTTTTTTTTTCAGATCATCACAGCATTTTTTTTTTTTTTTTTTTTTTTTGTCTATTCCAACAAAGTTGAAAAGTGTTTATGACTTTGGTTTATCTGTCTGTTTGCCGTCGCTCTAACTTCCGTAAATATCCAGAAAGTTCCTTAAAACTGATATATGCTTACCATGCAGTGTTGACTATTGAAAATGGAGTAAATAGCTCTAGAGTCTGTGTACTGAAACACCCAAAAGAATCCAATGCATTAACTTTCTATGAAAGATAATTCTATAAAATCATTTTAATGCCTTTGTAATTGTATTGCACCGTGTAAAGTGAAATTAGCATGTGCATAAAACATGTTTTCTATAGAATGTACACTGTAAAAAAATTGTGTAAGAATACACAATATTATTGAGGGAATTTATCTCTTCAACCATGTTGAGAAATGTTATCAGTTTTAGCTGTGTAACAAAGGCATACAGTATAGACCTATTATAAGAGTGGACGGGACAATGGCAACCTTTTTGAGTGCAAAGATAACTCATAAAAAGGTCACGTGATTGTTGATCTACAGAAGCCAAGCTAGCCAATATTGAAATTTTCTCGCCATGCTCTAAACTCTGCATTTTATTAAGCAGACGATATTCTTCTTCTTTCGTTGAAAGTTCTTTTTAAATTCTTTATTTTACTTTAAAAGTTAAATGGATTGCTTCGATTCTAAAAGAAATTTCATATCAAGAAATGGTTATTAAATGTCATGTAAAAACATGCAAAGAATATTTTATTAAAGGAGGAAATGTAACATTTCACATGTAAGATATTTTATGGCTTTTTATTTCATCTTTTTAAGTAATTATATTTGAAAAATGTTTAAATCTGCTTTATCTATTTCTTTAAATAATAATAATAAAAACAATTGTATATACTATTTGAAAATAAATGCAATATTGTTTTAATAATAATAATAACAATTCATGAGATTTATATTTATCTAAGGATGACAGTATAAATGAAAAAAAGAAAAAAGCGTAAAAGCTAAAAATCAAGTATACATAGCATTTTAGGCAATTTTAAGCAAGATACTAAAACTTTATAAATTCATTATCTCGACCATTGATCAAAATAAAGAATGCATATAATAAATTTTATTTCCATGATTACATATATAGTATATTCTTTGTATCCTATACTAAAGCGTCCTTTTTAGCATTTTCAAACAAAATTTTAAAAAGTTTATAACCGTTTCGTTAGTCTCTCTGGCCAGGCCGAAATTGATAGATATTATTAAAATTCACTATGGTATGTTTCCAATGTAAAATTTTATTACTAGCACAACTGGTTTCTGTACAGGAACTCACGATAGATTTTTTATGCATATATGAATTATAAGGGTTTTTCTTTTTCTTTTTCTTTTTTTTTTTTTTTTTTTTATGCATTTACTATAAATCATGAAAAACGGCAGTTTTTCTAGTGACGCAAGCGCAAAAACAAACGAACGCCACGACACTCAGCGGAAACGGAAAAACGAACGAAAACTGCGACACTTATATATACAGGAATTTTAAGATCAAAGAAACCGCTGAAAGCCGACACTTAATATCTCAGGAAATATGGGAGGTTATGTTCTGATATTTTCAAAATAGTCTTTCACCTTCTGTCTGATCCTACCCTGAAATCGCTACATTTCTGCGTGCAATATATTTCGAGATATGAATTGGCTCATTTAAGTTATAAATGGACGGACTATGCGTAGTACAATTTTTTCTCGAATATGGCTCGAGCGATTGTCGTTTAATTTATATATGATATTAATCTCTTTTATCTGATGTGCCTGACATCTCCCTTTTTTCTAGGAAAACTCTTGTTTTTTTTTATAAATCAGTTTAAAAATCGAACTATTTTTTACTCCGAAAATACCGTGATGCGGCAGTTTCGCGGACGAATTTCTTCGCTTCCATCTGAAATACTGAATATCAAATAATCGTTTTGGCTCCATCTATCGGGAAGCGTCAAAAATAAACACACAATATATATATATATATATATATATATATATATATATATTTTTTTTTTTTCTTTTTTTAATATATATATTAAATGAATTATTTATTTAGGTACTTGTATTTTATATGACATTTCTTTATCAAAAATATTCTTTGTATTTACATTGTTTTCATGCTGATACGTTGTTAACTTTCAAAATTGGTTCTATTTTGAAAGGTGATTGCAACAACAAAAAATTTGTCCTTTATTTTCATAAAAATGACAAATAATATGATAATCATATGCAAATATTTGTAATTTTTTCAAAATTAGGTGATAAATCACTTAAACTACGGATTGAAAAAATTCTTGAAACAGAATTTGAAAATAATTAATTTGCTCATTAAGTTTCTTGTATATATAATATATAAATTACAAAATGTTAAGCTATAATAAAATTTTGAATAGATTAAGATTTTTTTTTAAATTAAATTCATAACAAACTATACTACTTAAATATTTACCAGTAGAAATTTTTCACTTTTTAAAGATTTTTCTATTATTATTTATTTTTCTCTTTTAAATCAAATCTATACCTAAAAAATTATAATAAGAAATATATATAAATAAGAAATTTTTGTCATTTTTAAAATGTACAATATTATGCCTTTGTAATGTTGCATGTTTCCATCTTTTTTATCACTTTTTATAAAATTTTGAAATTTTATTTAGTTTGTTATTTTGTTCGAGTATGACCTATAAAACAACACTTTTAATACAGTGTTATAACTCATTACCATGCTCCTTTAATTTTACGTTTTGATCATTAACCCCTAAAAAGTAATGATATCAATACAAAAAACCCTTAACGGGTTAAAAGTTTGTGACGCAGCACTGTACTTTATGGCTATAAGAATTAGAAATACGGGTCTTAAAAATAATGATATCAAATTTTCAGTGACGCTTTGATATTAATTAAATTATACATAGATTTTCTTATTTGAATTTGCTTTTTCCTTTTATTTATATCTACAGTGTAAACGTTATTTTCAACACAAAATAATATATAGCATTTACTCATTGATACCTTTCCATTCACATCTCTTATACTATGAAAGCATGTGTTTTAAAAGAAATTATATGAAATTCCAGTAACGCAGTGGTGTTACATTAAGTGATTTGTTTTTTTAATTTCTCTGCAATTATTTTGTTTTGCATATTAAAGTATATGTGCACATTGAAATATTGCTTTTAATTTTCAAATACGCTGTCAAATATATCACTTTCCTTAAGCTTATATTATGTACTGAAATATATTTATTTCGATGAATTATTCTATCTTTTGCGTCACGCCATCCAAAACTGTAAGTAAAATATATGGAAATGTTTACTTTGTGTCATTTCATCCAAATAAATTGAAAATGCATGCAAATAGATATCGTACTGCAAAGAAAAAAACTGTGAAATTTTTTTCAGTTTTGGATGGCTTTTAAAACACATGCTTTCATAGTATAAGAGATGTGAATGGAAAGGTATCAATGAGTAAATGCTATATATTATTTTATGTTGAAAATAACATTCACACTGTAGATATAAATAAAAGGAAAAAGCAAATTCAAATAAGAAAATCTATGTATAATTTAATTAATATCAAAGCGTCACTGAAAATTTGATATCATTATTTTTAAGACCCGTATTTCTAATTCTTATAGCCATAAAGTACAGTGCTGCGTCACAAACTTTTAACCCGTTAAGGGTTTTTTGTATTGATATCTTTATACGAAGCACAACATAAAAAAAATGCTCTATATTTTTAAAATAAGCAAAACCCTTTTCCTCCTCAAAATGTAGAATTGCGATATCGGCTGGTTTACAGGTCTACACAAAGTTATTCAAATGCAATCTATATCTATATCATTATATAAAGCGCAAAAAATTGTTTGTTTGTGGAGGGTAATCTCTGAAACTACTGAACCGATTTAAAAACTTCTTTCACTGACCGAAAGCTACAGTATGCCATATTGTTATAGGCTATATTTAATTTTGATAAAATAAATTTTAGTTTAAAATCTGAGCATTTTAATTAAAATCCCCATAGAAGCCGTAATAGAAATGGAAATAATGAAATATTAAAAAAATTAGCTGCTGCCAACATAAAAGAAACATTTACATATTCATTTCGTTTTTAAAATATCTTGACGTGAAAAGAAAAGAAATATATTTGCACGTGCATTAAATTGAAATTCATATAAAGCTTTTTTAATTGTTAAACTTACACGTTAAATCTGACGTCATTATAGAATTAAAAGTGTTTATTTTTCTAATAATTTAATTTGATATGATATGATATAATATCTAAGCATCAATGTTTAAATCACGGAGTCTTTATTACTCCGTGGTTTAAACTGATGTGCGTAAACCACGGAGTAGTGTAAACGAAATTGGAATTTAAAAATAAATAAATAAACAACGAGATATATAAAGTAGAGTGATAAATGGTAACCCTTGAGAAGGTCCAAGATGAGTCATGTGACATGCTTTCCTTGCACATGCGTATTCGGTGGTTTCCTTGGTAACAGCTCATTTTCAGTACATTTCTATGGCAACGGTTTCAATGTTTTTGTTTACTTTACGTAGTTTAATATTCTTTTGTTCTAAACCATTTTGATTTTGATTTTACTTCTTTTTTATTTCGTGTAGTTGAACTTTAACCGACAAAATGCTTAAAAATAGTTGAAAAATTATTATTTGTTGTTAAATTTAGCTCTTTAAAAGTTTAAATTTTCTTTTATAAACACTTTTAAAGTTTGTTGAGAAACGACGAAAAGAAAGGTATTTTATTATTTATTAAAATGTGAAATATGTGTAAAATTATTTTAAAAGCAATTTATTTCGGTCATAGGACTGTCATGTTACCTAATAATAATGATAATTTGTTGAACTGATATTTTAAATGCCAAAATAGCGATAAAGGGCCAAACACAGCAACCTATTCAAGCATGTCACGTGATTCATCTTGAACCACGGAAAGCTAATCCTTCATCCATTGAATCAGCACTCTAATTTATATATCTCGTTGTAAATAAATATTTTAATTTATAATTGTTGCCAAAAAAGATTTACGAATTAATTTATTTTTAGACATATAATAAAATATATTTTCACGCGAACAATAATATAAAAAGTGAACTGGATTTTTTGTAAAAAAATAATAAAGATCGAGGAAAATTATTTCCCCATTTTAATCCCCATATTTGGATATAGATATGTATTAGTTATCATGTGCATCCGTTAGATTAAATTGTTTTTGTTGTAAAATTGATAAAATTGGAATTTTAAATTTCAAAACTCTAGAAAAAAAATGGCAAATTTCCATATTCGATTGAAAACATAAACATTTCATTTCAAAGGATGATATTGACACAATAAACATCCAACTAATAAACTAATTAAAAGGGAAAGGATAAATATTCTATCATAATTTGAAGTCAAATTTGTTTTCAAATGTCTAAATAAAGTATCTGATATAATATACTAATATGTTGCAGATTTGATATCCGTCATCCTTGGCAGAAAAAAAAAACATCGCCAAATTATCTGGCGAATATAATTTAATTCCTTTCAAAAATCATGGTTATTTTAAAAACTTACATTAAGAGTGTAACGAATAATATGAAACAATATTTCGTACAATACATATTACGAAAATATACATCTGGCATGTATATTTTCGTATTACGTTTTTGATCGCCAAATACAAAAAACGTCAAGGGTGACAGTTTTGAAATTTAAAATTAAAATTTTGTCAATTTGACAGCAAAATAACTCAATCTAACGCATGCATACAATAACTAATACATATCTATACCCAAATATGAGGATTAAACTCGGGAAATAATTCTTCTAGAATTTTAATTTAAAAAAAATCCGATGAGCGATTAACATGGGAAATCTTTTTTTTTTTGCATCCACGGGCGGTCAGTGATGTCATACTTCGCTTGCGTATTGAGATGTTTAAATTTATTTGGCGACTATTTTTAGCAACTAACAGTTATGGCAAGTAGCTCAATATACATAGCGCATACAGCCATTACTGAAATATAAATAGCATTTAATTATTTGAGTTACATTATGTTGACTAGAAACCTATTTAATATACCTATGCTCTATAGCTATACTAATATAATAAAAAAAAAGAAAGGTTTATATGCATATGTAGAGAACGATCGCTAGAACTAAAAAGCTGATTGCTTTTTTTTTTTTTTTCTTTCATTAATCAAAAGTTACACTGTCTCTCTCTAAGTGCTAGAAGCTATAATAAATTTTGGTAAAATAAATTTTTAATTAAAATTTTCAATATTTTAATTGGAAACAAAGCATAGATTTGATATCTATCGTCATTGGCGATTTTTGTATTTGGCGATCGAAAACGTAATACGAAAAGCTGTATATTATCGTAGTAAATACGAGATGTATGTCTTTACTTCAATTACCCTACTACCGTAGGTAGTGGAAGTATTGTATAGGTTTTGGCAATTGGTCAGTGTGTGTGTATATGTGCACGTGTGTGTGTAATCTTCTGGCTGTCATATCTCCAAAACTAATAAAAATAGAACTACTAAACTTCACAAGTGATTCAGGTCTGGTGTACAGATAAATTTTCCAAATTTTCGTGAAAATTGAAAAACCGGAATTGGGTCATCGAAAACCAGAAATGGGACCCTAAGCCCATATTCAAAAACACCTCTAATGATTTTCTTCAAAGTTGCTATATAAATAATATATTAGATGCCCTTTCGATTGAAAAGTTGCTTAGTTCAGGAAAATTGATAGGCGTCCTCTATAAACAGCTCGATTTCAGACTTCGCAAGTGCGTTCCTTTAAAAACGCCTGTACGGATTTTTTTCAAACTCACCATGTTAACTTCCTATTAAATATCCTTTTGTATGTAATTATTGTTTTTAGGTCAATAATTGAGTATGTTAAGTTTTGGTAAAAGTTGGTACCTCAAAAACGGCTCTAACGTATTCTTAAAAAATTTTTCTTTAATCCAATTTAGATAACCTTTCTCAAGTATTACCTGCTTATTACAGGAATATTAACGATCATCCTGATTAGGTAGTTCAGTTTTAGATCTCGGAAATTCGTGTTTAAAAAAATAACTATCTATTTTTTTCCCCTTATTTTTTAACTCGCTATGCAAACTCTGCTGTATGTGTCTTTATACGTGTATCAAGTTTCTCTTACTCGAAAATCTCAAAAAATGCAAGTAATATCTCCAAAAAATTGTATATATTACGTGTAATAGTGGGTAATGGAAGTCGTGTGGTTGTTTCACAACAGATTCTGTAATAGTATATATTGTACGAATATTGTTTCATATAATTGATTTCTCCTTTAATATACATTATTAAAATAATAATCAATTATGGAAAAAATTAAATATATTTGCGAAATAAAAAAATAAATAATAATTAAAGCTATTATGACGTCAATTTTATCAAAAGCATTTTCATGTCATAGGTTTATTTTTCAATATTTTTTATTCATAAGTAAAGAAATGTTTCTTTTTATGAAATAAATAAATAAATAAATAGCATAGTAAAAATTGCCAACATTTAACAACTAATTAAAAAAAAATAATTGTAAAATTATATTTTGACTTTCCAGTTAATAATATTGCCTGACTATAACATATAAACTGATATATTTCTTGATTTTTTACATATCAATCCATCTTTAACTAAAATTTGTTCATCAGTGCGAAGGCGGACGGGTCAGCTAGTCATTATATAAAGCGCAAAAAATTGTATGTTTGTGGAGGGTAATCTCTGAAACTACTGAACCAATTTAAAAAATTCTTTCACTGATCAAAAGCTACACTATCCCTGATTGTTATAGGCTATATTAAATTTTGATAAAATAAATTTTAGTTTAAAATCTGAGCATTTTAATTAAAATCCCAATAAAAGCCATAATAGAAATGGAAATAATGAAATATTAAAAAGATTAGCTGTTGCCAACATAAAAGAAACATTTACATTTTGTTTTTAAAATATCTTGACATGAAAAGAAAAGAAATATATTTGCACGTGAATTAAATTGAAATTCATATAAAGCTTTGCAAAATGTTAAACTTACACGTTAAATCTGACGTCATTATAAATTTAAAGTATTTATTTTTCTAATAATATAATTTAATATGATATGATATAATGTAATGATCTAAGCGTTACTTCTAAACTTTTATTAAATTATTTATTTTATAATTGTTGCCCAAAAAATTTACGGGTTAATTCATTTTTCGACATATAATAAAATATATTTTCTCACGAATAATAATATAAAAAGTGAATTAAAAAAATACCGTCTGCATTTCATTATGCATTTGTTAAAAGAATAATTGAGAAGTTTAAATTTATTTGACGACTATTTTTAGCAACTAACAGTAATGACAAGTAGCTCAATATACATAGCGCATATAACCATTACTGCAATGCAAATAGCATTTAATTATTTGCGTTACATTATGTTGATTAGAAACCTATTTAATCTATCTATGCTCTATCCGCGTTTGTAATGATCGATAGACGGCGCTTTGTGAACACTGCAGTTGTTAGTAAACATTAGCCACGTGTGTTCCATTAGTTATTCTACTTAATATTCGTACTATAATTTCTCCGCCATTACATTATGGAAAATTGATTGCTTTTGGAAAAAATACTTCAGTTTATTCAAAGTTCGATCGGAAGTAGATTTTTAACTGAAGTTGAACAAATATTAATTTCAAATCATCTGATTAATTCTTTACTTCCATTAGCCGAAGCAACTGAAATTTTAAATTTGTCATTTGGAAATAAATGGAAGCTCAATTCTGGATTTCTTGATCCTTTGGAGTTACACTGTGGCACAAAAAAGTATGTGTTATCTTTTTTACCGTATTTATTCATTTTTATTCAATAAATATATGTGAAACTAAATATCGGCAAGCAATGGCCGCTGTATGGAATTCGAATTAAACCATGTTTATTGTAATTTCACCTTAGCCCACCAGAGGGCGAGCATTTCATTACAATCGCGGATACTAATATATAAAGAGGAAAGGTTTATATGTATATGTAGAGAACGATCGCTAGAACTAAAAAGCCGATTTCTATTTCTTTCTTTTTTTATACTAATCGAAAGTAACACTGTCTCTAAGTGCTAGAGGCTATAATAAATTTTGGTAAATTACATTTTTAATTCAAATTTTCAATATTTTAATTGAAAACAAAGCATAGATATGATATCGGTCGTCCTTGGCGATTTTTGTATTTCGAGATCGAAAACGTAATACGAAAATCTGTATATTTTCGTATTAAATACGAGATCTATGTTTTTACTTCAATTACCGTACTACCGTAGGTAGTGGAAGTATTGTATTCCGTCCAAAAATTTGATATAGAGTTTCACCTGATTTATATGTTTAAAGGCCTCCTGAGTCCAAAAAAGTAGTTTCTGGCAATTGGTCAGTGTGTGTGTGTGTGTGTACGCATGAGTGAAAATTTCCGGGTGTCATATCTCCAAAATTAATAAAGATAGAACTACAAATCTTCACAATTGATTCAGGTCTGATGTACAGATGAATTTTCCAAATTTTGGTGAAAATTGAAAAACCGGAACTGGGTCATCGAAAACCGGAAATGGGACCGTAAGCCCGTACCTCATAAACAGCCCTAACGATTTTCTTCAAAGTTGCTATATAAACAATCTATTAGATGTCCTTTCGAATGATATAATTGGTTAGTTCAGGAAAATTGATAGGCGTCCTCTATAAACAGCTCAATTTCAGATCTCATAAGTGCCTTCCTTTAAAAACGGCTGTACGAATTTTTTTTCAAACTCGCCATGCTAACTTAATACTAAATATCGTTTTATATGTAATTATTGTTTTCCGGTCAATAATTGAGTATGCCAAGTTTTGGTAAAAGTTGGTATCTCAAAAACGGCTCTAACGATTATCTTGAAAATTGTTTCATTAATTCAATTTAGATAACCTTTCTCAAGTATTAAGTGCATATTACAGGAATACTAACGGTCATCCTGATTAGGAAGTTCAGTTTTAGATCTCGGTAATTCGTGTTTAAAAAAATAACTATCTATTTTTTTCAGCTTATTTTTTAACTCACTATGTAAACTTTGTTGTAGGTGTCTTTATACGTGTATCAAGTTTCTCTTACTGGAAAATCTAAAAAAAAAAAATGCATGTACTTAATATCTCCAAAAAATGTATATAATACGTTTAATAGTGGGTAATGGAAGTCGTGTGGTTGTTTCACACCAGATTTTATAATAGTATATATTATACGAATATTGTTTCATAGTATTGATTATTCCCTTAATATACATTATTAAAAACCATCAGTTATGGAAAAAATTAAATATATTTGCGAGATAACTTGGCAATCATTTTTTTTTTTTTCCCGCCAAGGATGATTGATATAAAATCTTTTCCGAAAGCAAGTAGCGCAATATACAGCCGCTAGGGAATTGCAAATGACATTTGATTATGCAAGTTTCATTATGTTGATTGGAAACACGGTTCATTTAAAATAAATTAAATGTGCATTCGCGTTTGAAATCTACTTTTGTATAGGGCTTCTTTGGCGAAATTTAAAATTTGGCAACGCAACAGCTAGGACGTTTCACTCGAAGGACTTTATGTATTTGCGATAACCTTTTTAATTCACCGCCAAAATCACAAAAAATATTAACGATCACTAATGGAGAACCATTACTAAAACAATAACCAGATAACTTTGCGGACGTTAAATTTAAGAAAATTAAAAACACATAAGCTCTGTGTTTAATAGAAATTAATATTATAAGAACAAATAAATAATAATTACAGCAATTATGACGTCAACTTTATCAAACACATATTCATGTTATAGGTTTATTTTTCAATATTTTTTATTCATGAGTAAAGACATGCTTCTTTTTATGAAATAAATAAATAAATAACATAAAGTAAAAATTACCAACATTTAACAACTGATTGAAAAAAATAATTGTAAAATTATATTTTGACTTTTCAGTTGATAATATTGCCTGACTATAACATATAAACTGATATATATATTTTTTTTTTTTTTTTTTTTTTTGCATATCAATTCATCGTTAACTAAAATTTGTTCATCCGTGCGAAGTAGGACGGGTCAGCTAGTAGAGTATATAATTGGAAATTGCTCACTACAAATTTACAGTGCTATGAGACCATTTTTAGTGCAGTGTCTGATGAGTATGTAAGTTTTAGTACATATACAGGGCTAAACAAAAGCAAAAATTTTAATGTTATTTCCTTAGAAATAATGTTATAAAGATAATATTATGAGAATTATTCCCATCAAAGTTAAAAGTAGAATATATTTTTGTAGGTATGCGGAATTTGGCCGATATACAGGGTTACACAAAAACAATTTGTTACATGACATTCTTTAAAAGCAGTAATATAAAAAATATTTCAGTTTTCTTCTTTTATAATGAAAATAAAAATGTATTTCAAGATGCCATTAAGGAGGTAAAATACCTTTGCAGATTAAATGGGTAACGGGTGATGTATGGAAAGATAATCTAAGTGAACCCCATTACTTTACTTTTTTTTTCCCTCCAAGATTTTAGGATATTATTTTGATTAATAACTTCATCGATACATTTTATTATAAGTACATATTTTCTACGTCTTTATAAAACATACATATATTTAGCTGTATAATTGAAATATTTACTGGTACAAAATATCAATTCAAATAATAAATTTACAAAGACCAGTAGAGTGTTTATTTGAGCATGCGACAGTCCTATTGACGCATTTAATGTTTTAAGCGTTTTTGTCTGTAAAAATTAAATAAACCAGTATTTTCTGTAGTAATGAAACTTTGTGTAGTTATTTTATGAACAACATTATTCTGTTTAGCTATTTTTTTTTTTTTTTTTTTTTTGATGATTTCAAGGAAATTATTTTGTATCTACATCAAGTGATTTTTACATTCTCTTACCCACATATGTCAGAGAAAGTAATGTTTTGGGTCTAGTTTTAAATATTGAAATTTTGATATATTTTTACCTTAATCCCCTACGTCTTCAAAATCTGGAAGACATATTTTTAAAAAACTGTGTGAGAGACTGTGATCAATAAGAAAAAAAAAAAAAAAAGAAAAGAAAAGAAAGAAAAGAAAGAAACAGTAAATCTGATTTATATATTCTAAATTTGTATGATATGTTCATTTTACTTAAAAAAAATTATTGCGATCGGACAATATATGTACACTAAGCGACAAAAAAAAAAAAAAAAAAAAAGGCGCACTTGGATATTTTCTTTTTTGCCTTCTACAATCGCCAATTTTATCATTTTAAAAGCAAATTTCCGAACATATTTTATTATGTAGTCCTCACATAACTTTACATACACTTTAGCTTTGAGTCCAGTGTTAAAAACAAAATGCAATTGTCAGTAAAATTGTAATTTTAGAAATTATTTCAAAAATAGTAAGAATAAGACAGTTAACGATGCCACAAAAACTATAAATTTTTGAATGAAAATCAAAAAATATTTTAATACATGAGATGGCAAAATAATTAAATGTTAACGAAATATTGGTAAAAGGGATTTTAACACGATATAAAATTTTTTGGCCGTTTAAACTGGAAATTTCATTTTAAGCGGCCATGTTGCTCATACAAGCGAGATGACAGTAAGTTAAAAAGCCATTGCTTATAAAATCGGTTTGTATTACATTTAGAACATAAAAGAGATTCAGAAAAAGGGTTTAACAGCATAATTTCTTTAACTACAGTACAGCAACTATTAAACAAAGCAGGTTTAAATAACAGAAAGTTTGAAAAAGTCCATTCTTAGTGAAGAGAAATGGGAAAGTAAGACCTCAGTAGGCTAAAAAAATTAAAACAATGATTAGTTAATTATTGGGCTGAACTGGTTCTCTTCGATGAGTCAAGTTTAACTTATTTCGAGCTAAAGAAAACAAGCAGATCTGACAACGAAAATATGACCGACTTAATGAAAATTGCACTTTTAAAACAGTGACACATTCTCCGTACGTTATGGTACGGAGGTGCATAACTTCTCAAACAGTCGGGCAATTTTTTATGCTCAAGGAATCAATTAATTCGAAATAAAACACAATCTTCACAAAGCTGGTGCCTGACAGACTATTTTGGTCGTATCTTGGACATTTCCGCAAACAGTATTTCAAGATGATAATGCACCTTACTACAAGGCATCTGTGGTAAGTTTATTCACTTCAAATTGTCAAAATTTCCTATACATTCCCATGAGAACCTATAATTCTGTAAATAATCATAACTTTTTTCATTTTAAGTTAAATCCCACAAAGGATATAGTAGAATTTCTTCTTTACCAGCCATGGAAATAGTCATAATCGCGATCCGCTCGAAAATGTTTCGTCTTTAAAAAGGCTGGGGAGAGGGGAGAGGATTCGAAATTTGCAGCCTATGACTCTACCAGAACTAGAAAATAATACTTGTGATATTTGGCACTTTGAAATTTTTGAGATTTATATTAAAACACTGTATAAAACTATGCCATTGCGCATTAAAACAGTACTTCCATATAAAGATGGAATTAACCCAATACAGAATAAATATTTTTAATAAAAAATAGCTTAGATCTGACAAATAAATAGTTTTATTTCATATATTAAAATATAGCTTGTTTATTTCATATAATACATCATAATAAAATAAAAAATGTATGGTTATTGCATTATGTTCAAATAAGTTCAAAAAGAAAGTTTTATGCAGATTTTTAAAATGTACTTCGTAGAGTGCAATAAAGCGAATTATTAAATCAAAAATGTACATAGGTGTCATTTCATCCCTTTTCGTATTATGCAAACAAGACAGTTTTATTTGTTTCAAATATTAATTTTAAAGTTATTACAAATAAAAAAGGAAAAGTCATTTTTTCTGCAGTGCGGCTTTTTTTTTTTTTTTTTTTTTTTTTTTTTTTTTTCTTGTCGCTTAGTGTATATGGACACACAGAAATATTGAAATACGTCACATGTGTAAGTGTAATTTCTCTTGGGCAAATTAAAAAAAAAAAAAAAAAAAAAACGCAGAACTGGCGTTTCAAAATATTAAGTAACTAAATTTGGATAAACAGCATAAAATGAAAGAAACTTGCAACAATTGTTTCAGGTCGAAATAAAACACGACCCTTCACTGGTGAACGAAGTAGGCACAAGTGCTGCAATGAAAACGCCAACACTTGTTCGCCTGAAGACAGGTCATGTTTTCTTTCGACCGAAACAGTTGTAGCGATTTTTCTGAATTTTACCGTATTTATCCTAAGTTCCTAAGTTTGGTACCTGTTAGGCATAGTTTAACAACAGTAGACTGCACTAAAAAAAAAAAAAAAAAAAAAAAAACGTGTGGCACTCGGGGACTATTGCATAGCATTTTTTATTAACTTATGTAATTATAACTATTTATTTATTTTATTTATGCAGTATTTTTTTTTTCTTTGATATTAATTCAAGTTTTTTCTTTGATATTAATTCAAGTTACTCTTTTTGAGCGTGGTGGCCGACAAGAAAACAAATTTTTTTTCTTTTATTGAATAAATGAGAAGTTAATATTGTTTAAAATATTTTTATTATCTTACAATACATGTAGGTTATTCAGGAATTTTTATCATTGAAACTATAGGTTTATGGTAACTGAAATAAGAAACATAAGTTTGAGACTTGATACCTGGAAAATACCGCGTCAATGGTGGTCCCATATTTTGTTGTGGATTCTTGTGGATCATTATTCATTTTCAAATTCAATTTTTCCGAAAGAAAAGTTGTCAACCGCTCTGATTTTTTATCAGCGAAGTTGATGTTGAAATCGCCAGCCAATATAAGTGGAAAATTATTACATTTGTACCAAGTATTTTCGACCCTTCTTCAGTGTACTCCAGTAAAGTGCGATGAATAAAATGCTCTACCTCGTCCAATTTTGGATTCGGAGAAATGTAAATATTCATTAAATAAAGAGCATTCGTCGAGTGGAACCTGCTTATGTCTTTAAGAATTACTTTCTACCCACAAAAATGCTGACAACTTTCATAACATTATCATTAGAGGCTCATTGAATAAAGTGCATTCGTCGACTATAACCTGCTTATGTTTTAAAGAACTACTTTCTACATGCAATAATATTGACTACTTTCATGACAGTATCATTACTATCTGCGGGCTGAATATTCATTAAATGAAGTATACATTCGTCGACTAGAACCTGTTTATATACTTTCTACACACAAAAATAATAACAATTTTCATGACAATATCATTACGGGCTCTATCTACGAGTTGAACATTTATTAAATAGAATTCATTCGTCGACTAGAACCTGCTTATGTACTTTCTACACGCAAAAATATCGACAGTTTTCCAACAATATCAATACGGGCTTTGTCTTGCAGTTGAATGCTTATTAAATAAAGGGAATTGGTCGACTAGAGCCTGCTTATGTAAATTCTATACGCAAAAATGTCAACAACTTTTATAACAATATCATTATGGGGTCTATATACAAGCTGAACATGCATTAAATAAAGTGCATTCGTCTACCAGAACCTGCTTATATCTTTAATAATTACTTTCTATCCGCAAAAATGCAGATAACATTCATAACATTATCATAACGGACTACATTATAGCTTGATGATAGGTCGTAAATAATGCCGAAATTCTTCGTATATTTGGTCGTTATGAATATAATTTTCGTAAATATCTCCCAAACAGGAAGTTACAGAAAGACCAAAAAGGGAGGTGCACTCCTAGATGGTAGATTCCCAGAGACCACCCCGACCCCTCTCAAGGGTTGTGATTGCTTTTGTTGAAGCTGTCAGGGAAAAGAGCGATAAAGTCTAGCTATGGCAGTCTGCACTCCTCATTGAAACTCATTGAAACCTTTGGACAGCCCCTGCCCGCCTGTCCAGCATGTTCCCTCTTTCGTTCAAGGTTCAAGATAAACTGCTATCGGAGAATTATAGAGGGTGAAAGTGAAGAAGATAATATTTTTACAATCCTTATATAAGATTTATTGAAAGATAGAAAAAGAGCAGAATTTCTAACGCATTTAAAATTGTAAATTTTGTTTTCTCCATAATTATCTTTTACAAGTTTATAAAAATTAAATAAATAAACTAATTAATTAAATAATTCATAAATATTAGAATCGCCCGGTGGTTGAATCTTTATTACTTTTTTAAAGTAAGCATTGAAATAAAAAATATAAAAATTCAAAATTTAAGTATAAAAAATGTTCTTAGAAATTACACTATCCATCAAAATAAATAAAAAATGAAATGAATGAATAAACAAATAAAATTAAAATTAATAAATATAAGTAAATATCATCATCTTTTTACTTTCCAAACACTATAGTGAGGAAAGTATTGTAATCATGTCAAAAATCCGAAATTTTAAAATTGTAAATTTTGTTTTCTCCATAATTATCTTTTACAAGTTTATAAAAATTAAACAAATAAACTAATTAATTAAATAATTCATAAATAAATTCATAAATATTAGAATCGCCCGGTGGTTGAATCTTATTACTTTTTTAAAGTACGCATTGAAATAAAAAATATAAAAATTCAAAATTTAAGTATAAAAAATGTTCTAAGAAATTACACTATCCATCAAAATAAATAAAAAATGAAATGAATGAATAAACAAATAAAATTAAAATTAATAAATATAAGTAAATATCATCATCTTTTTACTTTCCGAACACTATAGTGAGGAAAGTATTGTAATCATGTCAAAAATCCGAAATTCAGATTTTGATGTTTCTATACGTTTCGAGGTCCTCTGAGTCCGTTTTCACTATTTTTACGATGATGTATGTATGTGTGTATATATGTGTGTATGTATGTGTGTATGTATGTGTGTATATATATGTGTGTGTGTATGTATGTGTGTCTGTGAGTGAACACGCTAGCATCTAAACACTTTGTTGCTGAAAGTTGGTACATATATTGCAAGTCACCAAAGTACGAACCCTATTGATTTTGGTGAATCTAGCACTTATAGTTTTTTTTACAGGGACACCAGGAAAAATTCTTTATCATTAAGGCCTATTGGGCCAAATTTTTAAAAGTGCGATAGCGTCTAAACGTCTTATTAATCTGAGCAAAAAATTTGTACACATGTTATAGGTCATAGTTGCACGATTTGTTTAGATTTTGGTGAATTTAGCACTTACAATTTTTTTACAGGGTCACAAAGAAAAATTCTTTATCATTATGGCCTATGGGGCCAAATTTTAAAAAGTGTGATAGCGTCTAAACACCCCTAATCAAATATTTCTGCAATCTGCATAAAGAAAATCAAGATAAAATGGCAATTATTTGTAGAAAAAGAGCAGAATTTCTAACGCATTTAAAATTGTAAATATTGTTTTCTCCAGAATTAACTTTTATAAGTTTATAAAAAGTCTGATGAGAATCGGGATCCCGATGGAAAAGTTTAACGGCAAACAACGAAGTTAGTAAAGGTTTTTAATGTATTAATTTAGTAATTTCACTTCGTTTTTTAATTAATATAGTTTAATGTTAGGTAAATAAGTTAATTAAGTAAATAAACTAATTAATTAAATAAATAATTAGAACATTGAATTCAAATGTGGAAAAAATGTTTATTGATTTATTATCTTTAAATATGAACAGATATTACAATTTTTTAAATAAATTTAAAAATAATACATCAGTTAATGCAACTAAATTATGTTGTTTAAGAAAATATGATAAACTGTCATTAATTCATTATAGAACTTTAAAAAATAAAAGGATCGAAGGAAAATTTTATAGTAAAAAATAGAACAAACCTCTTACCGATTTTAATGAAACTTTGTATAATCATGTACAATTTGTGAAAAAATTACAGTAAGTGTCAAACATACTTGGAGGAGGGGGGGGGGGACAGAGGAAAATATATTAAATTTTTAAATTACCATTTTAGCAATTTTAATAATATATTACCACTTAATTTTTATGAAGATTACAATGAGTGTATTATATACCTGGAGGGGCACAGGGGAGGGGGGGGGGGGGGGGGGTAGATGGAAATAAAAAATATTTTCATTTAAAACACCCTATTATAGATTTAAGCAAAAACTTTGTATAATAACATACAATTTGTGAAAAAAATCACAATAAGTATCAGACATACTTGGGGGTGGGGGTGGAGTTAAAGAGAGGGGGGAGACAGAGGAAAATAAAATATTTTTTAATATCACCATTTTACCGATTTTACCTAATTTCTCCTTGTAAAATTGATGCTTAACATCAACGAGAGTGGAAGTGTTCTATTTCTACATAGGGCGGGGGAGGACAAAAGAGACAGATTAAAAGAAGAAAATTCATTTTTGATTAACTTTTTTACAGATTTAAATCATATATCGAATTTTTGCATAACTCACTATAATTATTCATTAATAGTAATCGATACACACAAAATATAAATAAACAATAAAACAAACGATAATAAGTGTTGTTTAAAAAGATTATTTTATTTTCCATCTGTCCCCCTACCCCCCCCCCCCCCCCCCTTATCAACTTTAGTTAACTTTCACTATAATTTTAATAAAATGAAAGTGATAGTCGTACAAAGTTTCATATAAATAGGTAGCATGGTGATATAAAAACAAACATTTTCTTCACTCTGCCCCCCCCCCCTCCTTAGCAAATCGTCCAGATATGTGTACACTCACTGCGATTGCAATTTTTCATAAGCAGAAAGTTGCATAGATACAAAGTTTTTTTTTAATCGACAATGCGGTTGTTTAAGGAATAATATATTTTACTTCTATCTGCGTCCCCCTTGCCCCCCCCCCCACAAATATATAATGCACTCATTTTGAGATCTTCATAAAAAGCAAGTGGTAGCTATAGAATATGTCTTTAAAATCGGTAAAATGGAGATATAAAAAATATTTTATTTTCCTCTGTCCTCCCCCCCCCTTCGTCTTTAACCCCCCCCCCCTATCCATAAGTATGTCTAACCTTACTGTGATTTTTTTCACAAATTGTACGTTATTATGCAAAGTTTTTGTTTAGATCGATGATAGTGTAGTTTAAAGAAGAATACATTTTATTTCCATTGGTCCCCCTTCCCCCCCCCAGGTATATAATACACTCATTGTAATATTCATGAAAATTAAGTGGTAGTTATAGAATATATCATTAAAATCTCTAACATGGTGATATAAAGAGTCTTTATGGGAGTGAGCTATTTTCAAAACTATAACCATATTATTTAATATTTTAGAGAATATAACATTTTACATGCTGAAAAAATCATTAGTGAATCAATCATTTGTGAAGTTATAAAATGTTTCATAACTTCTATCGACAAAAAAAAAAAAAAAAAAAAAAAAAAAAAAGCTAGATTCATTGTAGTAGTTCAGTCCATAAAACAACTCCTCTAGCGTATTTTGTCAAAGTTTCATAAGATTTATATAATAACTTTTGGAGTTATGATGTTTTGTGAAAAAGCAAAATGTTAAAAATCTCATTCTCAGAAAAAGCAAAAAACGTAATTAAAAACCAGATTTTACCTATTAAATAAAAAATAATTTTAATAACTTTCCTGATTTATTTCAAAGTTTTTTATTTCTTCTTATTATTTTTAAATTCATTTTATATTCAGTAACAAATTTTGATGCTTATACTGAGTAAAACTTTTATGAAAACAAACATTTCCGGTCACTTCTGGTTTCAAAAAGTTGCGAGTGACTAATATTTAGATGCCTGTAACTCAAATTCTAAGCAAGATAGAAACAAAATTCAAACTGATTTAGAAAGTTTAAATGTCAGGCTTTAATACTAAACCAAAAATAAAAAATCTTAGTTTTGACTGAAAATTGCATTTTAAAGGTAGGCAGGCGCCTTAAAAAGTATGTAGGAAAGAATTTAAAACTGAAGCTGTAGGAGATTTGTCCACAATAAAACATTAATAGACTATTACTTTTTTCCCCCAGATATTTTCGAGTGTGTAAAATTATTACCTCGCTTTATCTTAAAAATATATAGAGAGTATTATACAATGCTATAATTAACTGAAAAATTCCATAATAAAAAGTATAGACAAAAAAAAAAAAAAAAAAAAAAAAAAAGTAATTTTCCTTCTTTCTTTTTTACAAGTAACTATGTATAACCAAAAAAAAAAAAAAAAAAAAAAAAAAAAATCGACAAATAATGACAAAAAATTAATAGTTTCTAAGTGGTCGTATATTAAAGCAGTAGAGCAAATGGTCTGGATATTACAAATTTCTTTCTATTATGGAAAAGAAATTATACTGATTTTTAGCATAATATTTCATTTTAAGAAATGGGGTACTAATTGTTATGAATTTCAATTTAACATTGAATATGGGAATTTCTGTAACTTTTTTTTTTTTTTTTTTTTTTTTTTTTTTTTAATCTTTTGTTATAGACTATTAACACGTTGAGCGCCACGCAAATTCTTAAAATCCATTAAAATTCCATAATGATACCTCCTGTAATACATGAACATTAAGCAAATTTTAATAATTTTTCAATCATTAAATGTTATATTTTTAGTCTTATATCCTATTTTATATGCGCACCGATGGTTGACGCGGCTTTATATCATATTTGACACTGTCTGCCACCGATGGCGGACAGGGCGCTCAATGTTTTAATTTTTAATTTTTACTGCTTTTACTTTAGCGGTAAAACTTTCACTGAAATGTTTGAAGTATAACAGGTTCTGCACACTCCTAAAGTTTCAAGATGATTCCTTCAGTACTTAAAGATATATGACAAAATGTCTAGTATCTAGAATGACTGACATGGCGCTCAACATGTTAATATCGGTTTTCAATAAAAAGCAAAGCAGCGAATAGGCGGGCAGAGCTTTGCAGTGGTTCATAAGTAAAGCGAGTAGAGTGGAGTCGAATCATCATTCATTAGGTCAATTATATGTCTTCTGAGTGCAATTCTCTTCAAAAAGTGCACATAATACTTGTATAATGTGTAATAGGAGTCGTGTGGTTGTTCTTTTTTTAACGCATTAGCGCCCAGTATCCTCATTTGAGGACAGCTAATAAAATGACACGTATATTTTTTGTGGTTTCTTGGAATGATTTCTGCTTTTTAGTGACAGTTTATAGCGTCACTCTAAATGATCCCTGAAAGTTTTATGTGCCTACTATTAATTATTATTTCATAATGTGGATAGTCATTTTAAGATTTTTCATTCGTCGCACATACATTTGCTTTTTGCGCAGGTATACTAACTTAAATCAAGTTGAATAATAATATATATTATAATACTTTACTTTTGAAATCTTCGTCAACATATAACAGGATATTAATCTGTTATCTCAAAGTTTTTCTATCTCGAAGTTTTCTCGCTAGAACACTAAACGTCAATAAATGAGGATAGCCTTGAAATTTAAAACTATCAGAAGAATTGTTTAAGTTAATATATTTTTCTGTCAGTTGTGTATATTAATTTAGAAGTGAAATAATCAGCTAATAATATTTTACAAAATTAATTTGGGCGTTAACGGGTTAATTACCCAAGATTACTATGAGCTCTTGATGCTCAATTAGCTTTCGTGCTAAGTATACTATTCTCAGAAATATTTTTTTTTTATGTTTTCTTTCATTATTCATATAAAAAAATATTTCATGTTTAAAAAGAAAAGATTGGTAAATTGTTTTTGGCGCTAAATGTAAACTAATATTTAAATGACTAACTTTTAAAAGTATTATAATATTATTTTCTTATTTTAATTAAATAAAAATAATAATAATAATGAACATTTCAAAAATGGGGCTTCGAGATGCACTAAGACACCTCAAGCGAATTCTTGTTGAATCTCTTGACTGTACGAGTACCAACCTTACGCTTCGTTGTCCACAGACACACCGACACGCACAAACATTGGTTTTATATGAATAAAATATATTTATATTAAATTCCCTTTAAAATTCCTTCTTTTATAAGTTTACGTTTTTTGTAACCAAAAAAATATTAAAATTAGAAAAATAATTTTATTAACTTTTTAATACATTTAAGTTAATATATAACTGTTCAAATAAATTTAAAACACCAAACTAACTTATTTAAGTTAACTACTTATCTAATCGGCTTCTGTGGGTTTCTGTGGTGAATTATTTTCAACTGTTTGGTTTCCGTTCTCATTCTTTTCATTATTGTCATTAAAAATTATATATATTTGTGTGTGTGTGTGGGGCGGGGGGATTTATTATTATTATTATTATTATTTTTTTTTTTTTTTTTACCTAAATTGTAAAATTATTTTTTTTTTCTTTTACTAGACAGTTGTTCTGCGTAATACTGCTCAAATAAAGTGAGATATATGTAATATTTAATTCCGTAGTTTAAGTAATTTTAAAAGATTTTTTTCCGTGCAATTATTTACCAATTCATTCACTGTATTCAATAAAAAACAGCAAATTATCAGCTTCTTTATCAATCTTCTTTCCCTGTTCTAGAAAATCCCATGGCTCTCCTCTTTGAGGGACCATCTTTAACAAAATTACTCAAATGCAAAAAAGGTAACCCTACTCCGTACCGATTATATCCCACACAACACCGTGGGGGAAAATGATCATCAATCACTATCTTCATCTCCCCTTGGTACGGAGTAGGGTTACCTTTTTTGCATTTGAGTAATTTTGTTAAAGATGGTCCCTCAAAGAGGAGAGCCATGGGATTTTCTAGAACAGGGAAAAAAGATTGATAAAGAAGCTGATAATTTGCTGTTTTTTATTGAATACAGTGAATGAATTGGTAAATAATTGCACGGAAAAAAATCTTTTAAAATTACTTAAACTACGGAATTAAATATTACATATATCTCACTTTATTTGAGCAGTATTACGCAGAACAACTGTCTAGTAAAAGAAAAAAAAAAAATAATTTTACAATTTAGGTAAAAAAAAAAAAAAAAAAATAATAATAATAATAATAATAATAAATCCCCCCGCCCCACACACACACACAAATATATATAATTTTTAATGACAATAATGAAAAGAATGAGAACGGAAACCAAACAGTTGAAAATAATTCACCACAGAAACCCACAGAAGCCGATTAGATAAGTAGTTAACTTAAATAAGTTAGTTTGGTGTTTTAAATTTATTTGAACAGTTATATATTAACTTAAATGTATTAAAAAGTTAATAAAATTATTTTTCTAATTTTAATATTTTTTTGGTTACAAAAAACGTAAACTTATAAAAGAAGGAATTTTAAAGGGAATTTAATATAAATATATTTTATTTATATAAAACCAATGTTTGTGCGTGTCGGTGTGTCTGTGGACAACGAAGCGTAAGGTTGGTACTCGTACAGTCAAGAGATTCAACAAGAATTCGCTTGAGGTGTCTTAGTTCTCGAAGCCCCATTTTTGAAATGTTCATTATTATTATTATTTTTATTTAATTAAAATAAGAAAATAATATTATAATAGTTTTAAAAGTTAGTCATTTAAATATTAGTTTACATTTAGCGCCAAAAACAATTTACCAATCTTTTCTTTTTAAACATGAAATATTTTTTTATATGAATAATGAAAGAAAACATAAAAAAAAAAATATTTCTGAGAATAGTATACTTAGCACGAAAGCTAATTGAGCATCAAGAGCTCATAGTAATCTTGGGTAATTAACCCGTTAACGCCCAAATTAATTTTGTAAAATATTATTAGCTGATTATTTCACTTCTAAATTAATATACACAACTGACAGAAAAATATATTAACTTAAACAATTCTTCTGATAGTTTTAAATTTCAAGGCTATCCTCATTTATTGACGTTTAGTGTTCTAGCGAGAAAACTTCGAGATAGAAAAACTTTGAGATAACAGATTAATATCCTGTTATATGTTGACGAAGATTTCAAAAGTAAAGTATTATAATATATATTATTATTCAACTTGATTTAAGTTAGTATACCCGCGCAAAAAGCAAATGTATGTGCGACGAATGAAAAATCTTAAAATGACTATCCACATTATGAAATAATAATTAATAGTAGGCACATAAAACTTTCAGGGATCATTTAGAGTGACGCTATAAACTGTCACTAAAAAGCAGAAATCATTCCAAGAAACCACAAAAAATATACGTGTCATTTTATTAGCTGTCCTCAAATGAGGATACTGGGCGCTAATTCGTTAAAAAAAGAACAACCACACGACTCCTATTACACATTATACAAGTATTATGTGCACTTTTTGAAGAGAATTGCACTCAGAAGACATATAATTGACCTAATGAATGATGATTCGACTCCACTCTACTCGCTTTACTTATGAACCACTGCAAAGCTCTGCCCGCCTATTCGCTGCTTTGCTTTTTATTGAAAACCGATATTAACATGTTGAGCGCCATGTCAGTCATTCTAGATACTAGACATTTTGTCATATATCTTTAAGTACTGAAGGAATCATCTTGAAACTTTAGGAGTGTGCAGAACCTGTTATACTTCAAACATTTCAGTGAAAGTTTTACCGCTAAAGTAAAAGCAGTAAAAATTAAAAATTAAAACATTGAGCGCCCTGTCCGCCATCGGTGGCAGACAGTGTCAAATATGATATAAAGCCGCGTCAACCATCGGTGCGCATATAAAATAGGATATAAGACTAAAAATATAACATTTAATGATTGAAAAATTATTAAAATTTGCTTAATGTTCATGTATTTCAGGAGGTATCATTATGGAATTTTAATGGATTTTAAGAATTTGCGTGGCGCTCAACGTGTTAATAGTCTATAACAAAAGATTTAAAAAAAAAAAAAAAAAAAAAAAAAAAAAAAAAGTTACAGAAATTCCCATATTCAATGTTAAATTGAAATTCATAACAATTAGTACCCCATTTCTTAAAATGAAATATTATGCTAAAAATCAGTATAATTTCTTTTCCATAATAGAAAGAAATTTGTAATATCCAGACCATTTGCTCTACTGCTTTAATATACGACCACTTAGAAACTATTAATTTTTTGTCATTATTTGTCGATTTTTTTTTTTTTTTTTTTTTTTTTTTTTGGTTATACATAGTTACTTGTAAAAAAGAAAGAAGGAAAATTACTTTTTTTTTTTTTTTTTTTTTTTTTTGTCTATACTTTTTATTATGGAATTTTTCAGTTAATTATAGCATTGTATAATACTCTCTATATATTTTTAAGATAAAGCGAGGTAATAATTTTACACACTCGAAAATATCTGGGGGAAAAAAGTAATAGTCTATTAATGTTTTATTGTGGACAAATCTCCTACAGCTTCAGTTTTAAATTCTTTCCTACATACTTTTTAAGGCGCCTGCCTACCTTTAAAATGCAATTTTCAGTCAAAACTAAGATTTTTTATTTTTGGTTTAGTATTAAAGCCTGACATTTAAACTTTCTAAATCAGTTTGAATTTTGTTTCTATCTTGCTTAGAATTTGAGTTACAGGCATCTAAATATTAGTCACTCGCAACTTTTTGAAACCAGAAGTGACCGGAAATGTTTGTTTTCATAAAAGTTTTACTCAGTATAAGCATCAAAATTTGTTACTGAATATAAAATGAATTTAAAAATAATAAGAAGAAATAAAAAACTTTGAAATAAATCAGGAAAGTTATTAAAATTATTTTTTATTTAATAGGTAAAATCTGGTTTTTAATTACGTTTTTTGCTTTTTCTGAGAATGAGATTTTTAACATTTTGCTTTTTCACAAAACATCATAACTCCAAAAGTTATTATATAAATCTTATGAAACTTTGACAAAATACGCTAGAGGAGTTGTTTTATGGACTGAACTACTACAATGAATCTAGCTTTTTTTTTTTTTTTTTTTTTTTTTTTTTGTCGATAGAAGTTATGAAACATTTTATAACTTCACAAATGATTGATTCACTAATGATTTTTTCAGCATGTAAAATGTTATATTCTCTAAAATATTAAATAATATGGTTATAGTTTTGAAAATAGCTCACTCCCATAAAGACTCTTTATATCACCATGTTAGAGATTTTAATGATATATTCTATAACTACCACTTAATTTTCATGAATATTACAATGAGTGTATTATATACCTGGGGGGGGGGGAAGGGGGACCAATGGAAATAAAATGCATTCTTCTTTAAACTACACTATCATCGATCTAAACAAAAACTTTGCATAATAACGTACAATTTGTGAAAAAAATCACAGTAAGGTTAGACATACTTATGGATAGGGGGGGGGGGTTAAAGACGAAGGGGGGGGGGGAGGACAGAGGAAAATAAAATATTTTTTATATCTCCATTTTACCGATTTTAAAGACATATTCTATAGCTACCACTTGCTTTTTATGAAGATCTCAAAATGAGTGCATTATATATTTGTGGGGGGGGGGCAAGGGGGACGCAGATAGAAGTAAAATATATTATTCCTTAAACAACCGCATTGTCGATTAAAAAAAAACTTTGTATCTATGCAACTTTCTGCTTACGAAAAATTGCAATCGCAGTGAGTGTACACATATCTGGACGATTTGCTAAGGAGGGGGGGGGGGACAGAGTGAAGAAAATGTTTGTTTTTATATCACCATGCTACCTATTTATATGAAACTTTGTACGACTATCACTTTCATTTTATTAAAATTATAGTGAAAGTTAACTAAAGTTGATAAGGGGGGGGGGGGGGGGGGGTAGGGGGACAGATGGAAAATAAAATAATCTTTTTAAACAACACTTATTATCGTTTGTTTTATTGTTTATTTATATTTTGTGTGTATCGATTACTATTAATGAATAATTATAGTGAGTTATGCAAAAATTCGATATATGATTTAAATCTGTAAAAAAGTTAATCAAAAATGAATTTTCTTCTTTTAATCTGTCTCTTTTGTCCTCCCCCGCCCTATGTAGAAATAGAACACTTCCACTCTCGTTGATGTTAAGCATCAATTTTACAAGGAGAAATTAGGTAAAATCGGTAAAATGGTGATATTAAAAAATATTTTATTTTCCTCTGTCTCCCCCCTCTCTTTAACTCCACCCCCACCCCCAAGTATGTCTGATACTTATTGTGATTTTTTTCACAAATTGTATGTTATTATACAAAGTTTTTGCTTAAATCTATAATAGGGTGTTTTAAATGAAAATATTTTTTATTTCCATCTACCCCCCCCCCTCCCCTGTGCCCCTCCAGGTATATAATACACTCATTGTAATCTTCATAAAAATTAAGTGGTAATATATTATTAAAATTGCTAAAATGGTAATTTAAAAATTTAATATATTTTCCTCTGTCCCCCCCCCCCCCCTCCTCCAAGTATGTTTGACACTTACTGTAATTTTTTCACAAATTGTACATGATTATACAAAGTTTCATTAAAATCGGTAAGAGGTTTGTTCTATTTTTTACTATAAAATTTTCCTTCGATCCTTTTATTTTTTAAAGTTCTATAATGAATTAATGACAGTTTATCATATTTTCTTAAACAACATAATTTAGTTGCATTAACTGATGTATTATTTTTAAATTTATTTAAAAAATTGTAATATCTGTTCATATTTAAAGATAATAAATCAATAAACATTTTTTCCACATTTGAATTCAATGTTCTAATTATTTATTTAATTAATTAGTTTATTTACTTAATTAACTTATTTACCTAACATTAAACTATATTAATTAAAAAACGAAGTGAAATTACTAAATTAATACATTAAAAACCTTTACTAACTTCGTTGTTTGCCGTTAAACTTTTCCATCGGGATCCCGATTCTCATCAGACTTTTTATAAACTTATAAAAATTAATTCTGGAGAAAACAATATTTACAATTTTAAATGCGTTAGAAATTCTGCTCTTTTTCTACAAATAATTGCCATTTTATCTTGATTTTCTTTATGCAGATTGCAGAAATATTTGATTAGGGGTGTTTAGACGCTATCACACTTTTTAAAATTTGGTCCCATAGGCCATAATGATAAAGAATTTTTCTTTGTGACCCTGTAAAAAAATTGTAAGTGCTAAATTCACCAAAATCTAAACAAATCGTGCAACTATGACCTATAACATGTGTACAAATTTTTTGCTCAGATTAATAAGACGTTTAGACGCTATCGCACTTTTAAAAATTTGGCCCAATAGGCCTTAATGATAAAGAATTTTTCCTGGTGTCCCTGTAAAAAAAACTATAAGTGCTAGATTCACCAAAATCAATAGGGTTCGTACTTTGGTGACTTGCAATATATGTACCAACTTTCAGCAACAAAGTGTTTAGATGCTAGCGTGTTCACTCACAGACACACATACATACACACACACATATATATACACACATACATACACACATACATACACACATATATACACACATACATACATCATCGTAAAAATAGTGAAAACGGACTCAGAGGACCTCGAAACGTATAGAAACATCAAAATCTGAATTTCGGATTTTTGACATGATTACAATACTTTCCTCACTATAGTGTTCGGAAAGTAAAAAGATGATGATATTTACTTATATTTATTAATTTTAATTTTATTTGTTTATTCATTCATTTCATTTTTTATTTATTTTGATGGATAGTGTAATTTCTTAGAACATTTTTTATACTTAAATTTTGAATTTTTATATTTTTTATTTCAATGCGTACTTTAAAAAAGTAATAAGATTCAACCACCGGGCGATTCTAATATTTATGAATTTATTTATGAATTATTTAATTAATTAGTTTATTTGTTTAATTTTTATAAACTTGTAAAAGATAATTATGGAGAAAACAAAATTTACAATTTTAAAATTTCGGATTTTTGACATGATTACAATACTTTCCTCACTATAGTGTTTGGAAAGTAAAAAGATGATGATATTTACTTATATTTATTAATTTTAATTTTATTTGTTTATTCATTCATTTCATTTTTTATTTATTTTGATGGATAGTGTAATTTCTAAGAACATTTTTTATACTTAAATTTTGAATTTTTATATTTTTTATTTCAATGCTTACTTTAAAAAAGTAATAAAGATTCAACCACCGGGCGATTCTAATATTTATGAATTTATTTATGAATTATTTAATTAATTAGTTTATTTATTTAATTTTTATAAACTTGTAAAAGATAATTATGGAGAAAACAAAATTTACAATTTTAAATGCGTTAGAAATTCTGCTCTTTTTCTATCTTTCAATAAATCTTATATAAGGATTGTAAAAATATTATCTTCTTCACTTTCACCCTCTATAATTCTCCGATAGCAGTTTATCTTGAACCTTGAACGAAAGAGGGAACATGCTGGACAGGCGGGCAGGGGCTGTCCAAAGGTTTCAATGAGTTTCAATGAGGAGTGCAGACTGCCATAGCTAGACTTTATCGCTCTTTTCCCCGACAGCTTCAACAAAAGCAATCACAACCCTTGAGAGGGGTCGGGGTGGTCTCTGGGAATCTACCCTCCGTACCAAGGGGAGATGAAGATAGTGATTGATGATCATTTTCCCCCACGGTGTTGTGTGGGATATAATCCAACTAGATATCTTAATTTTACATTACTTTGTTTACTATATTTGTGTTTTGGGAGAGAGGTGCATGGTTCTGTAAACATGAATGCTAATCTCACACCATATTCTACAGAAAGAATGCTTTTGTGCATATAAATAATAAAAGCGAATTTCGTTATGTTTTCTGCAACATAAATATATTAAATAATGATTTGTATAAATATTTCGCACAGAAAACAATACTTTAGAATATATTTGTGGTTGTACCTGTACACAAACTACCTAGTAGTAGTATTTACTGTACTCTAAATAGAGAGTATGCTATAGTGAACTTGAATAACATATATTAGTTTCTAGGATTTTCATAAATATTTCCGGGAGTCAGAGGGCGGACAGACAGACAATCCAAAGTCGTAAACACTTTTGAACTTTGTAAGAAAGTGAGAACTTGTAACTTTGTGAATAACAAGGTTAAAATAAAATAGTGTTTTACACAACATTGTTTGCAGCATCTTTTCATAATAATAAAAAATGTATATTTATATTCAAAACAAAAAATCGCCAATAACGTGATAAATGTAGAAAAAGGTAACCTTTTTCAACATTCACGTGGTTTTATCTTTGCACCTTTTCTTGTATTCCCTTAATAATGGAATGCTCCGTCCACTCTTATAATAGGTCTATGGCATACAGTGGAATGTTACGCATACAACTGGTAACATTCCTCTACATGGTCATGGCAAGTAAACTGCCTCGCATACAGCGGAATGTTACACAATTACAACTGGTAATATTTCTCTACATGGTTGTGGCAAGCAAACTGCCTCAATATGCCTCTGTCACACAGCTATAGATGATAACGTTTCTCAACATGGTTGATGAAAATGAATTTTCTCAATAATATTGTGTATTCTTACACAAAATTTTTTACAGTGTAGCAATAAGACTTACACGAGGCCATAAAAAATATTCACATACATTAAGGGCTACAATTTAAATTTCTAGAACTGCATTTTAACTTGTGTTAATGGTTTCTAATGTTTCCTAACAATGTTTAAGAGGGATTATGTAATACGTGTTATTTAACTTCAATATTGCATGTTCTTTATTGAAAATGGTGTAAGTAGCACAACTGATTTGTGTACAGCGACTCACGATAGTCACACGAGCATAAATCATAATATTGTATCGCCGTCTAGAATTGCATGGACTAGAAATTCTCGATCATTTCGTCTATTCAGGTTATTTGTTTATCTTATACACATAACTTGGAAATCTATGTTTCTAGTTTGAGGACTGAGAAAATAACCACTTATTCGTTCTAGATGACTGCGGTATATGTTTTTTTCTTAGTGTATGATATTCAATTAAATTGAATAATTCAGAATATTCAATAAAGAGTAATCATTTTATCGATAATTGATTTGATATTATTTTTATTTAACACTTTGACGGTCCTATTTAATTTCACTCCCCTGGTCAGTTTTACCAAATTTAGAAATATTTTTATTCAGTATCCATCACTAAAATTTAACTGTAACTGTTTCCTAATCACTTAGAAGGTTATTTGTCCATTATGTATATCAAATATCACCTCTCAGAATTATTGGTAATAGTTGAATAAAAGAGTCCCTAAATATGACAACACTATTTAGAGCATTTTAGAGCATTAGAGCCGGCAAAGGGTTATTAAAGAGAAATGTCAAATCATTTTAAGTTGCGTTTAATTTTTTTTTTTTTTTTTTTTTTTTTTGTATGAAGCTACCCATTCTTAAAACTCTATTAAAGTCGTTTCTTCGTTCAATAAGCGATATCAGGAAATTATCCATTACTTTTTACTACATAAAATTAGAAATCTTAATATGATTAACTCTTTGAATCAAAAACAGTTGTTGAAATTTTTTCTATGCGAAACGACTAACTTTTCTTTCTTGTTTAAAATTCTCAGTTTAACTCTACTCACGCTGAAACTGGTTTTGTCAATCATTACACGATAAATTCAAATATTTTGCTTTATGATTTATTTGAAATATAAATATGACTAGCCGATATCAGTCAATCCTATACACACAAAGACATATATGATAGAATTTAATTGAGAATTTCGCTTTTATGAATTAAGCATTAAGATTATATTTCAAAATAAATCCAAAAATAGGCGATGAATTTCAATCTGGAAAACTAAATTTAGTAGCCACTCATACTCTTTGTACAACATTTATTGACCTTGTTAACATGCGTCATTATTTTCTTTTTGCTGTGTTTACTATTCGCAGCGTGAGAGATTAGTTTGCCATTGATGTGAAATATACATACAATTTCCCTATGAAAATAAAGATTATATTGCAGGATATAACTAAAATTCTCTCACGCATTCTATGGAATTTATTTTAAAACCATTCTTGTTATTTTTTGAACAAATGATCAAAACTTATTTCAGATTATGACAGTTATTTCCTGAATTTTCATCTCACATATTGGCAGGCATGCTGAAATAAAACACATCACAAGGCATTAGAATTTTAAATGACAGATTATCAGTTTATTCCTTTGAATTTTGACATGTAACTGGTATTATCCCACGCTCTTATAATATTAAGCCTTCTAAAATTATTCTTGACATTTATAAAATGAATAGATAAAACTTTCAAATACTGAAAGATAATATTTATTATATTAAATTGAAACTCGGAACACTTTAAATAAAATTTTAGATACGCTAATATAACTTTTATTTAATAAACGCCATTTTCCTGCTACATAACATACTAATATATACTTTTGTTAGTACCTTTTGTTTTATATGCTTAAAACGGCGGCTACTGTGAAATTTTGTAGAAGTCAGGTAAACTGCGAAGTGTGTAATAGAAGACATTTAAAAATTATGTGTTTGGAATCTAAAACAGATAGCCGAGTTGAGGACAAGAAACCCGTTTTTAAAGAAAGCGAGGTTACTAATGATAAAGTATTGGGGGATAGAACACATATGACAGGTGTTTTGTTGCAAACTGTGACTGTTAAATTAAGGAATGGTAAGAAAGAAATACATTGTAGGGTAATTTTTGATACAGGATCAATGCGTAGTTACGCAACTAAAGAAATTATTTCTAAAATGGGTTACGATGCATTAGGACAAGAAAAAATGACACATAGCCTTTTCAGAGGCGTTGAAGAAACTAGAACACATAATAGTTATAGAATACATATAAGTTCTCTTTCTGGAGATTATTTATGTAATTTTGAGGTCTATGACTAGGAAGTAATCTGTTCTAATATTCCTAAAATTAGAAATGGCCCATGGGTAAGGGAAGCTAAACAGTATGGGATAAAATTTTCATATCTTAAAAGTTTTAATAAAACTCTTGACAGAAATAACAATATTGATATACTTATTGGTGCAGATACCTATGGAAAACTTTTGTCGGGTAATCATATAATGTTGTCCAGTGGGTTAGCTGCTGTAGAAACTCTACTGGGATGGACCTTAATGGGTAAAATTACTGAAATTAATTGTAATAACGATAGCTCTATGCTTGTAGTCTCTTTATTTTCTAGAATCAAAAATGAAAAATTCAGTGACTTATGGGAGTTGTATCTTTTGGGCATAAGGGATCCCGCAGAAAGTAGAAAAACAGATGATTTGAATGAAGGAACTCTAGATTTATTTAATTCAACAATTAAACGGGATTCGAATGGGAGGTACGTTGCTTCTTTTCCATGGCTTAAAGACCATCTCCCAAGCCCTCAAATCGCAAATCAGCAGAAAAAGGATTATTATCAACGTTGAAATCATTGAAAACTTCCGAAAATTTAGAGACTTACCAAAATGTATTTAAAGACAGAATCAAAGAACCGTACAAAGAGATAGCTAACAAGCTGAAAATGTCAATTTATGTAGATAACTATATTTTCAATGTAGACAGTACAGAAGAATTGCGAGAGTTCATAAAAACATCAAGACAAATTTTGGCATCAGCTCAGTTTGATCTTCGAGGTTGGCAGTATACACAAAATGATGAAGATTTACTGGACGAAGATTTTCTTAATGACATGAAGATAGAATCTGAAAAAAATTCTGATATAGCAATTTTGGGGCTGATCTGGAATAAGAAAGATGACACAATAAGATTGATGAATTCATCTAATGATAAAGAAAAACTTAAATTAATTACAAAGAGATCAGTTCTTTCTGTGGATAATAAAATATTTTATTCCATCGGTTATACAAGTCCAGTCACTTTGATGCCAAAACTAATTCTGAAAAAATGCTGGAAAGGAAAATTTAAATGGGATTCTCCCTTGACAGAAGAAAGGACAAAATCCTTTAGAAAATGGCAAGAACAATTAGAATTATTAAGAAATATAAAGATACCTCGTAGAATTTCAGAATTCGACTTAAGTGACATTATTCTTCCTAGTGATGATGTTATATACTTAGAAAAAAGAAAAACAGTTGCGACAGCTCTTGATGTTTTCTCTCAAGAAACTGATATTTATAAAAATTGTTCCTCATATCAAAAGATGCTAAAAGTTACAGCTTGGATTCTTAGATTTTGTGAAAATGCAAGGAAGTCAAAAGAAAACCGCTTATTATCTAACTTTACAGTCGAAGAATATAATAAAGCGGAATATGCAGTGCTAAAACATGCACAAAAGAAAAGTTTTTCTAAACAATCTAAGAATAAATTTAACTTTCCGACATTCATTGACGAAAAAGAATTAATTAAAATTCGTATCAGAATTTCCATGAGAGAAGACTCACATAATTTCAGCTATCCAGTTGTCTTACCATTGAAGAAAAGCACAAAGAATTAAGTTCTATACATTGGAAAAAAAAAAAGAAAATTACGCAGCTGTAAGAAAAATTAACTGGAAGTTTAACCCCCCATCAGCTCCGGGCTGAAGAGACTTTTGGGAACGTTTGAAAATAATTGTCAAAGCTATTTTAAAGAGAATTCTTGGAAAAGCACAGCTTCACTACGAAGAGCTATGTACTTTGATTTGTGAAACAGAAAGTAAAGTAAACGCACGACCTCTTTCATACATGTCGGAAGATCTAAATGACTTAACACCTGTCACTCCCGAAATGATCTTAAAAGACACATGTGAAATAGGAGTCCCAGATTTAGACTTAATTGATAAAACGAAGTTCAAGAAGAGATATGCCTATCGGCAAAAGTTAAGAGGAGACCTTCGACAAACATTCCGTAATGAATATTTGGGAACACTTCGAGAATTTGCTTCGATAAAGAAATCTACCACATTTACAGAAGGTGATTTAGTGCTAATTCGAGATGAAAATCTAAAACGTTATCAGTGGTCTACGGTTAAAGTGTTGAAATTATATAAAGGCAGGGATGGACAGTAAGCATGATTAAAAACATGTAGCAAGATTGAAAACTAAAAATAGCGAACTGTTACGTCGATGTCAACGTTTGTGCCCCTTGGAACTTTGTCATGAAAGCTACCCTAAACTTCAACAACAAACCCGATATGGTCGCATAGTGCAGCACCTTCGTGTGGAATATGATGATTCAGGTTGAGCACGTCGTATGTCCTTCCCTGCTCAAGGTGGGGAGGATGTTACGAAATCGAACTTTCTCAATCCATAAACTTTATAAACTGACAAACTTTTTCAAACCCTGATTTTTATTACTGTTTATTTCTTTTATTATTATTATTATTATTATTATTTTATTATCAACAGCCGCATTTTGTTTTAATTTTTATGTGGTCGGAGATTCAGAATTGTGTTCGAAAAGATAGAACGCTGAAATGACGTATGACAGAACTGTAATATGTTTTATAGTCAACTAAATTGTAAATATATATATAAATTTATTAAATTATCGTGTTTTTTCAAGAGTCATGAAGTAATTTGAAAGTTATCATAATTCGGCAAGAAATTAAACTAAGAAAAATGAAAACATCTGACCTGAAAAGAAGCATTACGTAAGAACTTATTTTATGTATTCTATTCTTATATTTGATGCTACATAGATAATGGGCAAAATAATAGAAATCCTTTTGATTACTTTTTGTCGAATATCTAGAAAAGAACCTGACGAATTGTCCTAAAATGTCAGAAAATATAAGACATGTCATACATTCATTTCATCTTCTTTTATTGAAGCAAAAACTCTACGATTAAAAAATCAAATAAATAAATAATATTTGAGATCACCATAGGTAAAAAAGAATGCTTGAAATGCATTGCAATTGTTGGATATGATTATGAGGCTTCTTTTCGCTATGAATATTAATTTCTATGAGAATAGCATGTATATTCTCATGAAGAAATAAAGGTTTCTTTAGCAACATCGAGGAATTTTCATACTTTTTTGTTTCTAACATGCAAGGCTTTCAGACAAATGCAATGCCATTTTAGAAAAACATGACTTCTATACAGCAGAGACAACATATTGCAATCAGAATATAAAAAATCATAAATACCTAAAGAAATATACTGAGACAATTTCTACTAAATATTTAATTACGTATTCGCAAGGGTTAACAAAATTTCTTTTTCCTAATTTATAATCCAAAATATTCAGAAATATTTTTGTTAAATCAAACAAATATCAGGAAAATTCAGAACAATATATGTGAAAGAATTAACTGAATTTAAATTACTCTCAAAAATAATTAAATACAAGAGAAGGTTTATCTAAATTTATCTTTTAAATCAATTAATGATAATATAAGAACGTTGATTTAATTTAAAAATTGGATAAAACCCCTCATGGATTTACTTCTTTTTGAGAGCAATTGAAATTCAACTCCTTGTTTCGCTTATATATTTCTAAGTTTTAAGCTTGTGTGGTTGAAGGAGTAACTTTATACATTTGGCTAAGAAATTTTGTTAACGAATGCGCATTTGTAATTAAATATTATTTAGTACAAATGCTCACACTTCCTCAAATATTTAATATTTTTATATTCTGATTACAATACGTTGTCTCTACTGTAGTGTGTTAAGTTTTCTCAAAATAATATTGAGTTAGTTTGAAATCCCTGCATTTAAATAAATAAATAAAAGCACGAAAAAATTTTAATTTTTATAAATAAGCTTTTATTTCTCTATGAATGTATGTACTATTCTCATACAAATGAATACAGACAAAGAAGCATCGGATCATACTCTACAGCTACAATTCACTCCAAGAGCTATTTTTTACGGGGTAAAAAAGAAACCAATAAAAAACAATACTTTTCTCTTTAATTTTTTACTAGTCTCCTTTTTGACTTCGAGACCGAACTTCATTGAAATATATGAGGTATAACGTATTCTCTAGATTATTGTAGTTAAAAAAAAAATACATGAATATATTTCTTTTTTAGATAATCGACAAATCATATGAAATCTAAGGTGTTTTCATTAGTTTGACCACCACCTGTATATAACAATGAATTTTTAAACCCATTCCAATAAGTACAGGGTTCACAATTACACAATAACAAATATTGCAAGCAAAATTAATTTTAAGAGTTAAATATAGTAGACTTCAAATTAAAAATCTAAGATAATTCCTTTAAATATTGCTTTATTCTTCATTTAAAAAAAAAAAAAAACACTTTAAATGTTTTTTTCATTATTTATATTTAAGAACTTTTTTTCCAAATCGGTGGTTGACATCAGTTCAATATTTACTTAAGTATTCCGTTTAATTTGCTTTATTTCATAGACATTTAATTTATCGCTTTTGATAAATTGAAATAAAAAAAAAAAAAAAAAAATTAGATAAAAAAAAAAAAAAAAAAAAAAAAACCCTCACCCATATTTTTTTTCTTCACAAAAGGTTAAAAATAACTAGTATTTAATGAAATAAAATACTGCTAAAAAATAAATGAAATAATTAAGGAGAAGTGTGATCAAAGGAATTTATGCATTCTAAAATACTCTAAAATGTTAATTATTTTCATTTCTACCTTTATTTGTTTAAAGTACACGTAGCAATTTAAAATAAAGTGAAATAAGATAAGATAAAAAAAAAACTGCCTTTTTGGCAAATTTTATTTTGTTTCTTAAAAAAGATACCGTATTAGATATTAAATTTTGAACAATACACTGGAGAAATTCGTTGCTCTAGATTGAGGTAATGAATACCTTGGAATACCGTTAGTAGGTACGCCCAAGATATTTACCGATGTTGTGCTAAATCTAATAATTCTTCATCAGATTCATTTGCTAATTTTCATTAAAAAAATAAAAATAAATTTAAAAAAAAACATCCATAATTCCTCCAATAATCAATTATTCTAAGAATTTATCCACTAGTTATTTTATCAATCATCCAATGTAATCTGCCAATCCGCTCATTATTTTATCCATCAATACACCTGTCAAATTATATATTAATCGATTTAATCATTGTATTTTTCAGCACAGATTTCAATTAATCCAATATATTAATCAAACTTTTTTATGTTTAAACCAATCTCTCATTGATCCTGTTATAAATCATTTGTCAAACTATTCATAAATTCATTCATAAATCTATTTATAAATCCGTCAAAAAATCTATCAAATAACCCATCAATTGACTCATATTTCCTTCTGTTTATTAATTAATCTGCAGAATTTCTATCAATTGATGTACCGCTACATCTATCAAATACACCCTTCAATTTGTTTAGCTATTCATATGTATGCTTAATGCACTTACATACTTTTATACATCCTTGACTTTTTGTACATTTACATAATGCATTACATGTATTACATTCATGCATACAGATAATATGCATACACACATAAAGGAAAAATTACAAGCACAAAATATGTTATAGGTATTTACATAAATATTATACATAGGTATTTCCATACAATACCATAGTACATAATAGCAAAGTTTTCACTAAGAAAAATAACACTGATGATTTAAAATGTCTAGCTAATATATACTTGTATATAGACAAAAAATTATTTCAGTGAAATAACCGGAAAAATCATACGCAAAAAATGCATAATTTTAAATTACTAAGATGTTTTGGATATGTGTAAGTGTAATTAATAAGAAAAATCTTTAATAAATTGTGTGTATGTGTGTTTTAATGGTTATTCCTAATAGTTTTTTTTTCCACAAAACGAAAATAAAAATGTTATTATTTTAGGTAAATAAATATTACGTAAAATTACATAAACAATGAATATGATGTTAATATTAATGTCAACATTATATTCTTGTAAAAAATTATTAAATATATCTAAGTCATTTTTTAATACTATCAAACACAGTTTAAAACTATTTATAACTTCGGTCTGTCTGCTCGTCTATCCGCACTCTAATATTTGTAAGTATTTTGAAAATACTTTGAAATTTCTATATGTCATTCAGATTCACTATGCCATATTCCCTATTGAAAATGGCAAAAATAACAACAATATTTAGTGTATAGGGCTCTCTCTATGCATATAATCCGGATAAGACGATCTAAGAGAAGGATTCCTTTTAAGCATATTTCAATATTTTTACACTTTAGAAAACACAACCAATAAATATATAGCATTCAGATTCATAAAAAATGGTTCCCGTAAAATAGGATAGCATAGGACTTAATATTTTAATATTTACAGGGCAATATATATATATACATATATATATATATATATATATATATATATATATATATATATATATATTATATTCAGGTATAACTGGGGAAAAAATGGAGATTTGTTGAAGCATAATTTAAACTATTGTGTGTGTTTTTAACAATTACTATACAATAGAAAAGTGTTTTATAATTTTTTTCAAACCACTTATTAGACTTTTTTTTTTCCACTTCATTTTGGTTTTGCTGCATTCTTCTTGCTTAACACAGCATATTTTAACTATATCTCATCGTATATTGCATGTAATTGTACAATACTTGACATAGAATAATTTGTCATATCGCAAATATATGTAATAATACGCAAGCATAAAATTTGTCGTACACTTTTAATATATTAATTATGGGAATAAAGGATTGAAAGTGGTATCATTCGAAAGGTATGAGTAATGTGCGTTTGAGAAAAAAAAAATTATCTTATGGTATCAAGAAGGTATTTAAAAATACCCTTATTTTTTATGTACTTTTTCATTTAATGCAACTATTCTTTCATATTAAAAATTTCTAAAGAAGAAAAATATTAGATCTAGGAATTTCTCAAAATTGAGGTAAAACCATAGACACAGTAATTTGTATAAATGCAGCATCTCTATACACTAGATTGCATATTTTTCATTCTAAGAGGCAACAGCTATCATTGTTGTAGAAATGCTTACTGAGTGAATGAGCGGTAGATCAAAAATTTATGCTATTAAACATATACGCAAATGAAAAAAAAAAAAAAAAAAAAATGGTTTGTTTTATGAAAGTTCTAATTTTTTTTTCTAGCTTATTTATGGTCTAATTTCTTTCTTTTGTTCTTTTGTAAGATTTATTTCAGCTCTGGTTTGAGATTTGTTTTTTTATTGAATGTAATGGGTGGAATTAAAGTAGATAAGACAATTGAGTATTTTTGTTGACCACTTTTGTGATGCTTACACAAATACAAACCGACATGGATACAGGTACAGTAAAATTTTTTTAAATCTCAATCATCGGAAGCTTCATCGGCGTTTCTGCAGCTAAGTATGAGAATACGAAATATTTAAATACACTAATGTGATATGGAAGAATATTTGCAGCAACAGAGCACTTTTAGCAATTTTGTCCGAAAATTTACAAATAAACATTTTAGATATGAAAAAAAAAAAAAAAAAAAAAAAACAGACTTTTATGTATTTATTTCTCTTGTAAGTTTTAATATAACATTCTTAGTTTTTAAAAGCTAAAAAGCAAAGGAAGTATTTAAAAATTTTCATTTGACATTATTTAAATAAAACTAACTTTTTCATCAAATATGTTATTACTTAATTTTTATTTATTTCTACTTCATAAAAAGATGACTAAATCACTTATATATGTATATATGGTACCCCGTCAAAATAGCCCAAGACAAAATAGCCTCGACAAAAGAACCCCGACACAAGAGCCTTGACAACAAAACAGCCCCGACAAAATAGCCTCGACAAAACGGCCCCGACAAAAGAGCCCCGACAAAATAGTCCCCGACAAAATAGCCCCCGACAAAATAGCCCCGACAAAACAGCCCCAGGACAAAATAACCCCAGACAACATAGCCCCGACAAAACAGCCCCAGACAAAATAGCCCCAGACAAAATAGCCCCGACAAAATAGCCCCGACAAAATAGCCCCAGGACAAAATAGCTCCCGACAAAACAGCCCCGACAAAATAGCTCCCGACAAAATAGCCCCACGACAAAACAGCCCCCACAAAACAGCCCCGACAAAATAGCCCCCGACAAAATAGCCCAGACAAAATAGCCCCCGACAAAATAGCCCCGACAAAACAGCCCCGACAAAATAGCCCCAGGACAAAACAGCCCCAACAAAATAGCCCAAGACAGAATTGCCTCAGCAAAATAGCCCCAGACAAAATAGCCCCGACAAAACAGCCTCGACAAAATAGCCCCAACAAAATAGCCTGGAAGCATTTATATGATTTAATAGAAAATTTATTTAATTAACTTCTCGACTAGCTAGATATTTAGAATAGCTCAAAATACGATGACAATGCATTTTTTAAAATACTTTTAGCCATTTGTTTTGGGTCCCCGCTGCCTTCGGTAGCGTTTTTATGATTCAATAATCATATAACTTCCTGACTTAAAGGTCTGCACGGGCCGGGTTCGGGGCGAATTTTTAAATTTGCGCTCGGCCCGGGCTCGTGCTCAGTTATTTTGTGTATACTCGTGCCGGGCCGGCGTGGATGATATTTTTTTCCGGTCCGTGTCAGCCCGAATCTTTTTTTAGTTTCCTCGTTAATCAAGGAAAATGAAAAAGATAAAATATTTCTTCAGTCATTTATTTTACATATTTTCACAGGCTTGTGTAGCACATAAAATTTTATTTTGTTAAAAAATGTCTATAACTTCAATTAAAATGAATATCAATGTGCCTGTTTGAGATTTCATTTTCCGCAGATATTTTTAGCATGTCTCGAAATTAATATATTTTATTTCATGTAATATTAGATGGTTCTTATTCAAAATAGTATGCATGTCATTATTAGTTTGCACACATGTACAAACAAAAGAAATTAGATACGTTACTGTGTATAAGGCTTTGTGTCCTACGGTCTGAAGAGTTTAGGTTGTATAAAGGCAGTAAAAATCATTCCACTGTAACTTTTTCGCGAAAGTTCCTTTTTCTTATCTCCTGTGCACTGGATGAAAGTAGCACCATTTCTAGCATGTGCAAAAGCATCTTTTCTATTGAATATGGTTGGATTAGCATTAAAGTTTTGTTTATCGGATCACATGAAAAATTCAGATACATTACGGTATATAAGAGTAAATGGTAGAAAATGCATTTTTAGTAGTATTAATTATTTTAAATACTGTCCTACATTGTTTGATGAATGCTAATATTTTCGACTCGATTTTCTGTCGTCCTTTGAGTCTTTTGTACGTCTGTAATAATGAATTTCTGTTTATATATAATTATCTTGTAAAAGTTCAACAGCTTTGTTAAAGGGCATTCTGTTAATTGGCTGTATAAAATCTCTACAAAACACATACTAAAAATTTTTTTCATAGAAAAACATGCATTTTTTTTTTTTTTTTTTTTTTTTTTTTTTTTTTACATATTTTTTAAACGGGCCCGGAGGGGCTTGGGCCTCAAAATTTCAGCCCGTGCAGACCTCTATCTTGACTAGCTAGAAATTTGAAACTTTTAGAAAAGCTCAGAACACGAGGACAATGCATTTTTTTTTTATTACTTTCAGCCAATTATTATGGATCCCAGCTGCCTTCGGTATCGTTTAAACATACCTGGTAACTTTTATAATTTATTCCGGAGTACTGTTAGCTTCGCCCTTTTTTCACACCAGTATGATTGTAGAGAAATTTGCTCCAATATGTAATTACGATGAAATAAGAAGAAAAGTGCTTTTAAAATATACTGGTATGAATAAAGGGCGAGGTTAACAGTACTCCGGAATAAATTATAAAAGTTACCAGGTACAGTCGGTAACAAAAGTCTCCGAACACTAGCAAAAATTCCTATGAAAAAAAAGTAAAGTTAATACTGTTTTGTTAAATAAATCCTTGTCGAATCCTGTTCTTAGACTAAGAACAGGATTCGACAAGGATTTATTTAACAAAACTGTATTAAGTGTACTTTTTTTTATATAGGAATTTTTTCTAGTATTCGGAGACTTTTGTTACCGACTGTATGTTTATATGATTCAACAGAAAAATTTAAAAACATTGTATATAAAAAGTTCTTTTTATCTTGTAATTATTTATTGTAAAACATAATGTATTTTCATAAATTGTAAATGACTATTTTTTTTAAATGTGGATTTGTTATTTTCTTTTATATACCTAAATAGGGAATGAAATATTCCTGAAAATTTTTGATTTAAGGTTTTCTATGAATTTGCACATTTCGAGATATCTGTCTGTGTGTGTCAGCAAAAGTTCTGGTCGTTGTAACTAAATCAATAAGCAGAATTCAACAATACTTGATTTTTTTTTTTTTTTTTTTCATCTTGAGTTAAATTTGTTCTGATTAACTTTTGTGATACATCGCCAAACAGGTGAGCTTTCATCCAGCGATTTAACTTATTTATTCTAAGGCCGTGGCGAACTCTCATTTGGGGCCTACTGTCCCTTAATCTATCCTCCAAATAACTTTACAATTTCATAATTAAAAAAAAAAAATGCATAATTTTGTTTTAAGATAAAAATGACTTAATCAGCACTCCAACATTTCCACTTCAACATTATGTGTACATCGATGGCAGACGTCAGTGTTATGCTTCACTGAAATAATTTAATCTTGTGTAATTTTAAGCAACAACAACAACGACAACGGAAAAAAAAATGACTGAAAGTGGTGTAGTTACGCTGTAAATTTTGTTTAAATTTGTGTTTATATCGGCCGAAAGGTAGCGCTGATGCTAATATGCTGTCATTTTCTTTGTTTATGAAAAAGTTTATCTTAAAATATAACGGTCATAACTGCATCATTTTTTAAATTCTGTGAATATTACACGAAATGTTGTTTGTTATCGGTCGGAAGGTAGCGTTTTTTGTTGTAAATGTCTCTCAATTTTCCTTGCCTATGAAATACTACACATCAAAATCTATTGTTTAGAAGTGCACCATTTTTTCCTACTGATGTTTAAGTTTTTGTGTGTATAGGCCGATAGGTGGCGCTAATAAGCTGTATTTTTCTTTGATTCTGAAAAAACTATATGACACACTTCCGGTTATCCAATTTTCACCAAAAGTTCGAAAAATCATATGTACACCAGACCTGCCTCAATTCTGAAGTTTCGTAGTTCTATCTCTTTTTTTTTTTTTTTTTGAGATATGATAGTCAGAAGATTTTCCATGTACACAGAAAGATACATACAAATTTTGTCGGCGGCTGTTTTGTCGGGGCTGTTTTGTCGGGGGCTATTTTGTCGGGGCTATTTTGTCGGGAGCTATTTTGTCGGGGCTGTTTTGTCGGGGCTATTTTGTCGGGGCTGTTTTGTCGGGGGCTATTTTGTCGGGGGCTGTTTTGTCGGGGCTGTTTTGTCGGGGCTGTTTTGTCGGGGCTTTTTTGTCGGGGCTGTTTTGTCGGGGGGCTATTTTGTCTGGGGCTATTTTGTCGGAGGCTATTTTGTCGGGGCTATTTTGTCGGGGGCTATTTTGTCTTGGGGCTGTTTTGTCTGGGGCTATTTTGTCTGGAGCTATTTTGTCGGGGCTGTTTTGTCGGGGCTGTTTTGTCGGAGCTGTTTTGTCGGGGCTCTTTTGTCCTTTGGGCTCATTTGTCGGAGCTATTTTGTCGGGGCTTTTTTGTCGGGGCCGTTTTGTCTTGGGCTTATTTGACGGGTCACGTGTATATATATATATTTATTTATTTATAATGAAATTAAGTACTGTGTAAATAATAAAACAAATAATAATAACATAGAAAAGAAATGCATCTACAAAATGTTTTATTAATAAATATTTTAATAATCGTTTTAGTATTTATTTAGAAATAAATTTTACATTTCAGACATGATCCTATCGTAAACCAATTAACGAAATAAAATAAATATTTTGACTTTATGCCGAGATAGAAAAGAAAAAAAATATTTTTATATAAAAAAAAAAAAAAAAAAAAAAAAATGGTAAACATACGAGTATAAGATTTTTATAATACTCTAAAAATGACGCAAGAATTTGTATGTTTTTTGCTTCTTTCTAATATTATTAGGTTTTTTATTAAAAGTATGTTAGTAGCATATTCTAGTAGGCAATGTTTATTTTACTCTTATAATTCTTATATTTGAACAGATTATAATGAGATTTACTAATTAATTTACTTCATTGCAGACGTCTATCTGAGATCTCAAATTCAATAGCATGGAATAAAAGAAAATGCCTTGACGGCCTCTTTTTTTTTTTTTTTAGAAACTCTTGTTGAACTTGTTAAATACTTCAATAAAAAAATAGATCATTTAATTATACATAATGAACAAACTTAATTAGTAAACAAATAAATCTGTTTAGCTTTTTTTCTTTGTTCTTTCATTTGCAAAACATTAGAATAGATCACTTTTTTTTTTATTTAAGCACTATACTTTGCGACTTTAATTCTTTATTTTTTTTAAATAGATTGTTTAGCATCTTTAATAAAATTATGTTTGTGTTAAACTGATGTGTTTATCTTATTTCTAAACCAATTTATTATAAAATTACAATAATATACAATTACAATAATATTTCAGAAAATTAGAAAAAATATCTTATATATATATATATATATATATATATATATATGTGTGTGTGTGTGTGTGTGTGTATATATCTTCTTCTTCTTCTTAATCGGTAACCTCCCTTTCGAATCTCTATTTCATTTTTAAATAAAATCTATTTCTCCCTCCCCCCCCCTTCCTCAAAAACAGAAGGGGAAAAAAAAAAAAAAAACATATAGAGATAAAAAGAGAGTAGGTGGCGGTGTGGGTTTTAAAACTAATTCTCGACTTAAAGAACCTCAGGCTAGCGTATCCTCCATAGGAGATCTTTATTAGACGTCTTAGCCAATGAGCAAGAAAGTTCTCGAGAAAAATATAGGAAATTTCGAACGGTTATCTAGGTTTATCATATCATCTCCCATCTCCCAGCTTCGAGATCAGTACCTATTGGCCAATGGTGGGGCCTATATATATAAAGAGAGAGTTTATGAAATCTTCTCACATCTTTCTACAATTGACAGGAGAGCAAGACATGAGCACTCTTATACGTTAACCCAGCACGTTCAAGCAGTCTCAAATTTTTACTTTCGACTTCTTAAAACACAAATCAAAAGAATTTTCTCTTTTGCGACATAAAATATTTTTAAAAATGCTATGCCCAGTAAAGATTTTGAATTTGCCTCAAGGAATTTTTACTTATTAATGATTGCTAATAAATAAGCTAATGTTTTGCTTGATAATTCTATAAAAATCTTTACAAAGTTAAAGCAAATTCTACAAAATGTTACCTAGAAGTATCAAAATAATTTTCTACAGTACTGCGGGATGATCCATTTTAGGCAGAATAGTAGATTTGATGTAATGGATTCGACTGTTTGTAATGACTCACAATGCGTTTTTAACTGGGTAGGCTGAACACGCTGATAAATATATCACCAAAGCGACTGGAATTCCATTAACTATTTTTTATTGCGTTATAGACATCTTCTATACATACTATACATTTGACTGCATTATGTCAATTTAATTTAGCTTACAAATATTAAAATGTGTGAAAGAAACTCAAATTTGTTAAGTTAAATTATAGAAGGAAAAATATAACCTAAATAATCAGCAATAAGTTGAACAAATGGTACATTGAGGTTCCTGACTTACAGATATTTTAGTAAGACATTTTTATGGCTATACATTGGCTTTTAAGGAATTTCATGGATATAAGTTTTTAAAAACAAAATAAAATAATCTGATGTGTCTTTCAAGCGGCTTTTTCTTACGCAATTTTTGACTACTAGAAAAAAAAATAATATAGATTAATGAGTAAGATTAAAAAAAAAAAAAAAATACTGAATATAAATGTATTTTTTTTTTTTTTTTTTTTTGAAAATAACTTTAGAAACAGTTTTATTATACATATATTTCCCTGTGAGGGGGACTACCGCCCTCAAAACCCTCAGTTTGAGCACAGTACATACAGTCATAAAAATTTATGGATGTTTTTAAAAATTAAAAGTTTTTGCAAATTATCTAGAAAAATTTTATCCACACCACTTAAAACTTAACTGTCTTAGTCAAAAATCTCAAGTGCTAATATCATATGATCTTTAAAATACACAGTTTAAATTTCCTGCAATAATTTTTTTAAGGTATGTTGATAAGACAAACACTGACCAAACACTAAAAACCTAATCTTTCAATTCAAGAAATTAATTCAAAACGTGTAAAAAAAGAAAAAAAAAAGGAAATTAAAGGGGACTAATGTGCAAGTTGTACCTGATGGGACTAAAGTGAAAGTTGTACCTCAAGGGACTAATCTGAAAGTTGTACCTCACGGGACTAATGTGCAAGTTGCACCGAACGAACAAACTATTTCTTTCAACGAAAATGCCTACTAACCCTGGACGATAGGTATAATATATCGTATCATATTATATATCGTATTTATCGTAATATAACTCAATACTTATTTCGCTTCCTTCTTCGACTCGCTTTAATACGCATTTTTTATATGCATGAGCAGCCCCCGAAAAACAAAAACATTAAATCATTAAATTCATTTTTTTACTTATTTTTATTTCATATTATTTCACGCGCACTTTTTATTTCCTTCTTCAAAATTATTTAAAAAAACTTTTTCGATATCACTTGTAACGATACTGATTATTATTAATTTTCTTTTCTTTTTCTTTCAATAATAATAATAATAATAATAAAAAGATTTTGATGAAATTTTGGCAAAAGCAGAATTTAGTTTAGGACGGAGGGCTATTAGTTTTTTTTTTTTTTTTTCTTCACAATTATAACATCGCTTTCAAATTATTCAATTATATTTTCGATAAATTTTAGATTTCGATAAATGTCCAACTATCGAAAAATTATTTCGACAAATGTCCAACTATCGAAAACGACAACGCAAAAATCCCAGATTGAGACTAATAGGCCCTCAGTCCTAAAAGAAAAAAAAAATAAATAAATAAATAAAAAAGCTGGTTTAACTTAGAAAACTGAATCCAAAAAATAATACTTTCTCTATAATTATATGCATAAAAGAAACAAAAAGTAAATTGGATAAGAATTAAATGGTTAAAAGAAATTATTAAAAGCTAAATAAAATCTTAAATATATAATTTCAGTTCATTTTATTTAACTAATTAATTGACAAAAACATATATTTCTAATAAACTGACGTATTCTAATTTAAATTTCGTGATTAAATAATAATTTCTTCATATTTTGAAATATGACATATTTTCTTAAAGACATTTCCCATGGCTTTTAAATTATTTCTAAAGCTTCATATGACCAAAATAAATTCATCAAATGTTAAGTCATACAAATTATTTTACATATAGTGAATTATTAATATTTTAATTATGCCCTTTTTCTTGATAATTGCAGGAAAGGCTTTTTAATATCCGGTTGAAATCTTGTTTACATCAAAAACTGGTTAATAATAATACATAAAATCATCGTCGTTCTTATTTTATAATTATTTGAATGAAAATAATAAATTAGATTACTCTTTTTATTAACTGTTGCCTATCGTTTTAAACAATTAAATGCATAATTTACTTCACAAATAAGTAAATGAAATCTTTTGGGATTTCAATTCACGAAAGCTATTATTTAATTATTCATTTATTTTTATGTTTAATATTTTGAGCTACGTTCACAAAATATGCTTTATTAAACTATTTATTTTTCATTTGCGGCCATTTGTTAAAAATGTGTTTTATTTACTTGAATTGTAAAGTTTCAAACGCTCCTTCAATTACTTTTTTTTATTATTATTATAATGCATCGAGGATTTTTTTTTTTTTTTTTTTTTTTACGTTTATTAGATTTACTTTCTGGAAAATAAAAGGTCTTTTATTTTTCCTGAAACTGATTGTTTAAAAGCATTGTTAATAATACGATGAATATAGAGTCAATTTTTGTTTTTATTTAATTGCTCTTTTATAATTAATTATTTTGGAATTTTCTTCAAAATTTAAATATCTATTTTTTTTTTTTTTTTTTTTTCGTATTTAAACAGTGGATCAAAATAAAATACCAATTTTCTGTTTATTATTATTTATTTTGTAGAATAAAATGAGGAAAAATTCTTTTTATATTTACAGAGAAAATTAAATTTTCGCCAATAATATATTCATTATAATTTCTTTCACTTACATATTTATGTTTACGGGGGAAAAAATGAGAGATTATTTCAAAAACGTTATATTTTTGTTTTAAAAAAGGAAAAATAATAAAATTTAAATTGGATGTTTTAAACAGATCTTAAAAAAACTTTCCAGCACAATAACTTTAAAATAATAGATCTTTATGGAGGGTATATCTTTATTGTCTTTATGAATTTTATGTTTACCAAAAACAAAAATAGTGTTCATTTTGTTTCAATAGTAATTATTGTTATTATTGAGCCATAGAATGCAGGCCTTTGTTTATAATACTATTGTTATGACAGAGTAAAATATTATCTTTAAAATATATTTTTTCTAAAATTCAAACAAAAATTTTGTAATAGAACTTTACTAAATTTTCATATTGAAAGAAGATATTTATGATAATAATAATAATAATAATAATAATAATTAATATTATTTTACAACTCCACTAAATAAATTTACATAAATTCATTTAATATTCATGCATAAATCTTAGAGGTTATAAAATACTGTACTTTTCTTTCAAATTTTTAATTTATCAATATAATTCTATGTAAATGTACTACATGTGTACCAAAAAGAAAAGTCTGAGTAAAACTGTAATCAGATGTTTTCAACGCATTTTTCAATACTACTACTTATTATTATTATTGTTATTTAGGGATAGTTTACAAGCTGTTATTTATTACTGTGCTTCAGAGTATATTATTATAAAAAGATAAATTTTCTTAAACATAAACAAAAGTATATTAATACAATATCTCTATTTATATTTCTAACAATTTTATTCCCTTCTTTCTTTGAAAAACTTAGCTACATAAAGCAAAGGTATTATAAAGCATAAGTAAAGATTTCATTTTATGATCATTTACATCATTTTTATAAGAAACTAAAATAATAAAAAAAGAAAAGGAAAATTAAAATTAAAAGTAAAAGTAAAAAATAAAAAATAAAAATGTATAATATATTTTTAAATAACCCATTTGAAATTCAATCCTTTAGAGAAAGTTTCCGAAATAAAATTGCTTTATACAACGGAAAGCATACAGCGATACAGCTTGAAGAATTTGTAGACCGAAAGTAGAAAATGTAAGATAGTTTCATCGCCCTAAATATGCCATGTAGTTTATACAATAAAATCTACGCATTATTTCTACATTAAAATTTAATAATAATAATAGTAATAATAATAATAAGTAAAATCATAGTGTATATTAACAAAAAAAATATAAAAAAATAAAAGACAATAAAAAAGGTGGCGGTTGAGTGGGCAGATGTTTGATTACGGAGGTGGAGTGGTATTGTAAAGCTGGATGGTTGGGTGGGATTGTGAAATTATTTTTTTTTTTTTTTTTTTTTTTAAAGCAGAAGGCTTGTTGCATTTACTTTGTATTACTATACAAACTTTCTTTTTCCATAAAAAATTCAGTTTCTTCTTTTTTGAGTTGTCAACTATTCTTAAAATTCTTATCATACTATTAAACACATTGTAATCAAACAATAAATTTCATTGTTGCTTCGTAGTTTCATTATTATTCATCTGCTTTGAAATTTTGCTTTTTTAAATCCATATGACTCCTATTCATGTCCTGGCAGGCTGGGGGAGTGTTGCCGGCGTGAAACTAGTTTAACCCCACAGGCAAGTCACAAGTCTTGCCGCCTGACTCATTCCTTCCTTTCTTAAGTTTCTTAAATTATTTTTTCCTAAATTTCGATATAGTTTATGATTTTAAGTTAAGATTTGTTGTGTTAGTTTATTGATTCGTTTGTTTTGCAGGCTGTTAATTAATAAATCTGGTTTTTTTTTAAATATGTGTATTTCATCCCCTGATATATATCTATATATCTATCTATCTATATATATATATATATTTTTTTTTCATTTTTCTGAACTTCTCCTACATAAAGAAATTTTTAATCTTTTTGGTCATTGATGTTTCAGTGATCTTGTATCTGTTGCTTGGCGTCTACTACTGTGCTTAATAGATCATCATCATCATCATCATTATTATTATTATTATTATTATTATTATTATTATTATATATACAGTCGGTAACAAAAATGTCCGAACACTAGCAAAAATTCCTATGTAAAAAAAGTACACTTCATACGGTTTTGTTAAATAAATCCTTGTCGAATCCTATTCTTAGTCAGTGTAAGAACATGATTCGATAAGGATTTATTTAACAAAACCGTATGAAGTCTACTTTTTTTACATAGGAATTTTTGCTAGTGTTCGGACACTTTTGTTACCGACTGTATATATGAGGGATTGCAAAATAAATAAATAAATTTAATATTTGTTTCTTCTCGTGAATTTAAAAAAAATAAACTTATTAGTTATGTTGTATCGAAAGTATACAGAAAGTTTTCTTTTATAGAACTATCATCGTTAAAGAAATCTACGTAAATACAAAGTGGAACTCGAAGTAAATTGAACTGAAAAAAAAAAAAAAGATTTTATTTTTATATCGCTAGTTTTAATAAGGATATCGTCTAAGATATATGTTGGGAATTGGGTAAAAAAGAACTTATTTTATTTTATTTTACTTTAATTATAATATTTTATTTATGTTAACTGTAAAATCTTAGACTTATAAGAAGTGAATTCTTTCTTTATCAGTTAAAATCTTGTTTCCTTTCATCTCACTATTTCAAAAATTAGCATAAACTTTAAATTCTTTTCTTCTTTTTTACATTTTAGGAACCTCGCTGCTCAAAACATAAGCTTTCTATAAATTACTAGATCTATTTTATTTTATAATTATATTTACATGATTTTATTTTACATCCATGATAAAGACAATCTTTCTAGGAAACAGAACATTATAATTACACTTTCTAAACAAAAATAAATTTAAATAAATATAATTATATATATATATCCTAAGTAACAATTATAACAGATTTCTAACCAATCCGCTTTACATACTCTACCAAAATATTCTTTACATAATCAAGAAAAAAAAAAAAAATCCATCAGATATCCCTAAAATTTGCGTCATTACAATATAAAGTGGATTATTTCACACTTTTATTATTTACCTTAATGTATGACTTAAATTTTCATTTCTGTTGTATGTATCTGCGTGTTTAAAGCTAACTGAAAAATAATTCTATGAATATTGAGATTTATTAAGAAAGAAAAGTTATTAGTTAACGTTACAGGTACTTATATGTCACTCCATGGCACTAGACATTTTATTAAAACTTTTTTTTTTTTAAATAAATAAATTGTGCTTGCTCTCGCTGCTTATATGATTGTCCATTTTAATGATTTTTATGTGTTATACTTAAAACAATAACTTACTTTAATTTTAGAAAAGAAATATAATAACAATCTATATGATATTTCTCTAACGTGGACCAGTTTCAATTATTTTTTATCGAAACGATACGATAGTGGTGCAATTAATAAAATACGCGAAGATAAATATACATATATATACATATACAGGGACAATATTTAAGCACGCGGACTAAGCTCAATAAGGAAAAATGACGACATTTGTCTGATGAGATTATTTTACGGAAAAATGTATTTTTTAACAGTTGCTTATTCAGAACCTTTGCAAGAGTCATTTTAAACCTAACAATACTTTAAAGATACATGCAGAATACGAACTACTATCATAAATTGACTAAAAAACACAATCATAAAAAATATAATCAAAATAGGAATTAGTTTTTTTAAAACAAAAAAATATACCAAAATTAATCCAACTTGGTGACAAAAATTTAAAAGGCGCCATGGGAGTCTTATATTAAAACTGTACAGCCTGTAGAAGTATGAAAACTAGGTCGTAAAAAATGAATTTCATTTTGAAACCTTTCTTTGAATGATTTTGGTTTCACTATTGTACAATATTAATTTGGTTCTAATAATAATTCGGCTTCTGGTAAATTAAATTTTTAATTAGGTGATGAAATTGGTAGGATATTTATGAATTTCAAATTTCAAAGGTAAATAAGAAAAGGAATAAAGTGCGAAAATTTCGCACGTGTTTGCTAGTAAAATATAAACACTTTATACATATTTTTCATAAATTGTGATAATTTTTCGATCTCTACCTTCTGACACGACGGTGCCTTAAAACACTACCTCATTAAATCTTCATTAATTACTATGTGATGTCCTAAGTAGTATTTTTATTACTTATATCTTTGAAAAAAAAATGCTTTTAATTAAATTCGTAAATAATATGTTAAATTAAAGAAACAACTAAATCCTTAAATTCATCACAATTTTTATAAATTTAAAGCATTTTACTAAAAGTATTACATTATATTTTTATAATTATATTAAAACTCTTTTTCATTTCATATTCACAACTTTGATTAATGTAACTACCATCTTTCTACCAGTAATAAAGTTATTCTATTATCAATAGGTTAACTACTTACAAAGAATGTATACTTGTTCAACAAACCAAATTTAATGCACTTAATTAAATAATTTCTGTTTACGCTCCAGAATTTTCACACAAAATTATGAAGAAAGTTTTAATTAACTGAGCGCGCATCTTTAAAAATTATTTTATTTAATGTCAGTTCCAATAACATTTGTACTAATTTAATTCTTAAGCTTTCTTGTGCATGTAATTATGTTTATATATTTTTTTCTTTTATAATTTGCTTGTAAATACTTAAATGTTAATATTTCATAACACTGCAATAAGGACATTAAATATCGCAGAGGTAATAATAGAGCGTATCATAAAGCCTCTCATTTTTCAATTTCTTTGATAGGGATACACTATAAGGAAAAGGCCAAAATTGCACAATAAAATTTTGGTTATATATATTTTTTTTCGTTGTTTTCTTTCTAAATTAATAATAAAATGTGTTTAAATACATTTGTTTTTTATTCTAACCACAGCAAAATCGGCTACATAGTATATAATTTTTTTTAACGTTGCTGTGATTATTGACACACGCAACGGTAGCAGAAAAAAAGAATATGAGGCTTAAAAATGCAATACTCCGCATTAATTGGATCTATATTAAATATTTTATATAAATAAAATAATTATATATGAATATTAAAAAATGTAAAAAATAATAAAAATAATAATTTCTGTAATTTTGTAATAAACATAAAATGTCTTAAAAATAACTTAACAATCATCAATTCTCAATTTTCAAGTATAATGTGGCAATTTTTCAATGGCAAATACTTTTTTTCCTTTTTCAATCAAATTAATGTTTTTCATTCATTTAATAATCTCACATCTTTAACCATATGTTTTTAAATAAATTTTGTAAAAGAATAAAAAATATATGTATACTTAGTATACTGCTTCTTAAGTGGGATTAATTCACTACACCGAAATAAAATGTAAAATCAAACAAAGAAAAAAAAAAATCATGCTGTTTACATAGATTATATATCCTTTTTAACTGTACGTAACCACTGTATCATTTAGCATTCCATGTGCGTTGACACATAGAAAACATTTTTATTTATTTTGAAGGGAGAGGAGATTGTAAGAACTATTATTTACACTTTTTTTTTTTAAGAAAACAATACCATATAATTGCTTTTCAATAGCCCTCAAGAAGTGATTGATTTCATTGTCTAAAAACAGCAAGCGTATAAAAAATACAGTTGAACCTCGAAAATCCGGACATCCGAAATCCGGAAATCTCTAAAAATCCAGACTTTTTTCCGATTTTAGTTTTACTTTTAAAATAAGATTTTTTTGTACCTGTTCGCACATGCAGTTTAAAATCCTTTTAATTGAACACTAAATACAAAAATATAGTCATAATCTTACATATTTTTATACTACTTGATTGTTAATTAAATAATTTATAAAAAAAACAGGTAAGTTAAAAAAAAAGAAAAAAAGAAAAAAAATCTCATTAGAGAAAAACAGTTTTAAATTGCTCAAATATTTTTTAAAAATCAACATAGAAAATTAATTTTTTTCTATAGTTTTATTTGAGTATTTTTTAATGAATAAATATTTTATCACCAATTTGATCGTCGTTTATTTTCGCTAGGATAAATATTGCATTTTGTATGTTATTATAATATCATTAAAAAAAAAAAAAAAAAAAAAATAGTTTTTAATCAATCTCTAAAATCCGGAATCGCCGAGGTACCGCTGATTCCAGATTTTCGAGGATTAATTGTTTACTGTTTCTAACTGTGCAGTAAAGAATCGGTGAAGTAACTGCACAGTGAAGTAACTGCGCGCAAAAGCATCTTTATAGCTTTATTTCTAAAGTGAAAGCATTGAAAAGATTGCTTTTGCGTAATCTTGTATACTACCTAAACCTTGAATATAATTTGCTAAAAAACCACATAACACTAACAATTTACATTAAACATTTTCTCCTTATATCTCACCATGAAGTAGAACAACTTTGTGTGAACCCTTAAAACAATAAGTTACGCTAATCATACCTTATTTTACGTATAAATATTAGTAGTATGGAGATAGTAAAATAAGCTTCAAAAATATACCTATAATACTATCATCTGTGTCTCCCTGTACACAAACCAGTTGCGTCATTTTACCGCTTTTAATATAGAGCATGCAACTGTAAACTAAAATAACATAAATTAATTTCAAGTCATTCAATCATCAGCATTAACAAAAAATAGAATGCCTACAGACAGATGGACAGAAAGGTAGACAAATAAACTAATTGAACTTAAAATCAATTTAAAACACTCTGGAAGGATGTTAAAAAGCGCTTAATACAACTGAAAATCCAATTCCAGTAATTTTCAATTACAGCCCTTGTTTTATCTGAATATTTTCGGATGGCCCTGTAAATCTGAATGTTAATCACACCATATTCGATTAAAAATTCTTTTGCACATATGAAAATGTTAATTACATTATTATTTGTACAAAACAAAAGTATTTAAATATAATTTATAAAAATGCCTCTCATAGAACACAAAGCATTGGAATCTTTTTTCGTGGCCCTGTACACAAATTAGCCGTTCGTTTTATACTATTTTCAATAGGAAACGTGTCATGGATCACTTGAATGACTTATATAAGTTTGAAGAAATTACAAAAATATTTACAGAGGCATACAGCGCTTACAGATAGATAGACAGACAGATAAACCGAAATCAAACACTTTTCAGTTTTCCTGGAAAATTTTAAAAATGTCGCCAATCATAACCGATTTATTTTATTTATTCATTTATTTATTTATTAAGACTTATTTACGTTTTATCGTTCGACGCTAGACACATGCATCCATTTCTTTATTTATTACAAAATATTCCATGCATTAGGATTAAAAAAAAAAAAAAGAAAAATCATGTTAAAATAATTTTTCCGCAGAACTAAGAATATGAAGTTATTCCTTAATGGTTGATTGTCACGAAAATTTCTTTTCCACTTTAATGCGAAATTATTTTTCGTGCAATGCTCGATGGCAGTTTTATCATAGATGATAAAAATAAAATAAAATAAGTAAAGTGGTTACATCGCAAAATCCAATAACATATTTCCATTTAAAGTTACTCTTCTGTGATATAAAACTTTAGTACTTTAGCTATGGCTTACTGAGATTATTAATACATATGTATATATATATATTTCCATTCTATTTAGTTATTTATTTGTTAATACTATATAATGTATGTATGAGTTTATCCTTTAAATTTCCAATTCACATTTTATACAAGATCTAAAATTTTAATTGTATTCATTTTTAAAAAAAAATCTGAGATGTTGTATTTATACTCCAAATGTGAAATAATTCTGTGGTAACTTTAATGCAAAACTTCTTTCTTCAAAATTATTCTTTAAATAAAACTTTATCATACGACATTACTAAATAGAAAAACCAAGCATAAAATTGTGTTCTTACTATATTTGAGTAATAACTCATTATTTGTTTCCCTTTACTTTCATTTATTTTTTTATTTCGTATATTTCATAGCAAACATTTTCATCATTTTTATTATTATTATTTAGTTTAATTTTAATTTTCAGTGTAATATTAAAGAAAAATCATCATATTAAAGAAAAATCACTGTAATATTAAAGAAAAATAACCACTTTCTGCCACTGGCATGGCAGAAACCCAGCCCTGAATACAACAGTTCTCTCAAAAAAAATCAGCTTTGTGTTTTAAATATATATGTTTAGTTTTTAAATAAAATGAAATTTCACTTATGTAAATCAAGTAACCGAAAAAAGTGAGAAACATACGTCAGTATCAGTAAGTTGATCATGGACTTAATTGATAAAATAGCATTTTAATAAAACATATTAAAATACTTATACAGAAGCTTTACTAAATTTTATAAGTAGTTCATTAAAAAAAAAAAAAAAAAAAAAAAAACGAAATGCAGTTTCATTTTCAAAAGAATTTTAATGTGTTTAAGACTTCGGTTTGTCAGTAACTCTGACTATTTGCCCATCTTTCATCCCACGTTCTAACTTCCCTAAATATTCATAGAATTTTGGCAAACTGTTACATGTTATTCAAATTTACCAGGGCATATCCTCTATTGAAAATGATGAAAAGAGCTTCAGTAGTTTATGTAGAGGGACACACAAAAAATTCCAAAGGACTGCGTTCACTAAGAGGCATCACCCTATAAACCATATTTTAACACCTTTATATTGCACGATATATAATTAAATTGAAATTTATTATTCACACGACCAAATATATGTTTTCCACAGGATAAGATTGGTATTAAGGTAAACAGGGCTACACAAAAGTAATCAGATACATTAGTGAGTACAATCGGAAATTGCTAGAATAACATTTATATTTGTGTTTTATGTTTTTAATACCTTCTAACACTGTTTTAAAGAGATTAGAATGCCTATAGGATAATTATATTCACTCTTCTATGTTCTTTCTTGAAATTTGTGTACATAGTACAAAGGATGTGTGTACTGGGACTCACAAAAGTTTTCTAATGCATTATGGTTTAAGAGAAGAATTTATTTAACGCATATTTCTTTATATACTGCACACAACATAACAAAATTAATATTAATTCAAAATTGTTTCTTCTATAGAATAAAGAGCCTGGTGGGTAGACAAGTTTTAGACAATGTACAGGGCTGTAAAAACTTAATCTTTTTAATGCTTCTTCTTTAGAGATAAAGCTATAAAAATTCTTTTATGAAATTCATTTCGTCATAACAAAAAATAAAACAGAATTTTGTAGAGATTATGTTTTTAGATAATATACAGGAGTACACAAAAGTAATCTATATTAAAATATTTCTTTAAAGCTAAAGCCATTAAGATATTTTTTTTAAAGCTTTCTTCTTTAAAAAGGTAAGAAAATATATTTTAGTACGTCATTACGGAATAAAATACATTTAAACGTTAAACGATGTAATGAATAAGTGCAGTGTGAAAGTTCTTATAATCTATTCGAACCGCATGATTTTTCTTCCTTGTTTTCTTTTCGAAGAGATTGACATTTCCTGTAAATATACAGCTGTCACTTTTCAATTTTACAAAACTTAGTTCATTAAAAGTGATGCTTTTAAATTTGAAATGAATAAAGCGTTTTAAGTATCATTTTAAATCTAGTAACTAAATTCTAGATTAACTGTAAATCAGGTAGGTCTCTTGTGGGTACTTTCTTTAAGTAAGATAGACACTGATAATGACTCCAATTATTTTAGAATTAACCTTTAAAATACTTTTGTTTAAGAATGAATTGAAATTAATTGAGCTAAAATAGTAATAAACATATATTTTATTACAATTTCGAAAGAAAATTGTGGTAATCGTTAGCAAGAAAGAAAAATCGTGTTTATCGCATAAGTTATAAACATTTTCCAACTGTAATTACATGTGACATCGTTTAACGTTTAAATGTATTTTAACTTCGTAATGGTACTTTAAAATACTTTTTTTTTTTTTTTTTTTAGAGAAAAAACTTTAAAATAATTACCTTATGTTTTTAGTTTTACAAAAAAGAAAAAAAAAAAAAAAAAAAAAACTAGCAATAGATTGCTTATGGGAAGTCTTGTATATTGTCTAAAACCAGCAACATTCCAAAATATGTTTTGTTTTTAATTACAATGAAAGGTGCAGGTGTAGAGATTTTCTACGCTAGGGACCTAGGCTTGGGCGAAATGATCTCAATCGAGTTTTTTTTTTTTTTTTTTTTTTTTTTTTTTTTTTTTTCTTTTACTTTATGACGAGTATGGTGGTAAGAGTCTCACAAAAACATCTCTATAGCTCTATTTGTATTAAAAAGATTACGTTTGTGCAGCCCTGCATATGATTTAAAAAATATTTATACACACCATATATTACTTAAGATACATTATTTTGCTAAAAAATTATATTGTTCAATTTATATTACAATAGCTTAATTATAAGAACTTTGTGAAATCCAGTAATTTACGTTATTAATATTTTATTCTACATGGGAAAAAAATTATGTAGCTGAATACTGTATATTAATTTTACTATATTGTGTTCAGTATAACGATAAGGCGCTAAATAAATACTTCTCAAAAACTAATTTTCAATAAAGAACATGCAATATTGAAGTTAAATAACATGTATCCCATAATCCCTCTTAAACATTGTTGGGAAACATTAAAAACCATTAACACAAGTTAAAATGCAGTTCTAGAAACTTTAAATTGTAGCCCTTAATGTATGTAAATATTTTTTGTGGCCTCGTGTAAGTCTTATTGCTAATCATACTACACTGTAAAGAAAAAAAAAATGTGTAAGAATACACAACATTATTGAGGGAATTCCTTTTTCTCAACCATGTTGAGAAATATTATCAGCTATAGCTGTGTAACAGAGGCATATAGTGAAATGTTACTCAATTAGAACTGGTAACATTCCTCTACATGGTCGTGGCAAGTAAATTGTCTCAATATCAGCTATAGCTGTGTAACAGAGGCATACAGTGTAATGTTATGCAATTACAATTGGCAACATTTCTCTACATGTTTGTGGCAAGTAAACTGTCTCAATATTGAGGTAGCTTACTTGCCACGACCATGTGGAGGAATGTTACCAGTTGTAACTGCGTAACATTTTACTATATGCCTCTGTTACACAGCTATAGCTGATAACATTTCTCAACATGGTTGAAGAAAATAAATTCCCTCAATAATGTTGTTTATTCTTACACAAACGTTTTTACAGTGTGCATTCCATAGAAAACATATTTTACGGATATGAAAAATAAATGCTAATTTCACTTTACATTATGCATTACAATTACAAAGGCATTAAAATGATTTTATAAAATTACCTCTCATAGAAAGTAATGCATTGCATTGGATTCTTTCGAGTATTTCAACACACAGAATCTAGAACTTTTTACACCATTTTCAATAGTCAACACTACATAGTAAACATATATCAATTTTAAAGAACTTTCTGGATATTTACGGAAGTTAGAGCAAGGGCAAACAGACGGATAAATCAAAGCTATAAGCACTTTTCAACTTTGTTTCAGTAGACAAAAAATAATGATGTGATAATCTGAAAAAAAATTTAATATTAATTTTGACGTTTAACTTTATAATTGCTTAATAATTATCAATTTCATAAACTAACCACTAAAATATGCTCTCACTAAATTTGTACTGTAACACTTAGTATTAACCCTGAATACTTATTCTTATCTATATATATTATAGAATTTATTTTTACAGAAATAATATTATTGATGTGTTATTACATTTTATTTTTTCGTGAAATGGCAGAAAGTTAAACAAAAAGAGTATTTCCTATGAAATGTAAAATTTGAATAACAGAAGGAATATTTTTTTAATTTACTAAAAATTTATGTTAAGATGAAATAAAAAGCAAGATACAAATGACATGTAATTAACAATAAATTAAGTTTCATTTTTATTTTTGAAACAAACTACTTTTTTCACCATTTTCCAAGAAAGTTGAAAACAGTTAATGACTTCGATTTGTCGGTCTGACTGTCCGCATTCTAACTCCCGAAAGTTTTTTAAAAATTCCTTGGATCTGATGTATGTTATTCAGATTTACTATAGAATGTTCTATATTAAAAATAGAGTGATTACTAAATTTCGTTTGGACGCCTTAAAAAATTCCAAAGCATCGCGATCTCTGGAAATTATATATAATTCATATTAAAAAAATATTTTTTTAGAATATAATATGATTAGCCAATAAGCGTACAAAAATATTGCGTAGAAAAGCGTACAAAAACATTCATATACAAGGTGATTATAATTAAAGTTACGATTTCAAAACGCTATAATTTTAAAACTACCCATCAGAGTGATTTGATATTTTACCAGAGCAATCCTGAGGCAATGAAATTTTGTTTGACAAAAAGGGAAAAAAATAGCTCCAAAATGTGCCATTAATTACCCGTAAAGTATTTGTTTCATGAAGTTCCTCTTTTTCTCTTTTCACTATGACTGTTTCCGCTGTAAACACGTATTCTTGTCTTTTTGCTAAAAAGAAATTGTAGTAAACCCTTGAAAACTATTGTTTCCTGCCATTCCATTGTGTTGCTGACAACATTCCTGTGTTTAATGAGTCCATTTAGGCGTTTCCCCTAACATTAGTGTAAGGACGTTTCTTACTATTACCCTGACAGCGCCGTCTATAGCAACATGTTGGAACTACTTTTTTCCTCCCCCAAACAAAATTCCATTGCCTCACGATTGCTCTGATGAAATATCAAATCGTTCTGATGACTAGTTTTAAAAGTAGAGCGTTTTGAAACCGTAACTTTAATTATAATCACCCTGTATATTAAGGACTGTAATTGGAAATGGCTGCAATTTCCTTTTTGTTTTTGTTAACCATTTTTAACATTTCCTAACAACGTTTAAGAGTGATTATGATTTGAATTAGTTTACGTTTCAGTCTTTATGTCTTTTTGACTGTCCGTTGTGTGATCACATAGGCTAAGTGCATTGAGAGTTAAACATTGCAGCGAACACGAATATTTGGAAAATATTAATAATCTATGCGAAACGGCTAAGTTTTCTTTCTTGTTTAAAATTCTCAGTTTAAGTCTACTCACGGAGAAACTGGTTTTGTCAATCATTACACGATAAATTAAAATATTTTGCTTTATGATTTATTTGAAATATAAATATAACTAGTCAATATCAGTCAATCTTATACACACAAAATCATATATGATACACCTTAATTGAAAATTTCGCTTTTAATAATTAAGTATCAAGATTATAATTCAAAATAAATCCAAACATAAACGATGAATTTCAATCTGGAGAACCGATTTTAGTAGCCACTCATATTTATTGTACATTTATTGATATTTTTAACATGCGTCATTATTTTTGTTTTCCTGTGTTTACTATTTGCAACATGAGAGATTAGTTTGCCATAGATGTAAATTTTCCTATGAAAATAAAGATTATATTGCAGGTTAAGGATATAACTAAAATTCTCTCACGCATTTTATGGAATTTATTTTAAAACCATTCATGTTATTTTTCAATCAAATAATCAAAACTTATTTCAGATTCATAATTATGACAGTTATTTCCCAAATTTTTATCTCACAGATTGGCAGGCATGCTGAAATAAAACGCACCACAATACGTTAGAATTTTAAATGACAGATTATCAGTTTATTCCTTTGAATTTTGCTATGTAACTGGTATTCTCCCACGCTCTTATAATATTAAGCCTTCTAAAATTATTCTTGACATTTATAAAATGAATAGATAAAACTTTCCAGTACTGAAAGATAATATTTATTACTTTAAATTGAAACTCAAAACATTTTAAATAAAATTTTAGATACGGTAAAAGAACTTTTATTTAATAAACGCCATTTTCCTACTGCATACTAATATATACTTTTGTTAGTAAATACTTTTTCTTTTTTTTACATTAAATATTGACGCTTGGTTTTACGTTAAATTTTTCTTTGAGAACATGAATAATAACGTTTCTCGAATATATTGTTATTAAGAAAACTTGTCTCTAAAGTATATAAATATATATATAGCTTTATCTTAATCAGTAAATATCGCGAAATAAATTATCGAAGACGCAAAATAAATTAAATTTTTCAGTTCTGAAAAGACTACATTTTTTAGTGATGTATAATTAAACAGGAAGCACCCCACGCATAAATGATTAATTTACTTCAAAACTATTCTTACAGCTCTTAAAACATAGAATAACGTGTATTTTATCTTCCTTTGAGAATTCGTAAACATTATGTTTATTTTATTAAATAAAATTAGAATTCATAGAACCCGATGGAACATCCTTATTTTACTGTTGTTTTCACATCACGTACAAGTTAATTACTTCATTCCAGGATAATAAATCACTGCATTTTAATTGGAAAATGTTAAAATATATAGTTTTGGAAGATTAAAGAGTGATAAATTTAGTTTTTTTTTTTTTTTATCGGAAAGATAAAAATCGCGTAGTAGAAGAGTGGTACTTACACAAAACTGTAAGAAAAGATAAAATACGGATAATGGATATTTTACTTATCGAGTATTAAATTTATAGCATTAAATTAGCTAATGTGTATTTTTAACATTCAGTTCCTATTTTATTTTATTTTATTTTATTTTATTTGTAAAGTATTTAGATATTTTTACTTTCTTCTATATGTAATATAGAGAAAGTATTGGATTCGTGAAAATTTTTGACCTCCATTTTTTGATGGATTTACACGTTTTGGGATTTCCTGAACAAGAATTGATAGTTTTTAGAAAACGTCTGTCTGTCTGTGTGTATCACGATTTTTGTGGACGCTGTATCTCACGAGCCAATGAATGAAATTTAACCAAACTTGGTATTTAGTTGCACCCTGACATAAACTCTTGCTGATTAGATTTGGGGATCAATCGCTCATTAGGTGGCGCTCTGATTGCATTTTTTGTAAACTTTTAACATGGCAGTATAGGACAAAATTTCGTATAAATGTGCATAATGAGAGTTATTTTAAACTCGTGATTGTAAAATTGATATTAATTATTGGTAATAGTAGTATTTAACTAGAAAAAAAAAATGTGCATGTGGGGGCATCGATTACCCCCCCCCCGGGGAGGGTGCGTAAATTTTCAAGATGAATATCTTTCGAAAGGTCTCGTCAATACCTTTAAAACGAATGGCTGAACTATAAATCTGTGATAATTTAAAACAAAGTTATCGATTTTTTTTTACTTTTAACAAAAAAGAAAAAAAGATTTTTTTTTTTTTTTTTTTTTTTTTTTTGTTACTGTGAAAATATAGAAGAAAGTGTTGTGGTGGCCACAACATACTATTTACCTGATGAAATTGATTAAGCAACTGATACGTAATTTTTATACACTGAGAAAAAATTCTCTAGCTGACATCTAGAATGTAAGTTGTAGCTCTTGTAAAAATAGTTCCATGTCATTCTTATAAATTCCAGTCCCTTTTCAAAGGAAGTTCTAGTAACTCCTATCAGAATTCTAGAGTGTTTGTGTATATTATCGAGGTCAAACCTATTCGAAAAAATCTCCAAATAATGCGAACGCAAGAAGCGAGCTTTAATAACTGCTTATAATCTTGATTAATGACCCATTTGAGTAAATAAAACGAGAATTTCTTGCACTACAAAGGATTCATGATAGCCATATAAGTCATAATATTGTTTCGCCGTCTAGAATTGTATGGACAATTCTTGATCATTTCGTCCATTCAGGTTATTTGTTTACCTTATACGAATAACTTGGAAATATATATTTCTAGTTTATGGATTGAGAAAATGACTACTTATTCGTTCTAGATGACTGCGGTATACATATATATATATATATATATATTCTCTCAGTGTAAGATTTTTAATTAAATTGAATAACTCAGAATATTCAATAAAGCGTAATCATTTTATCGATAACTGATTTGATATTATTTTTTACTTAACCCTTTGCTGGTCCTATTTAATTTCATTCCTCTGGTCGGTGTTACCAAATTCAGGAATATTTTTATTCAGTATCCATCACTAAAATTTAACTGTAATGGTTGCCTAATCACTTCGAAGGTTATTTGTCCCTTATGTATATCAAATATCACCTCTCAAAATTATTGGTATTAGTTGAATAAAAGGGTCCCTAAATATGACAACACTATTTAGAGCGTTTTAGAGCATTAGGGCCGGCAAAGGGTTATTAAAGAGATATGTCAAATCATTTTAAGTTGTGTTTTTTTTTTTTTTTTTTTTTTTTTTTTGTATGAAACTACCCATTTTTAAAACTCTATTAAAAGTCATTTCTTCGTTCAATAACCGATATCAGGAAATTATCCAATACCTTTTACTACATAGAATTAGAAATCACAATATGATTAACTAATACTCTTTAAATTTAAAAACAGTTGTTGAATTTCTTTCGTCTTTCTTTTTATATTGTGAACTTATTTTATTATATTTATAAAATAAAATTAATAATCTATGAGAAACGACTAATTTTTCGTTCTTGTTTAAAATTCTCAGTTTAACTCTACACACAGAGAAACTGGTTTTGCCAATCATTACATGATAAATTCAAATATTTTGTTTATGATTTATTTGAAATATAAATATAACTGTAGTTAATATAAGTCAATCCTATACTCACAAAGACAAATATGATAGAATTTCATTACGATTTTCGCTTTTAACAAATAAGCATTACGATTATAATTCAAAATAAGTCCAAATATAGGCGATGAATTTCAATCTGGAGAAACAATTTTAGTAACCACTCATATTTTTTGTACATCTATTGATCTTGTTAACATACGTCATTATTTTTGTTTTGCTGTGTTTACTAATTGCAACATAAGAGATTAGTTTGCTATAGATGTGAATTTTCCTATGAAAATAAAGATTATATTGCATGTTAAGGATATAACTAAAATTCTCCCACGCATTCTATGGAATTTATTTTAAAACCATTCTTGTTATCTTTCAAACAAATAACCAAAACTTATTTGAGATTAACAATTGGGACAGTTATTTCCCAAATTTTTATCTCACAGATTGGCAGGCACGCTGAAATAAAACACATCACAATGCATTAGAGTTGTACATGACAGATTATCAGTTTATTCCTTTGAATTTTGACATGTAACTGGTATTCTCCCACGCTTTTATAATATTAAGCCTTCTAAAATTATTCTTGACATTTATAAAATGAATAGATAAAACTTTCCAATACTGAAAGGTAATATTTATTATATTAAATTGAAACTCGGAACACTTTAAATAAAATTTTAGATTCGGTAACAGAACTTTTATTTAATAAAAGCTGCTCATATTAATATATACTTTTGTTCTTTTTTTTTTTTTTTTTTTTTCCTTTTTCATTAAATATTAACGGTTGGTTTTACGTTAAATTTTTCTTTCAGAACATAAATAATAACGTTTCTCGAAAATATTGTTATTAAAAATACTTGTCTTTAAAGTATATAAATATATATATAGCTTTATCTTAATCAGTAAATAACGCGAGATAAATTATCGAAGACGCAAAATAAATTAAATATTCCAGTTCTGAAAAGACTACAATTTTTAGAGATATATAATTAAACAGGAAGCATCCCACGCATAAATGAGTAATTTCCACCAAAACTATCTTTAACAGCACATAAAATATAGAATAACGTATATTTTATCTTCCTTTGAGAATTCGTAAACATGATGTGTTTATTTTATTAAATAAAATTAGAATTCATAGAACCCGATGGAACATCCTTTCCTTATTTTATTGTTGTTTTCCCATCACGTACAAGTTAATTACTTCATTCCAGGATAATAAATCACTGCATTTTAATTGGAAAATGTTAAAATATATAGCTTTGCAGAAATGATAAATTTAGTTTTGTTTTCATTTTTACTTTATTTTTCTTTTCTTTTTTTATCGGAAAGATAAAAATCGCATACTGGAAGAATGGTACTTACACAAAAGTGTAAGAAAAGATAAAATACTGATAATGGATGTTTTATTTATCGAGTATGAAATTTATAGTATTGAATTAGCTGCCAATGTGCATTTTTAACATTTAGTTGTTTATATTCATAAGGCATACTTATTTCAAGTAAAGCATTTTTTTTTTTTTTTTTTTTTTTTTCTGTAAAGTAAGATATTTTTACTTGATGAAATTGAATAAGCAACTGAATCATTACTCTTATACAGTGAGAAAAATTCTGTAACTTACATCTAGAATCTAAGTTATAGCTCTAGTAAAAATAGTTCCATGTCATCCTTATAAATTCTAGTCCCTTTTGAAAGCAAGTTCTAGTAACCCCTATTAGAATCCAAGAGTGTTTGTCTATATTATCGAGGACAAACCTATTTGAAACTAGCGGATCTGCAGATCAGGAGCCTCAACGTCCTATTTACATCAGACATTATTCAATAGGTCATTTTTATATATTCCTTATTATATAATCGTATATATTGATTCGATCGGCTTGTTACCAAAATCAGATACATTCCTGAGGGGGGCTGCCACCCCCTCAACCCCCCGCTGTATCTCTATTTGTATATCTTATAAAATGTTACGGAATTGTAAATAATTGCATATATTTTTGTATAAATTCTTTCAAAGAGATTTAGTAAGTTAATAAAATGCTAACTTTGTGCATTTCTAGTCGTTTTAGCGTTAAAATAGCCTAATTTTCCCTTAAAAACATTTTAAAAGGCTCCAATAAGGGAAGAAATGGATTTGGCGCCAAATTTGGCGATTTTTTCCCTCCTTGGCGATTTTTTTTGGCGACCTTGGCGAGAAAATCTTTATTAGGAATATACCAAATATGGAAGCTCTAATCTCATTATGAGATACGAGAATTTTCCAGAACAGTCTGTGTTCGATAGAAAAGTATAAAAGGAGCATTTTATCGCTAAGGCGGTCAGTCTCAGATCTGTGTCAGTTTCGTCAAATGCTTGCTTTGCTTTGAGCCACTTTAGATGAGACTTTCTTAAGGTGTTATTGCTAAACAGTTTGCACTGTTGTTTTGCTGTTAACGGCTGTTGTTTAAGCTGTGTTTACTAGTTGAATTGAAGCTGATACTTGGTTTATAGACCTGTATTTTTCTGGAACTTTCTGTGAATACATCACTGAATTTTTCCAAGTTTCGCCTTTTATTCTCGGGCAACTTACGAACCCCCAAGTACGCAACAGTATGTATTCTTAATAAACGACGGTCTTGTATTATTTCCCTGAAATTCATAAATACCAAATTTCATACAAAAAAAAAAAAAAAAAAAAAAAAAAAAATTACATAGCATATTGGAAATATTTTGCGTAAACTTTAATCTAATTTCAAATTCTATGCCCACAATTATCAACAGGAAAACATCCTTTTAAAATTCTAATAAAATTTCTTTATATTTGATGGGGTGTAACCATGTTAAAATAAACTTTTAAAAAATATCGACTATAGACCGTAATTGTACGAAATTATTTTATGTATCCCGGAAAAGTAGCCATAGTCATTATAAACGCCAATAACAAGAATAAACCTAATTAATTATAACTCATTCATTTTTCAAACTAATTTGACATCATTTGGATGATTACAGTACATACTCGGAATTATTTTGTGTGGTCCCATAAATTATTTAGTCTATACATAACCTTTTTTAAGAGTAAACATAATTTTAAGCATCTTTATAATGTATGTTAATTTTATTAAGTTCAATTCAGCATAAACGCATTAAAGTGCGCGTTTAAATAAAAGTTTCTCCATATGCTCTAATGTTACGAAATTCTTTCTTGTGTCTCTGTAAACAAACCATAAACATCGTATACACCCGTAAAAACTATTCAGCTTATTTTGCTTTTAAAATTAATAATTGTTCCAAATTTAACATCGTTTGGATGACTACGTGACATTGTCAGAACACTTTTGTAAGGTCCTGTACATTAATTAGAAAGCTTAAGAGCACATATTTTCTTCAAACAACATAAGTTTAAGCATCTTACTCACGTATGCTAGTTTCATTTTCTTCATTGCAAAGTAATGATATTAAAATGCGTTTAAAAGAAATTCACCCCATACGCCGTAATGTTAAGAATTTTGGCGTGTCCCTATACACAGTTTATAAACAATATAGCAATAAAAATTACACAGCTACTTATATGCAAAACTGGAACGTGTGCGCCAATTTGCAAGTCAATCGAAGGACTTTTGCGGCCGCTATTGCGGTACATACAAATTCTTCCCATAGCCCGTAATGATAGAAAAACTTTGGCGTGTCCCTGTACGCGAACTACAAATGGAATACACACCCAAAACTATACAGCTAATTTCGTGGGGATCATGGACATGTGTACCAAATTTCAAGTCAATAGCGTGATATTTGCGGCCGCTATCGCACGGCAGACAGACAGACAGACGGACAGACGGAACACAAAATCCTTTTGAGTCTCAACAGAAGGCCTCCACTGACGTTTCGGCAAAAATTGGAAGTCAATAGCTTGATTTTTCCGGTGGCTATCGCGGTACATACAGATTCTTCCCATAGGCCATAATGATAGAAAAACTTTGACGTGTCCCTGTACACGGACTACAAATGGAATACACACCTAAAACTATACAGCTAATTCTGTTATCCTCATGAATATGTGTACCAAATTGCAAGTCAATAGCGTGATTTTTGTGGCCGCTATCGCGATACATACAAATTCCTCTCTTAGGCCGTAATGATAAGAAAAACTTTGGCGTGTCCCTGTATACGAACTACAAATGGAATACATACAAAAACTTATACAACTGATTTCGTGGGGCTCATGAACATGTGTACCAAATTTCAAGTCAATAGGTCTATTTTTGCGGCCGCTCCCGCGATACATACAAATTCCTCCCATAGGCCGTAATGATAAGAGAAACTTTGGCGTGTCCCTGTATACGAACTACAAATGGAATACATACCAAAAACTATACAGCTGATTTCGTGGGGCTCATAAATATGTGTACCAAATTTCAAGTCAATAGGTCTATTTTTGCGGCCGCTCCCGCGATACATACAAATTCCTCCCATAGGCCGTAATGATAAGAAAAACTTTGGCGTGTCCCTGTATACGAACTACAAATGGAATTCATACCAAAAACTATACAGCTGATGTTGTGGGGCTCATGAACATGTGTACCAAATTTCAAGTCAATAGCGCTTTTTTTTGCGGCCGCTATCGCGCGACAGACAGGCAGACAGACAGACAGACAGACAGACAGACAGATAGACAGACAGACACACAGACACAGCCCAAAACCGTTTTGAGTCTCAACAGAGGGCCTCCACTGACGTTTCGGCAAATATCTCCAAATAGTTGCGGACATAAGAGGCGAGCTTTAGTAACTATAATCTTGATTAATGGTAAAGCGATTATCTCGCTTTATTTTCTTCAAAATAAAGCGAGAATTTGTTGCACTACAAAAGATTCACGATAGTCATATAAATCATAATATTGTTCCGCGCCTAGAATTGTATGGATTAGAAATTCTCTTTCATTTCGTCTATTCAGGTTATTTGTTTACCTTATACGCATAAGTTGGAAATCTATATTTCTAGTTTGAGGATTGAGAAAATGACCACTTATTCGTTCTAGGTGACTGCGGTATATATATATATATATATATATATATATATATATATATATATATATATATATAGTTATTTATTTATTTATTTTCTTAGTGTAAGATTTTCAAATAAATATAATAATTCAGAATATTTAATAAAGCTTAATCATTTTATCGATAACTGATTTGATATTGTTTTTCATTTAACTCTTTGCCGGTCCTATTTAATTTCTCTCCTCTGGTTAGTGTCACCAAATTTAGGAATATTTTTATTCAGTATCCACCGCTAAAATTTAACTGTAAGGGTTGCTTAATCACTTCGAAGGTTATTCGTCCATTATGTATATCAAATATCACCTCTCAGAATTCTTCGTAATAGTTGAATAAAAGAGTCCCTAAATTTGGCAACGCTATTTAGAGCACTTTACAGCATTAGGGCCGGCAAAGGGTTAATAAAGAGTAATGTAAAATCATTTTAAGTTGCGTTGATTTATTTATTTTTTATTTATTTTTTATTTATTTATTTATTTATTAGGACTGAGATCTATTAGTCTCAATCTAGGATTTTTGCGGTGTCATTTTTCGATAGTTGGACATTTATCGAAATCTAAAATTTATCGAAAATATAATTGAATAATTTGAAAGCGATGTTATAATTTGAAAAATAAATAAAAATAAAATCTAATAGCCTTCCGTCCTAAACAAAATTCTACGTTTGCCAGGATTTTATCAAAATAATTTTCTTTTTTTTTTTTTTTTTTTTTTTTTTTTTTACTATCGAAAAAGTTTTTTTTAATAATTTTGAATTAGGAAATAAAAATTGTGCGTGCAAAATGAAATAAAAGTAAGTAAAAAAAGCAATTTAATGATTTAATTTTTATAAACATTAATATAATTAATATTTTATAATTTAATAAAACATGATAGCGTGCTATCTTAAAATAAAAAGTATATGTAAAATTTAAAGTTTATGTGGTGCGTGTGGCATCTATAAAAATTGTTTTAAGAAATAGAATAGAATATGAAACAATGATGTTGGTTGCATTTTGTTATATAGTTTGAATTTTTGAATTTTATAGAAGTAATATCTGCCGTAGGAATAATTTCTTATGTTAAAACTGTAGAGGATTGTTATGCGAGTACAAGCAATGCTTTTTATTTATTTATTTATTTATTTATTTAATTTTTTTAAGAAAAAGAAATGAAAAGAAAATTGGTAGAGTTTCTCTACTTATTTATTTTATTTTATTTTATTTTATTTTTATTTATTTATTTATTTTGTATTAATCTACCCATTCTTAAAAATTCAATTAAAAGACGTTTCTTCGTTCAAACCGATATCAGGAAATTATCCAATACTTTTTACTACATAAAATTAGAAATCTCAATACGATGAACTAATAACCTTTAAACGAAAAACAGTTGTTGAATTACTTTCCTCTTTCTTTTCATATTGGGAAATTATTTTATTATTATATATTCATATATATTTTTTTATTTTTTTATTATTATTAAAAATTTGGTTTAAAATTATAAAGGCATAAAAACATATTTTACGAATTAGAGTTTGAGGGTAGCAATAATTTTGAATGAAAAATTTAATCCAAAAATAATTATAAAGTAAAAAAAAAAACTTTTTATATACTATGTTTTTAAATTTTCTGTTGATCATAACTATAGAACTACATTAGCACTTTATCAATGCGTATAAAATTTTTAAAGTGATAATGACGTCATTTTTTGTGAGATGCATAATTTAACTTTTTACCCTTCACGTTTCATTAAATATATTTATTTTATGTAGAAAGAAAATAAACTAAAATTTTTTTGGCAACAATTAAATTATAGCTAATATTTTAATGGCTATTTTTAAAACTATTAAGAGGTTATTATTTTCATATTTAATTAATTAAAAGAAAACTAATGAAAAATGCGAAAATCGGGCTTCGAAGTATTGTGTTGTCATCGGGTTCTGAGCTATTCTAAAAGTTTCAAATGTCTAGCTAGTAGGGAAGTTAGTTAAAAATCGACTGTAAGATTTGCACCAGACAAACAAACAAACAAGAATAGAAGTTAATAAAAACATGATAATAATCAGTCATTTAAGGATTAACGCAGTTAATAAAACAATAATAATAACAATAATAATATTCAGATAATTTGTTGCTACTCAACCTTTTGTAACTTAATTCGGGTGATCTTGACAGTCCTTGTACAGTCGGGGAAAAAAAAAACGCAGCACTCGATGTAACTCCGCTGCTAATCAATGCACAAAAATGTAATAGGTATAATTCGACGGGGAATTGAGAGTAGATTCAGAAAATGAACGGAAATTTTGAATTGGGGGTCGTCTACATATTAAAACGAGCACCAACTTTGCTTTTTTTCAATGGTAATGCCCCATTTTTATTTTATATTTGAATTCCTGGGATCGCGACAATACGAAAAAGTATATTGGTTGTATATTTTGCTTATTTTTTCATAGAGTTATAAGCGTTTAAAGTTTGAAGGTGCTAATGTTAAATTCATATTTCAAACTTTTATTAATATCTTCACAAAAAATAACTTGATCGATATAATTCTTTTTTTATGAGATACAGTGAAGAAACCCAAACATAATCCATCATTACTTTTGATTCTGAAAAATATTTTTAATTCTGAAAAATATTAATAAATTCATATTCATAAAAATTATGAATTATGACCTATATTAATTTTTACATAAAATGAATCCTAATGCTGAAAAATATGGGTGTGCAAATTTTCAGCTCATTCCAGTTATTAGTTTTCGAGATATAAATAAATCTTTCTTTTGGAGTGGTTTAGGGGACCGTGTCTTAAAAAATTTTGAATGAGATAACGAAGCAAATCTTAAAAAATAACGGAGAAAATTGAACAAAATATTTTTATTTTTTATTTAAGGGTCAAATTATATAACAACAACGTCAAATGCAAAGAAATGAAACAAAAATGTTGATTTTTAGACATTTGTGTTAGTATCAGAATTCCTGTTTTCTAAAGCCCCACCTTTTATCGTTCTTCAAAACAAAACAATACAGAAACGAAAAGTGAATGTGACTTTGAGTATTCGTGTTAAACCCTTATTTTACATTGACAAAAATATACACAAGTGGTATTTACTTCATGGATTACTGGTGATAAAATTTAGAATACTTTAAACGAACACTAGAAGAAAAAAATTAACAAATAGGCGGGGTTTACTGTTTGAAATACTCTCAAAATATTTCAAAACAAATTTTCTGTACCACAATTATATTACAGATGGATATACATTATAACTATATTCTTTCTAATTAATATATTTCTATCCATAGTATATTTTATTGCAAAAATATGAACACTGGGCACATGCCTAAGAAATAAGTAACACACAAATTACGAAAGAAACGCCCACTGGCATTGTTACACATTTTCAAATGATGTTAATCTACGTCAGTAGTCGCGAAAGCGTTAATTAAGAAATTATATTTTCATAGAAATTATAAAACAAATCATACAGTTCCAAAGAGTTCAACTGACCCAAAACTGGTAAGTGCTATTAAAATTGTTTAATATTTACTTTATGAAACCTTACAATAATTTATCCGAAAAGATTTAGTTATGCGTTGTTGTGTATATATATATATATATATAGCTATATTATTTCAGTTTGTATATTATGTTACACGTACGAAAGAAAATTTAAGCTTTATTGGTGATCAGTATATCCATGATAGATACTTTTTAATTGAAAAATATTGCACTTTTATAAAAAGTATTGTCTGACCAATCGTAAGTGTAATGTATTTAAATATACCTAAAATTATCTAAAAAAGTACTAAAGTATATACGTATCCAAAAAACTAAATTCATGATGATTAAGATACTGTAAAGATGTTAATATTTTTATTTCGTTTTATAACTCTTTTTCTCTTGAGATATTTCCGGTGTGAAACAGTATAATTTTGTCTAGTTCTTGTAGGATCTTAATTTTATTTTTCTATATTTAGAGATAGCCCCCTAACACATTTTTTATCATAACTCTATGAATACTAAAGATAAAGTATACAAATAGTATACTTTTCCGCACTGCCAGACTCTCAGAAATTCGAATATGAAGTCAAAATTGGGTGTTGCTATTGAAAAAATCAAAGTTGGCGCTCATTTTAATATGTAGATGATCCCTAATTCGAAATTCGACGACATTTTCGGAAAGTGCATTTCATTTCCTGTTGAATGGTGTCTAATAAATTTTTCTGCGTCAATTAATAACGAAATACCGTCAAGTGCTGCGTTTTTTTTTTTCCCCGACTGTACATTGTGTATAAATTCTATACACACCAAAAAATGAACGTAAATTAAAGGTTAGTTACAAAACGACTGCAAGATTTGTATCGGACAAACAAACAAACAAGAATCGAAGTTAATAAAAACATGGTAATAAATCTTTCTCTTCCACATGTAAATAACAAAAAGTAAAAATACATCAAATTTGTGAAAATGAATAAAAATAATGAATGAAAATGCAATTATGATAAATATAAATAAATAAAATGAATAAAATATACCAAATACTGTATAAGAAATATAGCACTATTTTTATTTATTACCATTCAACGTAAGTATTTGTGTGTATTTTACAACAATACCAAGTATTATTCGCATAATATCTTCATACATTAGTCAATGAAAATTAGATTTTTTTTTTTTTTTACTCTTTCTATAAAAGTCATTCATTTAAAAAAACAAATTGGAAAATGAAGTTCAAGAGGATACCTTTAATCCTGGGTTTGACTTTGAAACAATTTAACCCCTGAAGCATCACACTGTACTTGTGTACGTCATTATTTCATTTCGATAGATAATATGTACGTGTGTATTCCCGCGTTTGTGTTCAGAATACAATTCACTGACGATATAGAGATTTTTTTTTACCGTTACTCATTGCAGGTGTGCGCGTGCCTTGGTTTATTTTGGACTTTTTAGTTATAATGTAATAGCATTTTGCAAGAGCTGGCATACCTTAACATATGCACCGTATTTCTCTACTGACCATTCGTAGTATAAGTATTCGTAAATTTTTATTCCAGTTCTTAAACTTAGGGGAGAGTGGGGATGAATGGGACATTTTTCATGTTTTTACTGATAACGTTCATCATATGTAATTCAGAATTTTGTAATATTGCTCGTAAGTACACTTCAGCAATCAGTTACATATAAACAAAGTAACTTTAATAAAATTTATCATTTTTAATTATTAATATTTTTATTTTTTATTTTATTATTATTATTATTATTATTATTTACATGCATGTTCATTGTTCCATTCATCCCCACGTATGGGGATGAATGGGACAGGACTGGAATTAACAAAGAAAACAAAACAAAACAGAAAGTAAATAAATTTTTAAAGTTAACTTGGTTTATGTGATATTATTACACGCTATGAATTTACTAAAATTAACATAAACTGACGTATTGACTCAAATTAACATCAAAAGGCAAAAGTCCTTTCGTTCGCACAGTTCCTAGCGTTCTAGGCTTTGGTAATTTAATCTAATAAGATCTAATCTAAAAATAAATGAATAAATAACACACTTGAAAGCGATAAATCATTATAATAGAGTACAAATTACCCAGATAAATTTTTGTTTTCGATTGATCGGGAAAAATCAGCATTCGATTCTGTATTACATTAATAATCCCCAGGATTTATTTAATTAGCTTTATTGAAATTATAATTTTAATCAAATTATTATTAATTTATTTATTTATCTTTTAATTATTGATTTAAGTTGCATTGAATATTCTAGCTTATAATTTTTTTAATCATAATTATTATTAAAAAAAAAAAAAAAAATCAGAACAATTAACTTAAATCTATTCTTCTCTAAATCTATACTACTTTTATTATTCCCTGTTATAATTACTGAACTACAGGTTATAAAAATATTGAAAATCTATTTAAGATTTGGTTCAATATAATTCTTGTGTACAGTTTTAAATTAGCACATAGTGGGGAATGTCCCTCATTCATCCCAACCACAACATGATCATATAAAACAGGAAATAGGTTTAATGAATAATTGACAGTATTCTTCTTGAATATTATAAACACAATAAAAGATTATGCCTTTTCACCATATAAGAGTTATATTAACTTTAAGCAAATAATTAATGTCTTAACTACTACCTAATTGAATCAGTAAAAACTTACTGTGGCAGCTGAAAAAGACGCTTTAATTTTTTTTCTGCCCTTCTATGGATAGCACAATTCTGAAACTATACACTTGATGAATGACCGCAGTACTGCCATATATCAGAAAAAATCTCAAGTTTCCAGTGCTTGCAAAACATAAAAAATCTAGCTATTGTCCCATTCAACCCCACTCTCCCCTATGTGTAATGGAAGATTTCAAATTTAGATGAAAACAATTATATAACTTACTTTTGACGAAATTTTATATATTTGGTATTCACCATATACTCTGATGAAATTGAATATGATTAGAAGAAAAGTTCATACGAGCCTTATAGCAATGACGGTTTTCGCACGTCATCGAGTATTCATAGGCTAATTTTTATTTTCAACATTTCTGCACTTGTTTTTTAATGTAACAGCAGTTCGAAAAACAGACGTGCAGTGTAACCACGTTTCTCGCAGGATGACGATTCCAAAGCCGTGGATGGGTCCCAAATTGACCAAGAGGTCAGATTTGACAACATCCAGTCATTCCTTATCGCTATTTTTTCTCAACCACAAGGATTATTCCCCTCCCCCCAGAGCTGCTAACATCCTAATTAATAGTCCAGAAAATTGTTAGTACCCGCCTTTTTTTTTTTTTTTTTTTTTTCACACCAGTCTTTTTTTTTTTTTTTTTTTTTTAGAGTGTTTTTCTTCTTATATCATCGTGAATAAATTCAAAGAGAATTACTGTAAAAATTAAGAGGCGGGGGGAAAGGGGCGGGTATTATCAATATTCTAAATTAGATTGGCAGCTATGCACCCCCCCCCCCCCCCATTTTAATACTGGACTCGTTGAGTCAGCACTTGTACAGAAACTCCCATGGTCGCAAGAAACATGGTTAAAGAATACTTAACATAGATAGTTTATTTCTGTGCTTCTCAACCACACAAATAAATCTTTAATTCTCTTAACTTTATGTGTAATTGATCATTTCGTATGTAAATAGAAACAATTACATAACCTACTTCTGACGAAATTTAATATATTTGCTATTCTTAATTGAATATGGTGATAATTTACTGTCTTAAATTAACCGTTAAAACACAAAATTCATTTTTCATAGCATTTTTTTACATAAATTCCCAGCCTGTTTTATGAAACAGGTAAACAGGCAAAAATAAGAGAATAATTATGAAAAGTAACGAATTGAATTTTTATTTATTTATTTATTTATTTTATTTTTTTATTTATTGTTATTATTATTTTTTTCATATTATCGTTACTCAGAAAAACATTTAATAGAGCAAACTAAGAGCATGAATGTTTTATTTTACTAAATCTAAAAGACAGTTGTTTGTATTAATGACTCACGCACTTAACAGTTTAATTAAGAAGCGTTAACCTCATAAGATAAAATAAGTGCATTAGAATTCAGCTTTTGTTCGCACCTTATCAGTTAGCTAATGAGTTAAAACACTTTGTTCGTTAAACAGATTTTCTCTTTATCTTTCCAAAGAGTGACTAAAATCACTTAACTTTTAGAAATTCGTTTCTCTTTCAAAATAAAATATTTTGTGCAGAGGTCGTAAATTCGTCATTTCTATATAAGGTTGAGACAGATTATTATTTACCTACTCTAAGTTAACATCTTTTGTGTGCCATGTTGGTTTATAATCGGTGGTTAATAGAAGATATATGAAGTTATTGAGTTTGTTTTTAACTTTTTAAATGTTTCTTTTAATATATAGCACTTAAAGAAATATCACAATTTAAATCTAAAAAAAAATGGAAGTATTATACGTATGGACATAATCATGAATCGGCAATGTCAAAAAGATATGATTTTGCTGGAAAAACTTTCTATATGAAGGATTAAAGAGAATTTTTTATGACACTATATATTTACTCACAGCAAAAAGGTACAGACATTTTCTTCTAGATGCTGAGTGTTAAAAAAAAATGCATGTAAATATATATATATATATATATATATATATATATAAAGGAAACAGAATGAGAGACATTTTTCAGTTTACTTCATCTTACTTGAAGAATCAAGAAATATTATTTCACAAAATTTCAAAATTAGTTACAAAGTTCGCCAAGCTATGAAGTAAATGGCCAATTTTAAAAATGAATTTTAAAAAGAAAAAGCGGAAAGTGATAGAAATTTACGGTTTGATCGTTTGATGTATTTTACTTGAAGTATCAAGTAATACTATTTCACCAAATCTCAAAATTAGTTACAAAGTTCGCCAACTGGTGGCGCTGATGAATGTCAGTGTTGAGGAAGCGGGACTGTTGCAATGAAACATCGTTAGTATTCATATTCAACAGCGCTATAAACTTTTGAATTTGTCTTCACCAAGTACTGATATATTCACTTTTCTGTAATGAAATTACTTACAGGGAAACATTCAAAAGGTGTCATCTTCAAAAAGTATTGTAAAAAATATATGTGATTCTACTCTTCCTAAATCACCAGAAAATGAAAAATTTATCGGCTGAAATTAATTACAGCGACCACAAAAAATTATCAAAATTAAGCATATTTGGCGATTTAGCGCTGTTAAGTGATACGTTTGCTAGCACCGAGATTGCCGTGTACGAACAGAACCGTGTTTTGCTTTTCCGCCAAGTACTCAAAATCAATCGCCTAGCAGTGTGAAATCTCCAAATATGCTTAATTTTGATCATTTTTTGTGGTCGCTATAATTAATTTCAGCCGATAATTTTTTCACTTTCTGGTGCTTTATAAAGAGTAGAATCACATATATTTTTTTCAATACTTTTTAAAGATGACACCTTTTTTATGTTTCCTTGTTAGCTCGCCAGGTAAAATACAACATAATAAATGACAGTAACATTTAAAGAAATAATAAAAATAATTCAATTCTCACAAGTGTGTCAGTCATTTTTCGAAACCGTTTAAAGGATGTGATTGGCAGCCACCTAAAGGACCTCTTTTTTTTTTTTTCAAATAATATTGCAGTCTAAAAACTCTGTTATCGAATGTTATAAATTGCAAGATCGTGCAATAATTGTTCCGAGTCTAAATATTTAATCAAAATTCTCCATCAAACAAAAGTGTAGGTACAAATACGGCTTAAATGTATAAACGCACGTATTAAGAACAATAGTAGTATATGAAACCAATTAAGGTATTTATAATATTAAACATTTCTCTATGCGTGTAATTTCTATCATTTTTAACAATTTTTATTTAATACATCATCAAGGATATTTGAAATCCATATTTTTCCACTGATAACCTAAATATTTTCTTAAACTAAAATATACCAATATTACTAGCATGAGAAAAATCGTTTTTGAAGAATTTTGCTAAGAATCACTCTTTAAAATGATGAAATGTCTAAACTGAACGTGTCTAACAAAACCAGTTTTGTATTGAATTTTTCTTACAACACACAAAACTTTTGTACGAATATACTTCAAAAGTTATTGAATTTGAAAGCATTTTTTTTCATTTCTCAAAGGATTGTGAAAGATTAAAGAACGTGAAATCAAAACTTTTCAAAAAAGTATATTGAAATGGTATTTCTAAATGCAATACGTACAAGCTGTACAATAAATCAAGATTTTCATTTAAAATAGAGAATAAAATACTTTTAACGGGCATCGCGTCAGCAGTTGCTCATTCAAATATTTTTCTATCAAAGAAATACTATTTATGTAGAATTCTTAACATTAATAAGTTTTAGGCAGTATAAATACATAGTTTATGGGTTCATTTCGTATTTTGGCAGCATTTTGATGTCTAAACGATTTTTGTAAATATATTCAAAAAACGATTTTCTCTTAAAATGTAACTGAAAATTATGTACTTTCACAGAGCATGGATATTTTTACAGCACACAAATAAAATTTCTGCTTCATTTTAGAGTCCTGCATCTGGTCGGGTAATCCGATTTAGCCGAACCCGATTCGACCTGCAGTTCGCGTTCAGGTCGTGTCGAGTGAATTCTTTTCTCTTGCAGGTCAGGATCGGGTCAGGTCGACTAATTTATTTCTCGTGCGATTTGGATTTAATTTTCAAGAAGTCGGATCGAACTGAGAACATCTTTCAAAATTTTACCTTAATAAGTACAAATTTGTATGATATAATTATAACTGTATAAATGATGTAAAATAACATATGTACCCATAAGTAAATACTCGCTTACCCAAATTCTTATTAAAGTAAACTTTCATATCGGATTGAAACAATTAAGAAAGAAACATGAAATTATCAGTATTATTATCATTTAAAATATAAACATTAAACAGTTAACTACAAACACTAAAATTCAAGCCCATTTCTGTACATTTGAAGTACATAGCATATTAATTGGTTAAATATTGTTATTGATTCATTTTACAGATTTTTAAAATTTTAACTTAGTGTCGTAGTAATTACATTTTTAGTTCTTGATAAAATGATTTACAAACTGCGTGACAATGCAAATTCATTTTATTTTATAACTTGAAAATGTTTTGCATGACTTTTAGATGTAATGTATTTCGGGTCGGGTGCGCGTTGTCAAAATTCTCTATTGCGGGTTCGAGTCAGTTTTAGGACTGATTTATGATCTTTTTACTTTCCGAACATACATATGTAAGGAAAGTATTGTAATCATGTCAAAAATACGATTTTGAGATTTTGATGTTTCTGTACGTTCTGAGGTCTCCTGAGTTCATTTTTACTATTTTTACAATGATGTATGTATTTGTGTGTGAACACGATAGCGCCTAAACACTTTGTTCGAATGAGTTTAAAGTTGGTACTCATGTTATAGGTCCCCATAGAAAGAACCTTATTGATTTTGGTGCATCTAGGACTTACAGATTTTTATTTTTATTATTTTTTTTTTTTTACAGGGACACACACAAAAAAAAATTCTTTATTATGGCCTATGGACCCAAATTTTTTAAAGAGCAATAGCGTCTAAACACTTTATTCGATTGAGCTGAAAAGTTTTACACATGTTATAGATCTCCATCACACAAACTGTATGAGTTTTGGAGAATCGAGCACTTATAGAATTTTACAGGGATTTAGCGAAATTTTCTTTATCATTATGTTCTGTGAGCTCAAATTGATTGAAGGGCAATAGCGTTAAATTAAACAACATACTATATAAAGAAAAATACTCAAACACCGCATTATAATTTTCTCTTTTGTTTATTCAACGACTTCTCTTACTTCAGTTATACAACCGTTAATTACTTAATGTTCAGAAAGTCGAGTGGAGTCCCTCCAGATTTTTAGCTATGACCTTTTGTTTTATTATCATTGAAACTAATAGATTTTTTATTCATTATCTTTGAGCTATTGTATTTAAAGTAACAAGTTTCATTAAAATGATGACGGAAATTAATCATATAATAAGCGAATATATAAAGATGAATAGAATTTATTTCATTAAATGTATAGATTCGATCACAAACTGTGCAATACTATTCTATTAACAGCATTTAGAGAAGATTTATACAATATATTGGGTATATTTCTCAACATATACATTGAAGCTATGAATAAATTATTAGAGTAATTTGAAAATTAACATGAAATATAACATGAGTCCTATTACATGTTTAATTTATACCCTCTGGAAAATGCTGTAGTTAATTATTAGGGTCATTCCATGTCAAATCAACACAGCTAAAAACCTGATTCCCCCTCAGATTTTTATGAAACTGGACTCATTTATTTGTTCTATAGAGAAATGGATGCATACCAATTAGTAAGCTCCCACCTCTTTTAGTTTTTTATATACAGGGCTGTAAAAATGGGTAAAAAATGCAAATTTTCAAAATTCGTCTACTAAAAATACTCATTTTTTATTCTCTAATTAACTTAGAAATATGATATTGTATCATTACAGCATCAAAGCTTATAACACAAGCTTTCAAATTATATATCATATGTATATATTTTTTCATTTTTTCATTTTAAGGTCAAATATAATCTTTGACCTTCAATATCTCAAAAAATACATATTTAATTTTCTTTTAAAAATTATATGTTATTTTTACGTTTATTATCCATAATTATTGAAAATTTCAACATGGGACGGCCATGGGATGCTGATTTATAAATTAAAATGTAACTCTCCATCAGTATTTTCATACTAACATAACGTACGTTTTACAGAAAAAAAAAAAAAATGGCCGCCCCATATTGAAACCTACAATTTATAGATAATAAAAGAAAGAATAACATATAATTTTTAAAAGAAAATTAAATGTGTACTTTTTGATCAAAGGTCAAAATGTTTCACCTTTAAAAGAAAATTTTAAATATATCTTTTTTTATGATATATCATTTGAAAGCGTATTTTATAAACTTTCTAATGATACCAATCTTATATCTGAAGAATTTTGAAAATTTGCATTTTTCACCCATTTTTGCAGCCCTATATATCAAAACAAAAAGAGAAAGGGATTTGTTAATTGGTATACATTCATTTCTCAATAGAACAAATAAATGAGTCCAATTTCATAAAAATCTGAGGGGGTCAATTTAAAAAAGCAGCTTTATGTGTTGATTTGACATGGAATTATTATTGTATTTTATAAGGCTGTACGTACAAATTAACCCTTACCCGTGCATTCGGGATATATTTACCACTTACTATTTTGTTCCAGCTGCAAAAACTCATCTCGGAAATTTTTTAGGGAAAATTTTCGTTTCTAAGATAGCAGAAGGCCGTTTTTTTTTTTTTTTTTTCAAACTGAAAATTTAAAATTTCCTTTAATTTCATTATTTAATTTAAAATTTCCTTTTTTTTTTTTTTTTTTTTTTCTTGGTGTGTGTGTTTAATTATTAAATTCTGACTTCAAAGTTAAAAATAAATTCAAATATGAATGATTTTATATATGGAAGTTCAATTCTAGTAGCCTTTAATAGTCTATGTATACTTATTGATCTTAGTAACATACATCATTATTTTCGCTTTGTCTGTTTAGTTTTTGCGAAAAAGAAAAAAATAATAAAAATAGCTGGAAATATACAAAAATTTTTATATGAAAATCAAGATTATTTATTTCAAAGCTTATGCCATAGCTGATACATTCTTACACTATGTAAAATTTACTTCTTATTTATAATGCGAATAATAGAAATTAATTCAGATTTATAATTGTAAATTACTTCTAAAACTCTTATATTGTCTAACACACAAACATCATCATAATCACCAAAACACAATGTTGTTTTGCATGACAGAAAATTAATCCATTTCATTGAAATGTGTGACGTAAATGGTATTCTCCCATGCTTTCAAGATTGTTCCTGTCATTTATAAAATAGGTAGTCAGCTCACATTTCAAATTAGAAAACATAACATTTATCCTTATAATGATTATGTATCTTTTCAGTAACATTTTGGCTGCGATAACACATTCTCTGCTTAATAAAGTCTGTTTTCCAGATACAGACAAATGTATACTTTCCTTTTTTTTTTTTTTTTTTTTTAAACTATGTAAAAATCATTTTGAAAACGAAAAGGTTAAAACTATGCGTAGAACGATATGTGAAGATAAAAATGCTCCATTACACGTAAAGTAAAAATGTCTTTATATATATATATATGTGTGTATTAAACTATTAAAAATTACATATAATGACATATACAGATTTTTATTGTTATTGTAACAGCACCATCAGGTATGGTTGTAAGTTTCTAAAAAATCAACAAGTGTATGATGTTAAAGTTTCGGCATAGTTAAAGTTGCAATAAAGTTATAAAGAAGAAATCAAAAAATCAACATGCAAATAAAAATTCACAATTTTTATAATACATTGCTATAAAGGAATGGAGAAATTGCATCAAGATTTAAGAGCGAACTTGGTAAAGCTACGGAAATATTGAAAAAGACAGAAAATTACTATAACTTGAAAAGCTAAAGCTTCATAAATCTTTCATTATTCAGAAAAAGGATGTCATCTACCAAAATAAAGTGGAAAATTACGTAACCGTGAAAACTGAACTAACCAAAGTAAAAGCTAATTTTCAAGAGCAAGTAGTAGCTTCTTTACTTTCAGCAGGCTTTTTCAAAAATTGCGAATTTCTAACGTTTCATTTGCATGCTGACTTTCTGAATTATTTTTTATAATTGTATTCTATCTTCAACTATGTCAAGACTTCAGCTTATATATCTGTTGTTTGTTTTACAACTTACAACTACACCTGCCGATGCTGTTAAAATAAAAATAAACAGCTTTGTGTGTCCTTAATATCATAGGTGCCAAGTCTTCCCAAGTCCGGAGACGTCATACTGGAAAGGTTTAAAAAAATTTACAAATTATTTAATTTTTTTTATTCGTCTAAAATATGTGTGATAGATTCCCTTTTAAAAAATAATGGTGATAAATCAGATTTAAAAATTACTAATGTTGGCATCTATGTTATATGCTATTTTTTTTTTTTTTTTTTTTCTTGTAGAAAGAAATTTTTATTTTGGGTTTGTTAAAATAAATTTATCTTTATCTATCTTTTATAATAAATGATACATAAATAAAAATTTTTTAAAATATTAAATGAGAATGATTCATCTAATGTTAAATATGTATTTTTTAAATCGGAATTACAATTTAATCCAGAAGGGAAAAAAATTTAGTTATATTTTTATGACGTATACCACCCTCTAAAATATATGAATATCCCTTTATCTTACTCACTAAAAAACAAAAATGAATTATCGAAAATGTAAAACACGTTAAACATTCCTGTTTTTTGAAAGATTAAATCTTTTCGAAAGCTGTAACTAAACGAAAAAAAAAAAAAACTTCCTCGTTTATCTATTTATTTCAAAACTATTCTTGAAGCTTATGAAATACATAATTAACCATGCATTTTACAGGGTGTCGAGAGTCGAAATTTTTTCCCTGATTCTTCCTCCAGAATATTTATATAATAATATTTTACTTGTAGTTAATCGTACAAACTTACTACTAAAAATTCCGAAAGAATAATCTGGTGGAAGAATCAGGGAAAAAATTTCGACTACCGATACCTTGTTTTATCTTTTTTAGAGAGATCGATAGTTTAATCTATAAAATAAATTTGGATTTGTTAAAACCGATTAAAAATCTTTATTTTCCTAAAGTTTTAATCACATCTTGTGCAAGTTAATTATTCCATTTCAAGATTTAAAAAAAATAAAAATCGCAGCATTTTAATTGAAAAATGTTAAAATATATTGTTTTACTGAATTAAAAAAGTTATAAATAAATAAATAAATTTTTATTTTATTATTATTATTTTCTGAAAGGATAAAGTATGATTTAATTGAAAAAAATGATAGTTTTTATAATGATATAAAAAAAAAAGATAAATATATTTTAATGAATGAGTTATTATCTAGAATATGAAATTATTGTTTTAAATTAGATGACAACATGCATTTTAAATTTCAGTTATATGGTTTTTGCAATGCATTTGTATTTCCAATGAAACATGTCTTTAATGAAAGAATTACGTATTTATAATTAATAAAACTGTTCCTTTATGTAAATCACACCACGAAAAAAAAATTACATCAAAGTTTATTATTATTATTATTATATATATATATATATATCATTTTTAAATAATTTATTTTATGTTTTTGCAGTTAGTTTTATTTAAGAATTGTTTCACATTAATTAATTTTCTCGTAAGTTTTTCTTTAGTTATTTTTGTTACTTATTTACAACTATTATGACTGAAAACATATATTATAATTTCATATATTTTCTTGTTGCATTTTAGTAGCTTTGCACTGAATGCAATGTGAGATCATAATTTTTTTTTACCTTTTAAAACATATTTGAACTTTATAATACAGCTTTATCATAAGTTTTGGCTGGACATTCTGTTATTGTTTATTGTATAACTATTTTAGTTAATTCATTTTGGTTATTTAAATTGTTTATTGTGTTTTCGCCTGTGATTTTTCTGTGTTCTATTTATAAAGTTTAATTATTGTAATTTTGGTTTTTTCGTTTATTAAAAATTTAAAAGTTTGTCCTATACTGCTGGTCTTCCCTATATGTTTTAGTACTGCTGTATGATCTTTAAAATCATGCTATTTCAGATAAATATGATTGTACTAGAGATGGACTGCTGTTATAGATATTTTGGATATATGGATTTTGATACTGGACTGGTTTTTGGCTATTTGATTTTGGCTAAGGAATAAATTAAATGCATGATTATCTTTCCTTTTATATATATTTAAAATTTTATGATATGGATAGTATGAGTTAGGGATAGAAGATTGAAGTTATTTGAGTTTAATGATAGCATTGATGGGATTAACAGTGAGTGTAGGACTGATAAAAATTACAAAAATTTTAAAAACAAAATAAAAATTATAGAAAACAATTTACTAACAATTATTTGAATGCTCCAGCTAAGTACTACAAAACTAGAATTTTTTGGAATTCTAATTATAAACTCAATCTAAAAGGTTTTGGCATGGCTAAAAGTAGTGAAGTTGTAACTAAAAACATTGAGAATATTGATAATTTGCATAAAAATAAAGTATTGACTTATAATTCTCATGGAGTTTATACAAGTGAAATTACAAATAAGGATGGGCTTCCTAAATATAGGTTATGTGGTGATAAAAGATGTTTGACATGTAAAAAAGCAAATCTTGATCAAATTGATGAGGATAGTGATAAAAGATTTCGTAAAACTTATAATTGTATATACATTTTAACTTGTGAGTTATGTGATATGAAATATATTGCTGAGACAAGTAACTCTTTAAATATTAGAATGAATAATCACAGAAATGATTCTAAACATTATAAAGTTAATGATGTCAAATATAGAGATAGAATTGAGATAAAGCATTTTCACTTTCATGTTTTTCAAAATGTTAAAATAGGCATAATTAACGTTATAATAAATCATAAACAAAGACTGTGGTATGAAAGTACTTACATGAAGAGTTATTTAACTATATATCCTTATGGTCTAAATTTAAAATACTTTAATAAACGTATAACATCTACTATAATGAAACAAAATGATAAATACATTTATAATAACTATAATAAACAATATGCAAACTTAAGACATTATAGAGCTGACAAAAAGAAAAAGAAAAAAAGTAAAGATGTCACAATTCTAGAAAAAGAAATTTCTGATAAGTTAATAGAAATAAACAAAAGTTTTGAAAAAAGTTTTAAAATTAACTTGATAAAGAACTTTGTATTTAGTTTAAATAAGACTGAACTTAGTATTGATAAAATATTAATAAATAAAGATATGTTTGCAAATACACGTGCTTTTGATTTAATTAGAGATTTGACAAAATATAGATGTATAAAATATAATATTAAAGATATTCAAATTGACTCAAAGAATAATGAATATCTAGCTATTTTATTTATGAATAAATCCTATGATAATATAGATTTTAATAAAATTATAAATAAAAATGAAAAATATTTCCCTATTAAAAACATAATTATTAAAAAGGCTTATAAATATAGTACTCCTATTGGAAGATTGCTATTTAATTATAACATTAAAATGAGTGATGGAAAATCAGAAACTTGTATTTGTGAAAATTTTAAACAATTTATTGACACACATCATAAACATATTATAACTGGTAATATGGATTTTATAGATTTAGTCTTACATAATAATACACTTAAGAATTTCATGAAAATGGGTTCTAAATATAGATTAAATGTTACTAATTATATCAAAACTATAAAAAATCAGTTATATAAAGATATTGATAATTTTATAAAAAGTATTGCAGTGAAATATAATATGCCTATTGAGGCTTTTAATGAATGGGTTTTCTATGTAAAAAAAGATATTGATAAATTAAAATTTGATGTTATGAAGGGTTATATTAACAGAGATATTAAAGATGATATTAAAAAACTTCAAGAAAACTTTATCATAACATATGTAGATAAAGCTGTGAATAATTTTGCTATTATATGTAAAAAATATTATTTGGAAATGGTGGATAAAATTATGACAAACAATATATTATTTGAAGAGTCTAAAATTGAAAAAAGGGAACTTGTAAATAGAATTGAAACTAAAAATCTACAAATTGGAATCAAACTTACTAAAGTGAATTTTCCTTTTATTTTTCTTATTCCTAAATTTCATAAAGATCCAGTAAAATTTAGAACAGTAACTTCTGCTTATGAAACATATAATGTTAAAGCAAATAAAAAACAACAACTACTTATTTAAAATGCTCTAGATCATACTAAAAATTCTATCATTCTTAAAAATAGTTATGACTTGATTGTTTTTATGAAAAGTAAGAAGGTTAATAATGTTTTCACTTGGGATTTTGAAGATTTATTTAATAATATTAAAATAGATGATTTGATCAATTCTTTGAATATTTTCTATTATGAAAGTAATATAAAAGATAATATACCCAACAAACACAGAATTGTCGGTAGCTGTACGGTCCAGCATCGGCAATTACGGCATTACATCGGTCCGGAATCGTAACAGTGTCGGCAAACCGATGACTGTTTTGTGATCGGAAATACGCTTGTGGGCCAAAAACCTTACTAAATGTTTTAAACACATAGACTATCGTTACGCCGATAAGATATATTTCGCCGATACTGATCCAACTATGGGCCGATGCCATTTGGCGACGTTGCGGCGGAGAGGACAAAAACTTTATGGAACCGATACTGAAGATGGTATGTGGGCCATAATCACTGTTCGGCATGCCGTACGCCTTCCGTAATAAGCACGACTCTCGTGTGTTTGTTGGGTAGATTATAATAACTATAAAAAATTATACAGTTTGGTTCTAAAAGAAAATTATATTAATTATCATGGGAAATTTTATGTTCAAAAACATGGCATTCCTCAGGGCTCAGTATCTAGCAACAGTTTAGCAAATATGTATTTACATACTTATGAAAATAATTTTAAATCTAATGAGGGTATTATAATTTACAGATATATTGATGATCTGATCGCATTTACTAGTACAAATTATGACACTAAAATAAAAACAAATTTTTATCCTTCTTATTTAAAACTCATTAGTACTAATTTTAACCCTTTAAAATCAAATTTCTTGGACTTGGATATAGATATTGTGGATAATGAAATGATTACAACTATTTTTGATAAAAGAAATAATTTTAATTTTAATGTGATTAAATTGATTCATTGGAGCTCTAACATTAGTAAACTTATCTACAGAAATATCATTTTAAATTATCTTAAACGTAATGAAAGATTAATTTCTAATTTAATGACAAAATAAAAAATATTCAGATTTTCTTTAATAGTGCTATTGAAAGTGATTACCCTATAGATTTTTTACAAGGTTATATTATAGAAAAATATTTATATATTTAGCTATAATAAATTTATTTATTGTTTTAATTTCTTTAATTTAATATAGATGGCGTTGTAATATATTTTTTTTATTGTTTCGTATTCTGGTTAGCTGTCTTGCTGGAGTTATTATGAAATGCATGCTACTGTTTATGTAAATGTTTGATCATATTTCTGCCTTATCCATATAAGTTTTTGTCTTTTCCATATTATTTTATTCAGTTTATTTTATCGATCTTTTATTTAGCCATATATGTTTTTTTTATTAAACTGTCCGCCTAGGGGGCGAGTTTGATCAATAAAAGCATGCTTTAACCCCACACATATGTCTCAAGTCATATGGGGCATTTTTAAAAGTTTAAATCGTTTATTTTATGTTTTTGCAGTTAGTTTTACTTATGAATTGTTTCACATTAATTAATTGTCTCGTAAGTTTTTCTTTAGTTATTTTTGTTACTTATTTACAACTATTATGACTAAAAACATATATTATAATTTCATATACATATATATATATATATATATACATATATATATATATATATATATATATATATATATATATATATATATATATATATATATAGGTTTATGATTATTGTTGCCTGCATCAACATTGTGTCTACAACATTATATTCTTTTTTCTCAAAGCTCTCTTTCAATATATATAAAATCGTATTCTGAAAAATCAAAAAAAAAAAAAAAAATTATCATTGAATTAAATAAATACAGGAAATCATTCAGAATTTTTATATTCCATAAATAAATACAAGAAAATGGATTGATCCTCTTTGTACAAATACTAGTATGTAGTTAAACTTTTTAAGCCTTTACCTTAGAATGAAAGTATTTTAATTTGTGAAACATGGAACTAATAAACAGCTTTTTGAACGCCAAAGGAAATATTAAACAAGAAGATAGCTGTTTCTGTAGCATTTAGCATATCGTCATCGGTGTGTGAAAGAAACGAATTTGTTTCTGATTTTTTAAGAAAAAAATAAATATTTCAGTAAAAATCAGTAAGTCCAAAAGCGACTTTTTGCCTTAGAGCATATGAGTATGGTGCGATTTATGTAGGAACTGATTGTGGCGATTTTATATTGGAAGGGTGTTTTACATAAATAGCAATATTTTAGAATGATTTTAAAGGAAATGTTTTGCATTAATTTGTTATTTTTTGTTGAACTGTGTATTATTTAAAGTCAATAACAAAAATTGAATAAAATTTATTGAAGTTATCTATACATATAAAAGAGTACTAATAAACATTTTGCTGAAGTTTAAAAAGAAATAATATCTTATCTGAAAACACATCAATAATGTAAAATTCATCTTTAAAAGTATCCTTCAATAAAATTCGTTGTCCATAATATAAAATGAAATATATAACTGTTCTGAAAAATAAGAAATAGAGATTATATCATTTTTTAACCAGTAATTGTGAACGACTAATAGATACTTCCATTATATCATTACTTAAAAACCAATTCTACAGAGAAACCTATTAGTATGATTTTTGTTTCAATTTAATTTTTTCTTTTATTTATTTTTTCTTTTATCTTACTGGATCTAAATGTTAGTTCCCTGTATTAATGATTCACGCACTTAATAGTTTAACAAAGAGGCATTAATCTCATAAGATAAAATAAATGCATTAGATTTCAGATTTTTTTCGCACGTTATCAGATAATGAGTTAAAATACTTTCTTCTCTCATTAACAGATTTTTCCTTTTATCTTTCAAAGTACTATCGATATTACTTAATTTTTAGAAATTCTCTTATCGTTCAAAATAAGTTATTTCATAAAAAGGTCATTAATTGGTTATTTTCATTTAACCCTTTTATGGATAATTTAATGACGACCATTTAATACAAAAAGCAACCAAAATTTATGGACTAACTTAAAAGAAAATATAAAAATGAATTTCTTTTCAATAAGATATATAAATGAAATTCTGTTGAAAAATTCCGTAATGAAATCTTGCAGTTATGACTAATAGGTTATTAACAAAGAAGTGGGACTAATATATTACACCGCTCTGGAAAAGTTAAGTATCTTGAAACAGATTTTTTCAATTCCTACAATTAGTTCACACTCTCCCTATATATATCTTGTACAAATCTTGCAATCGATTTTTAACTAACTTCCCGACTAGCTAAAATTTGAAACTTTCAGGATTGCTCTGAACACGGTGACAACACAATACTTCGAAGTCCAATTTTCAAATTTTTTATTAGTTTTTTTTATAATTAATTAAAATATGAAAATAATAACATCATAATAGCGTTAAAAGAGCCATTAAAATATTAGCGATATTAGCTATAATTTAATTGTTGAGGAAAAAAAAATTACGAGTTCATTTTCTTTCGACATAAAAATAAATACATTTCATTAAACGTGAACATTAAAAAATTATAAAAAGTTAAATTATGCATCTCACAAAAATTGACGTCATTATCAATTTAAAAATTTTATGCACATTGATAAGAGCTCTATGATTTATCAGAAAATTTAAAACATGGTATATAAAAAGTTATTTTTAATCTTATAATTATTTTTATTTCATTTTTCAAGCGCGCTTTTTATTTCCTAATTCAAAATTGTTAAAAAAAAAAAAAAAAATTCGATAGTGTTTGTAAGTAGGAATTGACTTTAAAAATTTTTCTTTTATATTACTTGTTATTAATCTGTTCCACGCTATCATGTTTTCTGTGAAATGTTGCATTACAATCAGTGACATAACTACATTAAATTATTTTTTTCTTTTTAATTTTTTAATGAATTTTTGTATTGTAAATTAATAAACAAATACACTAACGTCATAGTTTAAATTCACAACAACACTGGGACAGTACACATACGAACAAACGCATGAATCAATGGTGTCAAAGCGGTGACATTACTGTTTGAGAAAAATGACTATATATTTCTATGGCGAAGGATTAACGGCCCTCTTCACTTACCGTCGCCGAAATCCTGAGCCAATGTTATTCTATGGGAAAATTTCTTTACAAATAACTTATTAACCAATACACATTTTTAAATTCTGTTTTCATATTCAGAAAATTCCCAACTGTTAAATTGACGGACCTTTTTAAAAAATGTATTTTTTTAATTTTTAATATTTTATTTTGAAATTGAAAATTGAAAATTTTCACATATTGAAAATTCGCATTTTGCAGCTTTAAAATAAAACATAAAAAATTTAAAAAATACATTTTTTTAAAAAAAGTCCGTCAATTTAACAGTTGGGAATTTTCAGAATGTGAAAACAGAATTAAAAAATATGTATTTGTTAATAAGTTACTTGTAAAGAAAATTTCCGATAGAATAACATTAGCTTCGGCTTCCGGCGACGGTGAGTGAAGCGGTGCCTTAAAGAGTATATTATAACTCGTTGTACTGATCACAAAAGGGACAAAGCATTTGTGCTACAAAAAATGGCTACACATTTTAAAAATGAATTTAAAAATTTACTGGTGCATTGAAAATTTAACGCCTGCCACATTTTACTTGAAAAAGCATTTGTTTTACCTTTGTTTTTCTGAAAGAATATTATTTCAGAACATTTAAAAATTAGTTACAAAGTTCGCCAGCAGATGGCTCTGATGAATATCAAAATTTTAAGAGAGGGGTTCAGTCCCCTAGCCCCCCCCCCCCCCAAAAAAAAAAAAAAAAAAAAAAAAAAAGTTATCCGCCACTGGGGGTTCCACTGACTTACTGCTAAAACTAAACAATGATATGATTGCGTTCATGTTCTTATACTGTATCATGCTGTTGCAAATGCCAATTATTTTAAAAACAACGTTATTTAATTCTAATAAACCGACATTGTAACCGTTTTATATCTTTCCTATTTAATAGTTGGTACTATCAACTTTTCACTTTTGTCATTTGAAAACTCAGTGCAGTAAAATAATTAGATACCTAAGTAAAATACAGCAAACTGTAAATTCCATTCCCCACTCCCCCCCCCCCCCTTCTTCTTCTTCTTCTTCTTCTTTTTTTTTTTTTTTTTTTTTTTTTTTTTTTTTTAATAATTGGATCAGTAATGTTTAGACAACCGATAAGAGACACAATAAAAGGTACTTAAAGTGACTTGAAGTAGAGTGTTTGAAGTACTTTTTTAAAAATGTTTAAACGACGCAGAATAATAACTTTGTTAAAACATACTAAAAATTGCAAGAAGTTACAACAATTTTTGCAAATTAAAATAATTGCTTATAACCTTCATCAAGCAATAAACAGGTACAAATGCAGCATTAAACTTGCAACGGGCTACTGGATTAAAAATATTATAATAGGTAAACATACAAATTTAAGTATTTATAATTTCATGGTTTTTTTCTTTTTTTTTTTTTTTTTCTTTTTATGTATGTAAACTTCTACTGTTTTACAATAATTTACAATAATTACAATAATAATTTACAATAGTTTTACAGAGGACAGATATTTTTTTATAACAAATGCATGAAATTTATACTTCATCGATCGGGGAGCTATTATATTTTGATTTATAATCATTGAAACTAATTGATCTTTGAAAGATTCTCTTTGAATTAATATTTTTAAACTAACGAGTTTCATTAAAAGGATGTCAAAAATTAATCATATAATGGGTGGATAGAAGACGTTGAATAGAATTTACTTTATTAAAATTATACATTCAATCAGGAACCGATGTAATGCATATATCCCTTTAACAGCAGTTATAGAAGGCTATAGAATTTACTGGGATATATTTCTATAGCCTATTCACTGAAAGCTGACAAATTATTAGACTAGATGGAGAATTAACATAAAATATAACATGTCTATTATTTCATACATAGTTTATATCAGCCACAATGTGCAATCATTAATTATTATTGAGTTTCATAAAGTTAAATATATTGTAAGATGAATATCATACATCAAACCTCAAAAATGATTGATCTTATCATATACAGTCGGTAACAAAAGTGTCCAAACACTAGCGAAAATTCCTATGTAAAAAAAGTACACTTCATACGATTTAGTTAAATAAATCCTTATCGAATCATGTTCTTACACTGACTAAGAACAGGATTCGACAAGGATTTATTTAACAAAACCGTATGAAGTGTACTTTTTTTACATAGGAATTTTAGCTAGTGTTCGGACACTTTTGTTACCGACTGTAAATCAATAAAATGAAAAATTAATATAATATATTTACATTTATCAGTATTTAGCTTTGTTCTGCATATAATTTGAAATTTTAATCAAATCTTTGTATTATAATTACAAATATCCCTTAAAGAGTTTATATATATATATATATATATATATAGTTTCCAAAATGGCAGCAATTGTTTTTTTGTAAACAGATTGTACAGTCGGCAGCAAAAGTATCCGGGCACTAGCAATAATCCCTGTTTAAAAAAAGTACACTTAATACTGTTTTGTTAAATAAATCATTCTCGAGTCATGTTCTTAGTCAGTCTAAGAATATTATTCGACAAGGATTTATTTAACAAAACAGTATTAAGTGTACTTTTTTATATCGGAATTATCGGCTAGTGCTCGGATACTTTTGCTGCCGACTGTATATGACAATGAATTGTCCCCCTTCATGTCATATTGCAAATATTAAAAAAGAAAAAATTACAATTTTTTACAATTTTTACAACTAGAAATTTTAATATCATTTTACTATAAAATAATACATATTGTTAGGGCATAGGACTAAACGTGACACAGAATGCATGGCGATAATTTCCATTGAAATCAGTTAGTGCCTGCCACATACAGTCGGTAACAAAAGTGTCCAAACACTAGCGAAAATTCCTATGTAAAAAAAGTACACTTCATACGATTTAGTTAAATAAATCCTTATCGAATCATGTTCTTACACTGACTAAGAACAGGATTCGACAAGGATTTATTTAACAAAACCGTATGAAGTGTACTTTTTTTACATAGGAATTTTGGCTAGTGTTCGGACACTTTTGTTACCGACTGTATATGAAAAACAAATCATGTTTTAGCCGTCCACGATATGATTGAATATTTGGAGGAAATCTGAATTAGGCTTTTGACATTTGTTACATTGACAGACAATACTTTAAGGAAAATATAGGACTATCCTTAGGAGTGCATCCCAGACCATCGCCAATTACCCATAGCGCAGTGCTAGTGCGACGTTAATGCCAACCAACCTTAGGGAAAACATAGTGTGAGATTTTGTTCTGGAATAGCAATTATATGCAGACTTCTTATAATAAATTTGCATGGCAATTCATTTATTTGGGCTTTCAATTTCTATCGATGAAGGGCAATTAAAACTTTTTTTAAACAATATTTTATACACAATATAAGCATTATTATTTTTTTTTTCTATTTGGATTTATTATAATAAAATATTATTTAGAAATAAATTACTTTACAGCCAAAATTAAGTAAATAATGAAATTTTTAGACAAAAACATTGCGTTTTGAATATATAATTCATATTTTTCTCATATAATGTTCATAAGTATAAGAAAAAGCATGTTATAAATTGATAAACATTAGAGTAGCATGTAAAGGGATTTGTAAATGAAAATATATCCAGCATATAAAAACACGAAAGTTTGCAAATATTTTGCTACTAAAATAAAGCATCGTGGGACTTGAAACATATCTCAAGATATATGATAAATGTATTATTTCCATTTCCTATCAGAAAAATAAAAATAAAATCATTCAATGTGTTCATGCAATTGAACTGAAAAACCCCATCACTTTATGTACTAGTTGAAATTATGTATAAGCATAAAAAAAATATTAGAATAATTCTCTGTGTGTATGTGTTTTTCTATGCATGCAATAATTTGAGAAAAATAATTTTGCTTATTGATATCTTTCTTTCTATAAGACTAATTTGGAGAGTGTTTTCTTCATTTTACAACAATAATAAGATTTTATGATATTGATTTCCTTTGTCTGTCCGCGTTTTCATTTCCTCGGATATATATTTTTTTTAATTTTCATTAAATACTTTTTAGCTGTATTTAACCATAACATCATAAATACTAAATCCTGAATACTTTACAGCATATCTATGAATATCCATGAAATATTTTAATTCAGCGTACAGTCATACATAAATAAACAATCGCCATAAAAAAATAAAGATTTAAAAAAAATAATAATCATCAATAATCACTGAAACATTTTTAATGATTTCTCAGATAGTAATAATCCAGTCCAATTAAAACTGCCGTGCTTGTTTGTAAACATAAAATTACATGATAAATAAATAAGGTGGCATTTATATTGAATTAAATTTTGAGATTTTATTAATATTATTATTATTATGCCGTTAGAAGAGAAATTTCAATGAATATTGGTGAACTGGTAATTCAATTTTCATCATTTTCATTTTAGATTTACAATTTAAATGTTTAAAAACTTTTGTATATAGGGTGGGCCAAAAATATCTGACATATTTTTAACTTTTATATAATAATAAATAAGGGGACGAACAAAAGTGTGGTTTGCACTCTTATGCTTCTTATGTTGAAAGATTTAGTTTTAAGGGGGGGGGGGGGAGTTCTAAACTTTCCCACATGTGGTGTCAATTGTCCTTATGTTAATACAGCGTGTCCTTTAATTTTGATATGGACATCTTAATCTTCAGACTTAACACCTCTTGATTTGTTTTGTTCGGGGACTATTTGAAAGACAAAGTGTGTTCTTCAACTGTTGGCTGAAATTAGAGTATTACCGATGCAAATAATGCACTTAATCCAGTGGTCTTTCCCAACCATTGCTAACTTGCACATGGATTGAAATAGATTTTCGTTTGCATGTGATTCGAGTTGTAAAATGTACATGAACATATGGAAATATCCTTCTGAATTCCATGGTATAAATGCTTTTAATTGTTTTACTTACGACTTTTATGTTTTCTATTGCTATATTTAAAGTACAACACCTTGCATGAGCGAAATTAAAAACTAACATTTTTATTTGCTTAAACAAAACTTTTCATCGTAAGAAGCAATAAAGTACAAATCACATTTTCATACATCAGTTATTTGATTTTATATCAAAAAAAAAAATTGTGTCAGACAATTTAGAAATTTTGATCATCAACCTAAAAATTCATTTCTGATAGACTGGAGTGGAAGGCTGATTTTTATACCAACCATATAAAAATACCTGAGCCGGGAATCGAACCCGGGTCTTCCGCTTAACGCGCGGATGATCTAACCACTGAACTATGATAATAAATTGTTATATAAGTTGACGATATAAGTTGTGCCATGATTATTATTTTCACTAGATATAGCTGAGTTTGCAGACTCAGTGACCTTGCCAACGTATATTATGTGAGAAATGCCGAGCTGGTTATCCGCCAGGGTAGCTCAGTGGTTAGAGCATCCGCGCGTTAAGCGGAAGGCCCAGGTTCGATTTACGGCTCTGGTATTTTTCACATAGTTGGTATAAAAATCAGCCTTCCACTCCAATCTATCAGAAATGTGTCAGATATTTTTGGCTCAACCTCTGTATAGAGCCCGATTATGCTTTTTGAAGGCATGCAGAACTGACACTATGTGGAGACTCTCCCAGAGAGCTCTACAGAACTCGCCAAAATGAGCTCATTCTAAAATAATAATGATAATATTTTCTGTCTCCATTTGAAGCAGTTCATATTGATTAGTACATTTTTAACACTTTCCAACAAGGTTGAAAAGTGTTTATGACTTCGGTTTGTCTGTCTGTCTGACTGTCTGTCTGTCTGTCTGTCTGTCCGTCTGTCTGTCTGTCTGTCTGTCCGCGCTCTAACTCCCGTAAATATTTATGGAATTTCTTGAAACTGATGTATGTTATTCAAGTTCACTATCGGATGTTCCCTATTGAAAATGGAGTTTATACCTCTACTGGTTTGTGTACAGGGACCCCCGAAAATATTTTAAAGCATTGTGTTCTATGAGAGGCAATTCTATAAACCATATTTTCATACCCTTACTGTACAAAAATCTTAATGAAATTGAAATATGTTATACAAGTTCACAATCGGATGTTCCCTGTTGAAAATGGAGTAAATACCACCACTGATTTGTGTATAGGGACACACAAAAGTATTTCAAAGCATTGTATTTTATGAGAGGCATTTTTATAAGCCATATTTTCATACCCTTACTGTAAAAAAATTTTAATGAAATTGAAATATGTTATACAAGTTCACTATCGGATGTTCCCTGTTGAAAATGGAGTTTATACCTCTACTGGTTTGTGTACAGGGACCATCTAAAATATTGCAAAGCATTGTGTTCTATGACAGGCATTTCTATAAACCATATTTTCATACCCTAACTGTACACAAATCTTAATGAAATTGAAATATGTTATTCAAGTTCACTATCGGCTGTTTCCTGTATAAAATGGAGTAAATACTACCACTGATTTGTGTACAGGGACACACAAAATTATTTCAAAGCATTGCGTTTTATGAGAGAGATTTCTATAAACTAAATTTTAATAACTTTACTTTGCACGAAGATTTATGAAATTGAAATGTGTTATTTATAAGCACAAAAGAAAATGCTTTGCATAGAATATAGCATGATTAGCATTAGATTTACAGGGTGACACAAAAATATTCAGTTATATAAAGAGCTAATAAATATTTGCTAAAAGTGTACTTTCGTTTACATTAAACGTTTTTAACACTTTCTAACTTTTTTAACACTTCCCAACAAGGGTGAAAAGTGTTAATGACTTCGGTTTGTCTGTCTGTCTGTCCGTCTGTCTGTCTTTTCACGCTCTAATTCCCGTAAATATTTGTGGAATTATTTGAATCTCATATATGTTATTTAAGTTCACTATCGGATGTTCCCTTTTGAAAATGGAGTTTATACCTTTACTGGTTTGTATACAGCGACACCCGAAAGTATTTCAAAGCATTGTGTTCTATGAAAGGTATTTCTATAAATCATATTTTCATACCTTTACTGTACACATATCTTAATGAAATTGAAATATATTATTCAAAATAACTATTGGATGTTCCCTGTGTAAAATGGATTAAATACCAATACTGTTTTATATACAAGGACACTCAAAAGTATTCTAAAGCAATGCGTTCTATGAGAGATATTTCTATAAATTAAATTTTAATAACTTTACTTTTCACGAAGTTTTAGGTAATTGAAATATGTTATTTATATGCACAAAAGAATGCTTTACATAGAATATAGCATAATTAGCATTAGATTTACAGGGTGACACAAAACTATTCTGTTATATTAAGAGCTATTATTAAAAATTTCCTAGAATTCTACTTTCGTTTACATTAAGCGTTTTTAACACTTTCTAACATTTTTTTAAGTGTGAATATGATATCAATTTGTGTACCTGTCCGTCTGTCTCTCTGCCCGAGCTCTAACTCCCGTAAATATTTATGGAATTTTTTGAAACTGATATATGTTATTCAAGTTCACTATCGAACGTTCCCTATTGAAAATGTAGTTTATACCTCAACTGGTTTGTGTACAGGGACACACGAAAGTATTTCAAAGAATTGTGTTCTGTGAGAAGTATTTCTATAAACCATATTTTCATACCTTTACTGTATAATATCTTCATGAAATTGAAAGTTGTTATTCAAGGTCTAGGTCACTATTGGTTTTTTCCTATATAAAATCGATTACATACAACCACTAGTGTATGTACTGGGACACTCAACAGTACTCGAAAGCTTTCCGTTCTTTGTGAGATATTTCTATAAATCATATTGTAATAACTTTACTTTCCACGAAGTTTTAAGAAGTTGAAATATGTCATTTATATGCACAAAAGAATGCTTTGCATAGAATATAGCATGATTGCCATTAGATTTACAGGGTGACACAAAAATATTCAGTTATATTAAGAGCTATTAATAAAAAATTGCTAGAATTGTACTTTCGTTTACATTAAGCGTTTTTGACACTTTTTATCATTTTTTTATTATGAATATAATTTCAGTTTGTGTATCTGTCTGACTGTTCTTCTGTCCGTCTATCTGTCTCTCTGTCTGTTTTTCTGCGCTCTAATTCCCGTAAATATTTATGGAATTTCTTTAAACCGATATATTTTATTCAAGTTCACTATCGGATGTTCCCTATTGAAAATGGAATGACAACCTCTTCTGGTTTGAGTACAGGGACACCCAAAATTATTCGAAAGCATTGGGCTTCATGAGAGGAGTTTCTATAAACCATATTTTAATACCTTTAATGTATAGAATTTTTAATGAAATTTTAATATGTTATTCAATTCCTTATCGGATGTTTCCTGTGTAAAATAGAGTACATTTCTAACTGGTTTGTGTACAGGGCCACTTGAAAGTACTCAAAAGCATTGTGTTGTATGAGAGTTAATTTTAAAAACCTAATTTTAATAAATTTATTTTCCACAAAGCTTAATGCAATTGAATTATATTATTCGTATGCACAAAAGAGTGTGCCTTCTATGTAATATAGTATGGTTAGTATTATATTTACAGGGCCACACAAAAATAACCAGTTACATTAAGAGCTATTAATAAAAATTTGCTGGAATTGCACTTTTGTTTACATGAGCGTTTTAACACTTTCTTTTAATTTTAGTGCGAATACGATTTCAATTTGTGCATCTGTCTGTCCGATTGTCTACCTTTCTCTGTTTGTGTCCGGCTCCTATCATCCGTGAATATTTTGAAAATTAAAAAAAAAAAAATGATACACTCAAGTTCCCTATTTAAAATGTCATTAATAGGTCCTGTACAACTAGTTTGTTTACAGGGACAACAACAACAACAATAAATAAAATCCAATGTTTTACGTTTTAGGGCAGAATTTTTTAAAAGTTATATTTAAAAATCTTTCTACTATAAAAATCCTAAAAACATTGACATGTATTATTAATATTCTAAAATATTGTTTTGTATAGAATATGAGGAGATTAACTTTCAGATTTACAGGGCTACAGTAAAATATTCAGAGAGTTTAAAAGATGTAATTATAATCTAACGGCTGCCTTTTCTTTTGCGTTAAGCCTTTTTAACACTTTCCAAAATGCATAAGAGTAATTTTAAAATCAATTAGTCTATCTGTATGTTTTTCAGTCCTTCTGTCTGTTGTGCGATAATGTAGGCAAAGAATATTAAAAGTTATTCGATACAACAATTGCGTACAGTTGGAAAGTGTTACTAATCAATGCGTGCTGCATGATTTTTCTTTCTTGTTTAAATTTCTTCTTCGATTGTACCCAGGGTTCTCGCAAAGTGAAGTTTGGATTCCACTACTTTTATATAGTAAATTTAAACTTGACTAATTGCTGATTGATATCTATTGAAAAAAAAATTTATATAAAAATTGCGGTATCCAAATTTCTCTTTATAAGAACCCTGGTTATACCTTCAATTTTCTCTGTTTTTATCAACCTGTAAAGAAAACCTTAAATTTATGCTGAAAACAACCAAAAAACAAAACAATCAAACACTTTGATCAGTCAATATAAACATATTAATTTATGAGATTAGTAAGAAAATTTAACAAATGTTTCATCTCTTTAATGTAATAAAGAGTTTTAATCAAATTTTTGTTTTTACTAGACATATCATTTTGGAGGTGAGACCGCGTAAATTTGGAGGCTCTGGACCAGTGCTCAGTGTGCCTGTGTCATAATCTGGACCAGCTTGTATCGATTTTTAGTAAATTATTTGATTAAAAAATGAAATCTTAGCCCATTCTCAAAAACATATAACCCTAACTTCAGCCCAGGCCGACAGTTCATTCATCAGACCTTGTCATTAATAATAATAATAATAATAATAATAATAATAATAATATATATATATATATATATATATATATATATATAAAGGCTAAATGTAACAACAAGAACAACTAAAAAAAAAAAAAAAGCAGAAAAAGGAACTGCTTAATAAACGTACGATAAGACTATACGTACATTTCAAAAATCTTTTTGAAATTGAAGCAACTGTTTATAACAAAAACCTGACAGAAGACTCAATTTAAACTAACAGACATAAAAAAACATTTATTTAAGAACAAATGAACAATCCTTTTTATTCATTTATTTCTTCGTGATAAAACCACGGTCCAAAAAAAAAAAAAAAAAAAAAAAAAAAAAAAATCAATTTAATTCAATAAACTTTAGATTTAGAAAGAAAGATGATGTAAGTTACTTTGTTGCGAAAGAACTATTTTGAACCCATTCTTTAGACTTCTTTCTTAAATAAAATTGAAAAGTTTTTCGTAAAAGAAAAGCGAATCTAAAATCATTATTTAGAAATTCTTTTGACAAAATTGTTTTAAATAAAAAAAAAACTTTTAAATTCAACTTAAAAAAATAATAATAATAATATAAAAAATCGTTTAAATAATACTAAATAATCGTAATCATAAAATGTGTTCCTGCAAAAATTATTAGGTGATTGTTCAAATTCAGCGTTACGAATTTCGAGAGAATTAGCTAATTAAATTATTAAGTTGATCATAATGAGATTACCAATCTTCTGTAGAAGATTTCGTCCATACTATAGCGAATTTTATAAATATGGCGTATACCCATATGCATATACTTCAATTCTTCTATGTCTTCTTACGGTAAAATAAGTTTTAATACACAAGGCCCTTATAAAAAGAAGAAAAAAAAAAGAAGAAGAAGAAGAGATCTATGAGATCACATCATCTCTTTCTATTATGCATTATTTTAAACACTATAGCGCGTCGCTGGATAGGGTTTGGACCCCATGTTCCTGTGAGATATTTTATCCCTCTTACATGCTTGCTTTACTCTTTCATTTTGACTACTTAAAAATAACTTAACAAATATTCAGTTAAAATACATCATTGCATTAATAATTCTGATACTATTTTTTGATTCTTATGTAAAATGACCCCCTGAATCTGAATATGACTTCGATTTTGCACAGTCGCCCACCGTTTTCTAGAAACACCCCCACCCTCATTTTTTTTTCCCTGCTCGATAATTTAAGACCATGAATTTGATTTGGTTAATGAAAAAGAATTAATATAACATCTAAAAACAAAAAATATATATAAAGTTTAAAAAATAGCATTAATAACAGATTAAAAAAATATAAGGTATGTAATACATGATTTCAGTGTCAAATCCCCCTCCCCCCCCCAAAAAAAAAAAAAAATAAATAAATAAATAAATTCCCTTGTCGCAAATGTCCCTGTTTTACAATTTTCCAACACTGTAGCACCACATAAGATATTTAACGGTTAAAATAATCCTCCCCTTCCTAAAAATCAAATTTATAGCTATAAAATCAAATTTATAGCTATAAAATCACCTAAAAATTATACAAAGAGGCGGAGGGGGGGGATTCCTAAAAAACGGTGGGTGACAGGGCAAAATAGGCATCATATTCGGATTCAGGAGGTCATTTTACTTAAGAATATGCTGAAATGGTGTCAGAATCAATTTCCATGACGAACAGTGTTATCATTGCAAACGTATCATTTATATTATTATTATTATTATTATTATTACAGCTTTCTATTTAAAGTCCTCACATTTTTCTGGAGATTTTAAACAAGCATACAAATTATTCAACATATCTCTGAATAAAGCATAAAATATTTCTTTTATTCTAGAGTGAATGATAAAATTTTGAAGAACATTTTATATAAAAGAACAAGTAAATAAAAAGCGTATTTTAATGATGCTCTTCATAATTTTTCATGTCGGAGTTTTTAACTTAAAGAAAATACTTGCATCAACAGAATGAAGAAGTTGCTGCAGTGCATAAACTTTACGTGACTTTTAATTTTTAATTTTAATTTTAATTTTTTTATTATTATTATTATTAAATTTCAAATGAAAATATTTTTCTTGAGTTTCAAGAGAAATTCAATTTTTCGCACTGTTGATTAAGTTATTAAAAAGAAGACAAAGAATTTTTCGTTAAATTAGTAAAACATTTCATGGAAGAGAAAAATTAAAATGTAGTAAAATTATACTTTTAAAAAATTAAAGAACACGCTTTTATTGAAATGTGAACTAAAAAGCACAAAATATCTATCTTTATAGTATTAAAATGCAGGGTAAGAAAAAATTGTGTGAGTGACACACCATATTACAGGGTGATTATAAAATAATTTAGAATTAAACAAAAACCATTTTTAAAAAATCTCCCCTGGCTGGGCTCGAACGTTAGACCTTTAGGTTCGTAGCCCGGAGCTTTACCTCACAGCCACAACATTCCCATAGGGAAAGTCTTTTTTTACAATATAGATTTTTTGTTTGCTCCCAGAGCGGTTACAAACATACATACAGGTGAGGCTAATAAAAGCGTGTTAAAAAAGCATCAGTATTTGCAATATGGCATTATTAAATCAAGAGGATCTGTTTACAACGTGACACAATACTGTGAAAATAACGTGATATGTTCCTAAAAAATGTAAATAATATTTTTTTTCTAATATTAAAATAAATAAATAAATATCCCGCTCTTATTTGTACATTTCAATGCAAATCGCATAGAACTACAGTCAGTACTTTTTGAACAATACTATTTTTGATTTTCCTGTGCCTATTGGATCACCTGGTAACACTTTATGAAATTATTATTCAATGATTTAATAATGAGAACCTTTATTGCCAAATTTATAAACATTCAATAAAAATTTTCCACTCTCCATCTCAACGTTTTTTGTTTTTGTTTTGTTTTTGTTTTTGTTTTTTCTTATTTATCTTGTACTCTATACTAGATTATACTTTTTTTTTTTTTCTCTTGGAGATTTTAAATAAGCATTTTAAATTATTCAACAAATAAAATATAATAATAATAATAAATAAATGTAAATTTTAAAATGAATAAGGAAATTTGAAGAATATTTTTAATGAAATGACAAGTAAAAATGCTTTTAATGGTGCTCTTTGTTTAGAATTTCAACTTAAATAAAACACCTAAAAAATTCTAAAAATACTTCGTCATTGTTCATTAAGTCGTTGTAAATAGTATATAGTATTTTTCAAAGAACTGAAAATAACTCAACTGAGTTTAATAATTCACTAAACTTTAAAATAAAAATTATTCAGTTTAAGAGTGTAGTTTTAAGATAATCTAAGATTTGAAAGTTTCTTTTGATTATTATTATTACGTTTTTTCCACTTTAAGGGAAACAATTCTATAGAAAACACATGCGGGAAATAATTATATATTTCAAATTCTACCTGAATAATTTTTCTTTTTTAATACTGATTAACTCATTTTTCAGCAATACCTGTCTCACCATTTTATAAAAATTGATGAAATTCGTATTTCACACATTTATTGTCGCATTCAAAACTTCAACACAAAGTAAAATTATGAATTTACTATTGAATTTAATAGCTCATTTATAACTCAGTTGGCATGTGTAACAAAATAAATTTATAAATATTCAATGACTATTTCTTTACATTTATTCAATATAAATGAATTAGTAAGTACAAAACAAAAAGTAATATTTAATGCCAAGGAACTTAAGCATATCGGGCTGCCATAATTCTAAAAATGTGATGTCATGCTTTTATATTATACTAGCAGGCAACGCCCGCTTCGCTGGTCCCTATTTTTAAATGAATCGCTATAATTACTGAATTCTCAAAATTGCATTAATTTTTATCACGTGAAAAAAAACAGAAAAAAAATCTTATTAGGAAAAATGTCGCACCGGGTTCTCACTGCCTTCGGAAAAAATTCCCAAAGTGCTCTAACTCTTATTTTTATTATTTTCCCCCTTCGCCCCCCCCCCTCCCGTCTATCCTAATAATTTTAAAAATTCGAAAATATCCGCAATAGATTTGTAGGTATCGAAAACCTCTATATACCAATTTTGAATGCTTTAATTCTATTCTATTTTTTTGCCCATCCGCCCCCCCCCTTCCCGGCCCTCCTAATAACTTTACACTTTCGAAAATATCCCCATTCGACTTGCTGGCCTCTAAAACCTATCTGTACCAATTTTGAACGGCCTAACTGTATTTCTATTTGTTTTTGCCCACACCCCCCTTCCTTCCCGCCCCTCCTAATAATTTTACAAATTCGAAAATATCCGCAATCGATTTGTAAGTATCGAAAACCTCTATATAACAATTTTGAACGATCTAACTCTATTTTTATTTTTTGCGCCCCCCCTCTCTCCTCCCCCCATCTCGCCCCTCCTAATAACTTTACACTTTCGAAAATATCCCCATTCGTCTTGCAGGCCTTTAAAACCTATCTGTACCAATTTTGAACGGCCTAATTGTACTTCTATTTGTTTTTGCCCATAGCCCCCCATACTGTCCCCCCTTTCCCACCCCTTCTAATAATTTTACAAGTTCGAAAATATCCGCAATCGATTTGTAAGTATCGAAAACCTCTATGTACCAATTTTGAACGATCTGACACTATTTTTATTTTTTTGCCCCCCCTCCCCCTTCCCCAAAAAAAATCGGAAAAAATCAAAAAATGAGTTTTTGGAAATATTTTCAAGAAGACGCTTGGTGGTTTTTTTTTTTTTTTTTTTTTTTTTTTTTACATCTTTGAGCTATTACTTTTACTCGAAAATCCGTATTTTTCTAAATTTGCCTCCGACAATCATTTATACCCCCTTCTCCCGTTAAAAATCCAAAATTCCAAATTCGCAGGAAATGATTTTTTCGTATTCAAGTCTAGTCTCCCCATCTGCAATTTCTTCACTGTGAAGTAATTTGGAGCCGAGTTATACTTATAAATGTGTTTTTGCCTTATTCGCCTCCGAAAATCATTTATACCCCATTCCCCCCTTAAAAATCCAAAATTCCAAAATCGCAGAAAATGATTTTTTTGTTTTTAAGTCTAGTCTCTCCCTCTGCAATTTCTTCACCGTGAAGCAATTTGGAGCCGAGTTGTGCTTATAAAGGTGGTTTTTGCCTTCTGCACCTTCGAAAATCATTTACAGCCCCTCTCCCCCCTTAAAAATCCAAAATTCCAAAATCGCAAAAATGATTTTTTTGTACTTAAGTCTAGTCTCCCCATCTGCAATTTTTTCATCGTGAAGTAATTTGGAGCCGAGTTATGCTTATAAAGGTGTTTTTGCCTCCTGCGCCTCCGAAAATCATTTTCACCTCTTTTCCCCTTTAAAAATCGAAAAATGCGAAATCGCAGAAAATAATTTTTTTTTTTTTTTTTTTTTTTTTTTTTTTGTATTCAAGTCTAGTCTCCCCATCTGCAATATCTTCCTCGTGAAGCAATTTGGAGCCGAGTTATGCTTATAAAGGTGTTTTTGTCTTCAGCAACTCCGAAAATCATTTTCACCCCCTTCCCCCCTTAAAAATCAAAAATTCCAAAATCGCAGAAAATGATTTTTTCGTATTCAAGCCTAGTCTCCCCATCTGCAATTTCTTCCCTGTGAAGTAATTTGGTGCCGAGTTGTACTTATAAATGTGTTTTTGCCTTATGCGCCCCCGAAAATCTCATTTTTACCCCTACCTCCCTTAAAAATCGAAAATTCCAAAATCGCAGAAAATGATTTTTTTGTATTCAAGTCTAGTCTCCCCATCTGCAATTACTTCACCGTGAAGCAATTTGGAGCCGAGATATGGTTATAAAGGTGATTTTTGCCTTCTGCCCCCCCCGGGGGGGAACGGGGGGGTATTTCGCAAAATCCCCTCTTAGTGAGCGTCAGGGTCCTAAAATCAACCTGCTCACCAAAAATTGCGACTCTATCTCCCATAGGATCGCCACAACCGTGTTGAGTCAGTGAATCAGTGAATCAGTCAGTGAATCAGAGAGTTTACTCTTTTATATATATAGATTTAAAATTTTTATTTATTTTGTGCAACTTCAGTATTGCATAAATTAAAACTAACGCAAATTTAATTTCAAATTGATGAAAATTTTAAACTTTTAAATGAAAAAAAGAAGAGAAAAACAAGAAAAAGTGCAAGGAAAAAAAAAAAAAAAAACAGGAAAATGCAAGAAAAAAACAAGTAAAGAAAATTATATATAGCAAAAGAATGTACAAGCTGCAATTTGTAAACCTTGTTTTTTTTTTTTGTTTTTTTTACTAATAATTTTTAATAAAAATAATATTTTACTGTTTTAAGAAAAATGCAATTTCCCTCATTCCTGATTAAGTTATTGCAAACTTAGCAATTTTAAATGAATCGGAACAAAATTTTATAAAAATATAAATAAATAAAAAAAGTCATTTGATTAAACCCTAAAGGAAATGAAAATCAATTCATAAATAGATTTCTATGGCAAACTAAAATTTACATACATATGTATATATATATAAGGTAAACGCATCAGTAGTGGACACTTTAAGGACATTTTCCGGCTATTTTTTGTGTAATTTCCTAAATTTTAGAGTTTCAAAAAATAATTAATATTTCAGACCTTTACTAACTCTTTCTTAACACGACTGTATTATGAAAATTGCTAATTGTAGCATTTATATATGTAAAAAATCAAAAATATGAAGAGCTTAAAATGAGCCAGTAGTGCTCACACTGAAAACCCAGTAGTGGACCCCTTTGAATTTTTTCTTTAAAATTCAACTCTAAAATTGCTAGATTACAGAATTGTGTCCACTACTGGATCTGGCATTAAAAGTCACATGAGCCAGTAGTGGACAGGGCTATCCATAATTTGTCAGGATGACATTTTTTGGCACTAGTACTGGACACCCATAAAAATACTATGTATTAATACAAGATTTTAAAAATAGCACAATAAATGAATTCTGCATACTTATTTTAGTCATATAAAAGCAAAAGGTAGAAGAAATCAGTTAAAAATAAGCAGAGAGCGAGCAAATAAAATTTCATTTCCTTATTCAAAGTGGTAAGAAGAAACCGGCAAAACCACAAAAAGTGCAATTTTTTAAAATTAAACTAACATTATTTTAAAACTAATGGCAGGGATTCTATTTTGTTAAAGGGTTTAACAGTAAAGGACTATAACTCTCTTCCTGAACATTGCTCGAATCTTCAGAATTTTTAAGTAGCTTATTTTTCGAGTTTAAAATTAAAAGTGTCCATTACTGGTACAGGGTCCACTACTGGTGCGTTTACCTTATATATATTATTTAAAGAGTATAGAAATAATAATGGAAAACATTATTAATCTATTTAAATAAGTTCAAATTAATTAGCATCTCTGTTTTACAATAATTCGCACACTTTTTTAATAATTCCTATCTTACTATTTGCTCATTATTTAGTAATTTATATTTCATAGCTTGTCACATTCAGAAATATAGTATACAATATGACTATAAAGTTACTAGTAAATTTATAAAATAATATAAGTTGGAATATTTACTGTTATGTAAAATTAATTTATAAGTATCCAATAAAAATATTTCATTTCTTTTATTTCTTAGTTATAATTTTTCTTTATTTGTTTCCTTAAAAGATCTGAATTATTTCAGTAGATTTTAAACATGTATTTGAAAGTTATTAAAAAAAGTATGTAAATAATTCTTTATTCTAGAATGAATAATAAAAATCTTGAAGAACATTTTTAATGAAAGAACAAATAAGAAACATTTTCTAATGATGTTCTTCAGTATTATTTTGTTTTCAACTTAAATAAAATACTCAGAATAAGAAAACGAATAAGCTGCAGATTCTAAATTTTGTATGAAGTAAATTTTTCTGAATAAATTTTTAATGAAAATATTATTTTTAAGTTCTAACAGAAATTCAAATTTTTCACTGTTGGTTATGTTATTAAAAACGAGTTTCTCAATTTGGTACAAAACTTCGTTAAAAAATAAATAAATAAATAAATAAATATTTGATTAAGATTCGAAGGAAAAAAAATTATTTCATTTTATAACATATTTTTATCATAATCTAAAATTAAAAGGATTTTGAACTGATATTTTTTTAACTTGAGAATTTTAGAAATAATAATTATTTGGAATCTAAAAATAAATCATTTCAGTACATGAAATATTTAATAAATCATATGAATAAAAAATTCGAGTTAAAGATAGCGTCTTACATCCAGGTGTTAGCAGTTCCCTAATTATTATTATTATTATTCGAAAAAAAAAAAAAAATGCTTTTCACAGCTACTTAAATAATATTTAATATTAAAATGAAAATCAAGCAAAACTTTTTATTTATTGAAATAATATTTCTTCTCTTTAATTTTTATCTGTTTTAGAAATATTTTTTCGTTAAGTTTTATTAAAACATTTAGAAGCAAAATTTTAGTTATTTTTTAGAATTTATATTCTAGCACATTTCAGTGAATACATGCTTGCACTTTAGTAATGGAAATACGTTGGAAGACCCTTTGGCAACTTAGAAACCCCATGTTAATTTGCAGAAATGTTTTCAAGGATCTAATTGCTAAATTTTGGATTTCACTATTAAAAAGAAGAAAGTCGTCCTCTATTCTTCTAACATTTTTCAAAAAATTAAATATTTGTAGAAAAAGAATAATTTACGGAATTTTACTCAGAGGAAAATTTTTCCTTTTTTTTAAATTGCTTAAAATTGAAATTGTAAAGTTCAGGAAATTAGTCTAGAATTGGTTTAGGAAATTAGTTGAATCGGGAAATTAGTTTATACTATCAAAAAAGAACAAAGTCGTCTTCTCTTCCTGTTACTTTTTCCAACATTTAAGTATTCAAAAAAAGAATAAATTACGGAATTTTACTAAGATACATGTTCGCTTTTTTTAAAGTTGTAAGGGCTGCGGTAGCCCGGTCAGTATAGTGTCGAGCACGTAATTGGAAGATTGCGGGTTCGATACTCGAACCGGCCAAAACAGTCGTGTACACTAATGGTGGCTGGTGCACGTAAAATCTGTCGTGGCCGCAATGTCCTCCACCTTCCCATTCAAATTATACCTCTTGAGATCACCGAAGCGAAAGATCCATCCTCTTCGTGGAGGATTAAAACTGTGATGGCATGTGTCCGGACCTTCCTTAGGGGTTGCGTCCCAGACCATCGCCAATTACCCATTACGCAGTACTAGTGGGACGTTAAACCCAAACATCTATCCATCTTAAAGTTGCTTAAAATTAAAATTGGAAAATTCAGAAAATTGGTTGCAACCGTTAACCTTATGATGTTGAAGGCAAAATTAAAAAAAAACATATTGATAACTATTAAATTTTTTTTTTCTCTCATACCGTCAATACAATCAAATTTAAATAAATAAAGCACGTAGGGTAAGTCGGTAAGTCTAACCACGGAGTGTGATCCCCGCTTATATCTCAACTGATAAAATGAACTTGTACCTAGTACTCATCGTCTCTGTTTGTTTGACTCTTTCATTTTTATATTAAGCCTTAGGGCACCAAATAAAATATGAAAGAGCGAAAGTTTTAGAAGTTGCATAAATTGATTACATTGCCCCTCTCAAAATTCGAAATTTTCTTTTCTCTGTACTTGTGAAGTAAACGCTACAATTTTCAGTTGAGAAACTATGTAGAATTTAAATTAACTTCAAATTTGCTCTCTCCGTTTCTGAAGCTTTTGGTCTGTCGCCCTTGCTTAAACTTACATCAAGAATTTTGTATGTCGGTGAAATCAGAATGTTTACACTCGGCCGAAGCATCTAATCAGCATCAATTACATATTTTTACTCTGCTTTTTTAATTCTGTCTTTTAAACCTGCCGAGAAAATTTTACGAGATTCACTTCAAAGTGCGACTGTTCTCTTTCAACTCTGAAATGAGTAAATCTTTCAAAAACATTGTCAAGATCACTTTCAAGTTTATTTTATTTCACTGTAAACCGCGTCAATAGTTTAACTGGTAGCAGTACAGTACAAAGGATCGTACTTCGGAAAAACGTATATATACGCCCGGGGCAGTTAAAGGGTTAATTTTCAACAAAGCCTAATATCCTGTTCCTTTCTTTTTCTTTCTTTCTTTCTTTCTTTTTTTTTTTTTTTTTTTGTGTGTGTTTGTGTGTGTGTGGGGGGGGGGGGGGGGCGGGGTCTTAGAGTGCTAAAATATTTCAGATGTGAATAGTAGTAAGTGTACGAAAAAGCTTGCAACTCTGTAATAAGTTGAGGTAGTTTAAAAACTCAAAATACCCAGATTCATGAAGGAATATTCACTATCTGAAAGCTCGACATGCATATCTCTATGGACATGGTAGGACGAAGTTACATTTGCCCTAAACTAGGGAGTAAATAGAACCCCGACTCTCAAAGTTCTCTCTCTCTCTCTCTTCCTTTTTTTTTTTTCTTTTTTCTTTAAGTGGAAAATTGTAAAATTATAAAATCTCATATTTTTTGAAAGATCATTAGTTTTAGTTTGGTTAGAAATTTTCAGGAATGTATGTATCAGAGCAACTGAGCAAAATGGGGTTAAAGTCGAACTGTGTCAAAACGTTGTTACGCTTATCCTACTTCACCTTAACATATAAAAAATAAACGATCAACATTAAGCTCATTATCTTATTAAAAATATTCACATGCATAACATTTTTTAATAATTAGTATACATTTTTCCCCTTTTGTTAATATCATAGTAACTTATTTAAAAAGATATTCCAATTTATAATTTTTACACATTAATTGTAAATATTTCAAATAATTATGTAATGTTATACGGAAGATTATTTGGTATTCAAATACTAAATATATTACTGATTTTTTTTTTTTTTTTTTCAGAATCTGTCATTTGCGCTTCATAGAAACATGGATAATATCTACATTTGAAAGGAAATTCAAAAATATATTCCTATTACATAAAATCTTCTATCTTAGCGATTAAAAGAAAAATTAATTAATTAAATTAATATAATCTCTAATTTATTTGGACTTTACTATTTGATTATTTTAAAATGTAATTTTATGATGAATAATTCTCATTTTAAAATCCAGTTATATTTTGTCTCCAAATTAAAATGAATGCCTAAAATATTTTCGCATCCTTCTTAGGTATACTAAAAAAAGAAGAAGAAATTACTCTGCTTTTGCATAAACTTTTATGCGTTGAATTTGTAGTACTAATAATCAACGTAAATTGCTAAGTAAAATAAACCAGTACGTATATACTAACAATGGTTATTTCATAAGATACACGTTTCAAAATTTCAAGTGTTCCTTTTCGTCGAATGTCATAAAAAGTACTTTGAAAACTAGCAGCATAATAATGCAAAAAATTAAACGATTATTTCACTTTCAATAATTAAATAAAACTTGTTACCAGGCGAAGAAGAAAAATAAATCGGGACAAACGCAGCGTAAAAAAAAAACAATGTGGCTTCTTTTATTTTTACTAATGGAGGACATATTTATGTCCACTCAAAATAGTTGTGTTTTTACAGTGTGCGCCTTTTTCTTTTTTTTTTTTTCCTACAAATTCTTATTTTAATCTTTTAAAACTTTTTTGTGCACTTTACTGAATGGAAATCATAGTTAAGTAATATTATTTAATATTATTTCATTGAAAATAAAATTACGATTATTCTGGTTTTGCTATAATAACTGCAATGAAAATTGTTGATTAATAGATTCAAAACAATACAAATAAATTAAAAATATTATTTAAAATAAAACTAGTGTTAAATTTTAGAAGTAAACTGAATACCTGAAATTATTTCAAACATAAAACAATTTTTCTCTTCTTAATATATATATATACAGGGTGGCCATAATTAAACTGCAAGTGTTCAAGGGGTGCTGGAGAGAAAACTACTGGGAATATTCCAGTGAAATTTGGTATCTACACGTTTCAGAACATGCGCAAATCAAATGTGAAACAAAAAAAAAAAATCGCCATTTTTCACCCGATAGGTGGCGCTGTACCGTATTTCAACGCTCACCGGTGGCATATACAACTTCCAAAACCGATAGACAGAGCATAATGACATTCTAAGAGGCATATAAACAATATAAAACATCACTTACAGTTTATAAAAATTTATGGACTGTTTAATTTGTGATCTTAATTTACGTTAATTTTTGATTACATCATATTGTAAAAATTTAATTACTGAGGCGAATTGTATGGAATTTTGATGAACTGTAAGTGATATTTTATATTGTTTATATGCCTCTTAGAATGTCATTATGCTCTGTCTATCGGTCTTGGAAGTTGTATATGCCACCGGTGAGCATTGAAATACAGTACAGCGCCATCTATCAGGTGAAAATGGCGATTTGTTTTTTCATATTTGATTTTTGCATGTTCTGAAACGTGTAGATACGAAATTTCACTGGAATATTCCCAGTAGTTTTCTCTCCAGCACCCCTTGAACACTTGCAGTTTAATTATGGCCACCCTGTATATATATATATATATATATATATATATATACATATATATATATATATATATATATATATATATATATATATATATATATATATATTATATAATTTTCAACAATTAGAATCTGTCAAATGCAAAAATGTTCATTTTTATTTTTATTTATTTATTTATTACTAGTATAAGTTCAAAACTTGAAAATATGAGTAAAACGTTTCACAAAAACTAAAAGAATTAGTAATAATATTTAACATAAGGTACCTTTTTGGTTGAAACAGTTTCTAGTTTGAGAATTCGACCTTTTACTGTAGATAAATCCCAAACTAATGCAGTAAAAAAAAAAAATTTCAAGTGAGAATGAATTCAACATTAAATTACTCTTCGTTATCATCATAAAATATCACAATAACATTCTCTGTTTTTTTTTTTTTTTTTTTTTTTTGTTGTTGTTGTTGTTGTTTTTGTTGTTTGTTTGTTTGTTTGTTTTTTCATTAGTTTCTATTTTCAACAACTATTCCAATTTAATTCTGAAACAATTTCCTGTATAAGGATTTCACTTTTTTTTTTTTTTTTTTTCATAGAAAGACCACAATTTATGCAATATAAAAATTGTATTGTGCGAAAATGAATTCCTGAGTAAATCCTATTTTGAATTACTCTTTTTATTTTTAATAAATATTCCATTACAATCCTATATTTATTATATTAATTTTAAACCAATATTTATAAACAATCCTCAAACAATTACAAGTTTTGAAAATTACCCCCCGCCCCCCTTTTTTTTCTTCATGGAATGGTGACAAACTATATATGCCAAATTTTATAGTGAAAAAATAAATTCCCCATCCAATTAATCTTTTTTTTCTTTCCCTTCTTTTTCGAACATATATTCCAGTACAATCCTCTGTTTATTGCAATTAGATTCAATTTTCAACAAATACTCCAATGCAATTTCTAACTTGAGAATTTCTTGTTTATTTATAAAACTACAGAAGATACACAATTTAAAAAAAAGGTGTATCATGGAAATTAATTCATCTTTCAATTAACTTTTTTTTGACAAATGTTCCACTACAATACTCTACTTATTTTAATTAATATATATTTTTAACAAATATTTCAATGCGATCTACAAACGTTTTTACTCTGAGAATTCCATCTTTAATCATAGAAAGACAACAGCTCTGAAAAAAAAAAAAAAAAAAAAAAAAAAAAGTGCAGTGTAAAAATAAATTTACCATTCAATTTTTTTTTAAAATATATATCTCAATATAATCATTAGTTTAATGATAAAATCTTTAAAATATTTAATAATAATAGCTATCTTTATCTCGATATTAAAATAACATACGTAAATATCACATAAATTCCAAATGTAATTTCGTTAAAAATAAAGTTTTAGTCATTAAAATGGGGAGAGAATGTTTTGAAATAATTCTGGATGTTATTGAATTTGTCATGCATAAAGAAAGTATAATGCGTTGTGGCAGCATTTGGAAGAAGATTGATTCCACTAGGCTCTTATTTAATCTTCTATTAATCAAAAGTACCTTTTACCAGGATATGGTCTAATTAATTCACGCGCAAAACAGGGAATTAATCTTAGTTAATGCGATTACTTGAAAACAGATAACTGTTTATGAAGATTAATTCTGTGCCATTATTAACGGGCGAAAAAACTGTTTTCATACATTATATTTGTTTATTTATAAAGATATTGTTACGGAAATGTCAACTTTGTTTGCTTGAAGAAAGTAGTTCGTAAATAAACGGACAGGTTCCACTTCACGAATGCATTTTATTCAACGGATATTTTCGTAAACAATCCAATAAAAACTGTTAGTCACACAACAAAAGTATTCAACGAATACTCTCGAAACAGTGCAATAAAACGGTCTGTGTCACAAAAATACTTGGTTTCAGGAGCAATAATCAATCGCTTGAAGGACAAACTTTTAAAAACGGCACCTCAAAATAACCGTTTTAACACAATTGACCTCCAATGGGTATTTTTCCATTTTACTTTTGTCCATAACTTGGTGAAACTTCTACCTAATTCTTTGCCAGAAACCAATGTAAAATTTTAGAACTCGTCTCTTATTAAATATAGAACTTCAGAACTTTGGCAAAGGTAAAATACTATTTTTCGCAAAATTGATCGCCAAGTCGCCAAGTGTGTCGTCAAGTCCGATCTTAATAGAAATCTCCCTTTGTTTCCATTTTAAATGTAAATCTACTCTTACATCAACAGCATATTTGTTGCATAAAAGAAGTATAATTCGTTATAACACTATTCCCGCCAAACTTTTCTAAGGTGATTGTAACGGTATATAAACAAAGGTAAAACAGAAGATAATAAACAAATAAGTTATTACAATGCTAAAGTACTTTAAATATTCTTAATATATATATATATATATATATATATATATATATATATATATAAAGAGAGAGAGAGAGAAAGAAAATGTCATATTTCATCATGATTTTCCTCATCTGAATTTTTTTAATTTAATCATAAAAGAACTTTTTTTTTTTTTAAGCATATTTTCAAAATCAAATATTTTGTTCAAAAACATAATTTATGTAGAAATTGTATATTTCTAAAAGTTAAAACTTTTCAGGGCAGTAGTTTGAAATTAAAAAAAAATTCTTACTTATAAAATGGTTATCTTTTAATTTTAATCCTCTTAAATTATACCTCGGCATTATGGATTAATTAATGATCAAAAGATTTAGCAAGTGTTCATCAATATTAGAGAAGATTAAAATGCTTAGACGCTCTTTAGAATTTTCTAATCTTATTTCTTTTTAAAAATCTATGCACCAATAATGCCTTTAAAATGCATTACTTTATTTGGGGTAGCTCTGTGTACAAACCAGCTTTCATCTGCATTATAAATGAAAGCTGTTAAGTTTTGACATTTTTATCTTTGTTTTAAAATTTCTTAGATGGCTATTGTGCATTTTTCTTCTTATTCTCCTTGATGTATGGAAAAAAAAGTATAAGAGAAAACCAAATTTCAGTACGTATAAAAACTATATAGGTAAATTTTTCTTTATGGAAATAAATCTTGAGATAAAGGGTAATAAACAATTTAATAAAATTAAACATAATTTATACGCCTCATTAATATATTAAAACCAATGTAACATTTAAAATGAGATAAAAAATACAAAAATTTTAAAACTTTAAAAATACATTTTAATTAAAAACATTAAAACACACAAGACAGACGTTTCGGCTAGAACACTAGCCCTCCTCATTGTCAAACATACAAGCACAAACAAATTTACAAAAATTCATAGTACATCATAGCAAGATTAAATATTCAGGAGGAATAGCTTTAGCCTCGTTCAAGGCAGAATGTTGCATTTTGGTAAAAGCTCCCTCTAGAAAAATACGGGATTCATAGACATTTATATTAGACGCTAAAATTTTAAAGTTTTCAAAATCCGGAATATGATCACTATTGAGAGAATGGATTACGAGTTTTGATTTTAAATCTCCTGTTTTATATGAGCGTTTATGTTCCTTTAATCTAATTTTACCTGTTCTGCCAGTTTCACCGATATATGTTAGAATCACAATTTTTACAAGGAATACTATAGATAACACCTAGACGTTTAAGAGGGGGGACAGCGGGTTTAAAGTTTGAGAGAAAGTTACTACTACGGAGTTGAGGTTTAAAGCTAGTAGAGATATTAACTGTTCTAAGTAATTTAGAGATACTTTCAGAAATACCTTTATAATAAGGGATAGTCGTACGATAAGTGGAAAGTCGTATGATAAGTCGACGATAAGTCGTACGATAATATATATAATCGTACGATCAGTCGTACGATAAAGTTAAAAATTCCACTTATCGTACGACTATCCCTTATTATAAAGGTATTTCTGAAAATATCTCTAAATTACTTAGAACAGTTAATATCTCTTCTAGCTTTAAACCTCAACTCCGTATTAGTAACTTTCTCTCAAACTTTAAACCCGCTGACCCCCCCTCTTAAACGTCTAGGTGTTATCTATAGTATTCCTTGTAAAAATTGTGATTCTACATATATCGGTGAAACTGGCAGAACAGGTGAAATTAGATTAAAGGAACATAAACGCTCATATAAAACAGGAGATTTAAAATCAAAACTCGTAATTCATTCTCTCAATAGTGATCATATTCCGGATTTTGAAAACTTTAAAATTTTAGCGTCTAATATAAATATCTATGAATCCCGTATTTTTCTAGAGGGCGCTTTTACCAAAATGCAACATTCTGCCTTGAACGAGGCTAAAGCTATTCCTCCTGAATATTTAATCTTGCTATGATGTACTATGAATTTTTGTAAATGTTGTTTGTGCTTGTATGTTTGACACTGAGGAGGGCTAGTGTTCTAGCCGAAACGTCTGTCTTGTGTGTTTTAATGTTTTTAATTAAAATGTATTTTTAAAGTTTTAAAATTTTTGTATTTTTTATCTCATTTTAAATGTTACATTGGTTTTGGTAATAAACAAGTTTATCTAGTTTTTTAATTGGTGGTAAGTATCATACTTTTCCCTCAAACACACTTAGACGCCAAAACTGTGCAAAATTAAGGGGACTTCAGAACCTTAAACTAAAATGTTGAATTCTACCACCTCTAACTTCAAGTATAATATTCTAACCCTTCAATGTATTTTATACATTTCATTGTTAAAGTTCTATTATTTATTGTTTCAAAAATCCGTTAAATAAGTAGTTGTTAAATCGAATTTTTAGCAATTCAGAAACGTCCACAAGCATGTTTCAATAACTGCAAAGGACTTAACATCATAACCTTTTGAAAGGGGCTGTGACAGCATCTGTCACGCTTCACCATAGGATTTCATAAGAGCCCCACTCAAAAGGTTAACTTAAATATTCTTAACATCTTGTCGTGAAAACTTGTCACAGTATAACCAAAAATATCGATATTATTATTGTCTATTTTTTGAGCACCATATGTAACACCTTTCTCTTTCTCCACCAGTTTCTGCCTCTAAATAATGGTTGAGGAGGTATGATTCTTAATGTATAGGATGAAGGGGGGGAATTTAGCCCTGCATTATAACTCATTTGATTAGCTTAATTTGAAACTAATAATTATCATATCTGGATGCTTGGAACTTCCTTTGTTATATTTAGTCTTAGGAAATCAATTCAAATGTAAAACAGTAATAATTTTAGACATTTTAAAAATTGATTACATTTCCTTTTCAAGCAGAGATTCTTAAAGTACGAAGTTTTGTCACTGCTGTACTTATAACGTAAACTCCATAGTTTTTGATAAAAAAAAAAGCAAGTTTGGTGTGTAGAATTTGAATTTAACTTCAAATTTGTTCCATATCTTAAGATTTTTGGCTTGTCACCTGTAGCTACACCTAACTCAGGAATTTCGTGTGTCAGAAAAGTGGTACACTTCTCCTAAGTCTCTTAACTGCGTCATTTATATATTTTTATTTTGCTTTTTCACTATCGTTTTTCAGTTTTCAGTGCAATTTAACATTCGGATCTTTTTTTTAGGTCTTGTTAAAGTGCAAAACTGTTTAAGATATGACAGTGCTACTTAGAGATGTAAAAGTACATAAAAGTTCGTAAAGTATATAAAAAGTATGTAAATAAAAGTATATAAATGTAAAAGTAATAAAAGTATAAAAAGTATATAAATAAAAGTATTCGTAAAGTATATAAAAAGTAAAAAAAGTATGTAAAAGTTCGCAACAATATAACGATTTAACATACTAAAAATTTTAAACGTTTCTAGATTCATGGAATGTTTTCACTATCTGGACACTTACTTACCATATACAGTCGAACCTCGTTAACGTGAATCTCAAGGGGGATAAAAATTTTGTTCATGTTATCAGTAGTTCGTGCTATCAGTAACTAATCTTCATATAAGTAAACTAATCTTCATTTTCACGGGGATTGTGGAAACTGTTCATGTTAAAAGTAATTTACGTTAACAGAGTTTTAACGAGGTCCAATTGTATATATATATATATGTATACTTTATATGAGTATAGTAAATGGAAATTACACTGAATTGAGAAATTAAATTTCCATCATTATTTTAATAAGTTGCAAATTGTTAAATTATAAAAATATCGTATTTTTTAAAAGTCAGTTTATAGCAGTTTATGCCTAAAACATTTCAGAAGTATAATTGTTATAATAACTGAGAAAAATGAGATCAAAGTCGAACTACGCCGAGTCGATAACTTCACTCACTTGTCCCTATATACACCATGAACTTCGAATGCAGATTCTAGCTCTCTCCCTGTTGCGTCAATGATTTCTGATGATTAGTAGAGTATCGAGATTGTTTTAGTTGGAAGAAAACTAAATGCGTCTCGATAATAACATTTCAAATTAGATAAAAATAAAATTCTAAGTATAAAAACGCATCATACATTCTCTAATTCTACAAATATAGGGTGGTTATACCCTATTCAGACATATCTGGAACTCGTTCTGCCTATCGCATTTTGACGGAATTTGGTACATAAGTTACATGGATCACGGGAAAACGATTTCTGCAATAAAAAAATAATAATAATAATATTTTAAAAAAAAGTTCAAATTTTGCCTACCAGATAGCACTTTTCAAAGATTCCTTATGCGAATTAGTCAAACGTATAAAGGAAATTGCAGCCAGAGACAGAAAATCATTCGGCGTACCTTTGTCATCGTTCATCATACCCTTAAAGAAGAAAGATCAAGCGTTACTGGTAAAACTGAAAGACTTTATCAGAAAACAATAGCTTAACTGCCTTGCTTGAACAGCGTCGTTTGAGGGGATTACAAAAAGGGCCCATGTCGAAGAATGGTTTTAAGAAGATGATTAGGAAAGACTGGAGACTTGGGTGTGTTGCCAGAAAGAGGGCAAAAACCAGTTGCGAATGAAACTGCTGAAGTACTGCCGTGGTTGAAAGAGCCTCCAGTTTCCACTATTCTTCAGCAAGTGCTGGATCGGTGGCACGCGAGTTGGCGATTCCTTGGTTGACAGTGCGAACATTTCTGCGATCCATTTTAAAATGATATTCGTATAAGAACCACGTGGTGCAAATGCTGCAAACTCGAGACCGCCACACACACTCAGGCTCAGAATTTGCTAGCCGATTTTTGACGAGAATGGATGTTGATGATACAGGGCCTTGAAAACTTCTATGGTCAGATAAAGCCCACTTTTCTTTAGATGGATCTGTGAGTAATCAAAATTGCCGCATATGGGGGTGCTTCACCTCCTAATGTCCCACACCAACTACCACTGCATTCTGATTATGTGACTACATGATGTGAATTTACTGCGAATTTTATCCTTAAACCATTTTTCTTTGAAACTCTCGCTCCTCAAGGTCCTAAAAGGGTGCTCTGTCACGAGTGCATGGTACAGTGAACTCCTTCGACAGCAAGTCATTCCTGTTTTAAAGGAACGGCAATGTTTTCAGACCACTGTCTTCGTGCAAGATGGAGCAACTCCCCACGTTGGGCGTCAAGTCAGAGAACTGCTTCGTGCTAACTTTAGCGAGAATCATATAATATCCAGAGGTTTTCCGGATGCCTGGCCTCCTCGTTTACCCGATTTAAATCCTTGTGATTACTGTTTGTGAGAATTCCAAAAAGGCTGTGTTTATAGAGGAAGAATCAGGAATTTACTTAAGTTAAAAGCCAGCATTAAACGCCATGTTCCTGAAATCCCTCGAGAGTTTCTTTGCACTACCATTCAACACTCTATAATGCGCTTTCAACGTGTAATTGGTGTCGATGGAGCACGCTTTAGCGCAGTCTGTAATTGAATAAAACTTTAATGGTTCTGACAGATTTTTTTTTTTTTTTCTTTAAACGTCACACTTTTTCTAGTGGTCAAAATATTATTTTATTATTATTATTATTATTATTATTATTATTATTGCAAAAATCGTTTTGCCGCGGTCCATAAAACGTATATACCAAATTTCATTAAAATCCGATTAGCAGAACGGGTTCTAGAGGGATCTTAACAGAACAGGGTCACTTTAATTATAACCACACTGTACCAAACATTACTGAATGAAAATATTGAACTCCATAGTTACAATATATAATGTTATTCCAGTGTACATTCACTAAGTATTTCAAACTATAACTGTTTTGTGAATATACATGTGTATTTTTGTTATTGTATGCTAAAAAAAATAAATAAATAAATAAATAAATAAATAAAAAAGTTTTATTTATTCTCTTTAACTAAAAAGTTTCCTGACGTATTTTACTGTAAGTTTTTTCTCTGTCTATAAAATTCAAGTTTCTAGCATTTCAACGGAAAACTTCTTTACGAAATTTCGTAGAATTCTTCTGAATTATTGATTTTATATTGAAAAGAGCTCTCTAGTTTAATCGATCACAAGTATTTTATTTTCGACTTTAAGAATATTGCAAATTCTCGTCACGAACCAATCACTCAGTTAAATCGAATGATTTCTCTGAGTGACACTTTTCGCATGTAAGCGAAAATGTTCTTGTGTCAACCATGAAGAATAACGGATATTTTTATGCCTTTATTATGTGAAGTATATTCGTATAGCAGACTTTTGACATGATTTATTTATATGTCAAAACGATTATTTAAAACTAGATATCTATGTCTTGTAAATGATTAATGGTTCTAATGTAATAAACTTATATGATGAATTCTAGGGCATTACAATAATGTAATAATATTTTTTTTCTTCAGTATATTTCATTTCTTTCAGCAATAAAAACCTTACACCGTATGTATACGTTGTGAAGTATTTTTAATATATATGCGTCTTTAATGCATGTGCATACGTTGTGAAAAGTTTTTAATTCAATATTTAATTAATTTTTACTAGAGATGCAACGATTTTTCGGCCGAAGCCGAATATTCGGCTTCGACCGAATATCAAGTCCATTATTCGGCCCAAGGCCGAATAATTCTGTAAGAAATGTTTTTATTTATATTTACACAATTTAAATAAAAGCATTATATTACACAATATTTTTTTTTAATTTTAGAATTTATATTCATCATGTGTAGTGAAAATTTTATTTGAAATTAACTAACATTCTCCTCGCCCCCCAAACTTTCATGCCTTGAATGGATTTCATCATACCATTATAATGTAAGGATCATGTAAAAACTTTTATGCTATATCAATAAGTGCAAAACATATATCTGTAGCAAGCTAACGGAATCTGTTAAATTTAAAATTAATCTATAGCCAGGGACCACTTGTATACCTCCCACTCTTTCCATTAATTGATACCAAGGATGGGGTATGAAAGGAAAAAAACCCACAACTTTATAAGCATTTTGTAAAATTCAAGATTTATTGCTCACTTCCGTTGGGCGACTTTAATAGGATATTGAAAGATTTTCTTATTTCTTATCCTGTTTATTTGACATTACAATTGGAGAAACAATGTTTTTTTTTTGTTTTTTTTTCTTTTCAATCATTTGCAAAAATGTCATCTTCATTTAGAAAACGAAAGACTTTGTCTTTAAAGGTTAAATTCGAAATCTTGAGAAAATTTTCGAAATTTCTATATTTTTAATTATAATTTAATTTTTATACTACCTTTTAAAAATATTTTAAATTTAATTAAAAATATATCTTAGTCGAATAAAGGTAAAAGAAATCATGAAAATTGATTTGACTTTTATTATTAATATGACACCTTATTGTGTATTAATGTTAAAACGAATTTTTAGGGGTACGTTTTTTTTCAGTTATACGTTTTTTAGGAATGGTCCCTTAAAAAACATATAAATGGTGCTCCACTGTATCTATAAAAATATGACTAGAGACACTTAAAAATATGACTAGACACACACACACACACCTCATAAGACACTTTTGCAAATAATTGTTATTATTAAGGCAATTTTTAAGCCGAACATAGCCGAATATTTTTTTCAGAATCAAATAATGGTTTTAAAAATAAAAAATTTGCATAAAAATAATTTTTAAAAAGAAAATAATACATTTTAGTTATGAAATGTATAAGAATTGTGCATATAGTGCATACTATACTATGTTTTAAGACAAAAATGAGTTCATTATTCGGCGGCCGAATATTCGGCTATAATTTGGCCGATTAATTAGTATTCGGTTATTCGGCCAAACCATTGTTCGTTACAAAATCATTTATAAATTAGATTTTCGTCGTTATATTATTTGTGTTTCATCTTATTGCGATATAAATATTATCGTAATACAAACATATGAATACGTCATTTATAATAAGTATAGAAATATAGAACAAAAAATCTATAAAGCATAATAAACGTGTACCAAAATTTACGTATAAAATCAAAATACGGAACATTTGATTCGATATGAAACATATAGTCAGCACCAAAATTATTGAAGCACACATCCACAATTTTCATATATATTTAGTTTGGTCGCTAATTTTTATCATAAACTTATTTTTTTATAACCAGTATAAGACTAAGATTATGACTGAACAAATATTTACTTAACAAAACACCATTAGGTGCCCATCTTTTAAGTAGGAATTATTGCTAATGCTACAATAATTTTGCTGCCGACTGTAGCTTGTACTTCCCAGCATTTAGCTACATTGAGAAATTTCACTTGATTTCAATATTTCATTAACACAGTAAAATTTTCCTCCTTTTAAGAAATTGTTATCGGAAATCGTAAAAACAAATTTCTAAATTATTTTGTTCCCAATAGTCTTCGCTCTGCTAAAATAAGATTGTGATGAATAAAAACAAACTTTGAATTCTATCATAAGGGGATTTTTTGATAGAATAAAAGCATTTATTTTCAAATTTCACATTATTATTAGAAGGAAATCTTATACAATTGTTTGTTAGACAAGAAGTTTCAAGCAGTTTTTGAGAATTCCTTCGTCTCCTTTATAGTTTATAGTATACATTTTTTTTTTTTTTTTTTTTTTTTTTTTAGGGTTAAAACTAAAAATTGACACCGGGCATAAAATTTTGCATATACTTAATTTATGGGATATACCATGTTAAATATAGTATCAGTCACATACAGAGATATTTCCGTTTACACCACTATTTTTAACAATAATCACTATCCAACTTCGTCATAAAAGACTGCTGTAGAAGTATAATAAAGATTTCTGTATGGTAATAGTGGTAGCAAAAAGAGCCAAATTCTCATTCTTCTGCGTGACCAGCACAACCATCTACCATGAAATCATTCATAAACGTCTAAAGTTACGCTGAGAAATACATGCTGAAAGATTTACAGGTCTTTTTTGCTTCAAGTAATCATTCAACTACTACTATTTTCACACCTTTATAGGGTCGATTTATTTCTTCGATACTAGTATGTATTATAAATTAGAATTCGGTAATTTAGCGGTAGCGTAGCAAATGAATTGAGTCTAGGGAAAATTGTGCTAGATTTACGATAAAAGTCTGTCAGTTTTAGAAATAGGACAAAGAGTAATTGCAAGTAATTTTCAAATAAGTTGCATTAAAAGTATATGCTCATCAATATTATCCATAATAGTAAAATATCAAAATAAAACATAAAAAATATTTTATTTTATTTATTTATTTATTTATATTTTTTATTTACATTTTTTAAATTAATTAATTTATTATTATTATTATTTTTTTTTTTTTTTTTTTTTTTTTTTTTTTGTCACGCAAGTGCACAAATAAAGTACATTCAAAGTGTTATATATATGTATTCCTATAAAGTCGACTCTCATTAATTCGAAATCGGGTAATTAGAATTGCCACATAATTCGAATTAAACACGAGCCTCCAAAATTTTCAAAGACTGAATAACATTAAATATTTGCGTTAATTCAAACTTATTTATTTTGACTTCGGTTAGCTAATCAAAATTCCACTTTTCTCTATTTCTCATAAGTTTTCACATTTTTAGACACTTGAAATAAACTTTTGTGTATGTGCCTGTATCTGAAAAATCCTAAATTATTCAGGTTTTTCAAAAGCAGTCTAAAATCCATTTATTTAGCGCTTTTTCTGCCCACCGATGAAATTTATGTTCGTAGATTTGTTATAATATCCTTTGATGACAGTTTCGTTTAGCTTGTTCTTTATCCCTTTGAAACCATTTTCCCCCTTTTCAAATATTAACTGGGAATATTATGTCATCAGTTGCTAATAGGATAGCACTAATGCGATGTAAAACCCAACCAACCTTGGAATATAATTTATCTCGCATTCGATTGCTGTTTTAGAGACGTACGTAAATTTCACACTTCAAGAAACGTGGGTTTCTGAGGTTATTTTTCCTATTTCTCAATATCAATTTGTACAATACCAATACAGGAAGCCTGTAGTCTATCTATTGTTTTTTTCTTATGAAATGAGATGGCGCATTTCCATTTTGATTGCTTTTTTCTTGCTATGTTTTTGAAAACTCCTCCAGCATGTAATACAGCTTATCCTTTCTTTTTTCCATTTCTTTTGTTAATACCTAGAAACTTTCCATAGCTCTCTGTTCATTGTTGATCTTTGCAACATCCTTTTTTTTTTATTATTACCTACGACAGCAAAATTATTCGAGCGCTATCAATAATTCCTATATAAAAAAGTACACTTAATACTACTTTGTTAAATAAAACCTTGTCGAATCATGTTCTTAGACTGTCGATGAACATGATTCGACAAGGATTTATTTAACAAAGCAGTATTAAGTAAGAACATGATTCGACAAGGTTTTATTTAACAAAGCAGGATTAAGTGTACTCTTTATATAGGAATTATTGATAGCGCTCGAATAATTTTGCTGCTGACTGTACTCAGTTTTGAGCACCATAGATTAATTCCAAACCAATTATTCGTTTTCAATTTAATTATTTAAATAATAAAATTTGATTCTATTCTTTTCAAAATAATCCATTTGAAAAATGAATTTGAGGTTCTTTTATCAATTTGAATGTGTTTAATTCTCCCTTGTCCATCCCTTCCCTCTTTTTCTTTTTTCTTAGCATAATATCTGTCTGGTTTTTAGACTTTTGTTGCTTTCTCTGAATTTTGAGCTCAGTAAAAATTTTTTAATCTTACAGAAATATTCTGAGTCATCTAGCGGTTGGCGATATAGTATTACATCTATCGATCATTTTCACTGACATTTATAATTCATATATTTAGATTCTTTGATTTATCGCTATTGAATTACTCTCTAAGATCTTTATATAAAAGTTATATAGAACATACAAAAACTTTAATGTGCGTTAATTAGGTACAGTGGGTAACAAATGTGTCCGAACACTAGCAAAAATTCTTATGTAAAAAAGGTACACTTCATACGGTTTTGTTAAATAAATCCTTATCGAATCGTGTTCTTACACTGACTAAGAACAGGATTCGACAAGGATTTATTTAACAAAACCGTATGAAGTATACTTTTTTTTTTACATGAGAATTTTTGCTAGTTTTCAGACAATTTTGTTACCGACTGTAGTTTTATTCATTATATCTATTTCGTTAATTTTTGGTTAGAACTGTCGCTCCATATTTTAAATATCACACACTTTCTCTTTAAAGTTAAATTTGAATGCATATATAAGTTAAATAGCGCGTTAAATAAACAATAACTTTATTTTATTTTATTTTATTTTATTTATTTATTTGTATTTATTTATTTATTTATTTTTAAGATTATTTTCACCAGAAAAAGAACGTGTAACATGTTATAAAAAGCAAATAACAAGCAATAAAAATCATAGTAAAAATAGTTAATACATAATACGATTTTTATTTCAAGTAACATATAATTATTCCTGCCTATAGTATTTTAGATTATGAAATATAATGATAAAAGAACTACTTTAAATATGCAAAGTGCGTTGCAAAAACCTTTATTGTATATATTTTACAGTTGAATGTGAGCACGTGAATTTATGACGTTAAATAAAGCGAATTCGCCTAAATAATCTAATTATTTTCTACTTAAATGCTTGGAAAGATAAATAACCAGTTATGTGGTATTTTTAATCAAAATTTATTAGATATGCTTAAAATGAAAGGCAGAGAAGGAAACAATGTGGTATTCATTTATTGAACAGAAAAATGCATTATAATGTGTTTCAAAAATAGAAGAATTCCCCCAACAAATTTGTTTCGTTGTAATCCGTTTTACTACATTAATTTTACCTGATGAAAGAAAGCAAGCAAAGAAAACAGTCATTTTTAATTTTACAAATGGACTTAGATTATTATCGTCTATAAATAAATATAGCTTCAATTTCCAAATGTTTATTTTAAAAGCCTTGAATGTTTAAAACTTACTTATCACGTACAGGATGAAAAATCTTTTTAATGGAGGCTGCAATAAAAATTTCAATAAAATAAAATTTCTCTTTCTTATGATAATATGTTCTTTTTTCTATTGAAAAAATTTTCAAATAATATCTAAAATAACTAAACATATGATATTTTTTCTTCCAAATTAACATTTAAACATTCCTCGCTGTCCGTTTCTATATAGAAGTTGTACAAAAATACGGAAAACCCGCATGTACTCGGTAGCATATTGGTTCTAGTCAAGTTTCGGTGCAGATATGTTGAAATTTAAAATTCTGTTGTGTAATATTTCTATATTGAAAGGTCTTCTTTTTTTAACACTTTCCAACAAGGCTGAGAAGTGTTAATGACTTCGCTCTTGACACCTGTCTATCCGTCCGTCTGCCCGCCTCAAGCGTTCATAAATATTTTCAGAAATTTTAAAAAATGATATGTGTTATTTAAGTTTACTGTGGAATGTTTCCTATTTAAAACTGCAATTATAGATTCTGTATAACTGTTTTGTGTACAGGGACACTCAAAAAATGCCAATGCATTTTGTTTCAGTACAGTCATTTAAATAAATCACATTTAAATAACTTCCTACTGCAAAATTCATTAAAAAAGTACATTTATTGTTAATATGCTAAAATAATGTTTTATATAGAATAAGTTATAATTAACCTACCAATGTACAGGGTTGCACTAAAATATTCCGATATATTAAGGGCTGCAATTAGAATCTAAGGGCTACATTTTCTTTTGCGTTAAGCAATTTTAACATTTTCCAGCGATGTTTAAGTGTGATTATGAATGTGATTAGTGTGATTATGAATTCAATTAGTCTATCTGTATGACTTTAAGGCCTTTTGTCTGTCCGTTGTGTGATAACGTAGGCAAAGAACATTGAAAATTATACGATACAACAAGTGTGCTCAGTTGAAAAATGTTAATAACCAATGCGTATCGCATAATTTTTCGTTCTTTTTTTTTTTTTTTTTTTTTAGTTACAGGAAATAAATATAAAAATAAATGTTCAATAATTATCTCTTGAAAAGTAAACAAAAAAAATCACATGAAATAATCATAATGATATAAGAATTTACTTTGGAAAAGGCAAATTTATAAATGACAAAAAGCGCAGTTCGTCCTTAATATAACATGCTTAAACAATTGCAATTTCATTCAGTAACAATATCTGTATAATAATCTATAATCTTCAGTCTTTCCAAAAATATGATTTTCTGCAGTTGTGTGCACATCATGAGACAGAATTAATTAAATTTGAATGTGGAAAAATTATTCGAATTCGTATAGTGAACACCATGATAGCACCATAAAAAAAAATATGTATTATCATAACTGCCGAGGCCATCTCGCTCACTAAATTGTGATATTTTTTTTTTATGTTTTGTGTCGACTTTGATGAAAAATCTGTGTACGCGTAATCCACATCCATTATAGTTTACGAAATTTGTCAGTGGAATAAGATTTTCTTCAAAACAAACAGGATCTATATTTTTCTGAGAACACTGCAAGAAGTTTATAAAATCAACAGCTCCTACACTGTACTACAACTTTCCTGTACTGTACTAGTAACGGTAGTGTATATTTTTTCGGTGTTTCCATACTCGGTACAGGCTTCTATAAAAAATAGTGCAGACCCATACCGTGTCTTTGAAGTTTTCAACGGGTAATTCTTATTATTTTTCTCAGTTGTTATTGTTTCTCATTTCAGGTTAGTTTATTGTCATTTCATTTTATTTCATTTTTTTTTTTTTTTAACATCTGTTTTTAATGATTTTTCCCTATTATGTTATGCTTGGATGTTGTAAAAAACATGGGATTACTTTTGACCGCTGTCATAAGAAATATGTGATTATTTGTAAACATTCGTGAAGCAATTTTTCATTTATGAAGCTGATAGAGATGCTCACACATTATTATTTAGTTTAAAAATAAATAAATAAATCTTCTGATTATATTAAGCATTACTGAAGACAAATACTGCTAGATGTCCGACTGTAGTTGCATGTAAAATCCGTTGTGGCTGCAATATCCTCCATGTTCCCATCCAAATTATACATCTGGTGTCACCAAAGTGGACCATGCACTCCACGGAGGATCAAAATTGTGATTGCATATCTCCGGTCCGACCAAAGGGTTGTGTCCCAGACCGTCATCTTGTCCATTTGCTCTGCATGTGTGCGATGAAAAAGCCACTCACTCATTTACACCGTGTGTAAGTTAGTTTGTTACCTTTCTAGTTAGTGTGTTATTTTTTAGACGAGCTGAAATTTGCTGCTGTCCTATTGGCTGGATGTGTTAGTCCTCCCATCTTGGGTTTTTCCCTGCTTCTACTCTTGCTTTTGCATCTAAGGTGGTAGCACATATTTTTTGCTCCTAAAGAATAAAGACCACGTCCTTTCGAAACCCGTAGTGCTTGTATTGATTTTTATGGTGTGTGAAGAAATATTAAAAATTAAATATTTAATACATCTTAATTCTTCAACTACATTTCCTACATTTATAGGAGTCAGTATGAGTGATTAAGAGGGTGCTTAAAATATGAAACCCTTACAAGTTTTTATTAGTTACATTGTTTATTACTTCGTTTCATAGTTTGTTTAGACATTACTTCAGAACGTATGAATCGTTAAGATGTCAGACAAATGTTAAAGTATCATTTAGGATATTAACATGAACAACTTTGAACTACCATTTTGGTTTAAAAGCTTTATATGTTATCCGAAATTACAGATTTCTTAACAAGGTAAACTAAGGAAGTATTTCCCTTAAATGTGCACTACAAGGATAAATGCACTGCAGATTAGCATAAAATTACATAAAAATGAAAATACGAAACTGACACAATAAATACCCACAGCAAATTAAGATAATGTAAATATATCGAACTGAGAGGAGTGAATAGCTTTGTTGGGGTTACTAATGAAATCATGTGAGGATCGGACTGATCATCACCTGATTTCATTAGTATGTTCGTGGCATGACAAACACATAGTATGACGTATATGTATGACAGAACATGACTGAACATAGTACGACGTATAACATAAACTTTTGAGCGCATCTGTATAGTAGGAATAAATGTTTTCCATCGGAGAACAAGTATAAGAAACATTGGAAAGGGGTTTAGGTCAGCTTTTTTGTCTTACTATAATTTTGTGATTTTTTTATACCACTCTAAAATATTGTATATCACGTTATGAGTCAATATGGAACGTTTTACTCATTGGGAAATATGTATTCGTACAAATATTGAAATATAAAGTTCTTGAAATTGAATCCCTTAATTTTTTAGGAGATTTTATAAAATTCTGTACTTTTTTATATGCAACTTTTCTGATTGTAATATTTTTCTAAGATCGTTATTTAGATAATTTTATCGATGTCAAGGTTTTCCCGAACGCACAATGTACTGAAATACATAAATATTCATGAATATTTTAGAATGAGGACAGTTAAATTCTTAATGATATTAAGAAAATTGATGTTATTGGTGATTAATTCGCCAACCTAAGTTTATTTACTTTTTTAACTTTCTCCTGTTAGTGGCTTAATGCTACATGATAAATTATCAGAAATAAATAGAACTGGGAAGTGCTTAATCCATAGAAACTTTGTTTAATAAATACTTAATGCATTTCAACCTTCTGTAGCAAAAGGATTATTTTCCAATCCTTATAGAATATGATGTATATATTTATTAAGTTTATTTTGGTATTAAATGTTGGTTTATTATTTATTAAGTATTTGTTTCGTAAACATTTTCTACTTGTGGTTTTTGATGAATTTACACGTTTTTAGAGGTCTAGAAAGCGATTTGATCATTTTCAGAAAATTTGTCCAAATGTCTGTGATAATAAAATGTTGTGGCAATTGTACCTTATACACCCCTATATTATTGTACCCTGCACATAATTTCATATAATTTGATATGTATTTGCACCTTGAAATAAATTAGTGTCTATGAACTTTTGGTGAAAATCGCCCAACAGGTGGCGTTGCGATCCCGTTTTTACTAGAGACTCTACATGATAAGAAACCAGACATTGGCCGGCCAGCCGATTCGCCATGTTTGTTCAATCTGTATGTGATATCATTACGCTCCGAAAATTTTCAAATGGCACTCTACAAGGCATTCTAAAGGTAAATAAAAATGTTTTATCGAGATTTTAATTAAAAGAAAAGTGTCAGACGCTGGTAAAATTAAATTACGTTCTACGGTTTCGACTGGTTTTTGAACGAACCTTCGCCATATTTGTTCAGTGTCCAGTACTAATTTTTTTAACATAGTACAAAATTTTGTATAAATATGCACAATGAGAAATATTTTTAATGAATCATTATAGAATAAAAAAGAAATATTTATAACAGTAATAGTCAACTTTTTTTTGTATATGTAGGAGCATTACTTCCCCTCCCGCTGCAGGAGGAATTACCCCCTTTCCCTAACGGGGGCAAAATTTAGATATAGGTATCTTTCAAAAGAACTCGTTAATACCCTTTAAACCGATTAGTTGAACCACTGATCTGTGATAATTTAAAATAAAGTTATAGATTTTTTTAATTAAAAAAAAAAAAAAAAAAAAAAAAAACATTTTTTAAGATATCATTTGTAGAGCAAAAAACTTATGTATATGTATATATATATATATGTGTGATTGTGTGTGTGTGTGTGCTAGGGTGTCCCTTAAACGGTGAATTTTGTTTCTTTCTCTTTTTCTTTTTCTTTCTTTCTTTTTTTTTTAATCCGATAGGCATACCCTCTATTTCTTTTATTTGACCCTAAACACTTTTTAGCAAAATATCAGCTCTCTGCGATAATGTTAACAAGTGCCGAATTGGCGGCAAAATCCTAATCCTAATATAGATATCAGGATTTTCCTTCTCGATTCGGTACATGTTAACATTATTCCAGAGAGCTTATATTTTGCTACAAAGTGTTTAGGGTCAAATTGAAAAAAGTTAGAATGTATGTGTATCGGATTTCAAAAAATAAATAAATAAAAGAGAAAGAGAAAGGAAAAAAATCACCTATTTACCCTTTCAGCGTTAGCTTTTTTTCGGTATATCTGTTTAATGATTCATAAAATTAATACTATGCACAGTATAAATATGAGAATTGAATATTGTAGGCTACACATGTTTATTAATCTTATTTTCTTGAAAAAATCAACATATATTACAAAATTTAGCTATAGTAGCCTTTTATTATGACTATACATGCCGGAAAAAGACGGGCTTAACGCTTATAGGGTTAAAGGACACCCTAATATATATATATATATATATTGCGCGAAATTAACAGCGGTCCATTGGTCCGGAACTACAAAAGTATTCAATGGACCAGCAAAATATAAATTATAGTGGTCCACCGGACCAGTAAAGCTTTTCAGTTTATTTATTTATTTATTTATTTATTTTAATTGCTTTCACGTATGTCATAATATTAGTTAGTGTACTTCATTGCAATTATCAAAATTACATATTCTCTGTTATTTTCATTCAGTTTTACTTTAATAACTTTTCTTTTTACTTTTAATAAAAAAAATATAGTACAATATTTATGATAAATATGTGACATTTAACCAATTTATTAAATCTAATATTTCTCATTTTTATGTCTTCATTTCTATTTTTAAATGTATTGCAAATAGATTTAATTATCATATTTATCATGTAAATTTATTTTGTCATACAAATTTGTAAGTATTTTTTTAAATCTAATAAAATGGATGAACTGACCTATGAAAATGTGTACGGACCAATAAAATCTTAAAATCTCTGGTCCGGTGGTCCAGTAACTTAATTTTCTTAAGTTTTTTTTTCTCTGTGTGTATATATATATAGTGTTATATTTCTATTGCATGAAAATTGCCTTCTATCATCATGGAAGATAATTTTAAATAAATTATTTTTATAAATTATTTTTACTGAGTAAACGAATTCTTATAAGAAAATATAGAAGAAAGTCTTGTGAAGGCAACAACTACTAGGTTTCCTTGTCAAATATTCTACTTAGGGCATTCAAAAAGTAAGTTACACTTCTTTTCCTGCAGATGGCAACATTGCCTAACAAGACCAAAGCTTGCGATTACGATATTTGTGTTCCCCGGTTTCAAAATGGTAGTTCATTTGACTAAATGCAACCTCGCTGGTGAAAACGAGAACAAAATGGTGCCTCTGCTGAAAACTTGCTTCAACATAAGTGGGACAGTAAGTTTTTTGTGGGCTAAACATTGTACGAGTACGGAAATTTATCGTGAAATATCGGCAGTGTAAATAGGCCTCTTGCATTAAGTTCAGCCATTGTGAAATGGTGCCGGCAGTTCGAATATGGTCGCGCAGGCTATCAGTGCGAAAAAATGCAAGAGAGGCCAAATAGGGAGAACACATTAGAAATGGTTTAGCAAATGGAAGTCATTATTCTCAGCAATCACAGAATGAGCATCGTACATATTGCACAAATACTAGGAATATCTGTTTGCGGTGTCTTTTCCACCCTCTGTCAATTTTCACTAAAACTTGACAAACTCATCTGTTGACCGGAAGAAAACAATAATTACAGTCGGTAACAAAAGTGCCCGAACACTAGCAAAAATTTCTATGTAAAAAAAGTACACTTCATACGGTTTTGTTAAATAAATCCTTGTCGAATCCTGTTCTTAGTCAGTGTAAGAACATGATTCGATAAGGATTTATTTAACAAAATTGTATAAAGTGTACGTTTTTTAGATAGGAATTTTTGCTAGTGTTCGGACACTTTTGTTACCGACTGTACATACGAAAGGATATCTAAAAGGAGGTTAATAATGCTAGTTTGAAAGAAAATCCGTACTGCAGTTTTTAAAGGAACGTACTTGTGAGACTTTAAAATGACCTATTAATACAGGACGTCTATCAATTTTCCTAAAGTAATCAACTAATACATACGAAAGGATATCTAAAAGTTATTTATATAGCAACTTTGAAGAAAATGCTAGAGTCGTTTTTGTGATGTAGGCCTACGGTCTCACTTTCGATTTTCCAATTTTCACCAAAAGTTGTAAAAATCATCTGTACACCTGACCTGTCGTCTTTCTATCTTTATTATTTACTAGCTGATTATTAAACTTGAATCCTTTCGCATTAAAGTTGTGACATTAATTCAAAAAATTATCTGCTAACCCCAACACATCTTCCACCGGCCTTAGAGGCAGTGGAGCATTGCATGTGCATAACAACACAGATTATAATCATTATGCTTAACAAAACAGAGCATATGCGTGTGCATAATGATACGCATCATAGCTATTAACCACTTAGCCACCACAACGTACCTGCTAAATAAATTAACTGCTCCATTTAAAATACCAAGACTTATTTTTGCATTTCCCGTGAAATCCTTAGTTCTAAATGCAATTTTCTGCTTTTGCAGCAAATGGGTTAGCCGCTAAGTCTATGGATTAGCTACGATATAAGATAGCAACTTTTAAGACATAAAAATTAATTTTCTTCTCACACAAATATATTAATAAAATCATAACAGAGCTCACGCATGCGTAATTTCACGCATCAAATTCCGATAAGAAAACAAAAAATAAATAGATTTTTTTTTTACATCTATGTTCTTCATTATTATATAATAATACGTGTTCAAAAACTTACGAATTTTATTCATTCACCATTAATTTACTTCAAAACTTATTTTTAAATTTTCATTAATATAAATTAGTAAATTAATCTTTATTTAATGTCTTAACATTACATTTAATTAAATATTTGATATAGAATTGAAAATAATTACGTAATTACTTTTAAGAAATTTAATATATCTGGCACTGAAATTACTCGCATGAAATTGAATATAACTCCTCAAGGGTTAGTTTCTGTAACTTGTAGTTTTACATTTCAAGATAATAGAAGATGATTGTCAGAAACATGATAAAGATATTTCATCATCATTAAACAGATAAATTTTCATTTCTGTACTATGTTAAGTCGGTTATGTATAAATCTTCCATACATTATCTAGAAGCAGTTATTTAGCTAACGTTCTTGTATTCTAGACAAAATTCTTAAGACTTTTTATGTCATTCCCTAATTTTTCATAAAATTTTGAAGGTAAAGTTTTTCATAAAAAGGGCTTTGACGCAAAGTTCTAAAGTCAATTACAAAAGATACATTATATAGCATTCTGTTAAATTATTGTAAATGATTTAAAAAATCTAAAAAAAATTTTTTACTTTCTTTTACTCATATACAATTAAAAAAAAAAAAAAAAAAAAACTCTTTCGATACTGTCCGTTTCGATACTGATTATTATTAATTTTCTTTTCTTTTCTTTTTCTTTCTAAGAAAAGAAAGAAACAGAAAAAACGATTTTATTTAAATTCTGGCAAAAGCAGAATTTAGTTTAGTACGGAAGACTATTCGTTATTTTATTTTATTTATTTATTTATTTATTTATTTATTTATTTTAAAATTATAACATCGCTTTCAAATTATTCAAATATATTTTCGATAAATTTTCCATTTCGATAAATGTCCATCTGTCGTAAAACTGGTGTCGTAAAAATCGTAGATTAAGACTAATAGTCCTCCGTTCTAAAAAAAAAAAAAAAAAAAAAAGTAATATTTCTAATTCAAAATTTTCGAAGTACAATTTTTCTTGTATTTACACGTTTTGGGGTACCGTATTCTTTGACCACATTTCTGAAAACCATTGAAGCCTCAGCGCAAATGCTGACTCAACGAGTCCAGCGTTAACGCATTCGAAACCGCTAACGTAAGTTCACGTCATTTCAACTTCCATAGCTATTTGCCGCGGACGTAAATTCACGTCTTTTCGGATTCTGTTCCTGTTTGCCGTTGACGTGAATTCACGTCATTTAAAAAAATTCTAAGGAAACAATACTTCAGTATTATTTCAATAGTATTATCAGGGTATTAATTCGTCGATAGTGTTACAGGTTCGTTCTTGTATAATATGAATTTTCTTGTTTAGTTACTAGGTGCGATTCCTCTTTTAAAATATCTGTGTACAGGAAACCTTTCTCTGTTTCTAACCCTCCCCATGCTCTCTCTAATCATCCGGCTAAACAAAAAATTGGCACCTTTTACACTTACATGCATCCCTTAATATTTGTTCTGAAACTTCTTCTTTTAAAAAAAGAACTCAATTATTTAAAGTCTGTTTCTATTAAAAGAGGTTTTGGACTCTCTATAATTGATAAAGCTCTCAAAAATTTCAGTAGGCCAACATATAATTCTACTCTTTCCATTGATGATAAAATTAAACCTGATAATCTTGTTGTCTTGCTTTTTTATCCCCCCTTATGTTTTAAATTAGCCAAAGTTTTGAAGCGTTTCAGTTTTCACGTTATTTTTAAACCTGTCAATAAATTCCAATTCCCTTCAACTAAATCCCCTGTTCCCGAGCTTCAAAAGTGGGGTATCTATAACGTCCCTTGTAATAATTGTGATTTATCTTATATTGGTCAAACAAAAAGAAATCTTGAATGCCGTTTACGTGAACATTCTCGGTAGGTTGTTAATCGAGAAATTTCTAAATCTTCTATTGCGAAGCATAGTTGGGAATTTGATCATAGTTTTAATTTTAAGAGTGCCAAAATTATCTTTCATGCCAAACGCGTTTCTGAACTGGATTTTTTGGAAAATTAAGCTATTTACCTTAATCGTGATAAAATTGTCAATGAAAAATCTGATTCCACTTTGCTGTCTACAGCCTGGAAAAATTTGTTTAATTCAATTAAATAATTTCCTTCATTATGTTTATAACATAATAATAGTTATAATAAAATAATTCTAATTAAAAAAAATAAATAAATAAATGAATTTTATTAAATTTACTTATTAGTATAATATTAATTAAATAATAATAATAATAAAAATAATAATTGATTATTCCTCCCCCCCCCCCTCTTTTTTGTGTGTGTGTTCCTCTCTCATTGGTCCTGCATGATGCTTTCTATTGGTTGTTTGTGTTGCTCCTCCCCCTCTGGATTTTGCCCTGCTTTCAGTTTTGCTTTTGCTTTTGCCTCCAAGGCAAGGCAGTAGCACGTGTTCTTTTTCACCTGATGAAGAAAGGCTACGTCCTTTCGAAAGCGGTTGTGCTGGCTTAAAATTTATGGTTTGTAAAGAAGTTTTAAAATCTAATATTGATTATACACCAGTTTTGAATTTTGTTTTGGTTAGCGTATTTAGACTGCACTAAACAAAATAAAATAAACGTATATTTCTTATAAGTGCATAAGCATCTTTCACATAGAATATGTGTAATTACTGTGCTAATTTTAAACACACTATGCGGTGCATGTACGCTTTACAAACAATATACAGGGCTACAGTTGCTTTACAAAATTATACCATGCCCAAGAAAATTGTACAAGCGTGATAATAACTTTCTCTTACTTAGATGGTCGAAAAAATATTGTTTTAGAGTCTAATATTTGGACGTTTAGTCTTTACGATAATTATGCATTTTGAGGTTCCCTGAATATGGGTATTAAGTTTCTACTATTTTGTTTTTGTGCCTGTTACAACCATATCTTAAATAAATGAAGGAAGTTCAAATTTGGTATTTTAAAGATGCCACTTGAAAATTATAAACTTGAAAATTTTATTCGGTACGGATAAAATTGTCTGAATAATCTATATGTATAATGCTGATTGTTTGTCAGTCCGGATTTTTATTTCACTATACAAAGCCACACTATTCAACCGACCGCTACGAAAAGTGGTACACTTATTAATCGGGGCAAAATCTACCTAACGCCATATTTTTTAGTTCAATCAGATAATTAGATTAAAAGGTGTTAAATAAAAACCACGTTTTAACTTTAATATGATTAAGAAGAAAGAAATATTTGATGCCAAAATAAACAAATGAAATACACGTATATTTATTTTATTTTATTAATATTATTATTTTCTGACATAAAATTAAAAAAAAAAATTAATTTCGCGTGAATAAAAAAAAAATAAAAATAAAAATAAATAAATACGCTGAAAATATTGGTACACATTTTAATCAGGAATTCGCGTGTAAAAAAATACTTTTCATATAGATATTTGGCATTAGCTTGAAATTAATTTAATTTAGCTTCAATTAATTTAATTTCTTTTCTACAACTTAAAAGATTATTTTATGTTATCATATAAATTTTAAATAGTTATAATTTGGGTTCGATACGATTTTTCTTTTTTTTTTCTTCCCCCTTCGTATTGTATTCGGTCCAGAAATCCCTAATCGAGATTTCACCTGATTTACAAATTTTAAGATCTCCTGAGTCCAAAAAAGTAACTTTTGGCAATGTATGTATGTGGAGAATCTTCTCGCTATTATATCTCCGAAACTATTAAAGATGAGCTATGAAACTTCAGAATTGAGACAAGTCTGGTGTACAGATGAATTTTCCAAATTTTGGTGAAAATTGGAAAATCAGAAGTGGGATCATAAGTCCGTATCTCAAAAACGGCTCTAACGATTTTCTTCAAAGTTGCTATATAAACACTCTATTAGATTTCATTTCGAATGATATAGTTGGTTAGTTCAGGAAAATTAATAAGCGTCCTGTATAGCTCAATTTCAGGTCCCACAAGTGCGTTTCTTTAAAAACGGCTGTACGGATTTTTTTTTTAACTCGTCATATTAGCACCTTTTTAAATATCATTTTGTATGTAATTATTGTTTTCCAGTCAATAATTGTGTATGCCAAGTTTTAGTAAAATTTGGCATCTCAAAAACGGCTCTAACGATTTTCTTGAAAATTGTTACATAAATCCATTTTAGGTATCCTCTCTGATGTATTACGTGATTATTTAAAGAAAATTAACAGTCATCCTGATTGGTTAGGTCAATTTTAGATCTCGGATTTTTTTTTTTTTTCTTTTTTTTTCCAACTCGCTGTGTAAGCTCTGTTTTATGTGCCTTTACGCGGGTATCAGATTTCTCTTACCGGAATGTTTTTAGGTATCTACTTTGTTAGGTCATTTTTAAACCTTCTGATCACATTATCTTCAAGAAATGCATATAATAGTGGGTAATGGAAGTCGTGTGGTTGTTTCACACCAGAATTTTTAATTTGTGAATAGTGAATATCATAAAACTGTAAGTTTTTTTTTTTTTTTTTGGTATGAAACTGCTTTACTCTCGGACCCCTATGGCGAAATTAGAAATTTGGCACCGAATTCGCTCGGACGTTTCTCGCCAAGGTCTTTAGTTACGTAGTTGCGATAGTCATTTCAATTCATCGCCAAAATGCCCAAAAATAATTAAAGTCGCAAAGAGGATCCCATACTAATGCTTTATCTTTTGTATTTATTTGTTTATTTATTTGCATTAGTTTCTAGTAAAAAATTCGGTAAATATTTTAGGCATTTCTCTTTCCATTTTACAGTTTTGCTCAGTTCTATGCTAGTTTATTAGCTTTAGCTCTTTTGTTCAGTTCTTCTGCTAGTTTATTTATAAAATATTTGATTATCTCATGAAAAACAATACTATTGTAAAAGTCACCCGGCCCAGCAAAATCTCTTACCTTTCTTAGGCAACCAAAAAAAAAAAAAAAGGATTAATATCAACATTTTCCGCCACGATTAATTCCTGGGAACTCAATATCTTGCTTAATGTGCCAATAGCTCTGCATATATCTTTCTAATAAATCCTAATCGCTTTCCACAATCCTTGTTAGCTGTGTTAGTATTTTGGCTGCATTAGAAAGCTATAATTTAAAGTATTTTTACGGTGGGGTGCCTAAATAATGTTTTACTATTTACTAATTAAATTTTTATTAATTAAAACTTCTACATAGGGAACGCACACCGCCGTAAAAATACCTTAAATTATAGCTTTGTAATGCAGCCAAAAAACTAACACGGCTAACAAGGAATGTTGAAAGCGATTAGATTTTATTAAGAAAGATATATGCAGAGTTATTGGCAGATCTTCATTAAGCAAGATATTGAGTTCCTAGGAATTAATAGCGGCGGAGAATTTTGATATCAATCCTTTTTTGGTTGCCTAAGAAAGGTAAGAGATTTTACTGGGCGGGGTGACTTTTACAATATTATTGTTTTTTATGTGATATCACTTCTTTTTGTAGGTTATGTATGTACTTTTATAATTATAACACGTATGAATAATGAGTTGTATAATAATCTATAAAATTCTTGTGTATTATGCATATATGTAAATATATTGTTACGAATTGCAAGTAATATTAGTTACTTTTATGTAATTTCCTTGTAAGAGGCTTACAGTCAGATTATAAAATGTTAATTTTCTGCATTTCTAGCTTGTTTTCTCATTAAAAAAAAAACTGGTTTTCTTTTAAAAGCCCGCTTCATCAGGGTAGGGAATGACCTTGGCGACGAATTTGGCTACTTTATCGCTCCTAGATGACTTTTTTGGCAATCTTGGAGAGTAAACCTTTATTATTGATATACCGATTGTCTAAGTTCTAACTAGATTATTACGGAAGTTACTGGAAAATTCTGGATTAATAAGAGGCTATAAAAGGGGTCCCGTTTCGACCATTGAGGTCAGTTTCTCGCCACGACATTGCGGATTAGAAAGTTCTGCTTGACTAAGTCTCTGCCATTGAATTGAAGCCTAGTGCTGTGTGTTATGCTATGGTACAATTTATGCTGTGATTTTTATATTGTCAGTTGTTATTTAAGCTGTGTGTTTTCTAGTGAAACTGAAGTTAATACCTGGTTTACAGATCCGTAATCTTTTGGAATATTTTGTAATAAACTTTTAAAGCCTCTGCAAGGTTCATCTTTCATTCATAGACAATTCACGAATACCGAGTACGCAACAATACGTTTGTCCAATGCTTATATATTATGTGAGTATGTAATACTTAGGTAACCCATGTTTATGAACACGTATTTATATAATGTGTGTGTTTCATATTTACATTCGAATGAATTTTTATTTATTCCTTTAAGATCACTTATGTCAATTTCAATTCTTGTAATTTCATAATTAAAAGTCTGAATTGACTTCACTGGACTTTCTGAACATTTAGTAGTTAATGACGTTTAAAAAAATTGAATCGGAAAATAATTTAGTAAATAACCGAATGTGAGAACTTTTTCATTAGAAAACTGTCATACCATTTGGTTTAATTGGCGATTCGTGCACACAATGAGACCCAACGATAGTTCAATCTGAGAAACAAAGCATTTAAAATGCTTTTCGCTCATGCAATTCATAAACAATGTATTTGGTACATAATATTGAGTGTTTAAAATGAAATATAATCAAATACTTTTCGACAAACCTTCAAAATTTCATGGGTTGTTTGAATCTCCAAACATTCTCCCCTTACCTACGACCATCAATATAGCTAAATGTTCCTAACTCAATTTGGCAGTTTATCGCATGGACCGTGAAAGAGTGTAAAGGGGAAAATCGTCTTATGTAAAAGTACCCAAAAGGGAAAGGTAAAATTTGAGTATCTCTACCAAAGTTCGTGTGTGAATATAATGGAACGCAATTTATTCAATTTTTTTTTTTTTTTTTGTGTGTGTGTCCCTATAAAAGGACTGTGACTGGTAAGCCCGCAATATTTAGTAACAGCCAGACAAAAAAATAAGTTTCAAAATCTGTTTTATTCTCTTTTAAGTAATTTAAAGCACTTTAGTTTTTAGCTCCTATTGGAGCTAAATACTGTTAGAACTAAAGTCCTATCCCATGTTTATACGCATTAGTCCTATACTCATTAAGCTATTTCATGCGATATTGACATATTACATAGCTTATTCGAATGCAATTGAATTTAGTGTTTAGACGTTATCAAATTCACTCACATACATACAGACAATATATAAATACAGATATCACCGTAAAAAATAAATAGCAAAATTGAATTTATAAGACACCTCCCCCCTAAACTTATGAAACGAATTTCAAATAATTTCAAACCATAAATCGTCATGTATACGAATTCTACTTTGTATCCATGTAAAGAAAATACATATATATATAAATCCTACATCCTTAGAATCTATGTAGTTGTGTGTCACCTCTAGCATACCTATCGAACTGAATCAAATGCATCATTTAGATGTTATCGTATTCACTTGTGCATATGCATGCATACCTTTATCACTATAAAAAATGCAAAATGTATTCAAGAAACTTCAAAACTCACAGAAATACTAAAATGTCATATTTGAATTTTTCCATGTTAACAATATTTTTCTTTCATAATATATAATCGGAATTTAACGATATGTTTTCTTTCATCGTCTGTAATTTTATAAAGTTAACGAATCGCTCTTTTATTTAATCCTCCACATTATTATTATTTTTTTTTTCCTTTAACCTATTTTGTACATCCTTTAAGCATTTATTTATTAAGAAATTTGGCGATAAAATTACTCTGCGGATTTTATTCTAATTTTTTATCAATTATTTTCTTATTTATGAACATATTTCTTTTAAATATTTCAAAAATTTTAAGACAAATTTGTCTTTAATTAGTAAAATTAAACATAATTTATACGTCTCATTAATATATTAACACCAATGTAACATTTAAAATGAGATAAAAAATACAAAAATTATAAAACTTTAAAAATACATTTTAATTAAAAACATTAAAACACAAGACAGACGTTTCGGCTAGAACACTAGCCCTCCTCAGTGTCAAACATGGAAGCACAAACAACATTTACAAAAATTCATAATACATCACGCATAATTCATAATACATTAACATGTATTATGAATTTTTGTAAATGTTGTTTGTGCTAGTATGTTTGACACTGAGGAGGGCTAGTGTTCTAGCCGAAACGTCTGTCTTGTGTTTTAATGTTTTTAATTAAAATTTATTTTTAAAGTTTTAAAATTTTTGTATGTTTTATCTCATTTTAAATGTTACATTGGTTTGTCTTTAATTAATTAATTTCTATTTATTTTTGTTCAAAAAAAAAAAAAAAAGAAAAGAAAAGAAAATGTATTTATTACTATTATTACCATGTTTTTATTAACTTCTATTCTTGTTTGTTTGTTTGTGTGTTTGTTTGTTTGTCCAGTACAAATCTTGCAACCTATTTTTAATTAACTTCCCTACTAGCTAGACATTTGAAACTTTCACAGTAGCTCAGAACCCGGTGACAACACAATACTTCGAAATCAGATTTTCGAATTTTCGAATAGTTTTCTTTTAATTAAATAAAATATGAAAATAATAAGCTCCTAATAGCAATAAAAATAGCCATTAAAATATTAGCTATAATTCAATTGTTGCCAAAAAAAATTTACGAGTTCATTTTCTTTCGACATAAAAATAAATACATTTAATTAAATTTGAACGTTAAAAAATTATAAAAAGTTAAATGATGCATCGCAAAAAAAAATTGACGTCATTATCGGTTTAAAAATTTTATACACATTGATAAGTGCTAATGTATGACGATAATATACGTTGTTCTAAAAGGAATAATATTTTATTTTTAAAACCAACTTTTTTTTTTTTTCATTATTATTATTATTATTAGTTCACTGAACTGAGTCCGCGTGCTTAAATATTGCTTATGTATTATTTTTTATCCTCGCGTATTTTATTAATGATTCATCAGAAAATTTAAAAACATGGTTCTTAAAAAGTTTTTTTTATCTTATAATTATTTCTGTTTAATGTCTCATTGAATGTCAAAAGGAAATTTATTGGAAACTAGCGCCATCTCTTGATGATTTTGCGAAATTTTTGCATTAAATATTACAAAATTCAAAGTAACTACCCTGTATTTTGAACATTTTTTTTTATTATTATTCCAAAAGGCACTAATACATATCAGAAGGAATGTCCATGCAAACTTTCAGCTCAATAGGTGCAGAACTCTAGGCTCTACATTTGTCAAACTGAACAAAGAAAAGAAGAAGAAGGTAACTGGCAAATTTTGAGGTTTCCAAAGTTACAGTACTGGGGCCCCTTAATTCGGATCAACTTGCAAATTTGTTATATTTGCCTTAAGTGTATGCTCAAGGACTGTGCAAAAATTCATCGGTCTTGGAGATCAGAGAACTGAGAGCTGAGATACAAGTAGTCAAAAAGTGCCAGATGCTATGTCGACATAATATACACTAGTAGCGCTTCGCCATTTACTTTCCGACTTTGGAAATTTCATTTGTTTTTCTTAATGTTAGTTTCAGCTAGACAGGACGGAACGCCACCGCGCGTTCCTAGATATTACATTCATTGCAGGAAAATGACACTTATTATTTGAATATTTAATGAATTATAAAACATAATCTAACATATTATGCACTATTCTGTTAAGAAAGGCATTTTCATTTTATGTCACGTTCAAAAAGATTATTGAATCCTAAAATATGAGATCAATGTGTAGAATTTTAAGCAAAAGAATGCACACTGCTTCGGAATTTTAGATGAAAAATGAATGTATTCATGCTCAAAAGCTAGAATATGACTTTTTAATGTAAATCATGCTAGAGGTGAAATTTAACTGCAGTATAATAAATAGTGAAACAGAAAATCAATTAATTAAATATTGATAAAAATGGTTAACATATTTTTGTATTTAACTTATCTAAAATTTTTAACTTAATTTTGATTTAAGTTCGTAAAGGTCATAGTTGCAAGTCAGATATATTTTTCATTTTTATCGTCTGTGTTAACCCTTTGGGATCGTTTTATCTAAAATATTTTAGACTATCGTTATAGAGAGATTAAATTTTCCGACTATCGATATTTGCTTTCCTTAGCGAAATATTTTGAAAGCGAGCTTAAATATTCCATTTATTATTCGAAACTTAAAGCAATGAGGTGGGTCTTAGAAGAATTTTCATTTTCTTAATACTGTTTTCTACTGTCGAAATTTATTAAAACGCCGCTGCCATGATTTACTAACTTAAATAGTCACATTAACCATTTTATTTTCATGCATAAGGAAGGCAAATACTCTTAACATTTTATAAACTTTGAAAATTAAACGTTCTTTTTCTAGTAAAACAGTCCACCATTCAATTTAAGCAAATTAATTCATCCAGCCGAGCCAACTTTTTTTAAAACATGAGACAGAACAGGAATGTCTTTAAACAGATTTTATTTTATTTATTTATTTATTTTTATTTTATTTATTTATTTATTTATTTATTTTTATTTTATTTATTTATTTATTTATTTTTATTTTTATTTATTTATTTATTTTAAACAAAGATTTTTTTTTTCTTTCCCTGTCCGTAGCAATTGGACAGAAACAGAATATAAATATTGATTATTTATACTTAAAAAATAATTATTATGGGATTGTCAGTATAAAACTCACATAGGACATCCCCTAGGCAAGATTGTTAGAATTTTACGTTTACCATTCAAACACGCATTTGAGTTCTTTTTAACATGTTCTTTCAAATGTAATAGTTATTCAATATCAGAATATGTAAATCAGACATTTATCTTTAAATAATAATTAATTTAAAATGACTAATCTATGTGAAATTTATATCTGAAGTTTCTTGTGGGTATAAAACAAAATTATAGCCGTTAAATTATATGGTTTTTACAAAATAAAAAACTATGATTAAATAAAAAAGTACAAAACTTTGAATAAACACCATAAAATGCCATAAACTCGCATCAATTGCTTCAGGTCAAAAGAACACACGACCCATCGTCAGGCGAATAAAGCAGACACGAGTGCTGCAAGCACCTACATTTATACAGAATTCAAATCTATTATTAATTTTCAAAGTTCATTTAAATTATTCAGGCAATTTTCACACGCAACATTTCTTGAAACTTATGAATCTTGATCAAACATTTCAAGTAACAAACATATATTACCTTCAAAATACAACATTTAAATTGCCAGAAATTATTTCTTTTCAAGTTACTTTGATAAGAGACAGAGACAAAGATCAAAAGTTAAAAACTTGACTTCAGAATTCAGAAAACCTCAAAACATGTAAATAAACAAAAAACAAGCGATGAATAGCTTAAAAAATACCTTTATTTACCGTATGGATATGAGGAATTAATTTCAATTCTTGAACAGTTTTCCCAGACATGGTAAAATTTTATAATAAAGCACTTCCACTAATTATATTCAATAAAAAAGAATGTTTTCGCTAATTTATTGGCAACCCTGTATTCCTCCTAAAAATTATGTACACACCACAAAAAGCACCACAGAACTGGCGTTTAAAAGTAATAAGTACAAAACTTTGAATAATCACCATGAAATGCAAGAACTCACAACGATTTTTTCGGGTCAAAGGAAGACATGACCTTCCGTCAGGCGAATAAAGTTGGCACGAGTGCTGCAAGCAAAGCAACAACTCACAAAACTGATTTAAGGGAAGAGCAAAAACAAGTAAAGTCGAATGTGAATATAAATACTGGTACAGCTTCTTATAATCATGCCCGTTTCCTTACAAAATCCCTTTCTAATTAAGCTAGTTCTAACCTTTATACAGTTAAAAAAAAAATTATGACTTTGAGGACAAATTTAAATGCCGTGAGACTATACTCTGTGTGACTGTACTATAATATATTTGGATGTTAAATTTCTCTTTACTAATTTTCCTATTCAAGATGCTCTGGTTTATTTAGATAGGAGATTACACAAATTCCATTATTCTGCTATTGAAACAGAGGAGCTTATGAATTTAATTCATTTATGAATCAAGCAAACTGCCTTCATTTTTAATGGTACATATTATTCCCAAAATGAGGGCATGGAAATGGATAGTCCTCTCTCTCTCTCTCCTTTGCTTTGCGACATTTATATACATAATATTTAAGAAAAACTCTTTGGTGTATATAAATTTCCTCACTACCTTAGGTATGTTGATGAGACCTTCTTCATTCATGTTCCCTCTGATCATGTTCCCCTCCATTTTTCCAGTTTACTTTCTATGGTCAAATCGATTGACTCTTGCATTAAATTCACTTATGAGAATTGCTCCTTCCCCCTCCATGATGTTTTTGTGTCTAAAGACAAGAACTGGTTCTCAACTACTGTATTTAGAAAACCTTTTTATGTCTCTCTTCCGCCGCACACTCTCTCTAGCCACGCCCCTCAACAGAAAATATCTGCGTTCTGTACTTATGTTTTTCGTACTTTACACATTTGTTCTTATCTGTCCAGACTTTCGAAGGAAATTTATTATTTAAAACCCCTTGCTCTTTCTTGAGAGAATAATTACACTATCAGCGGTAAATCTCAATATAAATTCAAAAATCCCAAGTCTTCTGTTTCCAAATTAACGATCACGGTCTCATTCTTGTAGTTTTACCTTTTTATTCATCACTTTCTTACAAAATTTCTAAAGATATTTCATCGTTTGGTTTTAAAATCATTAACAAACCCGTCAACAGAATTAAATCATCTTCTCTTAAAGATCCCATTCCTACTGAGAACCGATCTGACATTTATTTAATCTCATGTTCCTCGTGCAGTTCAGATTATATTGGTCAAGCTAGAAAGCGTTTAAAATATACAATAAATGAGGACTGTCGTAATGTTCGTAATGAAGTGATTCCAAATCTTCTGTTGCTTCCCACTACTGGACTTATGGTCATTGTTTTGATTTTTCAAAAACTAACATAATTTCTTCTCCTATCTCTTCTTCCCATTTGGATATCCATGAGGCTTTTTATAAATTTAAAAATTCCAAAGTCTTGTTAATGATAATTCTTCTACTTCATTCTTGTCTGATGCTTGGAAATTACTCACGTAACTTAGTTTTTCGTTTGGTTTTGAATTTTTTAGATTTGCAGATTTTAAGTTTTAATTTTTATTTAATTGACTGATTCATGAAAATTACTCGCGTAACTGAGTTTTTCGTTTCGTTTTGAACCTTTTTAGATTTTTAGATTTTACTTTAATTTTTAATTTTATTTATGTATTTATTTTCTTCTTTCCCTTTTATAATTCTGGTCACACCAGTATTAATATTTAATTTCGACTTTATTTGTTTCTGCTCTAGACTTAATGAACGTTCGTTATCAAAACCTATGTGACCTTGCACCCAATGAAATTTAGTAATAAACGTAGTAGTCTGTAGCCGTCTTTCTTTCAGATAGGTTCGCAGAGTTTCGTCTGCTTGTTTATTTCTTTTGAAACGTTCTAAAGTGTAAAATTTAGCACCGTTTTGACAGCGCTGTTCATGCCTTTATTTAAAATGTAATTCTTGTACTCTGTATGTATTGTGTTTCTGTCTTCATCAAATTTTGTCATGTGCTACACTCATTGGAGAATTTTTGTGTCCAATTCTTCCTTGTCATCGTTTTGATTTAAAATTAGTTTTATGGAAAAGCAAAAATAGTAAATCTTCTGTTTATTTTACGTACTCTACCAAGCTAAGCTAGCTGCCAGCAACATACAGGTATATTTCGGACTTCCTGTAACATTTTACAAATATTTTAAATGATTTCCGAAGGAATTTTGAAGAAAAATAAAAACAACAGGTTTCCTTTAGGAAATGTTTAGGTTTTTTAAAGGTTCCATACACGTTTGCCCGAAATACCTGGATAGAACCTTTTAAAAGTCCAAAATACCTGCAGGCTGCAAGTTTCTAGGAAAATCCTTTAAAAATTTTTTGCTGATTTTTTTACGTGGGACACAATGTATTTGAATTCTCTTGCGTGTCCCTGTACACGAACCATTTGTTTGATCTCAACAAAAAATTTAGAGTAAAGCATCCCTATGTGATACAGATTAAGAATACCGAATTTGAACTTCCTGCTGTTATTTGTTCTTGCGATATGCTGATAATAGACACACACACACATGCACATACAGAGAAAGAGAGAGAGACCAACCGCTAAAAACATGTTTTTCGGATTCAGGGGATCTTAAATTGTTTAAATATAACAAAAACTCAATTTCGAAAATTTGACGCAAAAACACTCTTTTTCTACTATATAAAATAAAATAAAAAAAAGATATCTTATAATATAATATGATTTTGATTTGAAGTTGGAAGTTTACCAGCTATAGCATTTTTTAAAATGTCAGTGCAAACTCGCCTGAAAAAATACACTCTTATTAATTTAAAAAATATAATAAACAGTTTTTCATCAAACATATTTTAGAACACCACCGTTCTAATGATAATAATAATAATGGTAAGACAATAATTAAACTGATTTATTCTTTTAGTAGATATATTACCACAGATATACACAGAGAGAGAGAGAGAGACAAAGGTTTTTCAAACCAGTTTTAGGAAGAAATTAAAATTCTTGCAAAAACACATAGGAAATACGTTCATTTCAATAAAATGAGCTATATTTATTTATATAGCTTGTTATTCAACCTTTTTTTCTCATAATGTATATATATATATTGGAAAATACACTTAATGGCTGAGAAATTCACAAAATTTTTTAAAAGCAAATTTTCTTTCTATATTCTTCTGTTCTACGTAACCTAAAGTAATTTTGAACCTGATAATTCTTAATTATAATAATTATGTTTCGTGTTTCCAACTAAGGTATTTTAATTTCAAATAGTTTTGATACAAAGTGATTCTTTATTAAATTACAATCATTAAAGATTATTAATTGTACATGCAAATGAAGAGTTCACGTAGGGCAAGATTATGTCTGTAAACAGAGTGGAAAATTGCTATGATTAAGCAGCGTAAAATTTTAACGCTTTTAAACGAACTAGCAGTAAAATCTAATATCCATAAACTGTTCCATAATTTTTATTTAAACTTCTTTTAGTTCCCCTTTTTCCCTATACTTTATTCACTTTTATTTATCCATTTTTAACACATGCCAACAAAGCTGAAAAATATTTATGAATTCTGTTTGTCTGTCTGTCTCCCGTAAATATTAATAGAATTTATTGAAATTAATATATGTTATTCAAGTTTCCTATCGGATGTCCTTTATTTAAAATGGAGTAAATATCATCCCTTTTTAACAAGTACAAAACTATCACAAACACTATCAAATTCTATAAACTCGCAACAATTGTTTTGGGTTGAAAGAACACACGACCCATCGTCAGGTAAACAAAATAGGCATGAATGCTGCTCTATAGTGCTATTATTCGATGATTTATAGTGACCTGTAATTGTAGATTCATAACAAAGCATTGGTTTTTATGTTTACATACTTTTATACAAACTACAGTGTACGATATTATTTTAAAATTGTCTGAAAATTTAATTATTGTTCCGAAAGTTTTGTGAAAATTTTAATGAAGAGGTAAATATTTGTTTGTGCGAGTAAACAAAAAAAAAAAAAAAAAAAAAAAAAAAAGAAAAAAAAAGAAAGAAAGAAAGAAAGAAATTTTAAATTTCGCAGCCAGAGGTCTTTTATTACTGAATGACATATTTAGTATACATTTATGATAGATACAAATATTAACACAAAAAAACATGTTCACCATGATGGTCATCATTTTTGGCTACCAGATGACTGTAATGTATTTTGGGAAATATCAAGAATATGTAATGAAATGCTGTATTCCAAATCAAGTAAAGTTCTTGCATTATTTATAACGACTAACTAGATGTTTGAAATGTCCCAAAAGTCACATGGATTAAGATCTAACGATCGGGGAAGATCACAAAAGTAGCAGCTAATGTTACGTTTTTCTTCGAAGTGGATTTTGAGGACGTCAGGCAAAGGCTAATATTTTTGGACGAGCTCATTTTACTTCAAAATTGCGCGTAAATGGCACTGACGTCCTTCCAGATCCAGAACAATTTTATTCTGTAACAACGATGTATATTGGTTCCCAATGATTGAGTGTGTTACAGAACCTCTAACACCAAATTCCACTAAGAAATACGAGCCGAAAATAAAGGATGCAAAACGCTCACACTGCACCGTAACTTTTCTTGAATGCGAAGGAACCAGTAAGACAGGACGCAAATTTTTCTAGTTACCAAATATGGCAGTTATGAGTATTCACGGAATCGTCCAAATAAAAGTGCGTTTCATAGGTTCGGAGTATATCCCAGGGCTATCGTGAATCAACGTCAAAGCGAACTATAAATTGAAGTAAAAATCGGTGTCAAGTCTTGAAATGATATTGAGAGGCCTCCCTTGCATAAATTGAAGCTTGTACAGATAATACTGGAGGCTATTCTGCATGAACTTCTGAATAGTTGAACAAAAAATATTCAATGTTTCTGTCACATGACGGACATTGGTACTAAAACTCTTACAAATCTAAGTTTCGTAGTTACTAATCTATCTTAAAAAAAAAAAGAAAAAAAAAAAGTATAGAAAAAGCATAAATTTCTTTAAAAAAATAATCTTTTGAATTTGCAAAGATTTTCGAAAATTTATAATCTTAAACTTTTAAATATTTTTAGCATGTCATATAAATTACCTTTCACTTTATTTATTAACATAGAAAGCCATCGGATTGATAGAAATTTGTGTATCATAAGCTGAGAGTGCTAGGCTGAACAAAGTCTCTCTCGGTACAATCTAGCAATAAGGTAAAATCTGAAATTCAGTTTCATGCAGGCCCTCATGTAGGTTTCATGTCGTTTCAGGCCGCAAACATATGAAACGCGCTGAAAGTTTATACTGTCAAAGTTGGTAGCTGGCGCTGCTTGCATCTAATTTTGGCGTGTTTCACGGTCTCGTCATTTGGTTTTCTGTGGTTTTATCCTAATTACATTTGTACAATACAACAATGCAAGTGTATTTTCAAAACTCTCGACAAAAGTTTCTTAGTTCTGTGCAAAGAAACAAAAATATCATTGCATACATTAACTCACTGAAGATCATTTTGTAAGACCTGGAAGAGCGGCTACTTGTTGTTTAATAGAACTCAAAGCCCCAGCCAGAAACAATCTTAACACTAAAATTTGTGACCCAATCTCCCATAGAATCACCCTACTCGTGTTGAATCAGTGAATAGATGTGCTCTTATACATACATAGATAGATAAAGGGTTAAGTGAAATCAATTTTCGCCCCATACATTCTCTTCCTCGGGAAGCAAATTTCTACTTCCAGGAATTTATTTTCACTATTGGTATAAGTTATATTTTAAAAGGAAAACTTATGGATATTATTATTTTTTTTTCTTGAGATGTGAAGAGTTACTTGAAATCACGCTTTACCCCCTCACCCCCTTCAGGGCCACAATCCCTGACATCGCTTTTTAAGTATTTGTGCTTTTATGTTTTTAAGTAAAAGTCTTACGGATATCTGTTTTTTCTTTGAGATATAAGGATTTTGTAAAATCACGTTCTACCCCTTTCCTCTCGCGAGGGGGGGGGGGGGATTTCGTAAATTCACTTCATAGCGAGTGTCTACATCACAGACGAAATGTTTTCACCAAATCTCATACTTAAAGATGCAAGGATTTGGGTTGGGGCCGATGGCAAATCAATCACTTACTCACTCAGTCAGAACAAACGATTTTATATGTATATATAGAGATTTATAATTCATTTATTAACACTTTCTCGGCCGTATTTTTTTGTCTTTTTGACAGTAAGTTCCGCCTGTGGGCGTTATTCTCCCAAGTTTCACTATTTTAGCACAAAAGTTTCTGTATTCACTTTTATGTTACAAATGGATATACATTATAATAACATTCTTTCTAACCAAAGTATTTGTATCCAAAGTATATTCGATTGAACAAATATGAATATTGAGTATATTCTTAAGAAATAAATAACATGAAAATTGAGGGGAAAAAAAAAAAAAAAAAAACGCCCACTGGCGGAGTTACAGATTTTCAAATGACGTGAATCTACGTCAGCGGTTGCGAAAGTCTCAAGTTCATTAATTGTATTATTTAGGAAATAAATGTTTATGGCTTAATTTTCTTGAATGTATATACATTATTTAATAAATTAACCGCAAAATATTCTTCGCTCTGTTTTAAGAGGCCTGTGTATTTTTCAAATGTCACCTCAGAGTTCAGAGAGGCCGAGCAATTCTGCGCTCAAAGCTGGTAGATGTGAGGTGCCAGGTTCGATCCCAGGTCCCGCTCGTCGACCTAGCCATTCGGAGTTTTCTGTAGTTTTCTCCGAAACTTGTGTAAATATGGTTTTTCTAGGACCCCCTTAAAAAGACCCCCATGGATGGCACTCCCCCTCAGGCCTAGGACCCTAGTGCAGTCAATTGGCCATAATCCCCACAGCCAAACCCAACCTCGGAGTTCAGATGCATTTAACACCTATTTCGTATATGTACACACACTGCAATATCTTAAATACGATCTAATTGATTTTGCATCGTTTCACAGTCTACATCGGGTGACATTAATTTTATAGGTGCGTTATTCAAGATTTGAGCCCCAGAACTACATAACTTTCTTCATTATTTAGACCTTCATATAAAGTAGAGTTAAGTAAATTTCGTTGTATAGCTCTCAATAGAAGGTTACGGTTATGCTGTAGTTTTCTTATATGCGTACGAAATATATATCGGAATGTATGAGATATTTCATCATTTAGAACTTTAATATAAAGAACTGTGGCGATTGAAATTTTACTATCTCTTATAAATTAAATGCCGCATTGGTGTACTTTTGTCTTTTTTAATCCAAATCTTAGTTCCTAAATAAGCTCACAAATAAATCGTAAATTATATAATTGATTATTAATATAAATAGGTATTTTTCTCTAATTACAACAAAGAGTACATGCATTTCGGTTCACTGTGCATTCCATTATTCTGAATGTTATCATTAGCAATATATTCAAAACAAATCATACACTCGAGTTCATATTCATGTCTTAGGATTATATTCTAATTACAACACTGTATTATAAAGGTTTTTCTTTTTTTCTTTTTTTTTTATACTACTTTCTTTTTTTCTACTACTTTCGGGCTGCACTTTTTCGTTGCTGTCAACTTTTTTCTGCGACCATGAATGAACGTGTTAACATTTTTCCTTTTACTTAAATTATATAAAGCTGAAAGCTTGTTACTGCATCAATCCGGATTATTAGATTTTATGAAAAATTGATACACTCATTAATCAGGATAAATCTAGCTAACGCCATATTTTTAGTTCAATCGGATAATTGGTTCAAAAATATAAAATAAAAACCTCATTTTGACTTTAAAATTTTTAAAAAGAAAAAATAAATTGATACTAAAAATAAATAAATATATATATATATATAATATATATTTCTTTTCATATTGAAAAAAAAAAAAAAGTTAATCTTTTTTTTTCTTTTCTTTTAATAATTAAAATAAAATTGAAAAATAAAATCGTGCTAAAGAAATGGAACAGCTTCAATACTGAACCCCTCAGCGAAATTTGAAATTTGGCACCGAAGTAGCTCGGACGTTTCTCGCCAAGATGTTTACTAACGCATTTGCGATAACCATTTTAATTAATTGCTAAAATGGCAAGAAAAATTTAAAAGACGACAAGGGGACCCTCTGCTAAAGCTATATTAGTAAAGTAACGGATAGTAATGAATGCTAGGGAATGAAATACGGCATGTCATTATATGAAAGAACAGATTAAAGTAAGTCCTGTCGTATTAAATTTAAATTATATTTTGTGCAGAATTTTATATGAATTAGTCAAAATAAAATTAGAGTTTTTATTTCTTTTTTCTTTTCCTTTTTTATTCTTTTGTAACTTACAAGATAATTTGTCTATGTAATAGACAATTAATTTTGATAAAATAAATATTTACTAATGCTTGGCTTTTGCTTTTATACGCAAATTTTGAGTAAATCAAGAATTAATAAGCAAAATTTCATAGTATTTAATATTTATTTACTATAGGCATAAAAAATGTTTATGAAAAATTATTTTATGTAAACCTATTCTGAGTTCATTATACCTTACAGATAGCGTTGCTACAAATCATAGAAACATGTCAACTTTTTTATTTATTCTGGAGCATTGATAGCGTCTGCGCTAATTTTCGCACCACTTTTCTTGAAGAAAATTTTTCTTCTCATGTAATTGTAACTACATTTTGAACAATATTTTATTGCAATATTAAGTGGTGTGAGAAAACAGCATGTGCTGAATTATTAAAATGTTGATATATCTGACGATAGTTGTCTCTGGAGTCAGTGGAATAGAATCTCACTAAATTTAATGTTTGAAGCCACGAAATTTGACTTCTGGACTCGTTTCACCTTTAGCGATCTCTTTATCTTCGTAAGTTTTTGTGAGCATAAATGATGCGGTACAACAATCACTGTAAATGAGATATTTAAAATTTCTATTCAGGTGTTCCACTGATTTACTCGGCCTATACTACCATAGCCTCCTAAACTAGATGCATTCTGCGTGGCTAGGACACTTCTCAACAGTTCAAGCGGAAGACAGCGCCACCTAGTATAGATTGCCGAGCCACGCGGGATGCATGTAATTTAGGAGGCTATGATACTACTTACTGCCACTACAACAGCACCTGTGGGTATTTCAGCAATTCTCAAAATTTGAAACATTATATTATGTTCAAAATACGTTTTTTTTTTTTTTTTTTTTTTTTTTTTATTATTATTATTATTATTATTTATATAAAATTTTGTGTTTAACAATATAAAATATTAGCAAAATTCTTATTTCATAAAGAAAAACTATGATCTTAAGTTTATCAAGCTTGATTATATTAATATTTTTATTGATACAAATTTTCAGATTAAAAATGAAATAGTGTTTAAAAATTAGATCTCTCCATGACTTACATTTTTCTTAAAAACCAGTAGCTTAGGTCAGTGTGGAAAGTCATATGTATCATCTCTATATATAAAAAAAAAAAGATAGTTACTGTGGCTGGCGTCAAATTTCTTTGTTTGCGACCGCATTTTCATACGAAGGGCAAAGTCCTCCGCATCATGAAAGGTATCAATGTGTTCCGAATACTCCAAAGCAGTTATCTCAGGTAGTTAGAAATTTGTATCATCTTAATTAACGAAATTATTAATTAAAAACATCGGGTTTATAAAGGTACTCTATTTGCCTTCTTATAAAAAATTTCTCTTATTACATCCTTTTCTACAATGACGTCATTTTCCACAGGGAAATTAAAATGTTATCAATGGTATAAAAAAAATAAAACAAAATAAATATCAGTGCTGCTATTGGTAACGAAGAAATTTATCGTCTGCAAATAAAAAGCGTTATCTTAGAAAAAAAAATTAGAATTGTGTTTAATCGTTTGCAATCACTTTTTTCTTTCTATTTTTAGAAAATTGAATTTCTTACGGTCAATTTCATATGTTGTTTATCCTTTTTTCTTTTTATGTGGATTTTTTTTTTTTTTTTTTTTTTTAATGCGCGCGTATGAATAATGAAATATATAATGCTTATACTTTTTATTTATAATTTTTTAGTTAATTTAGGGCAATGTATAATACTCTCTATATGTTTCTAATGTACAGCTAGGTAATAATTTACACAATCGAAAATATCTGAAAAGAAAAAAAATATTATCATTATTATAATTTGGAAAAAAAAAAAAAAAACTCCTATAACTTGAATTTTTAATTTTCTCCTGCTTACTTCTTAAAATAACGAAGGATAAAATGTACTGGTCCTCTATAAGAGTTTTAGGTGGTGAATTTTTTTTCTTCCAATAATTAGAAATATGAAATGTATTATAGAAATGTTTAATTTTGTAATGTTAAAACTTACAGTGCGAAATTAGAATATGCTGTCATCTATGCATGAACTTGAATTTGACTATAAAATATTTTGTATATCAAAATATATCCAAAGTATTTTAAAATATGTTTTTAAATAAAAAAAGATAAATACATTTAACGACAAAAAGAAATGCAGTCAATTATACAGATATTATCTAATTTAGTTTTTTTCCCCCTCTCTTTCAAAATGCTTAGGTATTAGAAACGTTTTCTCAAGAAAAAGGTTAATATAATTTTTTTTGTCATTTCTGTGAAATAGTGCTATGAGCGCTTACAAAGATTACAATTTTAAAAAAGAATAAAAAATTCGATCTGAATCATAAGCAATGCTATTTTGGATATAAAATTATCAATTCTACATTTTGTTCCTTTTCTTAAAAACTAGTTATAATACAAATGTAAATATTAAAAATATTACAAAATTAAACGCTTTCCAAAATAAACAACGGAAAAATTCTGGTCCTCAAAAAGATCACGACATTTAAATACAAGATTTTTTTTTTTAACATTATACCATAAAACTCAAGTAGTGGAAAAAAAATTTTTAATCACCAAGGAAATCATATACTAAAGCTGTAACACAAAATGGTCTAGAAATTACGAATTTCTTTCTATCCTAAAAAAATTACTGATTTTTAGCATAATATTTCAATTTTTTAAAAAAGTGGTCTTAAATATTATGTATTTCAATTCGACATTGACTATAGGTATTTCTATAATGTTGTTTTGCTTTTGTCTTGTGTTATGTACTGTTAATATTTCTATTCAATGAAAGACAAAGCAGCGAATAGGCGAGTGGAGCCCAGCAGGGATTAATAAGAGAAGCAATTCGGGGTCGGAGCTTGGTGAGCGGAGCAAGTATGGGGCAGAGCCCCCTACTTTTAGAAAAATTTCTTGGAACAAAAAAAAAAAAAAAAAAAAACTTTAAATAAGGATGTTTACTTTTCAAAGTGAAAAAATTATTGTTTTTTTTTTTTTTTTTTTTTTTTTTATAATAATAATAAATTTAAATAAAATATTTTTTTAACATAAAAGGTTATCTTCTTTATGTACTTTTTTTTTTTTTTTAATCAAAGCACAGCAGAATACTTTGTAAAGAAAAAAAAAGTTTTTCTATGTTGAATAAAAAAAAAAAAAAAATCCAACCACAATTTGAAAGCTTTCATCCAAAGTATAAACGAAAGCGAAATTGTTTAATCTAATTTACCGTTCAGTCGTGTTTTTTTAAAAACCCTTTTCACTACTGATATAAAAATTTATTTTTTATATTCTGTCCTTTAAATTTAGAATTAAAAAAAAAAAAAAAAAAAAAACACTTTTCTTTGTCTGTCATTTTTTATGACATTGTTTATGTAATTATTTGAATGAAATTGAACATTTTTTTTTCATGCATTTATTAAAAAAAAAAAAAAAACGATTATCGGATTAATTAAGCAACAGATTTTTTACATAAGTTTCCATTTATCAATATTTGTAACCTCGTATTTGGAAATTTATGATAAGAGAGTTCCAAGCAGAATAATTTACATTTCTTGACGTATTAAAAAAAAAAAAAAAGAAAAAAAATAGAAATTAGAAATTATGCATAATCTTATTAATCAATCCTTATTTATAGCCCATCTGATGACAGAATACTAGCGCTCTGCCCCTTGTGTTCTCAGATGCAGGATTCGAATCTCAGTTCAGGTATAGATGTTCATAATAGTTTGTAATCCATTTTAAGACATAAGTTCCGGTTTAATGAGCCTTAATGTGCAGAAATTAAGCATACAGCGATATCTCAAACCCATTTTTTTAATTTATAAAACCTCTCTAGAAGTTTCAAAATAATATTCTATTTCGAAACTCATGAAATATTTTTTTTTTTTTAATTTACATAGTTAAATTTCAAGAATTTACAATATATGGCATCGGAACAATTGTATTGAGGGTTTAGCATTAGTGTACTGGTGTCTCTGATCTTTTTAAATTTGATACAAATGTGTATATATTTTAAAAGTGTGTATAAGTATACGCGATTCAGCAATATATTCTAAACGTGAAAAAATGTACGATAAATTACGTCATTCAAATATTAAAATATTTTAAAAAATTAATTTATCACAAAGAAATAGTTAAGTATGTTTCGATGATATTGGTTAATTATAATAATGTAATATAAGGCGTAAAATTCAAAACTAGTTCAAAGGACACATTTAAAAAATTTTTAGAATTTTTTGAGTTTTATTTTACTTTTTAAATTTAAATAGGTTTCTTAAATATTTTAATGTACTTAACATTAAATTTCAATGCATATGTAAACACATTTTCATAATTCGAAAATTAAAAATTTGCAAAAATGTTTTATAGCGTTCTTTATTTCCTTAGGTATATTCAGAAAAAAAAAAAAAAAAAAAAAAAAAAAAAACCTGTAAAATAAATTTTTAATTTTGATTTAGAAGAAAAATGAAATATGTTCATTGTGATTTTTAGTTAACTTATAAAACTCTATTAGACAAAATTAAATATATAATGGAATTCATTAATATTTATTAAATTTTATTTAATGAAGTGGTTTTAATTTACTTTTATCAAATATTAAATAAACGTTAAATTTTAGAAACCTATTTAAGCAGGTATTTCAGTTTGAAATATGAGTATCGTCTTTGAAATTTAGAATTTCAAATTGCAAAAATGAAATTTTGATATATTTACGTTTCTATGTTCTGAAGTCACACACAACTTCAATAGTTAAACACTCAATTTCGAAAGAGTTAATGTACTTAACATGAAATGAAGATTTTGATAACTTAAAACACGGTATATTAAGTTTTACACTTGACATTAAACTTTAAGGCGGGTAAGAAAATATCTCGAAATTAACCAATATAATTTACCCTTAATTAAAATAGATGTGTAATTGAATGTAAAAATAATTATTAGTAGCAATATTTATATTTTTTACAAGAGATTTCATAATATGTGTATGTAATTTTTACACCAAAAACGAAAACTTTTTTGTTCGTTAAAATTCTTTTTATATTATAGATATTCTTACAAAATTTAATATTTTTGTTTCTTATCCTTTCGATTTTCAGTGAAAAAATAATATTCTATCTACCAATAAGTATTTGGGCAGTTTCGAATTTAGACGTTTTTGTCAAATATCTAGAAAACTTCTTTAGGAATTGTCTTGGAACTCTGGTAGCGTAAAGACGTGATATACCTCATATATTTCAGTAAACTTGTGTCCTGAAGAGGAAAAGGGGACCAGTAAAAAATTAAACAAAAATTTAAATGCTTTGGATCACCCTATAAAAAGTAATGATTGAAAAGGGTTTTGGTTGTAGCATATGATTAAATCGTTAGCGCACAGTGTCCTCATTTGAGGACAGCTAATAAAATGGCACGTATACTTTTTGTGGTTTCTTGGAATGATTTCGGCTTTTTAGTGATAGTTTATAGCGTCACTCTAAATGATCCCTGAAAGTTTTATGTGCCTATTATTAATTGTTATTTCATAATTTGGATAGTCATTTTATGATTTTTCCTTCGTCGCACATACATTTGCTTTTTGTGCAGGTATACTAACTTAAACCATGTTCAATAATAATATATTATAATACTTTACTTTCGAGATCTTTGTCAACATATAGTAGGAAATTTATCTGTTATCTCAAAGTTTTTCTATCTCGAAATTTTCTCGCTAGAACACTAAACGTCAATAAATGAGGATAGGCTTTAAATTTAATCTATCAGAAGAATTGTTTAAGTTAATATATTTTACTGTCAGTTGTCTATATTAATTTAGAAGTGAAATGATCAGCTAATAATATTTTGCAAAATTAAATTGTGCGTTAACGGGTTAAGGCGATTCTTCTCGTTATCTGTATAAATTTTTATGATGCTACCACATGTACTCATGGAGATATAACTTTTTGTTGTTGTTGTTGTTGTTGTTGTTAAATTGAAAAAAAAATCCACTTTTAAATTATAACATACATTTTTTGACCCGGTGCAAAGCCATTTTTAGGAATTTTTGCATACTACACTAGACACAGCATACTGCAATAAGAATGTAAAAATTTTCAATATCTTACGAAATATGAGCATTTCTACTAAATAATTTTTAACTGCGATGCGCTAACTATTAAAACAATTCATTTGCATAATTTAATATTAAAAAGTCTTGAGCAACTTATATGAAAACCCCTAAGCAAATCTGAGGAAAATTCAAAAAGTTATGAGACATAGAATGAACAGAATTTCATATCTCTCAAAATAAAAGATAAACTATTAAGGCGTTTAACTCACATTTTTATTTTGATTCAATCAATGCCCAATGGCAATAGAGTATTCGTTGATTTACAATATGGTATTCTTTTTTGTTCCGTATTTTTCTCTTCTATTATATTTCCAGTTCCCAACAATTTTTTTCATACGTTGAATGGATATTCTATAATTCAGTTATCCCTAAAATATTATTTCCAGCTTCTTTTGCATTTCTGTTCATTAATGACCTACTCATTCATTCATTACGAAACGGTATGGAAAAATAGTGAAAGTGCATTTGAAGTCATAATTCTCAATTCACATTTAAAGAATGTAATATTAAACAGATAAGGCTTTCCATCTCATTAACAATAAAGTTTTCTCTGTCAGCTTATTTAATCTCGAATAGTGCCATTAAGAAATAATTGGATGAATAAACTTACTTTATCTTCTACAATCACATTACTGCAGATCAGAACATTAATGAATCAGGACTTGAAAGAGCCTAATTTTTCGTAACTTTTGATAGATAATTAGAGAGCCGTCATTATAGGATAAAGAATGAGATCTCTAATTATCATCGAGAGTAAAATGTCAAGAATTATCAGATTATATTAAAATATAATATGTAGGTCCTAAAATATTAATGATATATCAAGCAGTGATTTATTAATTGTCAGGGGAAGTGTTCTTTAAACCACTGAAAAATATTCACATATATCTGAAAAAATTACTTTTGATATTTTAAAACTATTACTTTTAATATGTGTAAATAGTTGTAAGAACCTGTTTTTGTTTTGCATTTGACGAGATTCTTTGTTTTTATCTATTAAAAGTACACAGCTATTCAAAAGTATTAAAATTTTTATTTTTTTCTGCTTTTTAACCCTTATTTTCACTTTTCTGAGTATAATGTGAATTTAACAACATAAACTACAACAACAAAATACAAAAATAACAAATCTGTATCAGACGTAAAAATTTCACTTAAAATTTTAATATGAACGAAACTCTGCTTTACATGAAAAATATTGTTGGAAATACCAAACTGAGTTCTTCAGTAGTAAAATTTTTTGTAATAACAGTATAACGTCGATAGGGGTCAAATATACGCAGTTATAGTTTGGAAACAATACAAAAAAAAAAAGAGGATTTTAAAAGAAATTTGAATTTTATAAAAACAGTTAAAGACGCTAAAAGTTATTATATAGTGATAAAGAACAAGAATTTTGTAAGCAAACACCAAACCGTAAGGAACATGCAACAGTTGCTACAGGTTAAAGTAATATATCACGACTATTTATTAGTATGAAAATTATTTTAATTCCATGCAAGTACAGCAAATTAAAATGTAGTTCCTGTAAATTTATATGCCACAAATTCATAATTTATTTAATTCAGGTTAATGCTTTATTATAGTAAATGATTGTTTAATTACATTATAACATCGACAAAATAACAATAATCAAAGCTTTTCTTCAACCTCCTTCGTCGAAAATTCCACGTAGAAATTAAATTTATATACCACAAATTCATAATTTTATTGATTCAGGTTAAAGCGTTATCAGAGTAAATGACTGTTTAATTACATATAACATCAACAAAGTAACAATAATCAAAGTTTTCTTTAACCTCCTTCTATTGAAAATTCTGCACTGAGAAAAATATATGTGACTAATATCTAGAATCTAAATTGTGTCTCTGGTAAAAATAGTTCCATGTCATCCTTATAAATTCTAGTTCCTATCGCTAGCGAGTTCTGAAAACCCCTATTAGAATTGTAGATAATTTTTCTATATTATCGAGGTCAATCTCATTTAAAAATCTCTCTAAATAAATGCGAACACAAGAGGCGAGTTTTAGTAAGTATAATTTTGTTTTATAACCCAACTCTAGGAATTCAAGCTAGAATTTCTCGCAATACAAAGGATTCAAAATATTCAGAATATACAGTCATATACAAAAGTTTAAGATAAATAGCCGATTTTCAGAATTTCAGCACATTGCATCATTTGAGCTGATTATTGCGTTATCTCATGTGATGATTGCATCAAACACATTCTACCGCTATGCACAAGGTAGCCGGCACGTTTATCGCCAGTTGTTTATTAGATTTTGTCGTAGACAGTGCTATTGAGTAATTATTGTAATGGGTAAAAAACCTTCACTTATTGTTACAAAAAGGTCAGAAATATCGACCCTGCATAAAATTGGATTTTCTAAACGTCAAATAAGTTCGAGGGTAAATGTGAACAAGACAGCTGTGTATCAAGCTAGTAGTAAGTTTAAAATTTCGGAAAAAATTGAGGACCTTAGGAAAAGCGGTCGCCCTAGAAAAACGAGTGCACGTGATGACCATGTGCTAAGATAGTCCAGGCAACGAAGGCCAAAATTTGACGAATAGAGGAAAAAAATCGTGTAGTTTTGAAATTTTACATACTCATAGCCGAGAGGGTCCTGAACAACATACTAAAAGTAACCGCCCGTGGGGGTTGAGCGCGGAGCAGGGGGGGGGGGGGCATTTAAGGGGGCACTTTTCAGTTTTTATTAAATATCTTGAAAACTATCGCATTTAGAGAAAAACTGTCAATTACAAAATTAATCTACGTAAAATTTCCTACAAAAATGTATATTATATTTTGTTTGTACGATCATTAGTTTAGAAGATATAGGGAGATGAAATAACACATTTTCTTGAAAAATTCTTTTTTGCAATAGTAAAATCAACTAAAGTGTGCAATTAAAAAGGTTCTTGTCAAATATTTTCTAATGTAAAAAACAAATATATACATAGGGAATATGCAAGGATAATACAGCATGTTTTGTACGTTTTAAATAATTTTAAGGCTAGTAGGCGTAAGTGGTGGTTTGAGTAAAAATCCAGATAACGAAGACCCAAAATCGATCAACATTAAAAAATATAGTGTAGCTTTGAAATTGAGCACAGTTATAAGGTTAAGTTTCCTGAACAACAAACTAAAAGTCCCCGACCGTTGTGGGTGAGCGGGGGCAGGGGGGGCATTTAAAGGGGGCAATTTTCAGTTTTTATTAAATATCTTGAAAACTATCGCATTTAGAGAAAAAATGTCAATTACAAAATTAATCTACGTAACATTTCCTACAAAATTGTATATTACATTTTGTTTGTACGATCAAAAGTTTAGAAGATATAGGGGTATGATATAACACATTTTCTTGAAATATACTTTTTTGCAATAGTAAAATTAACTAAAGTGTGCAATTAAAAGGGTTCTGCTCAAATATTTTCTAATATACAAAATAAATATATACATAGGAAATATGTAAGGATAATACAGCATGTTTTGTACGTTTTAAATAATTTTAAGGCTAGTAGGCGTAAGTGGTGGTTTGAGTAAAAATCCAGATAACGAAGACCCAAAATCGATCAACATTAAAAAATATCGTGTAGCTTTGAAATTGAGCACAGTTATAAGGTTAAGTTTACTGAACAACATACTAAAAGTCCCCAACCCTATTCTGTGTATTTTATTTAATTTTTTATGTTATTTGCAATAGTAATAAAAACTATATTTCGTAATTAAAAAGGTTCAGGTTAAATATTTTTTACTCATACAAATAAATATTTGTATATAAATATTTGTATGTGTGTGTGCGCGCAATGCACCAAGTTTAAAGAGTGGAAGTCAAAATATACAAATCGAAAAATTCCACTTTTCTGTAAGATATCCGTAAAATACAAAGCAACGGCTATCACAAAGGATTGCATGGGGAAGCGAAACAAAGGGTTTTCGCTAGCAAATTCTCCTAATTTTTATCGTTAAAGACTGAAAAAACATGTGGAAGATGTAACTAATGTGTAAAATGCAATACTTATATTTCAAATGTAAAGGTTAAACGAAGGGTAATGGACAGGTTTCGATGAGGATACCCCTTCGCTTTGTAATGAGTGTGCTCTATGAATTGTGAGAACGTTTGTTACTTATTCTTATTTCATTTTTCTTACCTTTAGTGTGTATTTAATGTCTCTTCTGAATTTTTTGTGATTACTTAGTGTATCGATATGGCAGAAAAATGTTTAATATGTGAAAATGATATAGTGAATGGTGTATGCAACCTAAATGAGAAAGGAATAGAGGGATTAGTAAAAGCGACCATTTCAAAAAAAGATGGAAAAGATGAAATTTTTAGAAGTACAAAATATGATTGTTCTGCATTCTTCTTGTAGAAAACATTACACAAGACCTCAGACAATCGCAAGAGACTGAAACTATTTGAATCACGACAACAATCATCCACAGTATCATTTTCTACTCCTTGCTTACGCTCGCCTCAAACTTCGTTTGATTTTAGAACTAAATGTTTATTATGTGCTGAAACTATAGATAAGGCCTTTTATGTTAAGGAAAATAAAAAACCTCTTTACAAGCGTCGTCAAGTTTATCCAGTACGATTAATTTTGTAATTGACATTTTTTTCTCTAAATGCGATAGTTTTTAAGATATGTAATAAAAACTGAAAATTGCCCCCTTAAATGCCCCCCCGCTCACCCCCCACGGGCGGGGACTTTTAGTATGTTATTCAGGACCCACTCGGCTATGAGTGTGCAAAACTTCAAAACTACACGATTTTTTTTTTTTTTTTCTATTTTTCCTATTTTGACTGGACTTATCCAGATTTTTACTCAAACCGCCACTTGTGCCTACTAGCCTTAAAATTATTTAAAACTTACAAAACATGCTGTATTATCCTTGCATATTCCCTATGTATATATTTGTTTTTTACATTAGAAAATATTTGACAAGAACACTTTTAATTGCACACTTTAGTTGATTTTACTATAGCAAAAAAGAATTTTTCAAGAAAATGTGTTATTTCATCTCCCTATATCTTCTAAACCAATGATCGTAAAAACAAATTGTAATATACATTGTTGTAGGAAATTTTACAAAGATTAATTTTGTAATTGACATTTTTTCTCTAAATGCGATAGTTTTTAAGATATTTAATAAAAACGAAAAATTGCCCCCCTTAAATGCCCCACTGCCCCCCCGCTCACCCCCCACGGCGGGGACTTTTAGTATGTTATTCAGGACCTTCTCGGTTATGAGTGTGCAAAACTTCAAAACTACACGATTTTTTTTTTTTTCTATTTTTCCTATTTTGACTGGACTTACCCAGATTTTTACTCAAACCGCCACTTGTGCCTACTAGCCTTAAAATTATTTAAAACTTACAAAACATGCTGTATTATCCTTGCATATTCCCTATGTATATATTTGTTTTTTACATTAGAAAATATTTGACAAGAGCCCTTTTAATTGCACATTTTAGTTGATTTTACTATTGCAAAAAAGAATTTTTCAAGAAAATGTGTTATTTCATCTCCCTATATCTTCTAAACTAATGATCGTACAAACAAAATGTAATATACATTTTTGTAGGAAATTTTACGTAGATTAATTTTGTAATTGACATTTTTTCTCTAAATGCGATAGGTTTTAAGATATTTAATAAAAACGGAAAATTGCCCCCCTTAAATGCCCCCCTGCCCCCCGCTCACCCCCCACGGGCGGGGACTTTTAGTATGTTGTTCAGGACCCCCTCGGCTATGAGTATGCAAAATTTCAAAACTACACGATTTTTTTCTTCTATTTTTCCTATTTTGACTGGACTAAGAAGCATGGATGGACGAGATCCAAGAACCTCTTCGACTACGATCAGACATTCTCTGGCTACAAAAGGCATCAACGTCAGTTTGAGTACTATTTCAAGATGTTTGGCAAAAGATTTTGGTTTATCATCCCATAAACCTGCAAGGAAACCTCGACTTACTTCAAGTATGAAAAAGAAACGACTGATTTCTACTAGACAATATCAGATTTGGACAGTATAGCAGTAGAATAGAGTATTGTTATTGGATGAGTCAAGTGTGCAGCAATTTTCTGCACATGCTACAAGTGTTCGCCACCCAAGGGGAAAAATATATGATTATAGATATACGATGCAAACTATGAAAATTATGAAACGTCCTCCAGGCCAAATGATATAGGGTACAATGTCTGTTCCCGGTACGGCAAGTCTGTATTTAGTGCCTTCTAAAACTACTATGAACGGAAAGCGGTACCTTAATTTGTTACATTAGAAGTTGAAGCTTCACATGCGTGTTCATACATGTTCAATTTTCATGCTTGATGGGGCTTCGTGTCACAGGGCGAAGATTGTCAAGAAATATCTGAGGACACAGACAATCAAAGAGCTTGACTGGTCAGGTAACAGCCCATATTTGAATCCAATAGAGAATCTGTGGTGTATTATGAAAAGTAAAGACGCCGAAAAGCAATCATCCATTGCTACGACACTTGTTGAAGCAATAAAGCATGTCTGGCGCTCAGATATTTCTAAAGCTTACTGGAAGTCTTTTATTTATAGCATGCCTAAGAGGATTCCCAAGTTATTAAAAACAAAGGAGGTCCTACAAAATATTGACTTTAATTGCAGTAAATAACCATGTACAGTCTATTTTGTTCTTTTATATGTAAAATATGTATGTTATTTCTGCAGAATTCCATTAAATCTGATTTTTCTATGGGTGATCATAAACTTTTGCAAATGACTGTACATAATACTATTTCACCATCTAAAAAAGTGTAGACAAGAAATTCGCGATCATTTCGTTTAACCAGGTTATTTGTTTGCCTTATACGCATGACTCGGAAATCTATATTTCTATTTCAGGTATTCAGAAAATGATTACTTATTCGTTCTAGGTGAAAGCGATATATATATTTTTTTTTTTCCTCAGTGCACGCAACAACTGTTTTATAATGTGAAGTTTTGATATTAGAAGCTAATATTTTTGGTTCGAGATTCTCTTAATTTTATATCGTTTCACAAACGAAGTTTTAACTCACTTGTCCCTTCAAATTATTTGATACGATGTAACTACACTACAAACGTTAAAAGATTCTTTTTACTTGGTCTAAAATTTGAGAAAAGCTTTGTTGATGCTGTAGCTTTATTCTAAAGCTTAATTAATAGGACTTTTTCTCAAACATATAATGCTCAAGGAACCACGTGATTTATTAGCATGAATATATTCAATTGAAACCTTAAAACATTAAACCTTTTTTACTCCAGGTTACAGGCCAATATCTATTAACATCCATCGGAAATCCCTTTTTTTATGGCCGAAATGTTATTAAAGCATTCAATACTGCTCTGCTGTTTAAAAAAATTCATAGAAAATCAAGTTGAAAATTGTTATCAACTCGATTTGTCTGTCAGATCGTTTGTTCATCTGCGTTTTAATTTCTTTAAATATTCTTAGAATACCTTGAAACTGATAATTGTAATATGTTTACTATGGTATGTTCCCTATTGAACATTTTATACGCAGCAACAATCTATGCATGGACATCCAATAGATCTCAAAACCGTTACGCTCTATCAGAGGTAATTCTATAAAAATGATTTTAATACCTTTGTAGTACAGAAAACATAATGAAATTGATTCAGTACCCGCCGCTTATTACAATCACATTCGTCTTAATACAAAGTGACTTTATTCAGCGGCTGATTTTTATATCCGGCGAACGTTCCTGCAGACAAGAAAAAATTATTACGTTCGTGAGTTTGGAAATAAATTTCAAAAGATAACAAATAATGAAATTAATAAACAATATTAATTAATTTTTGAAAGATAATTGATTAATTGTTCCTTGAATATAGTAAATTTAACACACCTCAAGTTCCGACGCGCTTTTCTTCGAGGAAAATCATCAGTACTTTCCCGAAAGTGCAAGATTTTCATTTAAATTTAAAATCCTTACGTTTAAACTTCTTGTTTTTTAGTTATTTCAAAATAAGAATTAGAAATTGCCCTTTAATAATTAAAAAAAAAAATCACTTGCGAATCATATCAAATTTTTAACTCACTGCCGCGCTTTAAAGAATTGTTATTTTGAAATTGTTACTGAGATAAGTGATGGGGCGTACTTAATATGTAACTATGCTGCAAGTATAAAATTTTCAACAGAAAGAGAGATAACTTAGAATACTGTGCTTTATTTTCATTTTCTTTTTTATTAAAAAAAAAGAAGAAGAAGAAGAAGAATGCAAATCAAAAAATTTCTTTAGCGTGCATAAATGGCATTTTTGCTGCTGAAGAGATATTTTTGAGTTTATTAACCGGCGATGCTGATTTTATTAAATGGCAGTTTTAAAATTGTTTGTATTAATTTGATTCCGATCCTGGCAATTTGATCATAAAAGGCGCCTGATTTTATTAACCAGTGAATTTATTAAACGGCTGTTACTGTATACGTTTTCTCTAGAATGTGGTATGATTAGCATGAATGATTAGTTACAAAGGTACAAACAAGATATTAACATACATTAGAAGATATAATTAAAAATTGCTGGAAATGTATTTCCAGTTGCGATATACATTTTTAACATTTTCTAAAAATAATTGAAAAGTGGTTATAACTTCAATTTGACTGTCTGCCATCGTGATTTAATTCTCGTTATTATTTATAGAACGCTTTGAAATTTATATATGTTACTGAAAGCCATTATAGTATGTTACCTATCAAAAATAGTATAAATAGTGCTAGTGATTGTGTACAGGGGCTCACAAAAATTTCCGATACATCACAGTTTATGAGAGGTATTTTTAAAGCCTATTTTTTTTTAATCTCTATATTACATAACTCATTTAATATACACTAATAAGCAATATTAAATAGTTTTCCCGTAGAATAAAGTATCATCAGCGGAATTAATCGGTTTAGGGTCCTACAATGTTGTTCAGATATATTATGAGACTTAAATGAAAATTCAGTGGCTCAGTGTAAGTTTTCATTATAAAAAAGGTTTCTTTCGGTATGTCATGCATTATTTTTGGTCCGTTTGTAAATTTTAGTTGATATGCAGTGCTACGCAGAAAATTCTTCTAAAAGATTATCTCTTTAGAAACAAAACTTTTCTGAAATTCTTTTCTCCATAGTTAACAATAAAATGTGTATATTTGTAGTCTTGACGTTTTTGGGCAATATGCATAAAAAAAAAGTATTGTTATTTTTTTCTCTTTCTCTTTCTTTCTTTCTTTCTTTCTTTTCTACCTTCCTTCCTTCCTTTCTTTCTCTTTTTTTTTCTTTCTCTCTCTCTCTCTCTTTTTTTTTTAACAAATATATAAACATAATTTCGGAGAGTTTTCTCCGTTTAAAAAAAAAATGCATTTTAAGATCAGTCAAGCAAATAAAGTATCTTGAAATTTAAATGATATAACGCGTAAGTACAGTAGGAAAATACAGTTTATAATCTATGTGTACCACGTGATTTTTCATTTTCAATTATATTTACCCCCTTTTCAATTTTTCAGGGAGATGGATTACGTCAGAATTCTCTATCAATAATTTTGAATTACATATTTTTTCCTTCTTCCCGATTCATGGTAGTATAAACTGCATTTACTATTATTTGCAGCATCATATAATTAGTTTTCTTCATTATTATTATTTTTTTTAAATACTTCATGCAGACTTTATTCTGTTCTTTCATTTAATTGCTCACACTATATGCCGCAATCATTGCAAAGCTAGTTTCAAATACTCTTAGTTTGACTGTTCCATTTTGAGTGAATTATAAAAGCCCATTTCCAATTCCTTCGTACTTAAGTTCATAATTTACGCACTTATTCAGCCTTATAGTTCAAATGAAGTAATTAATCAGCCAATTTAACGAAAATGCATTTATATATTCACTATTTTCAGAATTATGTATAAAAGTTAATGCAATTAACAAGCATTAACAACTTTCCGCTGTGAACTTACTCATTTAGTACTACTAGTTTAGAGAGAAATACTGTATAAAATAAATGAGAACTAATACATCAAGTAACGATTTTAATGAATCAATGTAATATAAGTTTCTGAGAGACGTTTCCCTTAACTTTAATATATAATTAACCTCTTTATTACTTCAAAAAGATTCAATATACTGCACTAACATTTAAAGTAAATCGTCAAATTGTATCGTTAGTTTAAAAAAAATATTATAAGTATCGACTTTTTTTTTTTTTTTTTTTTTAATTTATTCTATATTCGATAGAAGAAAGTGTTGGATTGGTATAAATTTTCTACTTCAAGTTTCCGGTGGATTTGCACGTTTTGAGACATCCAGAGCACGATTTAACCATTTTTAGATGTCTGTCTGTGTCTCTGTGTTAGTGACATAAATTTTGTGACAACTATATTCCAGGAACTACTGCACATAATGTAATTTAAATTTATATGTAATTGCACCGTAACATAAATTAGTGCTTATAAACTTTTAGTAATAATTTCTTAGCAGGTGGCGCAGCTATACTGTGATTTCAAGGAAGGCTATATCAGGTTCTATTAGGTATAATCGAACAAAACTTGATATGTAAGAGCAGTGCTTTGAAATATTCTACTGATTCGATTTTAATGCATATCGGCCGACAGGTGGTGCTGCTGTGCTGCAATTTACTATGAGAATGGGAAGGCTAAATTTCAGATTCTGTTGTATATAAATAAACAAATCGTCATATGTGAGAGGACTATACTGATTCAATTGGAGTGTGTATCGGCAGACAGGTAGCGCTGCTTTAAATTATCTTCTGGGATTTCCCACATGACGACATCTCAGCCTCTGTTGATTATAATTGCACCAAACTCCACATTTTAGATCTTTAGAGTGAGAAGCTATGACTAAGCTATTGTGCATGTTAAACAGTAAGTGGTGCTGTTATATAGAAGAAAGTTTTGTGGTAGACACAACGTACTACAACGTCTATGTGTTTGTGATAAAAATTTTGTGGCAACTGTATTTCAGGAACTACTGCTCAGAATGTAATCTAAAGTTATATGTAGTTGCACCATAACATAAATTAGTGCCTATGAGCTTTTGGTGAAAACCAGGAGGTGCTTCTATACTGTGATTTCAAAGAAGGCTACATTTCAGGTTCTGTTGCGTATAATCGAACAAAACTTGATATCTAAATGTTTCTATTACACACAACGATCTCTCTGACAACTCTCATTTGAGCCAACTTTTACTCCAATTTTTGAAATCCGAAATCTGAAAGAGTGTTACAATAGTTCAGTCAAAAATTGTTCGAAACACTGGTTTGCATGGTACACAGTACACGACAAGTGAAGCTACTTATCGCTGTTTTAACGGGGACGACGGGGGGAGAGCGAAGAGAACAGCGGTGAACGAATTTCCCCCTGGCGCTGTCTCTTTTCGAAGCGTAAGGAGCTTTCTTCTCATTGGCTTGTCACAGTATTGGTCATATGAACAACTTTTTCTGACTAGCCAGAAAAAATTGTTCGTATTCCCAACTCCTATTACACTGGGTTTTGAGGTGATTTGAGCCAACAAAATTGACTCAAATTAACAATTGGCTCTAAAGTTGTGCGTAAACTCGTGCGTGTAATAGGGGCATAAGACTGGCATTTTCAAACACCGTACTGATTCGATGTGAGTGCGTATCGGCCGACAAGTGGTACTGCTGTTCTGCAATTCACCAAGAGAATGGGGTGGCTATATCTTATATTATATTGTATATAATTAAATACATTTTCATATGTGAATCTTCATATGTGATAGTATGAAACACTATACTGATTCAAAAAGGATGTATATGGGCCGACAGGTAGCACTGCTTTTACTCACCTTCTGTAATTTTCCACATGGTGACATCTCAGCATCTGTTGATTATAACGGAACCAAACTCTATATGTTAAATTTTTATAGTGAGAGATTATGATTAAACTTTTGTGCACGTTATACATTAAGCGGTGCTGTTATATAGAATACTATAGAAAAATGTTTCGTGATAGTCACAATGTACTAGCTTTCATTTGTCTATCTGTTTGACAATTTTTGTTTTAATTTTAGCGTACGTATTTGCAAAAGTGACAAAAAATTCCCTTATTTAACATAAGTTGTGGAACATGTTTCAATGATATGATTACTATCAAACTGTTCAAAATAAAGAACAAATATTTTGTAGAAAAGAAAAAAAATTCCAAACAAGTTCAGATATTCTCAATTGCATAAAAAAGTAATTATTGCTCTGTTTTCAGTCTTTCAGTATACATTTCTGATCTAATGTACACTTTTTTACAATATTATACACTTCTATTATATTCTCATCATGATGCTAGAGTTCATTATTTCCCTGACAAATAACTGATTACCTAATGAAATAAAATCTAAAAGAAATAGTAATTACTAAACTCAAATAAATGAACTGAATATCTAAACGTAATCAAATTTCGTCTTAGTAATTTAATTTTTAGGTAAAAATAGTAGACATCCAATACATAAAAACTGCAATCAGTTAGATATATAATTTTAGTTACATTGCCCTTATAAGTTGAAAAACGAATTTCTTTTCACTTTTAAATTGGACAACAAAACAATTCAAAAGTTTAAAGATATCCTTTTAGTTTATACATTTATATGTTTTCGCTTGATATAACTTTTTCAAAAGTGTCCAAAAAGCTACAAAACGATCGTTTGTTGAAATTGACAACAACTTGATATTTACAGAACAAATGTGGTTTCTTTATGGGGATAAGGAGCAGTATACATTTACTCACAATTGATTATTTGAGTTGGGATTACATTTCATTAAATAATGTTCTTTTTTATTCGATAAATAATATGTTATTGCTTTCTTATATTTTGACAAGAAGCAAGTATATTAAATTCGTGAAAAAATTAATCCTCTAGTTTTCGACGTATTTACACGTTTTGAGAATCCTGAAAATGAATTAACCATTTATAGAAAATGTTGTTTGTTTGTGCATACGTTACCAGAATTTTGTGGGCACTCTATCTCATGAATTAATGAGCTAAATCCAACAAAGGTTTATATTTATTTAGACCATCATATAATTTGGTTCTGAATGGATTTTAGAGTATATCATCGAGCAGAGGACGTTGCTATGTTGAAATTTGCCACAATTAAAGGAAGACTACATTTTAGTTTCAATATTGTGTAAGTGCTCAAAGCGTGATAGGTAAAACAGTAATTTTGATAACGTTGATTTAATTTGGTGCATGTCGAAATACAAGTCACACAGTTTACCCCGTTTATTGGAAGATTATATTTCAGATTCTAGTGTACATAAATGCATCAAACTTAATATTCAAGATGGATACTATAAAAACTTTTTCTGATTCACTTTAGGTGTATATCAGACGGCAGATGGTGTTGGAATTATTCATTTTCCATGATTTTACCAGATTTCTATATCTCAGCATCTATTAGTTGAAACTGCACGAAATTGTCTATGTAAAAACTTCATTGTGAGAATCTATGTTAACCAAATATTTGTGCGTGTTACTCGGTGGGTGGCTATATATATAATGATAACGACAATTTCTAAAATGATAGAATAAATAAAAGAAAAGTTTTGTGATGGCCATAGCGTACTGGATTATTTTGAACTTGTAAAAGCTCGTATTAAAAGTAAATAATAGTTTTTATTTTACATGAAACAAGACAATAAGTGTACACAGCTATCGTAAATGGGGTTTTTACTCTGAAAAATTGTATATCTTCCAATAAATCAATCGCAATCTTTAAACGAATATTAAAGAATTTGTTTATTAAAAACGCATATAAATAAATCGATTTTGAGAAAAGTTTTAGATTTAATTAAGGAATAGTATTTAAATTTACATATCAAACTATTTCAAGGATGCAATAAAACAGTGATTTATAGTCCAATATTTTACATCCACTTATCTCGAAAATGATTAAAGTACCATTAATTGAGAGAAAATATCGTTGAGGAAATTTTCATAAATTTGATAAAGTATCTGATAAGTAAAATGTAAGTAAGTATCAAATAAATTTACCTCTGTCATGATCAATAAGAACATTTTGTTATATGATTAAATAACCATTATCTAGAAAATTTGTTGAATGATAAATTGTTGAAATATTTTTACAACGTGCAAAATTCCAAAAGTTTTAAAATATATTTTTAGAATGTTATTTATTTATTTATTTATTTTAAATTTAAATAAATAAATATATATATATATATAAATGAACATTTTTCACAACAGCCTCTTTTCTATGAAATGAGTTTTATCGTTGGCTATTTTAAAAAATCATTTTTCTGTGTGTTTCACGTAAACAATCTCTGGATTGAAAAAATATACCTGCTGACCTTCCCAATTTTTTCGTATGGCAAAAAACATGGTAATATTCTTTTTTTTTTTTTTTTTTTTTTTTTAAGCTAGGAATATTTTCAAGATGGAGATAGTTAATTTGCATTCAAAAGTAATAAAATAATTAAAATAAATCTCCCGAAATTATGTGAATTTTAAACGGTTCATTTGGGCATACACAGTTTCATACGATATTTATGACAACCGTAATGAACATATATAAAGTTTTTTTACTTTCTTCTATCTTCAATAGAAGAAAGTATTGGATTCGTAAAAATTTTCGGTTTCGGGTTTTTGATGGATTTACACGTTTTGAGAGCTGTAGAACACGATTTTACCATTTTTAGAAAATGTCTGTCTGTCTGTCTGTCTGTCTGTCTGTCTGTGACAAAATGTTGTGGCAACTGTATCTCTGGAACTACTGCACAGAATTTCATACAAATTGGTATGTAGTTGCACCTTGACATAAATTAGTGCTTATCAACTTTTGGTAAAAATCGTCTTACAGGTTGCGTTGCCATCCCGCTTTTTCTAAATTTTTAACAGGGTGATATAGGGCAAAAATTTTCAAGATGGGTATCTTTCGAAAGGTCTCGTCAGTACCTTTAAAACGAATGGTTGAACTATAAATCTGTGATAATTTAAAACAAAGTTATCGATTTTTTTTACTTTTTACGAAAAAAAACTTTGAAAAAAATCTTTTTTTTTTTTTCTCTCCCTTTAATTTTATCAAACTCCCACGGTTTCCGTGTTCTGACAAACTTAAACTAATTTTTGCTTTTTTCCCCTAATTTTGTCAAAGTCCTACGGTTTCCGTGTCTTGGCAAACTTTAACATACTTTTGCATTTTTCCCCTAATTTTTTCAAAGTCCCACGGTTTCCGTGTTTTGACAAACTGTAACAAATTTTCACATTTTACCCAAAATTTTGTCAAAGTCCCACTTTTTTTTTTTTTTTTTTTTTTTTTTAAATCTCTCCCCTTAATTCTATCAAACTCCTACGGTTTCCGTGTTCTGACAAACTCAAACAAATTTTTGCATTTTTCCCCCAATGTTGTCAAAGTCCCACGGTTTCCGTGTTTTGACAAACTTAGAATAATTTTCACATTTTACCCAAAATTTTGTCAAAGTCCCACTTTTTTTTTTTTTTTTTTTTTTTTTTTTTATTATTGTTACTGAGTGAATTTGTACAGGAAAATATAGAAGAAAGTCTCGTGGTGGCCACAACATACTAGTTTTTTTTTTTTTTTTTTTTTTTTTTTTTTCCTTTTTTTACGAAATTTGAAATGTGGCTTCATAAATCTGTTTTTTTTTTCTCCTAACATTTTTATAAATTTTAATTTACGTATTAAACGTTTAATGTCTGATATATATAAGAAAAAACAATATAATTATATAAAAACATCTTGCCTCAGAAAATAGTTATCCTGAAATGGTTATCCTTGCCTCAGAAAATAGTTATCTACATAAGGTATTTTTCAAATACCTTCTGTAGATTATTGTTTTAGAATAGTAATTTTAAAACTTTTTAATTTTCATTAAATTTGTATATTATGTAAATTTTATACTAACTATTACTTTAGAACTTTAATATGCATTTTCCAAGCTTATATTAAATTAATCATGTAATTTTATGGCTATAGACTGCAGTATACAAGAATGCAATTTTGTATCCATGAAAAAAAGCTGTAAGTACTACACTCAAATAAATCTGTATAATTATTGCCACTATGACCTATAATAAGTCTACCCAATTTCATCGCAATATAGTGTAGAGTTCATACACTACCGCACTTCAAATAATTTGAGTCCATACGCCGTGATAGTAAAGAATTCTTCTCTCCGTGTTATCTCATATTTTAAAAAATCTGGTTGTAAAATCAATGACGAACCAATTCAGAATTGATTTTCAAAAAAATCGTCTTTATTTAATATATACAATGAGTAAAATGAACCTATTATGAACAATTATTACTTTCCGAACACTATAGTGAGGAAAGTATTGTAATCATGTCAAAAATCTGAATTTGAGATTTTGATGTTTCTATACGTTTCGAGGTCCGCTGAGTCCGTTTTCACTATTTTTACGATGATATATATATATGTGTGTGTATGTCTGTGAGTGAACACGCTAGCGTCTAAACGCTTTGTTCTAATAAGCTGAAAGTTGGTACGTATATTGTAAGTCACCATAGTACGAACCCTATAGATTTTGGTGAATCTAGCACTTATAGTTTTTTTACAGAGGCACAATAAAAAATTCTATATCATTATGGCCTATGGGGCAAAATTTTTAAAAGTGTGATAGCGTCTAAACGCCTTATTATTCTGTGTAAAAAATTTGTACACATGTTAAAGGTCACAGTTGCACGAACTGTATAGATTTTGGTGAATATCACTTACAGTTTTTTTACAGGGACACAAAGAAAAATTCTTATTAATTATGGCCTATGGGACCAAATTTTTAAAAGTGCGATAGCATCTAAACACCTTAATCAATTGAGCTGAAAATTTATATGAATATTATAAATCACTGTTTCACTAACTATAAGCATTTTGGTGAATCTAGCATTTATATGTTTTTACAGGGACACAACGAAAAATTCTTTATCATAATGATCTGTGGGCTCAAAGTTTAGCAGCGTTAAATAAAATATCGTGTAATATATGGAGAAAAATACTCAAACACTCTATTATGGTTTTCTCTCTTTTGTTTGTTTAACAACTCCTCTTTCTTTACTTTATCTACAAAACTGTTAATTACTCAATGTTCGGAAAGTCGAGTGGAGTCACTCCAGATATTCATTCATTTTTTTTATTTTTTTAGAAAGACCTATCAAAATGCTGACTTCAGAAAAGAACATAGTTAGAGTTTAACAGAAACATGGTGAACTTAAATCAGTTTCTGCATACACAGTGCTTAATATAAATTTATTATAAATAATTTATTTTTAATCTTTTAGAGAAGTCTATAAAAATACTGGCTGAAAATTCAGTCAGGAACATATTCAAATTTCAGTAAAAACATGTTCAACTTTATTGAATTACCATTACACACGATGAGTAAAATGAACTTGTTGCACGTAATTAATTTTTAGGAAGACCTATAAAAACCAATTATAAATTCAGATTTAAGTGAAAATATCTTTAACTTTTTTTTTTTTTTTTTTTTGTAATGAACACGAGGAAAAATGAATCTATAATAATTATTTTTTCAGGAAAATCTATCAAAATTCTGGCTGAAAAATGAATTAAAAACAAATTCAGATCTGAACGTTATTCAGTTATTGTAGCAGACAATGTGTAATATACATCTATTATGAATAATTATTTTTTAATAATGTTTATAAAAATGATAACTGAAAAATCAATGAAGAACAAATTCAGATTTCATCAAAATGTTTATTATTATTATTATTATTTAATTTTTGTAAGACATAATGAGTAAAATTAACATATTATGAATAATTATTCTTTTGGAAAGACCATCAAAATGCTGGCTGAAAAATCAGTGAATAATATATTCAGATTTCAGAAAAAAAAAGTTTCCAATTTTATTTAAGTTCTGTAAAACACAGTGAGTAAATTGAACTTATAATGAATAATTATCCTTTAGAAAAGTCTATAAAAATGCTGGCTGAAAAAAAACGAAGAAGAAATTCGGATTTCGGGGGGGGGGGGGAGTTTCTAATTTTATTCAATCATGTACTACACAGTAGGTAAAATCAATTCATTATGAATAATTATTCTCTGGGAAGGCAACGAAAATACTGGCTGAAAAATAAGTGAAGAATAAATTCAGATTTAAGAAAGAAAAAATAAAGAGAGAGAGAGAGAGAGAAACAAACAAACAAGCAAACACACACACAGAGAGAAAAATAAAATCCTATTTCATTTAATTGCTGTAATATACAGTGAGTAAAATGAACTTATTATGGATACTTATTCTTTAGGAAAGCCTATCAAAATGTCTAATGAAAAATGTGTATAGAACAAAGTCAGATTTCAGAAAAAAAAAAGTTTCTAATTTTATTCAATCATGTACTACACAGTAGGTAAAACCAATTCATTATGAATAATTATTCTCTGGGAAGGCAACGAAAATACTGGCTGAAAAATAAGTGAAGAATAAATTCAGATTTCAGAAAGAAAAGATAAAGAGAGAGAGAGAGAGAGAAACAAACAAACAAGCAAACACACACACAGAGAGAAAAATAAAATCCTATTTCATTTAATTGCTGTAATATACAGTGAGTAAAATGAACTTATTATGGATACTTATTCTTTAGGAAAGCCTATCAAAATGTCTAATGAAAAATGTGTATAGAACAAAATCAGATTTCAGAAAAAAAAAAAAAAGTTCCTAATTTTATTCAATTGCTGTAGATACATGTACACCAACTTAAGTGAACATATTATGAACAATTAATCATTAAGAAAGTCTATTAAGATGCTCGTTAAAAGAACAGCGACAACCATATTCAGATTTAAACAAAAGCAGCCTCATCTTTAATCAACGAGTGTAATACACAATAATTAACATTTTAATAAATGTCAAATTGTTTAAATTCATTTGTATAACTATTATTGGATAATGTGAATCGAATAAAAGAAAAATATTAAGGAGTAAATTTTTGCATTAATTATTTAGAGTGCGGTTATTTCTTAATATTCGATTTGCCGTAATAGTTAATTAATCTAAAAAATTCTTCTTCTTCTTCTTCTTCTTATTTTTTTTTTTTTTTTTTTTTTTTTTTTTTTCTAATAGTGATTTTATTTAAAATTTTTCTACTTGTACTTTAATAATGATTTATTCGGAACATTTATTTAAATATTACATAAACTATTCGCCTGGGAATAAAAAATAAAATTATGCGTATACTCGGATTTCCATAACTCATTCAAATTGATTAATTTATTCTGGTAAAAATTTTAATTTAAATTTAAATTATTGAATATTCATAGTCAAAAGTTTTAAACTTTAAAATTCAATGAAATATGCAATAACTTCTGAATTAATTCGCCCCAAAAATTTTCAATAAATAGATCAATATCACTTAGTGTGACGCTTCTGGCTAATGCAGGTCTATATCATACTCGAACTTCTATTCATGATAGATGATAGTAACCACTAAACAATTTTGTTCGAGTTAAAACGTTCCATGTAAACGCTATAAAACTGAATATTATATAAGACATCTATTTAAATTTATGGCAAATTCTAACAGACATTTTCGATTTAACATTGCACTATAAAGCAACATTTATTTTCGATTTTATTTTGCAAGATTTAGAAAAAATGCTTTAAATTAAATGCTGTGACAAAAGAAGTAAATTATAAAATTTCAAATATATTTTAACAAACGTATCCGAAAACTAGCAAAAATTCTTATACAAAAAAAGTAGAGTTAATACTGTTTCGTTAAACAAATCCTTGTCGAATGATGTTCTTAGTCAGTCTAAGAACATTATTCGACAAGGATTTATTTAACAAAATAGAATTAACTCTACTTTTTTTGCATAGGAATTTTTGCTAGTGTTCGGATACTTATGTTATCGACTGTAGTTAATATTTATTAATATTTTAAAACATTATTGAAGGATTTCAATGCATGTTTCTCATATCAGCTGTTAACCAGCGAACACCTGTCATGACGTCAGATGAGACGTAACTGTATTACGTAATCAACGGCGCATCTTCGCTCTCTGAGAGAGAGATGTTTATAAGAGTCTGTACGAGAAAGCTTTGCTAAGCGTGCGGCAAGAAATGCCCGCATTATGTTATTCTACTTTTCTATATATTATTAAATGTTGTGATTGTTCAAAAGACTCTGCTTTTCACTCTGTGGACCCATTTATACCAACAATGGTTATGGGCCCAGAGACACGCATCTTACTGCGGACTTTTTAAAAATTTAAATTAACATTCGTTAAAACGAAAGTGCGACTTACTGTTAAGCCTAAGGGCTGAAATCGAAAGTATTTTTGATTCTATTTTTATAACGAAGCTATTATAGCTTATTAAATATGTCGCAAATATTAAATATAGAAAAGTTATCGAAAAACAATTTTGACACCTGGAAGCTGCAGATAGAAGCTGTTTTAATCAAAAATGATCACTGGAGTTATGCTAACGGAACGAAAATTAAGCCCGATGAAGGCGCCGAAGGTGAAGAAAAATGGCTCGAAATTGATCTTAAAGCAAGAGCCGATTTAATCCTAGCAATTACCCCAAGTGAGTTGTGTCATATTAAATATTGTACCACCTCAAATGAAGTATGGAATAAATTAAAAGAAGTTTACGAATCGAGAGGACCGGCAAAGAAAGCCACCCTGTTGAAGCAGCTACTCTTTAAGAAAATGTCTGATAGTGAAAATATGTCCGATCACCTCAATATTTTCTTCGATATAGTGGACAAGCTAAAAGAAATGGACATTGAAGTAGCCGAAGACCTTGTAAAGGCACTTAATGCTTATTTAAAACACGAATACACTTAATTACTCATAATTTATTTATTTTTCGACGCCACGTTCTGCGGTCGCCGAACACACACTTTTCTTCACAACACAAACTCCGTTCGCTTCATTTCAAAGTTCCTTACGAAGAATACAAATTATAGGTGGCGCGGTGTTGACGCATGCAAGCGTAACATACCGGCCCCCATTGCAATGTTTATTAAACATTCAATAAATCTAACAGTCATTTTTTTTTTTTTTTTCAACATAAAATTCTGATACACTTAATATTACACAATATTATACAGTTAATATTACATATGTTAAATAAAAAGTAATGCAAAAAAAAAATATATATATATATATATCAAAATATTACATAATTTTCAACATTCATAATTAATAACAATGTTAATCATTTATTGGAAGCGGGCAAACTTTAGAAATGGACCTTTTAAATTTTCCAGAGGCAGTACTAATCTCCACTACCCTTACTTTTTTGTCCGCTCCGGGAAAAATTTTGCTTATTCTGGCCAGTGGCCACTCACATGTAGGTAAGTTATCCTCTTTTAGAATAACCATGTCTCCAACACATATGTTTTGTTTCTCAAATTTCCATCGCGATCTCTGTTGTAAGTGGCATAGATAGTCTAAGTGCCACTTACGCCAAATGCTTTGAAATAACTTTGTTATTTTTTGCCATTGGCTAAGCCGGTTTTCTGTAATTTCTGATAAATCTGGCTCAGTTATAGACGTAATTGACCTTCCTAAGAGGAAGTGGGCAGGAGTCAATACACTTAAATCCTCTACGTTAGCAGTTAAGGGGACTAAAGGCCTAGAATTTAGCATCCCTTCAATTTGTATAATTAAAGTCAAAAATTCCTCATAGGTTAATTTTAAATTTCCCGCAGCTCTTTTCAAATAATATTTAAAGGATTTGACTCCTGCTTCCCACAATCCTCCAAAGTTTGGCGCTCTAGGAGGTGAGTACTGCCAATCAATGTTTTCTGAACTCATATACCCCGAAATTTGATCATCTGGTCCATTTACCATTTTATACAATTTTTTGAGCTCTGCATTTGCTCCCACGAAGTTCCCCGCATTATCTGTATACAGCTTACTGCATTTTCCTCTCCTCGATATGAATCTCTTAAGAGCAGCTATAAAGGCTGCAGACGTTAAATCTGTGACTAACTCTAAATGTATAGCCTTGGTCACAAAGCAAATAAAAATTGCAACATATATTTTATTATAAGTCCCTCTTCTCTGATATTTATACTTAATATAGAAAGGACCAGTGAAATCTACCCCAGTAATATTAAATGGGTAGTTTTGAACAATTCTGTCTTTTGGCAAATTACCTAATATTTGTTGTGCTGAATTTGGATTAACCCTAAAACATTTAACACATTTATGCACAACTTTTCTACATAAATTTCTACCATTTGTAATCCAATATTTTTCCCTCAAATAATACAATAGAGAATTAGGCCCAGCATGCAAAAATTTTTTATGATAAGAGATAACAATTAACTCAGTTAATTTATGTTTAGATGGAAGAAGAATTGGAAATTTCTTATCATAATTTAAATCACTATTTCCAAGTCTTCCTCCTACTCTTAGCAGGCCTTCTTTGTCAATAAAAGGATGCAAATTGCTTACCTGACTTCTAGGACTTAATGTACCTGACTTTTTTAGAGACACTATTTCTTTTCTAAACTCCTCTTCCTGTAACATTTTTATTAAGATCCTTTCAGCGGTCTCTATCTCCTTATTATTCAAAGGACCTTTTTGTTTATCTTTATTTTTACAATTGTTTATGAGCCTGTAAATAAAACTAAGAACACGGACAAGTTTAGGATAATTATTACTGATATCAAGAAAGTCAGATAAAAAGGTACTATTTGTACTAATAAATATTCTTTCATTTAAATGTTCTACTGTAGATTTAAGTTCTTTCTCAAAGTCATTTACACTTACAGACACTGGAATGTCTCTATTGGGATATTCTGGCATAGTCAAAAACTTTGGGCCGTTGTACCATAGTTCGTGATCGAACAGTTTATCTGGATCAATGCCTCTTGATAACACATCAGAAGGATTTTGATCTGAAGCGATATGATGCCACTGTTGGATTGGTGAAAGGTCTTGGATAGTTGCTACTCTATGTTGCACAAACGTTTTCAAATCCATGGGTTCCTTCTGTAACCACGCCAGAACAATTGTAGAGTCTGTCCAAAAATAGACTTCGTTGATCATCACCTTTAAAGCAGCCAACACCTTATTCATTAGCTTTGCCAGCAGAACAGCTGCACACAACTCTAGTCGAGGGATTGTTAAGCTTTTAACCGGAGCAACCCTTGATTTGCTTGAGATTAATCTTATTAATGTCCGGCCACGTGAATCATTGGACTTACAATAGATGGCCGCTCCATAGCAGAGTTCTGAAGCGTCTGCAAATCCATGAATTTCTATATTTGAAGCCTGGGGAATCACAATGCACCTTTCAATTTTTATGTCATTTATTCGTTCTAATGCAATAAGAAAATGATGCCACTCTCTGTATTCTGGTGCTGGGAGTGCATCATTCCAATCAATTTTTAGACGCCAAAGCTTTTGCATAAATATTTTGGCCTTAGCAATTATTGGGCCTATTAAGCCAAGAGGATCAAAGATCCTAGCTATCGTCGACAACACCTCTCTTTTTGTATAGGAATTTTTCAGATCTACTGTAACTCGGAAAACAAAACAATCATCCTTTGGCTTCCAGGACACGCCTAAAGTTTTGATTTCATCTTTGTTATAAAAGTTGTAACTCTCTGTCATACTTGGAGAAAGTTCATCATTATTAGCACACCACTTATGTAGCTCCATCCCTGCGGACTGTATAACCTCCTTTAACTCCTGTTGTAACTCTTTCGCCTCCTCTAATGTACTTGCTCCAAATAATACGTCATCCATATAAAAATTATCACGAAGGATTGGGGATGCTTTCGGGAATTTTTTTTCCTCATCAAGTGAAAGCTGGTATAAGGTTCTCATAGCTAAGTAAGGCGCTGAGACTGTTCCATATGTCACTGTTGTTAGTTCAAATGTTTTGGGGGGTTCCTCAATGCTATTGCTCCAGAGAATTCGCTGCAGTGGGTACTGACTCGGGTCAATAAGAATCATTCTATACATCATTTTGATGTCAGCAGTTAAGGCGTAAATATGCAGGCGGAAACCCACCATTATGGTAAATAAATCACTTTTTATTACTCCGCCATTGAATTGCAAGGAATTAAGAGAAGTACCATTTGTTGTTGGTGAAGAACAATTGAAAACTACACGTAATTTAGCCGTATCTTTATCTGGCCTGTACACTCCGTGATGAGGTGCGTAATAAGCAACATCAGGAGTTTTATCCTCTGTTACTTCTCTCATGTGACCAAGGTTTTTATATTCCTCTAAAAAGTCTTTATATAACGACAAGTATTTCTCGTCTCTAGATAGACGTTTCCACAGCGATCTGAGTTTTCTAAGAGCAATTTCTCTAGACTGACCTAAACATGACGGGTCATCTTTTAAAGGCATAGTTACAATATATTTACCTTTCTCATTTCTCTTATGTGTACGCGTAAAATGTTCCTCACATATAGCCTGTTCTTTACTTTTGGTTAATTCTATATTTACATCCTCAATCTCCCAAAATTTTCTTAATGTTACATTTAAATCCTCTCCACGTATTAATCCACAATGAATTTTAACCTCATCCCTTTGATCTAAATTCCCCGTTGCAATGTAACCAAAACAAGAATTTTGAAGGAGTAGCTGAGGGTTCTGAGAATATATTTGCCCCGGTCTCAATAATTCATAAAAAATTTCAGCACCAAGGAGCATGTCTATTTTTCCAGGAATGTTAAAACTATAATCTGCTAAAGTTATTGAATTCGGGACATCGATATGTACATTAATTACTTTATTCGGAACAAAATCCGTAATTTTCCTCACAACAAACATATTTAGGGATTTCTCAAAGTTTTTCTCTTTATTGGCAATAGTTGCTGTTACGCAACCATTAATAGTCATCGATGCATCATTCAAACAAGAGAGTAAAGTATTTATTTTTTCTATTTTGAGTTGTAATCGATTTGCACAATCTTTTGTTATCAAACACGCCTGAGAGCCGCTGTCTAGAAGGCACCTTACTTCCTGCCATTGAGAATATTTATCTTTAACTAAAACACGCACTGTACTCAATAAGACATTTTTTGTTTTGTTTTTTGCAAAACTAGTGGCTACAATTTGCTGCCTGTCACTAGGAAAATTAGGAGGAAAAAAGGAATTGAATTCACCGTGCTGTTCTCTATTTAATGCTTCGGAGTCAGCGGCAGCTGCAACTTCTGAATTATCCTTTATTTCCTTACAAGAATCGCTAAATTTTCCTTCTCTAGGAAAGTGAATCAATTTATTATGTGGTTTTCCACAAAAACAGTTTCTCGTATTGCATTTTCTTACATTACAATTCGGTAAAAAACACTTAAAACATAACTTATTTGCCTTAATAACATTAACTCTTTCTTGTACAGGAAGTTTTTTGAACTGCGGACACATATATAAAGCATGATATTCATTATTTTTACAAAGAACACATTTTACATTTTTTATTTCAGATAAGAACACATTTGAAGCAACTTTTTGAAATCGTGAATTATGCGATTTGTTCCCGACAAACCGCTTCGCTTCATTTACACTAGTCTTTGCAAACACATTCAACTCATTTTTACCTCTGCCCCTTGCAGATAAATAAATATCACATTCACGACCCAATTCTTGTGGTTTAAAAAATGATTCACCCTGCTTAACCCCAATGTGTGTCATTAATTCACGATCTAATGAATGAAAAATTTTGTCAGATACAATCAATTCACATAATGATTTAAAATCATTCACTTTACGCAATTCACAATAATACTCAAAAGATGCCGCTAATCGCGACGCATACTGCACATAACTCTCTGAGGGTAATTTTTGTGCTTTCCGGAAGTTATTTAAACACTCATTAGCCGTCGGCTGAAACTCCTTCAAAACAACTGTTTTTAATTTTTCGTAATTACACATGTCTTCCTCAGACACATATACCATTAAATTACTGGCTTTTTCACCGAGAATGTTTAAAAGAATTTCCGCTTTAAACCCATCTGGAACATTTTTATTCTTAAATGCCTTTTCCAGCGAATGAAAAAATAAATTGAATGATTCTGCTTTAGATGGTAATGGAATTGTAAGCGTTTTAATACTCTTAATAAAACTTTCCAGATTATTATTATTTAGAAGTTCTGGTTCCGAATGCACAGTTGAAAGCGAATTATTTTGGGATGAATCCCTTTTAATATTCGCTAATTCTAACTCTTTCTCTAACTGCGCTAATTTAATTTTCTCGAAATCAGAATTTTGTAAAGATTCCTTACGAATATTTGCTATCTCTAACTCTTTCTCTAATTGTGCTAGTTTAATTTTTTCTAGCTCTATTTTTGATTTTTCTTCTTCTTTTTTCGATTTAATTTCCTCAACCGCGCAATCAACTACATTTTTCATTAACTCACTATTTGAAAAATGTTCACATTTCTCAATAATATCTTTTAACTCAACAAGTTTAGCACCCTCTCCTACACTTAAACCCAATTCCTCTGCGACAAGCTTAAGCTCATCTTTTCTTAATTTATCGATAATTGACATTATTAAATTTAACAAGTAATAAATTCAGAACAATTTTAAATTTTATGAAGATGCTCTTACCTCAGATCGCTGTATTCCACTTGAGAACAAAAAACACTATTATCTTGTTCCTCTTAAATAAATTATCACTACACTTGTTTTTTTTTTCCTTTTGTTCACTTTTATATTTTATGTTTCACTTAAAAAAAAATCCATCCGTCGATATAAACATTTTTTTTTCATCTTTGATTAAAACAAAACTTTTTGTTTCATCGATCGATTACGAAAACGAAACTTATTTTTCTCACAATGATATTACATAAACAAACTCGTAATTACTCTTTCTTTATAACAGGTCCTGTGGCTCGACGGGCCATGTAAAGGCACTTAATGCTTATTTAAAACACGAATACACTTAATTACTCATAATTTATTTATTTTTCGACGCCACGTTCTGCGGTCGCCGAACACACACTTTTCTTCACAACACAAACTCCGTTCGCTTCATTTCAAAGTTCCTTACGAAGAATACAAATTATAGGTGGCGCGGTGTTGACGCATGCAAGCGTAACAGACCTATTATCAATTTTGCTCTTATACAGTATTCCTGACAGCTATGAAAATTTCAGGTGCGCCATAGAAGCAAGAGATGAATTGCCGCAGCCTGAAGCTCTGAAAATTAAAATGATGGAAGAATACGAGTCAAGAAAAAATAAAAAGAATCAAGAATCATCAAATGCGTATTTTACGACTCACAAGAAAAATCTTCCTGAAAAGAACAAAAGAGAAATCTTAAAGCCTGTGCAGAACAAGAACACGTATGGCGAAAGAAATTATGCAATCTTCAAATGCAATTACTGTTCAAAAGTAGGGCATAAAGCCTCAGAATGCAGAAAGAAGATCTCAGACAGAAAATTCACTTCATCGAATAAATATAAAGATAGATCTTTCATGGTTGAAGATAGTACAGAGTTCACGATGACAGCCAGTAACTCTTTCCAAGAACATTCCGAGTGGTGTCTCGATAGCGGTACGACATCCCATATGGCTCATGACAAGAATTTGTTTATAGATTTCGAACCTAGAATTGGATCATTTATAAAATTAGCTGTAGATGAAACAGCGGAGATCACAGGTGTTGGAACAGTCAAATTAAAAGTTCCCGGTAATCACGGTGTAAGCAATTTAAAGTTAACAAATGTTTTGTGCGTTCCAAAATTGAAATGCAATTTAATGTCTATATCAAAAGCTACATCAAACAACTGCCGAGTTGTATTTACCGAAAAATGTGCAAAAATCACAGAGCAGGACGGCTCTCTGATTATAAGTGCTACGAGAAAAGGTGATTTATATTTTTTTCAGCCGCATGTGGATATCGCTGCATCAACTCAGGTAAGCAACTTTCATAAATGGCATTTGAAATTAGGACATTTAAATGAAAAAGATTTAAAATTATTAAAATCTGAAAATATGTTAAGAGATTTAAATTTTAATGAAAAAGATTCTTTAAAAGATTGCAAAGTATGTATTATGTCTAAACAAACTGTGAAACCATTTTGTAAAGAAAACAAATTTCATAGTGATGAATTATTAGAAGTAGTTTATTCTGATTTATGTGGCCCTATAAATGTTAAATCCCATGGCGGATCACGTTATTTTATTACTTTTTTGGATGATAAATCTCGTTACATTGAAGTAAATTTTCTAAAAACAAAAGACGAAGCTAAGTACGCGTTCCGGAGATATAAAGCAGCAGTCGAAAATCGATTAGGAAAAAAAATTAAAATACTGCATACTGATAATGGATTGGAATATTGTGGCGAAGAATTCAATAAATATATTGAAGAATGCGGTATTAAACGCGAATTTTCATCGCCAATGACCCCTCAGCAAAATTCTAGAATTGAAAGACAAAATCGTACATTATGCGAAATGGCGAGGTGTTTATTAATGCAATCAAACCTTCCAAATACATTCTGGGCTGAAGCAGTAAATTGCGCTGCATATATTAGAAACAGGTGTCCCACTAAAGGAATTAAAGAAAACAAAACACCTTTCGAATTGTTTTTCGGTTATAAACCAACTGTTAACTATTTTAAAAATTTCGGACAGAAATGTTTTGTTCTAAATAAAAAATCAAAAGGAAAGTTTGAAGCTAGGTCACACGAACATATATTCGTTGGCTATTCAAATGAATCACGCGCTTACAGATTATGGAATAAGGATACCAGAAAAATTGTCATAAGTCGTGATGTTCGATTTATAGACGAGTTTCAAACAAATGATTCAGCTACTACTGATCAATTAGAATTAATTTTTCCGTCTGAGAATAAATGCAATGATTGTAATATTAAAAATGAAACTCCTATTCCTACTCAAACCGCAAACAGGGGGGAAAACAGTGGATCGATTTCCTATCCCCCTGAATGCAACGGAGAGAGTTTCTCTTTTTGGAAAGGGGGGGAAGGCTCGCTTTCTGAAGGGGGGAACGTAGAAGATGTGAGTGGAGGGGAGGAGAGTGTTGACGATATATGTAAACAAGAGAAAGGGATTAATAAAAACAATCCTATTTTTAAACGTGGTCCCGGAAGACCTAAAAAAAGTAAAAGTTGGAACTTTCAAAAGTCTCATAAGGAGTGTATTACTGATACAAAATATAAAGATGAAACTTCTCAATTAGCTGATAACTCATTTAATGAAATTAATCCCAGCGTGATCGACGCGTTAAATGGAGATTATGCTAAAAATTGGGAAAACGCGATGAAATTAGAATATGATTCTTTAGTTAAGCAAAACGCTTGGGAAATTGTAGATAGACCAAAAGATAAAAAGGTAATTGGGTGTAAATGGGTTTTAAAAACAAAATTTAAACCAGATGGTCAAATTGAAAAATTTAAGGCCAGATTGGTTGCCAAAGGGTGTTCACAGAAACAAGGTATAGATTTTGAGGAAAATTTTTCACCAGTAGCCAGATTAAGTTCTATAAGAACTGCAATCGCGTATGCTATCCAGAATGGTTTCACAGCATACCAGTTAGATTTCATTATGGCATATGTTAACGGCAATTTGAATGAAGAAATTTTTATGGAACTTCCTGAATTTTTTGAAAATGATATACATGAAAATAAAATGTGTTTATTAAAGAAGTCTTTGTATGGACTTAAGCAGTCAGGAAGACAGTGGTTTAAGAAATTAGATGAGAAACTGAGAAAAATGAAATTTAACCCTTTGAATTCCGACAAATGTGTCTATTACTCAAAATATCCTTTTGATGCTATTATAATCGTCTATGTCGACGATTTAATTTGTCTCACTAAAAGTGAAGAGCACTATTTTGATATAAGAAATAAATTAGCAGAATCTTTCAAAATGAAAGATATGGGCCTTCTGCATTATTGCTTAGGCATTGAATTTAATCAAGATAGGGACAGCATCACTATAACACAAAAGAAATACATTGAAGATTTATTAAATAAATTTAATATGGAAGATTCTAGAGTGGTGAATACACCTTTAGATAACAGTGTAAAATTAACTAAACAAATGTGTCCAAATACAGAAGAAGAGAAATCATATATGTCAAAAATTCCTTATAGACAATTAATTGGTTCTCTTATGTATCTGTCGGTTGCTACTAGACCAGATATCACCCATGCTGTAAATTATTTAAGTCAGTTTAATTACAATCCAGGAAAACCTCACTGGATAGCTGCTAAAAGAATACTAAGGTATCTCAATGGCACTAGAAATTTAGGAATTGTTTATTACAGAGACGATAAACCATTGACAGCATTTGTTGATGCCGATTGGGCATCCGATATAAATGATAGAAAATCATATACAGGATACGTCTTTAAATATGCCGGTGGACCTATTTCTTGGGAATCTAGAAAGCAGCGAACCGTTGCTCTATCCACAACAGAATCTGAATATATGTCTCTGTCCGAATCCGCAAAAGAGACAATTCATGTTAGAAATTTCTTAAAAGAATTGGATCCTGAAATTGTATCAAGTCCAACTGCAATCATGTGCGACAATCAATCTGCACTGAGATTAGTAAAAAATCCTGTTCATCACAATCGATCTAAGCACATTGACATTCGTCATCATTTTGTGCGAGAAGTTTACAATAATAAACTAATAGACATTAAATATATTTCATCAGATGAACAACCTGCAGATATTTTAACAAAAAGTTTAAATGCATATAAACATGAAAAATGTTGTGATATTATAGGACTTAATACTCAGGACTGATGAACTTAAAAAAATATATATATTTAAACTGTGTTTTCATTAAGAAATTAACTGCTTATATTTTACGTATTTTATTTTATAATATTAACCATAATTATTTGCTTATAATTCTATTTCTTTACTAACACTTTTCTTATTTTAAGTAACTCTTGCATAAAAATAATTTTCTGTAATTTTTAATATGCTATTATAATGCATAAATATGTTTTATTTTCGAAACATTTATTGAAAAAGGGGGAAATGAAGGATTTCAATGCATGTTTCTCATATCAGCTGTTAACCAGCGAACACCTGTATGTGACGTAACTGTATTACGTAATCAACGGCGCATCTTCGCTCTCTGAGAGAGAGATGTTTATAAGAGTCTGTACGAGAAAGCTTTGCTAAGCGTGCGGCAAGAAATGCCCGCATTATGTTATTCTACTTTTCTATATATTATTAAATGTTGTGATTGTTCAAAAGACTCTGCTTTTCACTCTGTGGACCCATTTATACCAAAAATTATAAATTGGAAGCTTATAATAATAATAATAATGAGTGATCTATTATTTATGTGTTTCCTTTTTCATGTAAAAAATTATTGATTTTCTAATTCTACATGAAACATTATGATGAATCTTCTGTAAGCAATAATGTAGATATTATACATTATCTCTAAAAGAGATAATGGTTAAAAAGCACACGTATCATAGCTAATTTATATTAAAAAAAACACTTTGAAAACACTTTGTACATATATATACATATATGTGTGTGTATAATTCTAAGTTTTTCACTTTAAATATAAAGTATCTTCAGGAATGACGATAACATGTTTAAGATTGTAACCTTTGCTCCTACAAATTCATTTATATTTTTTTCTTCTAAAAGACTGGTTACCTGCAATTAGATCAAGTTTGTGTAATTTCAGGTGTCTAATTGCATCGAACTACAGTTATATAACTGAAACTGCGAACTACTTTAATGTATTTAAACTGATGAAAAGAAACATGTTATTGTCATTCCTGAAGATGCTTTATATTTAAAGCGAAAAACTTTAAATTGTACACAATTTTTTTTTTTTTTTTTTGATGGTTTTAATTAGATGTAATAATTTTAAATAACGTGTTTCCATAGTGTTTTTTTTTTTTTTTTTTTTTTTTTTTTTTTTTAATATAAAATGTAGATACTGCAGAAATTAGTAACAGGGTAAGTGCACCAGTGATTGACACTATTAGAGCAATCTCTAATGTTTTTAATGTTCTAGTCATCAGAAAATATTTTTAGAAATCTTAAGTTAGTACATATGGTATGAAAGACATCCAGAACTACATATATGTTAAAATATATACATTTGATAACAATTATTTTTTTTTATGAATTTTTATTTGACACCCACTCAATGTTCCAGTAATTGACACTGCCAGTTTTTCATTTTATCAGTAATTGGCCCCCTATGTTCCAGTGTTTGACACTGCTAGTTATTCATTTCACAGTTATTAGCACCCTATGCTCCAGTGTTTGACATAAAATGTTAAAATTCTTATATGTAAAATATATGATTTTATTATTTTTCTTATTTATTAGTTATTTCGGGATAGATGTCAATTACTGGAGCATGCCAATCACTGGAGCACCTACCCTATATACTAATATCGCCAAATGGTGGAAATTCGGCTAAATTTTTGAGTAAGCATTACAATATAGAAATTTAACATTTCTGTGAAAACAGAGTTATTAGTAATTACTCTATCTTTAAAAAAAAAAAAAAAAAAAAAAAAAAATGGCTATTAGAATTTTTACTTACATGGTAATGTATATCCTATTAACTTCTGTGACTATTTACCTCTCAATCCAACCAACCAAAATTCTTATTCTTGGCCTTTCTATAGCAACGAACATTGTCACTTTTGGTTTAAAAAAAAAAAAAAAAGTCAACACTTTGAAAAAAAATCTGGTGTGAAACAACCACACGACTTCCATTACCCGCTATTACATGTATTATATGCATTTTTGAGAGATAATGTGATCAGAAAACATAAAAGTGGCCAAAAAAGAAAATCGTTAGAGCCGTTTTTGAGATACCAACTTTCACAAAAAATCAATTATTGACCGGAAAACAATAATTACATACAAAAGCATATTAAAAAGTGAGTTAAAATGGCGAGTTTGAAAAAAATCCGTACAACCATTTTTAAAGGAACGCCTTTGCGAGGCCTGAAATTGAGCTATTTATGCAGAACGCCTATCAATTTTCATGAACTAACCAACTATATCATTCGAAAGGATATCTGATAGAGTGTTTATATAGCAAATTTGAAAAACATCGTTAGAGCCGTTTTTGAGATACGGACTTACGGTCCCACTTCCGGTTTCCGATGTCCCATTTCTGGTTAAACTCAATTATTGACAGGAAAACAATAATTACATACAAAAGCATATTTAAAATTGAGTTAAAATGGCGAGTTTGAAAAAAATCCGTACAACCGTTTTTAAAGGAACGCCCTTGGGAGGCCTGAAATTGAGCTATTTATACAGGACGCCTATCAATTTTCTTGAACTAACCAACTATATCATTCGAAAGGACATCTAATAGAGTGTTTATATAGCAAGTTTGAAGAAAATCGTTAAAGCCGTTTTTGAGATACGGACTTACGGTCCAACTTCCGGTTTCCGATGTTCCACTTCCGGTTTTTCAATTTTCACCAAAATTTGGAAATTTCATCTGTACGCCAGACGTATTTGAATTCTAAAGTTTCGTAGCTCTATCTTTATTAGTTTCTGAGCTATAATAGCCAGAAGATTCTCCACATACATACACACACACATACACACATACATACACACTGACCAATTGCCAAAAAGCACTTTTTTGGACTCAGGGGACCTTAAAACGTGTAAATCAGGTGAAAACCCGATATCGAATTTTCAGACCGAATACAATACTTCCATTACCTACGGTAGTAGGGTAATGGAAGTAAAAAAAAAATAATAATAATAATACTCACTTCTGTTTCATGATAAATAAAATATAAAAATATATTCACTTCTATTGCCAAAAGACAAATGATAAAAGAACATTAGAATAAAGCAAAGAGTGGTTCTTATGTGGCATTATGTTTGATGTTTTAACAAAATAAATCCAGAAAATAAGCTAAATCACGAGCTGTTGTGCTGAATTTTAACAAATTTCACATGTATATTTAAGAATTTACTTCTATTGAAACTTTAAATACAAAAGGTTACCTGCATAAAATGAAAAAGTTTATGAAAATAAATGTATTTTCGTATGCTTTCTTGACATCATATTAGAATATTTTTTTCTGTAACCCACATTAACCATACTTTATGAACGATACTATTTTTAACACCTCCTCTTATTAAAATGGGTTAGAAATTTACGACAAATTTTATGTTTTCGTATTAATATATAGATATTAGCCTTGTAGTTTCATAGGAATAATTGTCTCATGGGTTTGAAATAAATAATAGGGACCCGCATTTTACAAGCGAGGGGGGGGGGGGGGAGGAAGTCTGCCGGAGGTACGATGATCCAATGCCAATTCTTGTACTATTTCGATTTTTTTTTTTTTTTTAACATATCGGGCAAAGATTGAGCGGGCAAAAAGCGGAACGGGCAAAGGCTGCTAGTGTGTAGATGTATAAGGTGAACCCTGTTAAAAAACCATTTTAATTATCTAAATTATTTTCATTTTAAGTGTCCTCTTGTTAATTTAAAATGATCATAAACAACAATAAAATCGCAAAGATATTTGGACATTCCGCAGAAAATGCACATTCGATAAGTAAGTTTTTAAAAAATGGTACTAAAAAACTTTCTGCACTTGCACTTTAATGCAAAACAGAACTACCTTGGGGATACAAATAGTAAATCATAAGTATCCACTCTGCTCAAGATTAGGAATAACAATCTACGATTTTTACAAGTACCGTGTCTCAATGTCCTTTTGGCCAATCTCTCTCACACACACAAGCGTAATTCTATAGGTTCATCAAAATCCGATCCCTATCCTATATATAGGAGTGCTTTTCTCTCAGTACACTAAATGCTACTGAAACAGCTCTCTTCTATTCAGTTTTTCTCTTTGGCGTTCAAGATGTTGAAGATTTTTCCCGTGTTCATGAAATAACAGTTACGAAAGGTTTGATGTCGTCATTCATTGAAAAACAAACATGATGTTACCTGCAATTGAATCATTATAACAGAGGCCCTAACTTGACGCAACGCTGGGTGGTCAGAACGCGAGTGTGTCCATATATCTTTTGTAAGGTAAAGCAGAATTTAAATAGTAGCCATAATGCCTACAGAAAACCCTATTTTTGTATAAACAAAAAAATATATGTTTGCTTCTAAATATTTGATTAATCTGAAATTTTCAGGATGTTGTAATAAAGACAAAATTGTCTAACGTCCAAATACTTCTCAGGTTATATGGACGTGAAATAACCTTATTCGAATTTTTATAATAACTGCATAAATAATATATATATATATAAAGTTGTTTCAGTTATTTAACAATTTTTAAAAAAGTCTAGTCTCAGAAATAATTACATGGAAAAAGAAATTATTATTTAAAGAAAGTAAAGAGTTTTACGTTTGATTGATAGGTTGTGCAAAAGTTACTTTTTATTATTCATTTGTAACATTTTTATTTTTTGAATAAATTAGTTTCTTTATCGGTTTTTTAATTCTTTTACTGTACAAGAAACTTCAATTAATAAAAATGATTTTCTGAAAGTGAAAAACTAAAGCAATGCATAAAAATAATGAAAAAGAAAAATGTAAAAGAAATATATTTCAAACAAGAAAAAAATAAAATAATAATAAAATCGAACTCAAAAATAATAAAATCTTTCATCGGAAACATTTCTGAAGGCTCAATTGCATAGCTCGGTGAACTGATCAATGATTTTTTTATAATTCATTTGTTAAAGGGAAAAAAGCCAGATCAAAATTAAAAAGAAATATCTACTATTTCAATTTCAAAAGAAATCAAACTGAGTTTTTGTTTGCATAAGTAACATTTCTTCGAGAAATTTGCTTTTAATCTTAGTTGGAAGCGAAATGTTAATTTTTTCTTGCTGATATGAAACAGGTAATATAAAGTAACTAAGACGAAACAGCAAATTTATTTTGCAATCATAAAAAGGATTGTTATTGGATTCCAAAAATATTCTTTGTGAGATGCTTCAAAAGTTTGGACGATAATTGCAGTAAAAAACCTTCCTATGAGGGTCATTCATCGTGCCATATATAAATGGTCCTTTAAAGCGATAAACCTTCTAACAGATGTTGTTCTGAAAATCATTATTTATACGACAAAACCTACAAATAAAGTGATTTAGTCATTAAAATTTACATTATTTGTCTTGTTTATATAGCTTACTAATAATCATTAATACTGTCTTTTTTTTTTTTTTTTTTTTTTTTTTTTTTCGCTTTTTAGCAATAATTTTGCTTTTTTTAAGAATAATTTAGAATAATTACTTTCAGCAATAATTTTGCTTTTATATATCATCATTCATGTCGGCGTAAGTAATTTAAATTGTTTTTGTCTCTAATAGCCATATCGCACAGGAGTATATATACTCAACACAACATTATACGCAACATGTTCACTATGCTGAACGAACGAGAAACCGGTCAGCTGTCCGTAGGGTTCCCCCGAATTGATAGCGTGATGTATTCCCTTCTCTAAAAGTATTCCAGGAAAAAATCCTGTTTATTCCTCCTATTGGTCAATTTTGATCAGCACGCTGTACATACTCAGCTTTTTTTAAACGGTTTCCTAAAAGTTGATCATCCGAAAACTTGCTGTTCTTGAACAAAATCAGGCTGAGTATGTTTGGTATAATGCTGTGTTTAGTAAAATGCTGAACGAAAGTCTCTCGTGTGATATGGCCATTATTGGTTCTTAAACTGTATCGCAACAGTTTTGTGTCAGTCTTTCCTATAAGTTAAAATCTGTTTTTTTTTTTTTTTTTTTTTTGTATTGGTTTGTATTGTATTGTTTTGTATCTATTAATTGCTAAAATTTTACGATTAAATTGTATTACGATATCTATCATTTATCTATCTATATATATACTATCAGGCTTTGACTGCTTTGCTAGTAACTATATTTTAAGAAATTTTCAAAAATCATTAATCGCTTTATTTTAAATCACTTTATACATAAAAACTTTAAAAAAAAAAAAAAATCATTAAAATCGTTTAGAAACCTCACTTCAGGTCCCATAACCTTAGACAGCATCTGCCTCGCTTATATGCTCCGTCGATAAAAAGCGCTGCTATTACTCCAGAATTATATTTTTCGGGCAAACATTTCTCGGACAGATCATTTTCACTCTGTGACAACAGGTGGCAGCACCAGACAATCTTCCTAGTTAAAATATAATAATAATTAATTTAATAAATAAAACTAATTGAAAATTCGAAAATCCGGATTTTGAGGTGCATCAGGAAAGATCCAAATGCGCCCACATGTAAAATTTTTTAGCTCTACTATCAGCCGTTTACCTTAAAAGCGAATTACACATCTTTAAGTTTAGCTTATATAAGCATAACAGACAGAAACACACACACACACACACACACACAAAGATACATAGACATACTATATTTGTATATGCAAATATTGATAGGAAGTTCAAAATTAGTATTCTAAATCTGTATCATACAAGATGCTACTTGAAACTTTTGTTGAAACCGTTGAAATCATCTGAAATTTGAAACATCGTTAAAATTGAACAAATAGTTCTTGTGCAGTGACATACAAAATTATACAAATAGTACATTCGTATCTGTAAGGAAATTTGTAGATAGGTAATTAAAACTGCATTAAATAAAATTAAACTGGCCCAAAAACGTTCAACATAAAATATGCTATTAAAAGCAATTAGCCCTTGTTTACAGGGCCACATCAAAAATTTCTGATGCGTAATTGATGTTTTAAATCTAGCTCGAAGTGCATTTGAATTTCTGCCATAATTTTTTTTATTAAATTTTGCTTATATTTACAATAACATACAGGGCTACTTAAAATTAGTCAAATGAATTAAAAAAAACGACTGCAAAGAACAGATCTCTAAATCTCTAAATATATACACACACACATATATATATATATATATTATATCAATCGCAAATGACTTATGAATGTAACTACAATATTCAAACGGAGGCTTGAGGATAACGACAGTAGTCCCCTCACTCAGAAATAAATTTGAAATAAAATTGTTTCTAAAATAATTTTGCATTGTTATTTAAAGTACATTGTAAATATCCAAAGCCTTATCTTTTATTATCTTAAAATGTAATATTATGTCTATAGTAATGAAACAAGAACAAAAAGAATGCGGTCTGCAGACATTATTAACACTTTCAAACTGTACGTGTTCGTTGCAATTACTTTACCTAAGTGATCATACAATGGACAGACAGGAAGGCAGAAAGATAGACAGAGAGAATAATTGAATTCATAATCATCACTTTTGAAAAATGTTGGAAATTGTTAATAACGCTGAATACTAACGGAAATGCAATTAGATCAATTTCCAATTGGAGCCCTTAGTGTATCTGAATATTTTAGTGTAGTTCTGTAAATCTTAACGCCAGACAAACCGTACTCTATAGAAAACTTTTTTTAGCGTATAAACAATAAATGTCAATTTCATTATGATTTGTACAGCACGAAGTTACTTAGGTACGATTTATAAAATTGCTTCTCATAAGACGCATCGGCATTCTTTTGGGTGTCCCTGTATACTAACCAATTTCCTAATTATACCATTTTAAATAAGGCGATAGAGAACTTCAATAACAGATAATATTTTGAAGAAATTCTAAACATATTTATGGACGGAATGATGAACATAAAGACATACGAGTAGAAAGACAGACAGATGGGCTAATTCAAATCACAAGCACTCTTGCATTTTGTTAGGAGGTAAAAATACTCTTAAAAATACGAAAATGCAATTTCAGCAATTTCAAATTATAGTCTTTAATGTATCTAGATATTTTTGCGTGGCACTAGTATAAATCTGAATGCTAACCACATTATATTATATATAAAATATTTCTTTTAGCATATGAATAATAAATGTCAATTTCATTATGATTTATCCATAATAAAGATATTAAAATATATAGAAATACCTCTCATAGCAAGCAATGCTTTGTAATTCTTTCGAGTAGCCCTATACATAACATATATATATATATCGTTTTTTAAGTATTACTTTCCCACTCAAAATATCGATGTTTAACTTTTTTTCCTCTCAAATGCGGGATTATTAAAACAGAAGAAAATGAAGTTATTAAAATATGCGATATAATTCCTTCTGGCTAAATCCAATTAACTTAATTACTTTATAAAATTGTATAAACTTCGCAATAAAGACCTCATAAGATCCCTATGGCAACAAGTTTCACTGATTTTATATTTCTTTTTATATTCTGATTACTTATTCTGAAAAAAATCTTGAAGTAGTAAAGATTTAAATACGAAACAATATTGTTTGACAAGAGTTATTTCATATGTAATAACAAAAAATCTGGAATAACTCCACTAAACTTTTCAATCATCTAGCAATTAACGGTTGTTTAAATATACTTAAAGCAAAGAAGTTAATAAAAAAATAAAATGAAGTAAAATAAATATTGAGGAGATATATGAATATTTCTCTTTAAGTTGTAAGTAATACTACAATGTAATGTATCTGAATTTCATCCACTTAAAAGAAATAGATATGGTAAGCATGCAATAGCAAACACTTTTCAGTATTTTTAGATTTTGAACATTTTAACATTTCTAAACTGAATTTTTAATAGCTTGAGGCCAAACACCACAATATAAAAGAATTCTACTTTTTATCAGTGAAAACAAAAACTGTAAGTTCTACACTTATATAAATCTGTGTAGTTTGTGCGACAATGACCTATAACATGCCTACCAATTTATATTTTAATCGAATGTGGAGTTTAGACGCTAGAGCACTTCAAATAATAATTTGAGTCCATAGGCCGTAATCATAAAAAATTCTTCTTTGTGTCCATATAAAAAAATTATAAATACTGCGCTCATGCACAGCTCATGCGACGGTGACCTATAATATACCTACTAATTTTCAGCTCAATTGAACGAAGAATCTGACACTATCGTATTCACTTACATACCTACATACATCACCTTAAAGATAGTAAAAATTAATTTGGAGCTTCAAAATGTATAGATGCACCAAAATCTCATAGTCAACTTTTTTTAGGGTTATGATACTTTGTTTACTTCGTATATGGTCGGAGAGTAAAAATGTAATCAACGTTTTCTCTATTTATGAACATGCAGGAACTATTTACAGAATACGCAAATACGTATTGTAATCAGTAGGCAGTTTGGGCAACTTGGGTGAAGCATATCGTAATATTTCGCGTCCCATCATAGTCACGATCATAATTATTTTTGCTGTAAGCATAAAATAATACTATTATTATTAACAAAGAGATAAAAATTTCCTTTTATAATTAATTTACAACAAAAAAATGCCATAATTACAACATTTAGCAGATTTCGCTGTAGTAACTTATATATATATATATATATATATATATATATAGTGGCGAATTTCATTATTTTAGATAGGAAAAATGAAATAGTATTTTCGGTTTCTCGTCTATCAGAGCCAGTCTCGCGATGGCGAAAAGCTGAATTAATTCTCCCTCTGCATTTGGAAGCGTGTCTCTTCAGCGCTTCCAAGAATTTCTGAACCACGCTTCACCCTTATGTATTATATATATATATATATATATATATATATTATAATAATAAATATATACATATATATACCAGGTGTCCCATAAGTCTGTAGACATTTTAAAAATTCATAAGCTTGAAGTAATTGGTAGAATTGAACGCAGTTTGCAAAAAAGCTATTCTCGTGAAGTTTTGTTTGTTTGTTTGTTTGTTTAAAAAAAAAAAAAAAAAAAAAAAAAAAAAAAAAAAATCACGCTTTTCGTCGATAGATGGCGCTGCACGGATTCGTAACGAAAAAATACGCAAATCAGAGTCATGTAACTTGTACGGTTTTACGATTAACCCAGTTTATTTATTTTTTCTCCTACTTGTGCATACAAGAAGCTTTAATTGCGATGCTGACTTGGTGGATGAAGCGTTATTGGTGAAGATGTTTTCCGTCAGGTAAGAACCACCGACCGAAGCTTTAGTTAGCGGTGTTGTAATTCGTTTGCAAACTGTAATTTGTGTGATGGTGAACTCATAGAGTAGAATTTATGTACCTGTAAACATTTCCGCGCAAATAAATATAGTTTTTCACATAAATGTATGATTTGCTCACGCACAGCGTCCTCTATTGACGAAAATTTTAACTATTATTTTTGTTCTTTACCATAAAAAATCCCCTTTTAGGAGGATAAATTTTTCGCCAAACCACATTTAATTCTACCAATTCCTTCAATTTTTATGAACTTTTGAAATGTCTTCAGACTTATGGGATACCTGGTTTATATAGCACATTAATTTCATAAATAAAAGAAAAAATACAATTTTATGCATCGTAAGTATCATCTTGTCTTTAAATAAATTTTTTTCTCAAAATTTTATATCGAAAAACGGTCTTTAAAGCGATAAAAAATATAACTATTTATAAGTACATTTAAAATTATCTTAAATAAGATTGATCAAATTAATCTAAATTGTACAACCCAAGGTGTCTTGCATCGTTGAATAAAACTAAAGTTGGTAAATTTACAAAACTAGAGATAAAGGATCGATCATTTGGTAAAACTTAAATATTCAGTGTGTATATTTAATATTTATTCATATTTCTGTAAATTTATATTATTCTTAATTATACTTACAATTTCATGCAAATATTGAAATGGAAGGGAATTTTTCCTACCAATGTTTTGTCTTTATAAGGAAATAATGTAAATAGTACCAATGTTAAACTCAATACAACAGTGCTCGAAGTTTCCTAATACCCATTGTTTAATTTATATTCTGTTAATTAATATTTTATGTTCTATGGTTTGTTTTAGCTGGAGGTAGTGTAGTATTTTTCTCGGAAGTTTTGGCTGACAACACAATCATAAAAATTTATACACTATCAGTATTTGGATAAAAATTTAAAATTATTAATCTATTTTAACTGTGTTAATTGTATATCTTTAGAAGATTTTTACATTTATTTTAACTGTTACGGAATTTTCAGAATTGACCAAACTATGCTCTGAGGTTAGTTTTGAATTTTTTTTCTCATTTATATATGCTGCAAAAAGGTTTCTTATTTATTGAGAAAAAATATACCACCTTCATCTAGAACGAATAAGTGGTCATTTTCTAAATCCCTAAACTAGAAATATAGATCTCCGAACTATGCGTATACGGCACGCCAATAAGCTGAATAGAAGAACTTATCAAGAATTTCTGGTTTGTACATTTCTAGATAGTGAAACAATATTCTTAATATTATGAATCTTTTGTATTGTAAGAAATTCTCGCTTAATTTTCTAGAATTGGGTCGTAAACCAAGATTATAGTTGCTAAAACTTGCTTCTTGTATTCGCATTTATTTGCAGAGATTTTTAAATAAGTTTGATCTCGATAATATAGGAAAACGTCCTAGAATTCTAATAGGAGTTTCTAGAACTCGCTTTCAAAGGGAACTGGAATTTATGAGGATGACATGGGACTATTTTTTACTAGAGCCACAAATTAGAATCTAGATGTCAGTTGCAAATTTTTTTCTCAGTGTTGGTTTAAACTTTTAACGTCCATAACTTAATTTCTTTTGATAATTTCTAAACTAATATCAAAATTATCTGTTAGACACATAGCTGATCGCAAATATGTGAAATAAAAAAATAAAAAAATCATTTTTTCATATTCGTGAAATTTTTTGTTTGAAACGTCTATAAGTTAGCTTTATTAAATTCAAAAGATAATTAATTTAACAAATAAAAAACTTTATAAGTAAATATTATAAACTAAAAAAAAACTCATAAAAGTTTTTTCAAGTCAAAATAATAGCCCAGCTCTTCATTGATTAAAAAAAAAAAAAAAAAAAAAAAAAAAAGAAAGAAAGAAAAAAAGAAAAAGGAAAAAAAAAAAATAGAACACGAGTTCATTGTTAAACCAACAAGGCACGGTCGCACCTATTAAGAAATTTTAAGTAACTTACCCATTTATGTTTTTCCGAAATATTATTTATTAAATTTTTCGATAGTGCTCTATCTATCAAACAGAGAAGGAACCAAGGTTTAAAAATCCATTAAAGAAAAGAAAATATATTTAAAAATTCTCAGGATACTGTATAGAAAATAAAAACTTTTCTTTTATCAATTGGCACTTTTTCTATTAATTATCTGCAAAAATTAAGCCATCGGCCCTACCGCAGGATCGAACTCACAACCATAGCCTTATCAACATGACGCTCTAACCAACTGAGCCAACGAGCGACGAAAAGATTTGCTTACATTTACTTTAAAGTGGAGGGGCCTTGTTTCAAAATACAATTACAAAATCCAGTTTCAGTAAAAAGCTTCTAAAAAAAATTGCTGTATAGAAAAACTGCTGCATAAAAAATATCTTAAACGATGTCAAATGTTTGATATCGCTATGAAACCAATGATATAAATTTAGGGTGATTCCATGGAAAAGGTAACATCAGTCACAAAATACTATAATATTTCCTCTTCTTTGCCACCAGTATCACCATACAGATATTTTAACTGCATATTTGCTGGGTTTTTTATGATTCAATAGGATAGTGATTATATTTAGAAAATATTGGTGGAAGCAGAATTATCGCTATGCGTGATTGACGTTACATTTTTCATGGAATTGCCCTTTAGGATAATATTTAATCGGGTAATGGATGTAAAGAAGAAAAAAAGTCAAAACGAAAAAACAAAATATGCCAGCATATACTTATATATACACCGGGTGTCCCATAAGTTCGTAGACAATTTAAGAATAAAAATTCATAAAACTTGAAGGAATTTATAAAATTGAACGCGGTTTACGAAAAAAATTATTCTCGTAAAGGTTTTTTTTTTTCCCCGATAAAGAAAAAATAGTTAAAACTTTCATCGATAGGGGGCGCTGTACATACACATAACGAAAAAAATGCAAATCGGAGTTCTATATAAATTGCGCAGTTTTACGATTAACAGCTCATTCCTTAATTTCATTCCTATTTGTACATTCATCAAGTTTTAATTTCGATACTGACTTCGTGAATAAAACGTTACTGGTGAAGATGTTTTACCTCAGCTAAGAATCGCGACTGAAACTGCAGTTAGCGGTGCTGTAACGTGTTTGCAAACTGTAATTTGTGGTGATGGTGGAATGATAGATATAAATATATGCTTGTAAACATTTTCATGAAAGAAATATAGTTTTTTCATATAAATGCGTGTTATATGCTCTCTCATAGCATCATCTATTGTCGGAAATTTAACTCTTATTTTTATTTTCTCTTACCCATATATATGGTAGAGAAATTATTGTTTTTGGGTCAAATTGTCGAAAGTGAGTTTTTGTTATATTTACACGTTTCTGTGTCTCTCTCTTTCTCTCTGTGTGTGTGTGTGTGTGTGTGTGTGTGTGTGTTATCAGCATATCTCAAGAACAAATAATAGCAGAAAATCCAATCTTGGTATACTAAATGTTTATCATATAGGGATGCTATACTAAACTTTTTGTTGAGATCAAGCGAATGGTTCGTGTGCAGGGACACCCAAACGAATTCAAATACATTACGTCAACACTATTTTTAAAAAAATGCTACTTTGCTGCCAGAAATTCTCTGTAATTTGAGAAAAAGTCGTAAATTACGAAAAAATTACGTTGACAAAACGTATTTTTCTGTAATTACAGAGAATTTCTGGCAGCAAAGTTGCATTTTTTTTTTAACACAGAATGGGAGAAAATGCAGGTACGTTTAACATCTATAGACTGCACTAAATCAAATGGAAAGAATATGTATTTTTTAGATGCGTAAAAACATGTTTCATGTAGAATATGGTATGAAAATCTATCACTGTTCGTTTACAGAACTACACAAAAGAACTAGATAAAGGTACCCCCTCCCCCCAATACAGCTCTATTTGTCAGCTGTTCTGAAGCCTAATTTGAATTGTTTTAACATAAGTTTAAATACCAGTACTCATTATCCTACTCCTCAATCTCCAATCTGTATTTATAGCATTTAATTTCAGGGTAAGAGAAAGTCGTATAAGTGATACACTAGATTATTTTATTTATTAAAAAATATTTCCTGCACGTAAATAACTTTTTGAAAACCGTCTTTAAATTCTACCAATTCCTTCCAATTTTATGAATTTTTAAAATGTCTACAGACTTATGGGACACTCTGTATATATACACATCTATGCAATTTTTATTAACACATATATACATCAATATGTTTATAAATAAAAATGCAAATATCTATTAATTATCCAAGCAAAAACATAACATTAAAAATAAAAAGGTTTACGTTCAAACTATTTATATTCACTTAATCTCTAATTATTTGAATAAGATTTTCCTATAATGAGAAATAAATCACTTGAAACAAGTTTTCATGTGCCGGAGAAAATATTGTACTCAGTTTCACTGCCATTATAATAACAGGTATATAACTATTTATAGAATATGAAATCTTATTAAGCCATAATTAAATAAGCTCAATCATATTTTCATTAATCTATTAAATAAAATTCTTGCAATTTCTAAGACTAATTGCAGAAATAAAATAATGAAAATTATATCACTTGAGTAAACTGTTTGTGAGCAGAAGAAATGCGGTAATCAATATTTTATTTTATTTGTTAACAGGATACAACTATAAAATTTATGGAATGTATCAAGAAATCATTAAATACTTCCGAAGCAACGAATTTCTGTTATTTGATGATGAGAAATTCTTGAACTATTTCAGACCAATTACCGAAAGAAGATCATTCGAAAAAATGGAATGTATCATTCCAAATGGCTCTAAGCGTGACGAAGGAAATCCTTAATCAACGCCTCCTCTATTAAGAACCAATTACTTACAGAATGTATATTGCATACTATTAAAAACAAAAATCATGTGAAACAACCATACGACTTCCATTACCGACTACTGCACATGTTACGAATTCTTTTTAGATATCATGTGATCAGAAGCTATAAAATAAACCTAGCTAATCACGACACCTATAAATTTTTCTATAGTAACTAACTAATACATGCATCATTAAGACTATACTTCAGTTTTTCGGTAAAAAACGCAAAATAAATTACATCAACAAGTACATACAATACTTATAACCATGTATTTCAATATATATTATCTATGTATATATACTAAGAGATATACCTGAATTTGCCCGCGATCAAGTATTGTTTACTGAATTTGCTAAACAAAGAATGAAATAAACAAAGAAGGTGTGTGAGACTGAATAGGTTGCGCAGATTGCATTATCTTCGCTAATTTTATAATTTACAGTCGGCTGCAAAATTATTCGAGCACTAGCAATAATCCTTGCCAAAAAAAAAGTACACTTAATACAGCTTTGTTAAATAAATCCTTGTCGAGTCATGGTCTTAATCAGTCTAAGAACATGATTCGACAAGGATTTACTTAGCAAAACAGTCTTAAGTGTACTTTTTAAATATAGGAATTATTGGCTAGTGCTCGAATAATTTTGCAGCCGACTGTAACAATTTCAGGACATGCTACAGTAAGGCGACCAAATATTCGAAACCCAATTTGAGAACAAATAATCGCAGCGTTTTGAAATTGAAGGGCTATTCGAGGACAGAGCTAAATTCTGCTTTAATTTGAGGACAAATTTATAAATTCGAGGACATTTGTCCTCAAATGATTTTCAAATTGCTGAGGACATACAGTCGGTAACAAAAGTATCCGAACACTAGCAAAAATTCCTATATAAAAAAAGTACAGTTAATACTGTTTTGTTAAATAAATCCTTGTCGAATCATGTTCTTAGACTGACTGAGAACATGATTCGACAAGGATTTATTTAACAAAACAGTATTAACTCTACTTTTTTACATAAGAATTTTTGCTAGTGTTCGGATACTTTTGTTACCAACTGTAGGTCGAAATTCGAGGACGTTTGGTCACTTTATGCTACAGGAATTATTCATGTAGCATGTCCTAAATTGTAAAATTAATTCAATTTTAGTTTCTGAGTTTAGATTCGATCTCTTTTCTGCTCGTTGCTGTAAGTTGCCGATGAAGAAGAGCTTCAGAAATCATGCTCCATCTTTAGGTAGACTTTGCTGGGAATCAATCCTCTTATAGATTTGACATTAATTTTTTGTTGTTGCTGTTGTTAGCATGAAACCCACTGAACTGAAGAACAACTGGAGCAAATGCTTCTAAGACCTTTACACAGTGTTCGTGCGTGCCAGTTTTTCTGCGATAATTTGCCGTGCAGAGTCAAATCTTGAACGGCAGGCAACATTTGTCGGGTCGTCTATTACTATTATACTCTTTAAAGAATTAAAATTTAAAATTGTAATATCATGTTTAGTATATGGTTGTTCGAACAGACAACCTTTACACAATTTTACTTTGAAATATAACGATATCAAATGCTTTCTGCCGTGCAACGCTCGGCTGTTGTGGTTGTGATTGGGTTTTACGTCGCACTAATACTGCGCAGATGGGCGACTGGCGACGGTCTGGGACACACCCCTAGAGGTGGTCCGGAGACATGCGATCACAATTTTGATCGTCCATGGAAGGGATAGGTGCAACGCTCGGAAGACAAACCTTCCAAAAACGGTGCGCAAAAACCGGTCTAGCATTTTTTCCAGTTGTTCTTCAGCTCAGTGATGATGCCTGCTTCAGTGACATGCTGTGAAAAAAATTTGTTACAAAATAAAAAAAAATTCTGAAACTTTCCTAAAAAAAAAAATTGTGTTTTCTAAAAGTAAAAAAAAAAAAAAAAAATTACATCTCAATCTGTCAAAAAAACATATTTTCTGTAGACAGATAAAATCAGTAACTATTAATACAGATTCCATCTAGTGGTTTTTATATTTTTTTCTGTTAAAATTTAAAAAATAGGATCGGGAAAGTTAGAAAGTAAGATTGAGAGCTGCTAAGAAACAAAGCAAATTTGGCTTCCTTAAATGAGAGGAAACATCGTCGCCTACAATGCGTTGGTTTTTGGCTCGATCTTGGCTGGTCGAACTGTAGAATTTGATTCAATCTATGGGGATTTTTTATAGAGTGTCCTACGGAAAAAATATTTTGTGTGCATAAAGTCTCTGTATTGTTGCAGAAAAATTTTGTCAACGGCGTATTTTTTGCATAACATGCAGATATTTTCTGAAAACTTTGTTGCTAAGAATTTTCTGTAATAAAATAAGAATATATACATATGTTTTTTTTTTTTTTTTTTTTTTTTTTTTTTTTTTTTAAATATATATATGTACATAAATACCAAAAGAAATCATACAAAATTCACTCTTGTATTGTTGAATGTTGAATGAAATGCTCTTAGAATGAGATGAAGTGCTTTTAAGAAGAATTGTCAAAGTTTCTGGTGGTCCAGAAATTTGAGGCAGCTGAACTTTTGTATTAGATCAACACATCTCAATGTTTCTCTAAACCATTTTTTTTTGCACTACAGTATTCTTAAACATTTGTCATTCTTCCTATGCTGACAATATTTTGATGCGCTTAAATAAAAGTAGGATAATAGTTAAACGCACATAAAAGTCAATTAGTACCATTCAATATCGTTAGATTATATGAGTATGACGTCTGATAGGGCTTACAATTCGGATATAACGTTGTTCTTCAATTTCTTCTCGTCTTCTAACCGCTGTTCGTTGTGCATCAGCACGCAACATCGCATCTCTCTGCTCGTTAATTTTTTCTCGACTTCCAGAAGCTTCTCTTTCAACATGCTCTTGACGTTTGGCTTGTACATGTTTCTTGTGTTCTAGCACTAGCCGCAGTCCATTAATCAACTACTCGACATCTGTCTTAACACTCTTCGTCAGCTTCTGATCGTCTTCGAGCAACTTATTTTTCAGAATGTTTCTTAACTCGGTTATTCGTTTATTTGTGTATTATAGTCGTTCTCCGTTAAACATCTGCACAATACCTTATTTCTTTTCGTCTTCGAGCAGGTATCCTTTGATATTCATGAAGGAAGACGTTTCCCTTCTACTTCTAGATTTTTTCTTTTTTTTTTTTTTTAATTAATCTAATCTGTAGATCTTACTATTGTTCTCTCTTTGTGATGCAGTTGTTTTTGCAGATGAAGTCTTTATGTATTTTTATTTTTTATGCATTACATTTTTATTTATATATACATAATAAACATTCGTTTTAACTAATTACATGACTGATCAATTAAAGAATCAAAACTCTTTAAATGTTGAAATCGATAAAATAGATATATGCAATACAAAGAAAGAAGTAAAATACGTAAAAATATTAAGAGTACTAAAAGAGCTTCAAAATTATTAAAGCTATTCTTATTTTTAATATATATATATATATATTATCATTATAAAAAAAAAAAAAAAAAAAAATTGATGATAAAAAAACGCATCGTTTAGACTTTATTTTAATGACAAGAAATATACATATTTATGCGAGAATAATAAAACTGAAATAAATTCTTTTCGTTATATTTAATAATTTTAAATCTATAATATGATGAAAATTATTTTATTTCAGTTTTCTTATCCACGTGTAAATAAATGCATGAAATTGTTATTTTTATTTCATAATTTAAAAACTAATATAATATTTTTAATTTTAAATCGTTTAAATTGATTATTCGATTTAAGTAAGAAATAAGGCGTTAGCTAGATTTTCTCCTGGGTCATAAGCGTACCAATTTTCGTTGCGACAGACTGAATAGTATAGCGCTGCATAACTAATTAAGAAATCATGACATATATTTATGATAAGTAATACTGAAATATATTTTTATAGTTATTCAACTTTAATATTTAAAAAGTACCATAATTCCCTACGTATAATCCCAATTAAATAAGTTTCATGCCAGAAATCAGTTTTATACAGCAGAATTTGCTTTATTTCTACGGAGAAATAAATATAACTTCGTCTGTTACTTAAAATTTAGCATTAGTTGTTAGTGCAATTAGTTATTAGTGTATTAGTGTAAATTTTGTCTTTAAGAAAAAGAAAATAAGTTATGGGATCAGGTACCTTTGAAAAGAGATACTATCATGAAAAAGGATAATACACTAAAAAAAATAAATGAGCAAAAGTACTCAAATATGAGTAAAATTGCGTCAAATTTGAGTATGTCACATAGTAAAAATAGCTCCGAAACAAATATTCTGAATCTTAAAAACCCCATATACTTGTAATTGAGTATATCGACATGCACAAAAATTGGCATCGACCGTTGCAAATCCCAATATACCAAACATAGATTTTCATTTATGTATTCTTCCGCAAATCAGTATGAAACCGCCACGAAATATAGTCCTAGAGATTTGAGGGAATAAATTTTGTGTTTGAATTTTTTCTGTTTAAATTTGTAGAAATTCTATTAAAGAACTTCTTTTAGTTCAGCATATTTATAATAAATTATGAAGTGCACAGATATTAATTTGAAAACATGCGATATTTCATAAATGAGACAAACATATTTTCTTTTTTTTTTTTTTTTTAAACAAAATTACTCATTTAAAAAATGAGTATGTCCATTTAAACTTTTTGAACACTTCATTTTTAACAGTGTATAACTTTATTTACAATAATTCAAAAAATATTTACTTTTAAATTTGCAAATTTTAAAACTGGTGTTAAAAAAGGTTTTATCTTTCTATCGTAGCCATTAAAATGATTCTACATTTTTTATTTAAAAAATGTTTTATTATCATGTCAGAGCGAATTCCTTGCGCGCACAGTATCTGTGTGAAGGTTAGCCACAAATTAAGGAAAATTTCAAAGCTTTTACATGGAATAAAATATATGAAACTAGCAAACCCGTGTGAAATATTCGCATTTTATTTCTTTTCTTATTTACCTTTAAAATTTGAAACTCATAAATGCTATACAAATTTCACCACCTACTTAAAATTTTAATTTACCAGAAGCCAAATTATTAATAAAACCAAATTAATATTGTACGATAGTCAAACCAAAATCATTCAAAGAAAGGTTTCCAAATAAAATTCATGGTTCCTGACTCAATTTTCATACTTCCACAGGCAGTAGAATTTTAATATAAGACTCCTGCGACGCCTTTTAAATTTTTGTCATCATGTTGGTCACGACTTTTTATTATTATTATTATTATTATTATTATTATTATTATTATTTTTAGGTAGATAAATAAAATAAAATAAAATAATTCCTATTTTGATTATATTTTGTATGATTGTGTTTTTTATTCAATTCATGAAACAAAAGTTCATATTCTGTATATATCTTTAAAATATTGCTTGGTTTAAAATGACGCTTGCAAAGATTCAGAAGAAACAACTGTTAAAAATACATTTTTGTCGTAAAATAATCTCATCAGACAAATGTCGTCAGTCTTTCTTATTAGACCATTGAGCTAAGTCCGCGTGCTTAAATATTGTTCATGTATAAATATTATTTTTTTATCCTCGCGTTTCGTATCGTTTCGACAAAAAATAATTGAAACTGGTCCACGTTAGAGAAATATTATATGAATGGTGAACAACTAATTTTTTTTTTTTTTACCATTAAAAGTTTTGTAACTATAGGCATAATTACGCCAAAATTTGCAATCTTTTTTTCAATAATAATTATAATATTTTTTCCCCAAAAGAATGAAGCTTTCCAATAAAATTACAATGCGCTGAAAATAAAATAAAATAAATAAATAAATAAATAAATCAACCCCTGATACCATTCTTGCTGCTTCTTATGTAAAATGACCTCCTGAATTCGAATATGAATAGCACTTTACCCAGTCACCCGCCGTTTTTTCGGGACACCAACCCCTCCCCCAATTTTTATCACTGTTCGGTAATTTTATGGCCATGAATTTGATTTGGAGAATGAAAAAGAATTAACACTTAAAAACAAAAATATGTAATGTTTAATAAATAACATCTATATATTAATTTGAAACATGTTTTTGTCTGTCTCCACTATATTGAGAGAACTACTTGGTGTAAAAATTTGGTTGAGGTGTTAATAAAAAGGTTTTGGTCTGTAGATGTGCTATGAAAAGAGAAAAATGAGAAAAAGTTGAACGGTTCCCCCCCCCCCCCGAGTTAAAAACACGTTTACGAGCTTAACTAAGTTCCAAATTACTTCACGGTGAAGAAATTGTACATATGGGGACTAGAGTCGAATACTAAAAAATCATTTTCTGCGAATTTCGATTTTAAAGGGGGAAAAAAGGGGAAAAATAGATTTGGAGGGGGGGAAGGGGGGAAATTAGTTTGAGAGAGAAATCCGTTCTTGTCCCACACATGTAGCACCTCATTTTAAAGGTCTTGAAATTGTATGTCGATTGGGGATGTTCGTATACAATATAGTGCGACCCCTGGTGGTGAAAAATGGAACTAGGTGATTTTGCTGTAGACCCTATCATGTTACATCTTATTTTAAAAGTCCTGGGATTTCCTGACTGTTGGTCATGTTCGTATAGAACACACTGCGCCCCTGGTGGTGGAAAGTGCAACTAAAGGATTTTGCAGTTGACGCCACCATGTGACACCTTATTTAAAAGGTCTTGGAAATCCAAGGCGATTGGTGATAGAGGTCTTGAAATTTCATGTTGGTTGGGGATGTTTGTATACAATACAGTGCGCCCCCTGGTGTTGAAAAATGGAACTAGGTGGTTTTGTAATAGATCCTATCATGTTATATCATTTTAAAGGTCTTGGTATTTCCTGACCATTGGTGATGTTCGTACAGAACACAATGTGCCCCCTGGCGGGAGAAAGTGCAACTAAAGGATTTTGCAGTTGACACCACCATGTGACACCTTATTTGAAAGGTCTTGGAAATTCAAGGTGATTGGTGATGTTCGTATGCAACATACTGCGCCGCCTGGTGGAGGAAAGTGAATTTTTCAGAGCGTGTGTAGCATGCCTGCTATACGGTGCCGCCGCCACAGGCGGCGGAAACACGATTCAGAGGTTCGTTTGGTTCAAGATTAATTTTTAAGAATTTTTTCATATTATTAGCGACCCGCATATACGCTGCCGCAGGCACCGGGGTCACAAGCCCGAGTTCTGTTCGGTGTGCGGTAATTTTTTTGTTACACATGATTATTTGTTTCGCGATGCTTTCATTTAAAAATAGAAATTCAAACAAAATAGAGTTAAAAATATTAAATCATACAAATTTAAAGTTCATTTAAGGTTATTATCATGGGCCCGGGCATCGTCGGTCGGTTTCGTTTGGTTCCAGGTTAATTTTTGGGAATTCTTTCATGTTATTAGCGGTCCGTGTATGCGCTGCTGCAGGCACCGGGGTCACAAGGCAGAGTTCCGTTCGGTTCGAGGTAATTTTTTTGTTACAGCTGATTTTTTTTTTTTTTTTTTGCGATTATTTAAAAATAGAAATTCAAATATGATCGAGTTAAAGATATAAAATCATACAAATTTAAGGTTCATTTAAGGTTATTATCATGGGCCGGGGCAACGCCGGTCGGGTTCGTTTGGTTCCAGATTAATTTTTGGGAATTTTTTTATGTTATTAGCGGCCGGCGTATGCGCAACCGCAGGCACCGGGGTCACAAGGCAGAGCTCCGTTCGGTTCAAGGTAATTTTTTTGTTACATCTGATTATTTTTTTCGCGATGCTTTTATTTAAAAATAGAAATTCAAACAAAATCGAGTTTAGGATTTAAAATCATACAAATTTAAGGTTCTTTTAAGGTTATTATCATAGGCCCGGACAACGCCGGGTGGGCCAGCTAATATGTAGTCATAGTATTAAACGAAATAGAAAATAAAAGATAGCAACTGTCTATTTGAAGTCAGTTTGACGTTACCATTGACAGTACTTTGCAGAAAGTGGTGTCGTATATAGTATTTCTATTTATAAGCACTTTTCCGAATTTCTTTTTTTTTTTTTTAAGTGAAATGTCGTAAATTATATTACATATTTTAACTTGAAATAAATTTAAATAATGATGCGACGATTTTTGAAACATTACGGTCAATAAAGTGACCGTCGAATTCGACGGGTACCAGCTAGTTAATGATAGATTTAAAAAATGTAAGAAATGTAATACATAATTTCATTGGTAAATCCCCCGCCCCACCCGAAATCTTCTCCTTGCCGCAATTGTTGATGTTTTAGAATTTTCCAACTCTGCAGCACCTCAGAAGATATTTAACAGTTTAATTATTCCTGCCTCTCCCTAAAAGTAAAATTTATAGCCCTAAAATTACCGGAAAGGGATAAAAATAGGGGCCGTTTCTAAAGAACGGTTATAGGGCAAAATGGGCGTCATATTCGGATAAAGGAGGTCATATTGCATAAGAAGCTACCAAAATGGTGTTGGAGTCAATTTTCATGCAGAGCAGTGTTATTTTTTATCATTTTAATTATGTAGTATTTTTCTATGTGCGAAATTATTTTTAGGTTCATGTAATGTATCATTTGCATGTAATTCTGCGCGCAAAGCCTATATCGTAAAAAAAAAAAAAAAAAAAAAAAAAAAAGCTCTGACATTTTCAGGAAAAAATAATTAAAATAAAAAATGTACAGGTTATTCAGCAGCTGTAACAGAAAGAGATAAAACCTTTCTTAACATCTGTTAAAAATTACTAAGTAAATATTTTTTAAGTTATTGTAAAAAAAAAAAAAAAAAAAAATCGTGATTGTCTTTAACTGATATTTCCACCGTTCAAAGGCACTTCACACCTTAAAACAAATAGTTAACACTTTAACATAATTATTCTATAATATATAAAAAATATACTACATATTATATGTTTTTACATTGTTTACATAATTAATTTTGAAAAACTCATCAGACATTATAAAAGCAACTTCTATATTTAAAAATTGTAGTTTTCATTTGTTTTCGGGAATAAGAATTATGTATTGATTATTGCCAGGAAAAACAACAAATTTCAAAAAGAAAAAAATAATAATAAAAGTAAATTTTTCAAAAATGTAATTCCTAACAATTATTTTCCAGTGTTTGTTTCTGCGTTTAAAATTTAAAATTTATTTTTATTTATTTTTTTTAAATAACCAATTATGAAAAATAAAAAATTTTCAAATACTTTTTACACTAAAAAAAGTAGTTTATCATAATTATTTTAAACAATGGTAAAAAGAAACTGAATTAGAAAGCTGCATTACATTTCACGCTATTTCTTATAAAAACATATTCGAAGCATTTTTTCTAGTGCCTCAATTTTTCTGTTCTATTTATTATTGTTATTTAGTAGGAATTTTTTTTTATTTTTTATGTTTTTACACTGTTATTTAAAAAATCTGTATATTATAAAAAGAACTGAATTTTATTTTGAATGAGAAATTTATTATAATGAATGTTTGAAATGACAATGTGTGAAATAAAGAGAAAAATTGAACAAAATTTTTAAAAATAGTATGTGTTTGTATTTTCATTGTTTGCTGTTATGGCCATTTTTTTTTTTTTTTTTTTCAAGGTACTTTGTTTCTTCATTATTTATCATTTTACAAAAAAAAAAAAAAAAAAAAAAAAAAGTACACTAAATCCTAATTTTCTATTCAAACATTAAAGTGAAATGCTGTTCAAGAATCTACACTAAATTTTCATTCAGTATTAATTATGAAGAAAGTAATTTAAATATATATATACTGTTGACGATACTTTATGAGTGGACTGTATATCATTTTAATAATTACTATTCTGAAGCTATTACTTCACAAACATTTAATTAAACTATTATACATATAGTATGTACATATTTACAGTTATTAGAGGACGTATTATTAACGTATTCAAATATGTTGACACCATAGTCAACGCAAACTATAAAAAAGGTGAACCGTATCACCGAACAAGATAAACAAGAGATGTTACTCTTATAACGAAAAACAATACAACAGCTCCGCTAAAGCGGGAATGCAAGTGAACAAGAGATGCGCGCCAAGGTTGCGCATATAGCCAAACTAAGGTGAGCGGCAACATACCGGCCCACCTTGAAACATTGTTTCAAATTTACAGTTCTTATTTGTTATACCAAATTATAATTAATTATACGAAAATATTATATATGCAATTTAAATAATAAAACTTATACAAGAGAAATATTAATAACATTGTAAACAATAAAATAATACAAATGAAATACAATAAACAAATTAAATTTAACTATATACATTATTCATTTTCAAACATTTTTTTTTTTTTTTTTTTTTTTTTTTTACTTTTCCAAAGGCACAAGAGCAATTTTGGAAATAGGTCGTTTATATGTCCCATTTCTTGTTTTAACGGAGACTACGCGTATTTTGTTATCCTTTCCTGGAATAATTTCTACTATTCTACCCAAAATCCAACTACATATGGGCAAGTTTTCTTCCTTTAATAATACCATATCCTAATTTTTAAGGTTATCTTTCTCAATTTTCCATTTATTTCTCTGTTGTAATGTACTTAAATAATGGCATTGCCATTTTTTCCAAATTCCTTGAACTATTTTAGTTAATTTTTGCCAGGTATCTAATCGATTATCTGGAATGCCAGAGAACTCGGGTTCGATCACCGCTGTGATGGGTCGACCAACTAAAAAATGGCCGGGAGTCAAGACGTCCAAATCTTCGATATCGTTTGAAAGGGGGGGGTAAGGGGTCGAGAATTGAGGATTCCCTCAATTTGACAAACAACGGTTAAGAATTCCTCATATGTTAATTTAGCGTTTCCTACTGCGCGTTTCAAATGATACTTAAACGATTTTACGCCTGCCTCCCATAGCCCTCCAAAATTTGGGGCACGGGGTGGCAGAAATTTCCAATTAATATTCTCTGAATTTAAAAAATTAGTAAGGTTTTCATCAGGCTGAGTAGCTAATCTATGTAACCTTTTTAATTCATTATTTGCACTAACAAAATTTGTTGCATTGTTACTGAATAATGTTTGGGCTTTGCCTCGTCTAGCAAAAAATCTTTTTAAAGTTGCGATAAAAGCTTCGGATGTTAAATCGCTAACTACCTCTAGATGCACGGCTTTAGTAGGCATGCAAATAAAAATACAAACAAAAATTTTGTTATAGATTCCTTTTCTTTGACCCCGATATTTAATTAAAAAAGGGCCACAGAAATCTATACCGGTACAATAAAATGGATGAGTCACATTTACTCGTTCCTTTGGCAAATTTCCCATAAGTTGATTGACCGTTAAAGGTTTAATTTTGTAACACGTTACGCAGTTACGAAATATTTTCCGAGCTAAAGATCTCCCACTAACTATCCAATATTTTTTTCTAACGTGGTATAACAAGGCTTGAGGTCCTACATGAAAGAATTTTTTATGGAAATGTTCCATAATCATGGAAGATAATTTATGGTCGTGGGGCAACAAAAGGGGATGTTTACTATCAAAATTTAAATTAGCATTTTCCAGCCTTCCACCGACTCTTAGGAGTCCCTGAGAATCTAAAATTGGATTAAAACAATTTAATTTACCTGATACGGGCTTCTTTTTCTCTAAGCAGATCAATTCTGCGGCAAACTGTGTATACTGTACCTGTCTGATTAAATGCATTTCAGTTTCGTTTAATTCGGTGCTTCGGAGTGGTCCAGTTACTTTATTTGCCTTTGCTCTTGTATTCCTAATAAATCTAAAAATAAAACTACATATTCTAATTAATTTACAAAAATTATTTGTTAATGAAAACAAATGATTATAAAAGTTCTGGGAAGAATCCGTGGATTGGATTAATCCACACAACACTGCAGGGTTAGCGTCACCCTGGTGATTATTTTTCAATTCACTTATCACAATACTATTATCACTGGGGGACAGATAGTCAGAGTCATTGTTTATGATACTACTGGATTTACTTAGAAAGTCTGGTCCCTGCCACCACAACTGATTATCCATTAAATCGGTGGTAGTTAGACCTCGTGAAATTAAATCTGCAGGATTTTCCGCAGAGGACACATGGTTCCATGTGAAGTTTTTAGACAGTTCTTGAATTTTGGCAACCCTGTTGCCAACAAATGTTTTCAATTTCCAAGGCTCGGTTTGGATCCAGGCAAGAGCTATTTGAGAGTCTGTATAGAGATAAATATTATTGATCTGTAACCTCAAAGATTTCAAAATTTTCACAATTAATTTGCATAACAAAAGACAACCAGATAACTCGAGTCGAGGGATAGAAACAGTTTTTAGAGGTGCAACTTGAGATTTGCTGCTAACCAAATTGGAGACAATTTCAGAATTATGAATAGACTGAATATACACGGCTGCTCCAAAAGCTAATGACGATGCGTCGGCGAATCCGTGTAAGTTTATTTGTTGTGCTTCAGGAATTAAAACATAGCGATTTATTCTAAGTTGTTCAAGAGCTTTTAACGAAGTGGCGAATTCTAGCCAATTTTGAGCAATAGGGCTTGGAATAGGGTCATTACAGTCCAATTTTAATTTCCATAGTTCCTGCATAAACAACTTGGCTTTGACAATAACAGGACCGATGAGACCCAATGGGTCGAAAATGCGAGCAATGTCTGATAAGATGCTTCTCTTTGTCATAGACTTTAACTGACACAAATTTATTTTAAATGTGAAAGCATCTAAATTGGGTTTCCAGGCAACCCCTAGGGCTTTGGTTTCCTTATCAGAGAATGTGTACTCAGGGTATGTCTCTTTAGAAAAGTCAAGTAAGGAAATATGATTTGCATTCCATTTATGTAAATTCATTCCAGCGCTTTCTAACAAGTGTATAAGTTGTTTTTGAAGCTCCCTAGTAGATTCTAGCGATTCTTCCCCACTTATTATATCGTCCATATACGAATCATGTAGCAAAATATCGGATGCCTTCGGATATTTCTCGGCTTCTTCAAGGGCTAATTGCTTCAACGTTCTAATGGCTAAAAAAGGGGCACAAGCGGTACCGTATGTTACGGTATTAAGTTCATAGGTTTCAATTTCTGAGTTCACATTATTTTTCCATAAAATTCTTAACAATTTCCTCTGATCCTCGGTAATCATTATTTGGCGATACATTTTTTCAATATCGGCCAAAAACACAAATCGGTGTTGTCGAAAGCGTAACATGATTTCATATAAATCTTCATTAACTACACCCTTATATGTGATATCGTTTAATGATATTCCACTAGTTGTCGGACTCGAAGCATTAAACACAACGCGAAGCTTCGTAGTAGATTTTTCGGGCCTATAAACGCCATGATGCGGTAGGTAATAACAGCTAGATTCATTTAAATTATCAACAATTTTTGTCATATGATTCAAATTAGTGTATTCTTTAATAAAATCACAATAAAGATTTCGCATTGTTGGATTCTTTTCTAAACGATTCCATAACTGCTGGAGCCGTTTTTCTGCGATAGATTTAGACTCCCCAAGAACACTAGCATCTTCCTTCAAAGGCATGGCTACCATAAATCTTCCCGATTTATCTCTCCGATACGTTTCTAAAAAATGCTTTTCACAAAATTCTTCTTCCTGACTAATTGGACGTAAGTCAATTTCAGGAGCTTCTATTTTCCAGAATTTTTGAATGGTTTCATTAAGATAATCATTGCATGCAGTAAAACCGCAAAAAGTATTTTCAGATACATTGCGGTCTATGGTTCCCGCAGCAATATATCCAAAAACGCTATTCTGAAAGGTGAATTGTCCTATTTTAAATTTATCTGCTTTTAATATTTCATAGAAAAATCCAGCACCAACTAAAGCATTTATTTTAGATTTTTTCCAAAATTCACTATCAGCTAATTCAAGGTCATGTGGTAGATTTAAACTTCTTATGTTTATATTGTGTGAAGTAATGAATTTTGTTATTTTAGGTGTGATTAAAAATTCAATTGGTTCACTAAATGAATCATCTTTATTGGAAATAATGGTACGTACTGAAGATTTCACATTTGTCATCTTACCATTAATTCCTGAAATATGAATATCGCATTTCCTTTTTTGCAAATTCAATAAATGAGCGAGTTCTCTGTCTAACAGGTTACATTGACTACCATTATCAATAATAACACGAACCGGAATCTTTTTTTTATTGCTACTTTCCAAATAAACTATAGCAGTTGACAGCAATACATGTTTTTTACTTTTTAAGATGGGATTATTAATCTCGTTATATAATGTCATCGAAACATTATTTTTTTCTTTCTGCAATTCAGGATATGAATCATTTGATTGCAGCAGGTGCAAGCCTTTTTCTGACGCCGTCTGGGAGTCAGGATTTTGTTTGTGTTGTTTTGATGGGAAATTATTACTTTTTGTTCCCGGCAAAGTTCGATGTAGAAGTGAATTATGTCTTTTAGAACAGATATTACAAATTTGATTATTTTTACAATTTGATACCTGATGATTGGATTTCAAGCAATTAATACATAACAAATATTTTTTTACTGTTAGGAATCTTTCGTGTTCATTTAATTTTAAGAATTCACAACATTTAGATAAAGAATGATTTCCTTTACAAAGGGGACAATTTTGATCATTAAAGGAATCATTTTTAGAAAAGAAGGTTTTTATTCTAGTACTCTTTTCCGCATTCATTACTTTCGGTTTCGTATTCGAAACGCATTGTAAATTTTCTAACACCAAACTTCTTTTTTGTAAAAAGTTAATGAAATCGCACCATGTTGGCAATTCTGTAGAACTTAAAGATAATTCAAATTGTTTTTTGGATTCTTTATCTATTTGTTTAAGAATCACATTTATGAGTAAGGCCTCCGTAAAGGGATTCATTTCCAATCCTATACATTTGAGTGCTCGAATATTTTTTTGACAACTATCTGTAATTGTTCTCAAATTTTTAACTAAATCTTGAGATAGATTCTCTACGTTTAATATCTCATTTAAGTGAGAATTTACAATCATTCTTTTGTTTTGGAATCTATCTTCCAATGCTTTAAAAAGCGAAATATATGAATCGTCTTCGGTAATTACATCTAGTGCTCTTCCACAAAGTGTAGATTTTAGATAATATAACTTTTGGTTATCTGAAAGTTTATCATTCTGATCAATTAAGGTTATAAATTGATCTTTAAAACTATACCATTCATTATATTGTCCATTAAATTTGGGTAAAGGAATTTCAGGTAAACGAAAATTGATAATAGGATTATCTTTAGATTCATTTAAAACACTTTCATTTTTACTAATGTTATTAGAGAGTAAGAATTTTCGAAGCCTTACCTCTAATTTTTCTGTCTCTTCTTCCAATTCTGCGAAGGCGTTCAATTGAACTTCCAGTTCCGATTCATCAGCTATTTCGTAATACTGGATTTTCAAATTATCCAGTTTTGTTACTATTTTTTGCAGATTATCCTTCTTTATTTCTAGAGTTATAATGTCTTTATTGTCGTCACTAACAGTCTCTAAATATGTCACTATCTTAGTCAATTGGCCTTTCAAGGTTCCGCGTTGGCGATTAAGGATAACTAATTTATTTTTATCCATAATTAATTTTCATCAATGAGCACCACTATTTTTCATTATATTACGATTGATCTTCCTCCGGTTCTACTAGACCAAATGTTGACGATACTTTATGAGTGGACTGTATATCATTTTAATAATTACTATTCTGAAGCTATTACTTCACAAACATTTAATTAAACTATTATACATATAGTATGTACATATTTACAGTTATTAGAGGACGTATTATTAACGTATTCAAATATGTTGACACCATAGTCAACGCAAACTATAAAAAAGGTGAACCATATCACCGAACAAGATAAACAAGAGATGTTACTCTTATAACGAAAAACAATACAACAGCTCCGCTAAAGCGGGAATGCAAGTGAACAAGAGATGCGCGCCAAGGTTGCGCATATAGCCAAACTAAGGTGAGCGGCAACATATACTACTATTTAAAAAGATATATATGCACGTTGAAAATTCGGCATTAATCTTTATTTTCCAAACATATATATGTAAAAAAAAAAAAAAAAAAATTGTAATCATGACAAAAATTCGTTTTTAATATTTTGATGTATCTATACATTTCGAGGTGACCCTGAGCTCATTTATTCTATTTTCACGGTAATGTATGTATGTATGTATGAGAGTTAACACGATAGCGTCTAAACGCTTTCATCTATTGAATTGAAAGTTGGTACATAGATCCTCGTAAAACGAACTTTTTTTATTTTGGTGAGCCCTTATAATTTTTTTTTTTTTTTTTTTTTTTTTTTTTAGAGATACAAAGAAGATTTTTTTATCATTATTGCCTATGGACCAAAGTAATTTAAAATGCGACAACGTCTAAATGCCTTATTGGATTGAGCTGAAAATTTATATACATATTATAGATCAACGTCATACAAATTGAAAGAATTTTGCACTTATAGCTTTTTACAGGGTCACAACAAAATGTTCGTTATCATTATGGCTTATGGGGTTAAATTAATTAAAATACGAAAGAGTCTAGATGTCTTATCCAATTGAACTGAAAATTTGAAAATCACAAATGTTATATATTAATATACATGTAAGTTATTTATTATAAGTATACATACCATTTATCATTAGCATGCATATTTATTATTAGTATACATAGGCCATGTCGTACGAAAGGCATAGATTTCGGTGAATCTAGCGCTTATAGATTCTTACAGGAACAGAACAAAAATATCTTTATCATTATGATTTATAGTCTCAACTTATTTGAAGTGCAATAGCTTTAAATTAAACAACGTACTATATGGAGAAAAATACCTCACATACCCTATTATAATTTTCCCTTTTGCTTATTTAATGACTTCTCTTGTTTAAATGTATTTATATAGCCGTTAATTACTTAATGTTTGGAAAGTCGAGTGGTGCCACTCTAGATTTTTTTAAAATAACAATTAAAAAAAAAAAAAAAAAAAAAAAAAAATTACATGTGTTTGGAAGCGTGTCTGTTTACTAACTAGCTCACGCTGTGAAAAAAAACGCAGAAATGCCAAAATGAGATTTTTTTTTTCCTTTATTTAATTTCTTTAGATGTATAAAACTTAATTTTGAGGGAAAAAAACTTTTAGTTGATTTTATCCTTGTCTATTGAGTTTTAATATAAATACCTACATTTCTTAAAATTAAAAATTTTCATTCTACGAGTATTACAGTCGGCTGCAAAATTATTCGAGCACTAGCAATAATCCTTGCCAAAAAAAAGTACACTTAATACAGCTTTGTTAAATAAATCCTTGTCGAGTCATGTTCTTAATCAGTCTAAGAACATGATTCGACAAGGATTTACTTAGCAAAACAGTCTTAAGTGTACATTTTAAATATAGGAATAATTGGCTAGTGCTCGAATAATTTTGCAGCCGACTGTATACTAATAGAGCCAAAATGTATTTAAAATGAAATCGATTTTAAATTATTATACGCTATATAAGTATCCCTTGATTAGTGCAGTTTCTTTTTATGCAGTTTTCAGTCGGTGTGGTAAATATATTTTCAGTAGCTATTTCTATTAATGCAAGGGAAAACTTGATTAGTACGCTTCCGAATAGCTGCATATTTATTAATTTGTTTATTTATTACATATCGAAAACCTTTCACACAACACTGTAAACTAACATTTAATTCCATGCAAGCGCTATCTATAATAATCAGGCTCTTAAAGCAAGTTTCATTATGTTGAATGGAAAACTAGTACGATGTTTTTATAATGTCGTCTATTGACCGTAGAGTATTAAATTTCGTTAATAAGTCCCTGTAAACAAACCACAAATAGTATATGCACCGGATATATACAACTAATTCCATGTAATATATAAATAATAACAGGAGACTTGGCGTTGGAATATTAAAACTCGGATAAACTACTACGTCAGAAACGCCAAAGAAAAATATTCCAGATGCATACAGCCGTTTCGGTAGCCTTAAACGTACCGTCTTCAGTGCAAAAAGAATTCTGAAACTGGAGAAGTGCTCGTATATATAGGAGAGGGACCGAATTTAGTTCAACCAATAGGAATACGGGAAAGGTGGGGAGTGTGGCCAATAGGAATTTAGGAATGTTAGCAGTGTAAACAGTAGAAAAATTAAGAAAAAGAGGACTGAATGTAAAATTTCCAACAATCAGACAAATAGGGAACAGCGAAATCACAATTTACAAGGTTTCTAAAATTTTTATAAATATGAAAAGCTTCAAAGAAATCGAGTTCGGGAATGGATTTAGGTCTGCAAATTATTTTAGCTGAATTAAATATAAAATTGTGATTTTCCTCTCTATTGGTTGAACTAAATTCGGTCCCTCTCCTATATATGCGAGCACTTCTCCAGTTTCAGAATTCTTTTTGCACTGAAGGCGGTACGCTTAAGGCTACCGAAACGGCTGTATGCATCTCAAATATTTTTCTTTGGCGTTTCTAACGTAGTAGTTTATTCGAGTTTTAATAATATGTAAATACTTGTACGAAATTTCAAATTTGTCGGATGATTTGTATGATCTTCCATCGCGGTGCATACAGACAGGTGTACAGTGGGTAACAAAAGTCTCCGAACGCTAGTAAAATTTCCTATATTAAAAAAAGTACACTTAATACAGTTTTGTTAAATAAATCCTTGTCGAATCATGCTTTTAGACTGACTAAGAACAGGATTCGACAAGGATTTATTTAACAAAACTGTATTGTGTACTTTTTTTACATAGGAATTTTTGCTAGTGTTCGGACACTTTTGTTACCGACTGTATATATGATAACGTTAGAATACAAACATGCTGTTATATATTTCTTATTGTCTTGTTTTATTACAATTTTTGTTTGATTTTGGTGGCTTTGGGGATTGAACATACTAATTCTTTAAACTAATAATAATCTTAAAATTAAATAATTGAGAAAAGTTTTAATATTTGTCATTTGTATCATTTCTAGTGTAAATGCTGCACATTGCACTTTTATTGGAAATGATGTTTTAGTGTATTAAATTAATTTAACTTGTTCTATATATATATATTTTTTTTTTACTTTAAAATGAGTTTATACACAATTTGCTAAAACTTAAGCACAGTTAAAAAAAAAAAAAATTAAATAACTCTCTTTTTAGCTGCAAAAATGCGCATTTTATGATGTATTAAAAATAATATTAAAATTAAAATTAAAATTAATAAAATAATTTTAAAAAATCTAATTATAAATAACATTAATTATTAGTCTGCATTATTTTATAATTTTAATTTTATGATCATTCTTGTCTACTTTAATTACTTATTTGGTAATTCTTGTATTACACTTGGTCTCATTTCTTATGGTTATTAATATTCTTTCCTTATTTGTTTGAACTTATTAATTTAATATTTTGTTATTTTTATTTCTTGGTTTATGCCTAGTAAATGGTTTGGGCTTGGAGCAAAGAGAAATTTAGCTCATGCTCCCTTTGCAATAGAAAAACATTTACTTTGTTTGGTTTGTATTCTACCAAGCCCTTGATAACATTAGAATGCAAACATGCTGTTATATATTTCTTATTGTCTTGCTTTATTTCAATTTTGGTCTGATTTTGGTAGCTTTGGGGATTGATCATAGCAATTGTTTAAAGTAATAACAATCTTAAATTAAAATTAAATAATCGAAAAGTTTTAATATATATATATATAGAGAGAGAGAGGGGGGGGGGCCTCACTGCCTTCTCGGCAATTAATAAGTAAATTTCTAAATAATATAAAGTCTTAATATTGGTGAAATTTACGCATGAAATTCGGAATATTTATTATTTATTTAAAATCTAAAAAAATAAAAAAAGATATTTTGCAAATACGAAATATATATATATATATATATATGTATAAAAAACAACAGTTGAATGCCAATAATATTTTCTGGATAAACTGAAATTAAATCTTGATAATTATTTCCAACTAAATTAATGTGCCGTTTTCCATCAGATAATGCGTAGCTCAAAAATAAATTACACTCAGCGTCAATTTTGCTTTTTCCGGTAATTGACTTAATTGAAATAAATGAACAATTTCGGATAGTCTCATACTTTATCGTGATACTCTTATCGTTAGAAGCAATAAATATTATGCAGGTGCTTAAGCACCTGAGCTATAATTTGTGAGTTTGAAACTTTAATTACCATAAATCTTTCTTTTGTAATAAAATTATTTTTAACAATCTACTTGAGTAATCCATCACAGCATATTTGGAAAGGAAGAAGAAGAAAAAGAAGAAGAAAGAAGAAAGGAAAATCATGTAGTGGGCACGCATGACACATTCTCCAACTGTACTTACTCGTTTCATCATTTAACACTTTAACGTTCATTAGTTTCGCACTGAAACGAAATATTTAAAATAATCTGATATGACACTCACACGAACTTCTCTTAGCCTGCATTTCAGTACTATGAAGACAGACTGCAGATTAAACCATTAACCGCTCATGTTGCGTTCACGCAACACCAGAAATAATTGCGTTTAACAGTTAACTATAAAAGATATTTTATATTAAGTATTGTTTTTAAGTAAGAAAATAGCAAATGTTTATTTTATTGCAAAAAAAATTTTATCTGAAAAATAATTTCAAACTTAAAGCACTTTTCAAACCAAAACTTTTGAAAAGTTTCATATTTCAATGAGGTTACCTAACTTGTAAAAAAAAAAAAAAAAAAAAAAATTCATAATAAAATAATTACTTTTGAAACCATCTGCAGTTTTTGCTGTTTCATGCTCCCTCAAGAAAATTGCCATAAACATTTATTTGTATTCATTTTATACTCTTATTCTTCTGAAGTTGTGCAAATACAACACTTTATTTTTAGTAAGGTAAGAGCAGTTTTCTTAATTTTTTATTTTAAATTATTATTATATATGATCAAAATAATGAGTGTTACTGTTTGTATGTAGAAAAAAATCATTATTTTTAGTTTTGGCGGTTAATGGGTTATGGGATAAAATAACAAATTAAGCATTGTATACAAACCTGCATTACAAAAATTCAAACTGTGCTGAGGAACATCTTTTTTTGATTTTTCTTTTCCATCAGGAGTCTTCTGCTCCCTCCCACCCCCTAAATTGCCCGTTTGAATATTGTACCTACATTTATATAGAGTTCAAAGCTGTTATTATATTTAATAGTTTGAACAATTTCAAATTATTCAGGCAAATTTCACCCGCATCACTCCTTCAAACTTATCAATCTCGAAACCTGAATAAACTACTACGTCAGAAACGCCAAAAGAAAAATATTTGCGATGCATACAGCTGTTTCGGTAGCCTTAAATGTACCGTCTTCAGTGCAAAAAGAATTCTGAATCTGGAGAAGTGCTCGTATATATAGGAGAGGGGCCGAATTTAGTTCAACCAATAGGATTACGGGAAAGGTGAACAAATATTTTTCTTTTGGCGTTTCTGACGTAGTAGTTTATTCGGATTTTAATATTCCAAAGCCAAGTCTCCTGTTATTATTTAGCAATCATGGTCAAAATTTTTAAATAGCAACTTCATATGAAATTTTAAAAATCCCTGCAATTATTATATTTAATAGTTTATTTCAAATTATTCAGGCAATCTTTACCTAAACCACTCCTTCAAACTTATCAATCTTGGTCAAAATTTTTTACTAGCAATTCGTATTAACTTTAAAATACAGCATTTGAAATGCCTGCAATTTTTCTGTTTTTAAGTTACGCTGATAAAAGACATACATTAAGATCAACCGTTAAAATTTTGATTTTACTATTTAGTGAACCTCAAAACTTTTAGTTATACAAAAGCATGAGCTGAATATATAACTTTTTTAAAAAATGCTTTATTTACCGTGTGGGTATGAGGAATTAATTTTTGCCCTCGAGCAGTTTTCCCGGATATGAAAAAATGTTATATGCCTTTAATGCCTTTTCATCAATTACATTCAATAAAAAAAAAAAAAAAAATAGCTTAATTAATGGCAGCCCTGTATTCCTTCTAAAAATGATGTAAACACAACATAGTGTAATTAAATATAGTGCTATATTAATAACACACAGCATAGCCTGCAATGCACGTCCATCAATTTCTAAATATAGTTCAAAAATGAGTACAGGGGTTTTCAAATTTAAGTATATATTGTTTCGAAGTTATTTTGAGACAATCTAGCTCATTTTTAAGGAACTATTTTTTACAGTGTACATCACATAGGGTAAAAATTATGTACACACCACATAATGTAATTAAATATAGTACTATATTAATGACACACAGCACAGCCTGCAATGCACTTCCATCAATTTCTAAATATAGTCCCACTATACTGTAGCTCTTTTGGGTAGCCCTGTAAACAAATGCTGAATAATTTTTATACCATATTATACACGAAACATGATTTTATGCATATAAAAAATACATGTTCATTTCATTTGATTTAATTTGGAAGATAGAAATATTCCATTCTTGAATTCGTAGTAGGTGATAAAACATGTGTTTTTTGGATTGAAGTATAAAAAAAAGTTTATTTTATTTTTTAATCACCCATTTTCAAAGGATTTTGGCAACAACTAATAATTGGATATAAAAATAATTATGAATTTATAAAAAAAAAAAAAAAAAAAAAAATATCTGAATTTGGTTCAAAATTAGCGATTTTATAGATAAATTGTACTTAATTCCAATGACCAGCCTTGCGCTCACATTCAAAATTTGCGAGTTAGCGTTCTTCTAACTGAAAATCACACATTTTATAGAAATATATATATATACTAGCTGACCCGACAAACGTTGTTTTGTCATATAAATTATTTCTAGAGAATATTTTGCTAGAAAAAAATAACTAACTTATTGTAAGTGTGTAAGGATGTGGTATATAAGTGGAAGATGTATGGAGCGCTGTGAACGGTGAAAGAATATAAAAATAACAAAACACCAATCATTTATTTTTTTAATTTATTAAAATTGATTCTTTAAAATTATATACATATCGCTACTTATAACAATATTACTAAAAAACAATATCAATCCCTTAATGCAACAGAGTGTACAATATTTTTTTTTATCCCATCTTTCGCCAATACAAACAAACTGGATGGTTTGCCCACTCGAGAGCCACGTATAATTGTCCGTGTGAAAAACATGATGTGCTCAAATCTAAGCCACAGACAGACATCGTTTGGCCCTGAGACTTATTGATAGTCATTGCAAATGCCAATCTAATTGGAAATTGAGGGCGTTTAAATTGAATTGGCACATCTGTGGGTATAATAGGGATTCGCAGTAGTAATATATTTTCACCTCGGAATTTTTCATTTAAAATGATGGCTTCGATAACATTTTTCATTAATTTTTTTATGACTAATCGCGTGCTGTTGCACAACCGTTGTGGGTTCAAATTACGAAGCAAAATAACCGGAGATCCAAATATGCGGTGGCATGCCTGGTAAATCCAATGAGTTTAAAAACTTTGTTGGATAATTTACAGCTTCGGTGGCATCGCAAACTGTATCATTAGATTTGTATGACACCAAGTCTCCTGGTAACAAATGTTGTATCTTGAGATTCAATTCGTTGACGTCCACATTTTTTGCTGCTAAAATTGCTCTTTCTGCCAGCCACTCATGATTTGTGCATCGTCTGTGTACATCGGGAAATATCTGGTCAATAAGAGCATCTTGAGAATCAATGATTGTGCAGAAATCGGTCGGTAATTTTATGCATCCAGTTTCATCTGTAGTAACTTTTCCATCGCCGATATCTAACAATTGTTTTGAGAATGTTTCAGCGGATGGATCTTGAAGCTTTTGAACGCACAAATTTACTTTCAGTTGTACATTTCAACATTACGCCACAATGACGATGATTTTAAGCACGCGTTGATCTCATCAGCGTATGTTGAACGCGGAATAACGGGAAGTGCTTGTCTGAAATCACCTGAAAAGAGTAACAGAGTGCCGCCAAATAGTTTGTCGTCGTTTTTTATATCTTTCAATGTCCTGTTTGACGCCTCAATCGAATGTTTGTGTGCCATAGTGCATTCATCCCAGATAAGAATTTTACACTATTTCAGCACTGTGGCTATGGACGAATGTTTTTTTATGTTGCACACTGCGTCTGGGTTATTTTGAATATTTAGTGGCAGTTTAAATACTGAATGAGCTGTTCTGCCTCCATCCAATAAAGTTGCCGCAATGCCAGATGATGCAACAGCCAATGCGATGCCATTATTTGATCGTATTTCGGCGAGAATTAGCGAAATAAAGAATGTTTTGCCAGTTCCACCTGGTGCACCCAAAAAAAAAAAAAAAAAGAATCCACCTTGTCCTGCTAAAACTGCGAGCATGATGCAGTCGTAAATGGTTCTTTGTTCTTCATTCATTAGTGGGACATTGCGAGCAACAATCGCTGCCATTTCTACACTATTGTATTGTAGTTCACGATTCAATTCAGTGCTTATTAAATCAGATGCATTTCGATTTGTTGAATGCATACCGAAATGACTGAGTGATATGTTGGCAATGATAATGCAAAGATCTTCAATAGCAATCAATGCTTCATTGTACATAGCGTCACTGAATACTATTGTTAGACCGTTGCACCGTGAACGATGTTGATGCAATATATCATCAGTCATTGAATCTTTGTGATTATCCCATAATGTCTCTGCTTGGGCCGGGAAACATGTAGTCAACACTATAGCGAATAGTAGACGAATTTGTTTTGCTGTACAGTTCAGTCCTACTTCAGCAAGCATACACTCCCACTGGTTGTCGTCTTCCAGCAAGCCAAGTGCAAGGCATGCATCTTTATACGTTGGATACTGTTGTCCATTCACTTTACGTAAATCTTGAAATGACAAAGGGCCGATGACATTAACCAATAACAGTCGAAGATAAAAGCACTCAGTCTCCCTTGGATTGACTGTAAATACTCGTCCCTAGGTGTTTGATTTGAATAAACCGGGACATGCATCAATCGGCGTGCCTTGCTTGCGGGGCATCCATTTTTTTGTTGGAGCCCATGTGAAATAGCGTGGTACTTCTGAATAGAGTAATGTCCGTGCAAAAGCACCAAAAGCATCCGCACTCTTACACAATTCAAAAAATTCGGTGAGTGTAGTTTTTGTTGAATTTATAGCACGATCAATCGCTGTCTCGCTCGTGAAATATACGCGCTGGCCATTTTCAAGATGGACGGCTAAATGAAGAACTGCTGGATCCCGTTCATGAATTGGGAAACCAAAGATACGCCAAACAGCTTCATTGGAGCTGACGTACCGGCCAATTTGGTATAGTGTTATTTCATCGTTGTTATTCACCGGAGGAGCATTCCCACTGGTATTTTCAACTCGAAATACAGCCATATCACTGCCTTTATTCACATACTTACTCACATTTGGTTGAAGGGAATTGGAATTTATTGGATTTTATTTATAAATTCCAATTCCCTTCAACCAAATCCCCTGTTCCTGAGCTTCAAAAATGGGGTATCTATAATGTCCCTTGTAATAACTGTGATTTATCTTATATTGGTCAAACTAAAAGAAATCTTGAATGTCGTTTACGTGAACATTCTCGGTATGTTGTTAATCAAGAAATTTTTAAATCTTCTATTGCGAAGCACAGTTGGGAATTTGATCATAGTTTTAATTTTAAGAGTGCCAAAATTATCTTTCATGCCAAACACGTTTCCGAACTGGATTTTTTAGAAAATTTAGCTATTTACCTTCATCGTGATAAAATTGTCAATGAAAAATCTGATTCCACTTTGCTGTCTACAGCCTGGAAAAATTTGTTTAATTCAATTAAATAATTTCCTTCATTATGTTTATAACATCATATTAGTTATAATAAAATAATTCTAATTTAAATAAAAATAATAATAATTAATGGATGAATTTTATTAAATTTACTTATTAGTTTGATATTATTGAAAAAAAAAAATAATAATTGTTTACTCCTTTCCTCCTTCCTCATTTTGTGGTGTGTGTGTACGTGTGTTCCTCTCCGATTGGTCCTGTCCTGCATGTTGCTTCCTATTGGTTGTTTGTGTTGCTCCTCCCCCTCTGGATTTTGTCCTGCTTTCAGTCTTGCTTTTGCCTCCAAGGCAGTTGCACGTGTTTGCACTTGATGAAGAAAGGCTACGTCCTTTCGAAACCGGTTGTGCTGATTTAAAATTTATGGTGTGTGAAGAAGTTTGAATTTCTTGCTATTAATATGAGCATTGAATGTTTTGCTCAGCAGAGGCGAATATGGGACCACCCAACGGTTATCAATGTCAATATCTATGTTGTTGACATAGATGACCGCCATAGATGATAAGATTGTCCGCCATTATCGGGATTTCTTCGACGATATATTGGATATCCGTCAACATTTGTGATCGTGAAATTTTTCGGAAAACTTTTAGTACATTTTCCATCTGCACAAATAATAATGGCCTAAAAATTCATTTTTCATTTTAACATAAAATAACTCTGTCGGATATTGACGAATTTTTTAAAATAATATACCATTTTAACTAATTTTAACATTTTAACAATATTAACGTTGAAAAAATATTTTAAACACTTACGGTTAAAAATTCATTTTTCATTTCAACATTAAATAAATTCTGACATCGTGTTTACGATTCTAAAATATTAACTTTGAAAAAATATTTTAAACACTTCGTAAGATACGGTTAAAAATTCATTTTTCATTTCAACATTAAATAAATTCTGACATCGTGTTTACGACAACTCACGCCATCTAGGTGGAAAAGTTGTTGAAAGAGTTGGTTAAAAATTAATTAAGAAAGAACTAATTAAGTTACAACTTTCATTTGTAAATCTAAACCATTCTCGAATCCACCTGAAGACACACAAAAAATTTCATTAAACTCAGTCCAGCCGTTTAGGAGGAGTTCAGTGACATACACACGCACAAAAGAAATATATATATAAAGATATATATATATATATATATATATATATATATATATATATATATATATATATATTAATAAATTCACGGTCAAAAGAGTTTTATTAAATCTGTCTTTACACTTGTTTAAATATGAATATGTAACTAAAAATTTTGCATGAAAAAGGGGCGACATTGCATATTTAAGATATAACTTTATATATGGCATAAAAACAATCTTTTATTTAGAAGTCATAAAAGAAGCATATTTATATAGAAATAGAATGATGTATCCTTAATAATTAAAATTCGTCTGTTTAAAATGACAAACATTTTACAGAATTCAGCTTTTTTTTTTTTTTTTTTTTTTTTTCGTCCAAAAAATAAAGACCCATCACACACTCTTTTTGAAAAGAAAAAAAAAAAAAAAAAGGGGGATTTACAGTAAAAATTTAAAAATTTTATTTCACTGGATTAAACATATTTTCTTTCACAAGTAGACAAAATACAAAAAACAATACCTTCAAAATATATTTAACTTACCATACTCTGTGTTCAGTTTCATTTATTTATTTACTTTTTTATTAATTTAATTAATTTATTTATTTATTTTGTTAAAATATTTTTCTTTTTTTTTTATGCCCCTCCGAACACGCTTTCGCTTTCACCCCTTCCACTGACCCCCCCCCCCCCCCTCCTCCCCAATCCTCGTATTTTGTATTTTGTATTATTCTATAGACTCTTTCGTAAAAATATTTCTCTTAAGTAAAAAAAAAAAAAAAAAAAAAAAAAATTATTAAACGTGGTTTTTATCAATAATAAGATACCAAATTTCGCATTCCACGCAAAATTAAACTAAAAATAATTTTTGCAAATAATAATAATTAATTAATTAATTAACACGATGGATTTCTTCCCCTTTTTTTCGGTTTTGGTGTGTAAAAATCTATTTGAAACAATAAAAATAATTCTATGCAGCGTTTGCTGATCTATGTTAGTTTTAAATAATATTGGCATTATTTAATGAATTAACAATGCATATATCAGGATTACAGATCAATTCATGAAAACATTTTAAAACTTGTTCTGGATTCTCTGATATATGTGATGTGATATACATCAAGCATCTTTGATATATATGATCCAAACATGTCGATTAGATTTACTCCATGACTTCTAAGAAGCCACTGAAAGGATATGTAATCATTAGATGTCATTCAAGTTACGAGTGTGAGTTGAATTACGTATGAGAATGTGGCACTGTCGAAATATCTAACCTATCAATAACACTGATCTTGAAATATGTGATAAATCATCTATTAATGCAACTACATATATAATTGTTAGTGTTTTAATTTATGAGTATAATATTTTTAATATTATCAATTACAAATCCAACTAAAAAAAAAATGAAAAAAAAAAAATAATAATCTTGAAACTAATCTCATAGATCATTATTTTTTAAAACGTATTTTATAATATAGAGTGAAATAAAATACAGATTTTTGTTGGAATGGGTCTATGTCGTTTTCTGATAAATTTATTGTGTTTTATAGAATAAGTCTTTGTGTCTAATTTCAAGCAGAAAACATTTGTAATACTATCATTATTATTACTATTATTATTATTTTATTATAGGTAGTTGTAAATAATAAAATTAATTCAGATTTTTTTTTCATTTAACAGACAGACGCTTTTAGTATTGTATCAATCTACAACAAAACACTTAATCAAAAATGTTTCATATAAAATTTCATGATTTTTTTTCCGCTTTACCTATGGATCTTTCTGAAATAAAAAATAATCTGGTGTTTTACTCACACGACTTCCTCTTACCCTGAAATTTAATACGATAAATACAGGTTGCAGATTAAGAGGTAAGATAACGAGTACTGTTATGCACAACTATGTTAAAAAAAATTTAAATTAGGCTTTTGAGCAGCTTTATTTGACAAGTAATTCTGTGTGAGGGGGCTACCGCCCCTTCAATTCCTTGTTTTACTACTGTACCTACATTTATATAGAATTCGAATCTGTTATTAAATTCAAGCGTTCATTTAAAATTATTGAGACAGCTTTCAAACCAACGTTCCTTGAAACTTATGAATTTTGATCAAACTTTTATAGTAACAAACACATTAACTTCAAAATACAACATTTGGATCGCCTGAAATTATTTGTTTTTAATTTATTCTAATAGACACAGACAAAGGTCAAACTTTAAAAACTTGACTTCGGTATTCAGGAAGCCTCAAATCGTCTACATATAGAAAAAACCAAGCGATGAATATTTAGCTTTAAAAAAAATGCATTATTTACTATACGGCTATGAGGAATTAATTTCAATTCTTGAGCAGCTTTCTTGTACATGGTAAAATATTGCAGTAAAGCGCTTCCACTAACAATAAAAAAGAACGTTATGGCTTAAATATTGGCAGCCCTGTATATGCTCTAAAAGTTATGTATACATCACACGGAGGACATAAATATAATTCTATATTAATAACACGCGGCAGAACCAGAAGTACACTTCCATCAATTTTCAAGTATTGTCATACTGTAATCTAGTTCTTTTGTGTAGCCATGTAAATGAACAGTGAATGATTTCTATACCATATTCCACACGAAACTTGCTTTTACGTATATAATATACATATGTTCGTTTCATTTGATTTAGTGCAGTCTATAGAAGTTAAACTCTACTTACCTGCAATTTTCCCCATAGACGCGTAATGTATTTAAATTATCTTGGGTGTCCCTGTACACGAACCATTTTCTTCAGCTCAACTAAAAGTTTACTGCAGCATCCTTATATCATATACATTTAGAATACCAAGTTTGAACTTTCTACTATTATTTGTTTTTGAGATATGTTGATAACAGACACACACACAGACCAACTGCTAAAAACATGATTTTCGGATTCAGAGGACCTCAAAACGTGTAAACAAAATAAAAATTCAATTTTGAAAATTTGACTCAAAAACAATACTTTCTCTACCTTATGGGTAAGAGAAAGTAAAAATAACCATTAATTTGTAAATTTAGTAAAAATAACAGTTTTACTATATAGTATTCTAAAATACTATTACTCAATAATGTTGTTACGTATTTTTAAAATATTTTTTATAAAATTGCCAAAATGCATTTAAATAAAGATGTCATTTTGGTGATATGTAGGCTAAGGGTCGATTGTCTGTAGGGTATTTAAATGAAGTTAAGAGATCATTCCTACTTTGTTTAAATTTAAAACTAAACAAAGTTATATTTCAACAAAATTATGTTAGAAAAAACACCTGATAAAACATCATTGAAAGTAAATTAAAATCCTAAGCTTTATAATTTACTTTTCTACAATCTAACTGAATTATTTTTTACTTTTGTTGTAAAAGGGGAACTCTGTTGCTGAGTTTTCCAAAGAAATCCTTCATATCTTTACTTTTTTTTTAATACAAAAATTTTAGTTATTTCACGTCACACGACCACATTCATTTATATATTAATAATAATAATAATAATAATAATAAAGTACGGTAGAGTATTTGTTAGCAATTTCTTAAAATCAATATTACCACTAAATGATGTCCCTGCCTATCAAAGAATGTGTGAATAACAAACAGTTGATATTTTCGTCATTGAGGGATTCATTAGAATAATCTAAACGTAGTTGATTATATTCTCTTACAATAAACAGATACATTGGAACTAGTATAGGAACATGGACACAGAGAAAAGTGCAGAAATTTGCGGGCTGTGCAATTTGGCAAAACCAGTACATGTGAAATAGTATGTACTTACAAAGTTTTTATCGTTTTATTTTTAATTAATCATCAGTAGTTCTTTCAACAAGTATTTTATAAAACGTAATAATAAAAAGTGTTTCAGATTCGTGAAATTATATTAAACAGACTTTTTTTTTACAAAAATTACGATTTGGAGGCATAAAATTAGTAATAATTTGCTTTCAAAATCCTACGCAAAATTAGCACTTTTAACAGATTTAACAGATGATGTGAAATAGCAATAAAAATGCCACAATTTTAGTTAGTTACTGACTGGTAATATTATGTTAATATTATATTGTAACATTTTTCATTTATTTAATAAAATTATACTTTAGTAAAAAAAAAAATAATAATAATAATAATAATAATATTTTATTTTTATTTCTTTAATAATTAAAATGAATGAAAGAAACCTTAAAAAAAACAAAAACTACAAAATTAAAAAAAGAAAAAAAAAAAAAAAAAAAGCGTCGCCCTGTCTTTACTTAAATGATTTTAAAACTCTCTATAATTGTTTAAGCATTATCAATATATATTGCTTAATCAACAAAGTAACACACAGTCTTCATTTTCTCGATTGATATTTAATTGTAACAGATTTGTCCTTTCCTCTATTGGCTTAAAAATAATAAGCAAATAATAATAATAAAAAAAAAATCTTTAAAGTGAAAGAATAAAAACTTTGTAAACTTTGTAATTATAATTTTAAATAGCTCATGAAAATTGTTTTGGGGTGGAAATGGTTTAGCATTGCCTTACTGCTTTCATGCTGCACTGGTACTTATTTTATGAAGCTTTGTGAAATTTAGCTTTGTTCTCCTTTACTAAGAAATATGTAAATTTCGAATAATTTACAAAATTTTCAGCTAACATTATACATAGTCAACGAAGTTCGTGTCCGTATCATAAATAATATTTTTAGACTGATTTGGCATTTTTACAATTAAAATTTTGTTTAAAAAAAAAAATAAAAAAAAAAAAAAAAAAGACTTTTCTTTTTCTGCTTGAAATATTTTTGGTAAATTTTATGTTTTCAAGGATACATATTTAATAATATAGACTTGCAATGAAAAATCACTAATTTTACTGCATTAAACTAAACATATTCTTTCTCATAATTAAACAAACAGTTCCTTCATGATGTATTCAACATTTTGTATTCACTGTTTTTGCTTGTGGAACATTTCTTCTTTTTTGACACCTCTCCGAATATGCTTCCATTTTCACCCCCTTCTAATGACCCCACACATCCCTTCTATTTTAAATTCTGTACCTTTAATTTATTTTAATAAATATTGTTTTAAAGTAAGAAATAATTGTTAAATTTGGTTTCATAATCAAAAATGTGATACCAGATTTCATGTTTTCACGCAAAATTGAACTAAAAAGATTTCGCTATAAATAAATAAATAAATAAATAAATTTATGGGATGGAACCTTCGGAGAATGTGGGATGACATGTTCGGAAAAATCATAAATAAAAAATCGTGACTGAAGAAGCCATTACGTAACACAGTATTAGCCAATGTTTTGTTACACTTAGTATGACTTCTGAGACAGCGTTACTCTCGCGGCAGCCATCTTGAATAGACAGCAATTAACTTCATTTGCCTTGCAAAATTGAACTAAAACATGCGTTTCGCAAAAAATAAATAAATAGATAGATAAACTTATGGGATGTAACCTTCGGAGAATGTGGGATGACGTGTCCGGAAAAAACATGAATGAAAAATCGTAACTGAAGAAGCGATTACGTAACACAGTATTAGTCAATGTTTTGTTACGCTCAATGTTACTTCTGAGGTAGATTTACTCTCGCGACAGCCTTCTTGAATAGACAACAATTAACTCCATTTGCCTTGCATGTTAACCCTCTGACCACGTTTGAAAAGGGCAAGACTGTAATGTTGTTTTCACAGCACAACTTTTTCTATGTAATAAAATAATGCTTAATTCAACTTGAGACTAAAAATGCAACTATGCACATGATTATAAACCGAATGGCTATTGTCTAAAATCTTTAAATCTGAAAAATGGTCTAAAAATTCATAATTATAAAATTTCGAGTTATTAGTGCATTGTGGAAAAAAGAACAGCTCAGTGACCGAATATATCTGTCAGTGGCGGTCACATAGTTCGTCGTATGCCAACTCTTCTTATATCCTTCCTTCAAGGATGGAATTTTTTTTTACTACATTTTTCGGTTTCAGTGGGTAAAAGTCTATAAGAAATAATTAAAACGTCTTAAGCAACTGTTTGGATGCAGACCTGTGTTACTGATCTTTTAAAATTTGTCTGACTATTTTACGATCATTCGTTTTTGAAATATTGGCTACACATCGACTAACAAACTGACTGACTAACCTATAGATGGACAATACATCGATACTGTGATTTTCAGATTCCTCACATCTCAAAAAGGTGTACTAACATTTTTCGAAGTAGTTATACTGGATGTGTAAGTTTGCATGTGAAGTCAAACATCTTCAAGCGCGTCAAAAACATACCCTAAAACGTCAAGAAGGACGTTTTCATAAACATGAGGATACAAATATCTTCTTATTTTACTTCTTCTAGCTCTATTTTAAATATTATTTAAATTGCATAACGCATCTTTTGCACGTATTTTAAATCCCCTTTCAGTTAAAAAAAAAAAAAAAAAAAAAAAAAAAAGAAAGTCTAAGAGAGGTGCTTCAAGAAAAGCTTTTCGCAATAACCCGCTCAAAATTTATGCAACGTAAAACCGTTTTGATATATTTTATTATTCAAGTGGCGAATCACGAAAAAATAAAGATTTGTCTTTTATTCAAAAGAGAGCTGATGATTTAACGGCTTTAATTCACATTTGCGAATTTTATGCAAATAATGAAGATAAAGAATAAAAACATGGAATATAATCGGTTGTCATTATTCAAGTTAAGAGTAACATTATCTGCTTTTCTTATTTTCGAAAGTAAGAAAATAAACAACAAAAAATTTTTTTGTTCTTTTTTTACTTGATCAAACATGAAGTATTGTATTATTAACACATGCATCGTTTCAGTTGAAGCACAAACCTTTTCTCATCCCAAAACTCAGCTCACTCATAAAATTCCAATACGTCTGAATACTCATATTCCATTTATATCTCCGATCGGAGTTTTCCGTGGTTTACTCCACACCTTAGAACCCCCCCCCCTCCCACTGAGGGAACTCCACCCAGGCACAGATAATTATTCTTAATCCCTTCATTTACACCCATTTAAGTCCCTTTTAAATCCCTTTAAAAAGTTAAGTAGTTCCTTGATTGTTATAGATTATTGGGTGATTGCAAAAGTCCGTTTCAGATTTCATTAATCTAGTTCTTATAGAAGCAGAGAAGCCTTATTCTCCGCAAAGGATCAAAATTGTGATGACATGTCTTTAGACCATCCCTTGGGCTGAATTCCAGACCATTGTGAATTCTCCACTGCCTATAGCTATGGTGTGACATTAAACATACATTCATGTGATCCCAGATTACTTTATCCATGATTTAATTTATCATATTTCCTGGATTACCACTGAAATTATTATTGAGAGACTATATATAGTTAAATTTATTGTTTTTACAGTTTAAAGAGATTGAATATACTTAGAAACCAATTTCTCTGCATTCACACTAAATACACTTTCATTGGATACAATTTAGCCTTTGCCATAAATTCTGTTCTTGCAGCTTTTATTTCCCATTTCTTTTTCTGTTGTTATACCAAACCTATATTCTATTACCATTTATGTCTATAGAATTATATGCTATCAATATTTAGTATCTCGGTAATCATTTTATTGATGGAAATCCATGACCTAATGTCATTTATGAAATTGGACACAAAGTTTTGCAATCACCATTATATTTCTCTACATTGTGAAGCTCATTTTCTTTTCAAGTCCTTTAATCCTTGTTTATTACATAATAATACGCACTCAAAATTTCAATGAAATGTTTCAAAATCATCTTTTTGTGATTTTCTGTGCAATAATTAAGTAACTTTATATAGATGTAGGATACATTTTTTTAAATTCGAGATTAGTGTGTGAAAACGTATGATCAACAATTCATGACTTCCTATATAAAACAAAATTATTGACTAACGAATTTTAATGTATTATATAATTACTAGTATATAACTCCGTCAAAAATGACGGGATGTGAAATCAGTTAAGGTAGTGAATCAACGAATGCTTTGCCAGCTTCGCTGGACATTATATTTAAAGGGGATTAATGTGCAAGTTGCACCTGACGGGACTAATATGCAAGTTGTACCTGGCGGGACTAAGTGCAAGTGTCACCGAACGAACAAACTATTTCTTCTAACCCTGGACGATAGGTCTAATATAACGTATCATATTTATCGTAATATAACTCAGTACTTATTTCGCTTCCTTCTTCGACTCATTTTAATAAGTATTTTTATATGCATGGGCAAATTTAATATTTTTTTTATTTTTAATTTTTCACGTGGGAACTTATGCGCCATATTTTATATATGAATATATATATATATATATATATATAACAATAACTGTTTTTTTTTTTTTTTTTTTGGCAACAATCATAAATTTAAATGTCTAATTTTGAAATTATTTTCATATTTTAATTAATTCTACAAAACTTCGTTACAGATAAGGTACCATATTTGTAACGAAGTAACTATAGGTACCTTATTTGTAACCTTATTTATTTTAACTAATTTGATAAATATGACGTCACAATCAACTGTTTGTTTATACCAGATAAGTACGTTATCATGATTGCAGGAGAATGTTTTTAATAACTATTAGTTTTTATGATTGAATTTTATATTACATTTTAATTTTATCTTCCATGGGAATTGCAATGGTAGTTATAAACTTTCGTTGAAATCTTTTTACATATTGAGATTAAGGAAAAAGTGTAAGCACAAAAAATGTTCAGTTTTGAAAGATCTTTCTAATGATGTAATATTTATGCAAATTAATTACAAAAAATAAATAAATAAAAATAAAATAAAAATACATAGCATTTCTAAGAAAAAAAAAAGGCTACTAAAGGTCTTTATTTTGAAGCGGTCTAACCGGAATTGTCCCTGACAAAGAATGGTCATTATTATTATTAATATTAGGTCGTTGCAAAAGTTCATGCGGTTTTCATTTCATAAAAATACATCAAATCAAATGACAATTTTTAATCAAAATACTCTCCATTACTTTCTACAACCTTTGCTCATTTTTCGGGTAGCAAATGTATACCACGGCGATAGAAGCGCTCGTCTTTGGAGGCAATAAAATGATCCGCGTCCGCACGAACTTTTGCAACGATCTAATATATATATATATATATATATGTATGTATGTATGTGTGTGTGTGTGTGTGTAATATACTATTATTGTTGATAGAAAAACAGTTAATTTTTAACAACAGTGCAACGATATTATACACATTGTTAATTCTGAAACTTAAGAAAACTGCAGCAGAAATCATGGTACGCGTATTAATTGTAATGTAATTAATTTATGCATCGGTGCTTAAATAAACAGTAGATATAACCATATAGTTTGATGCACATTATTTGTGCATCTTGTAGTAAGATTGCATTGCTCAAAAATTTGCATAATATATTCCCATGTAACAAAGAAAAATTGGACTCAGTTTCGAAAGCATCAAAGTAGTTACAAATACCGTTAAAATTGCTATACTCCCATCGAAATTTTACAAAATATTTTAGAATGCGTGATTTTTATATCCCTTTATATGAAGGAGCGACGTCCTGCGACGGGCTTAAACTTAAAGTTTCTTTTCTTTTCATCACGATACCTTACCCATTTTTTATCTTCGAAGTCATATTAAGGCAAAATATTCATCATTTGCTTGTATGTATATACAGTAGCCGCCGCTTTATAAAGTCACTGGTTAATAAAATCAGCCGCTTAATCTTATCAAATTGCTGGGTCCGGAGTCAAATCAATACAAACCGCCGCTTAATAAAATCAGCATCGCCGTTTAATAAACTCAAAAGCAAATCTCTTAAACAGTTAAAATGGCCATGTATGTAAACTAAACAATAAATTATATTTTCTCACCGAATTTTTGAAAAGAAAAAAAGAATCAAAACATAGCAAGCTATCAATTATTTCTCTTTGTCGAAAATTTTACACCTCAAAAATAAATAAAAAAATAAAATAAAATAAATAAATAAAAATAAAGGAAAACCCCGCCGTGTGTTGTAGTTATGAATTCAAGTAATGAAGTCTTCGTATGATTGGCCAATGAATATTTTTTTTTCTGTCTTAAAATATTCAAATAGAGTTTCTAGTTCTTATTTTGAAGCAACTTAACCGTAAGATATACTAGCGGGTAGTTTTTATTTTGAAGGTAAAGCATAAAATTTTGGTAAAGTATGATGGTTTTTCTCAAATGTATAGTCAAAGGAAGGCGACATCGAAGCTTGAAATTTCTCAGTTTGCTTCATGTAAATAAATAATAAAGATTATTAAAATAATAAAGTGCCTAAATTGTACCAAACCAAAGATCGAATCGCAAGTGAAAATGAATAAGGAGAGCAGAAATCATCAACGCAGCACTTCTAAATATAGGTACGAGAATGCCAGGTCAAAGAAAATTTTCATCTTTTACGTAATTTTTTCCTTAAAAGCAGAAAATTCTACATGAATAAGTAGCAAAAACTCCATTTCTACGGATAGCTAGTTGATAGATGGAAGGGCGAAGAAGAATTTATTTCCATATTTAGGTAATGAATACTCTTTTAATGAGTTCGGGCATGTTCGCCGGATATAAAAATCAGCCGCTTAATAAAATCATTTTGATGAAAACAAACGTGATTTTATAAAGCGGCGGCTACTGTAATCAAAATGCTAAACAAATGTCCTACAAAATAATACGAAGATATAAAATTAAATTACATTTTGTACTTTTAATAACAGGAGTTTACATAAACTTTATTTCATTTATGTATAATACATGCCCTTAAATTATATAATAGGTAATTTTCCCTTATTTTAAAAGTCCTATTCTATCTGTAATTTAGCCTGTACTCAGTCACACAAATTTAGTTGTAAAGCAATTTTTCAATTATTACCTGCTCAGAATTTTCATAGCGTGTTGCAAGTATAAAATTTAATAGTTTATATTCAGAACTATAAAAATGTTACGATTTATCTTCCATCAAAATTATAACTCGGTTTAACAGCTTCGATTTATCTTTTGAATCTTAGAAAAATAATTGTGGCTAAGAAAAATAAGGCATGGAAATACAATCGATTTCCATTATCCACTGCCATAGTAAAATTATATGCCTTGTTTATTCTGGAACTAAATAAACACAAAGATTGCTTTTTCGAGCTACTTACGGGTCGAGAATGAAGTCTCGCACTTTCGCACTATTTTCATGATGAAGGAAAGAAGCAGCCAAATCGGATATCACCTATGCTTTGAATTCCGACTTCTGATTGTTTTCTGAAACAAAGTAGAAGAAAGATAAGCATTCCGTAATAAGCAAAAATGAAAAGACATCACATATTTATAATAAAAAATTCCGGAAGCAAATAGATAAGAAGGATAAATGATAACGTAGAATATGAATATGAATAGGGGAAGCCGGGGTAATAAGAGACAGGGGTTATAAGAGACGCAGTCAAAAAACCCACTAAAAAATATACTTAGACAACTTTAAAAATATTTAATATTAAGTATAATGTGTATTCTTTACTACAATACACTTATTGAGAAGTTTATAACACATTTTGAATTCTTTTTATACGACGGAAAAAAACCTTCACTTTGAACTTACCCTGAAAGTTCGTGACTATTCTAAATTTTTCTTTATTTTTTTTTTAATTTATTTATTTATTTATTTATTTTTTTTGTAGGTAAGATGTTTGGGATTTATTAATGTGTAACCTTTTGACCAAGACTATGACTTTGATGTACAATTTTTTAAAACATTGAAAGCATTCTTTATTTACATGTTCTAGGCATGTTTCTTATTACCCCATTTTTATTTTTTGTGGGGGTAATAAGAGACTCTTATTACCCCCACTGTTAATTACTGTGCCCCCCCCACCCCCATTGTAGTTTCTGTTAATTGTGTCTGACTAGTTTACGAAGAGTTTACCAAGTGTTAGGCCCAGTCTAAGTTTACCAAGAGAACATTTTTTTTTCACTTTAAATCAAAAAGCAGTTTTACTGATTTGGCTAGACCATATTTAGTTGTTATGATTATGTAAATTTATGTTTAGAATGTGTATAAGTTAGTATTTAGTCATTAATACTTCATTACATAATAAATAAGTTCATTTATAATTACTAGAAAAATCTTTTATAACATTTTGTTCGCTTGTATACACTTCAAAGATACTTCAAAGATACTTCTTTTTTGCCTACACTTTAGAAAATGGGTAAAATATTTTCTGCCCATTTTAAAAATTATATTCATGTTTTTGGTTAATCCCTAGGTTATTTTGATTATGTAGAACTATTATTAAGTACAATATTATATTATTTAGGACCTAATATTAAAATAAATGAATTTCACAAACACATTTATGACAGCTAATTTTCGAAAAAACATATTTTATGGATGGATGTAAATAATAAAAATTAAAAGCTATTGGCTGATTCAGAATTGTTTCCAGATGTCTTTTATTATCCCACATGATTTTACATTGTTATATATGGACAGATACAAGCCTGGTCTCTTATTACCCCACGTGGGGTTATTAGAGACAAGGATTTAATGAAAATTTAAAAAACAAAATTAACAAAAAATTTAAGTTCAAAAATCACCTAAAAAATCACGAGGAGTCCATTTAATGAAATTAATACGAGGCATTCATTTCAAGTTATTTAGATTAATAGTATAGATTTTATTAATATTTTTTGTCTCTTATTACCCCTTTTGTCTCTTATTACCCCGGCTTCCCCTACTATGAATTACTTGGCAATTTCATAAATATAAATCTTAACATTAAAATGTTCTTAAATAGATAAAGATATTTCTAATTTTTAATATAGATTTAAATATATATTAATAAGGTAGTGTCTTTAACTAAGCTTGAAATAACAGCTAACCTTAAGTTTTCATCTCATCTTTTCAAGCAGTCGACATTTTGTTTTAAATATATTTTTCAAATTAACAAAAATTTTTAATGAATATTTATCTGTTATTTAATGCTGTTTAGGCTGTTTACAGAGCCTAACAAACTAATTCGGACATGGGAAGGATATGGTTAGAAATAGAGCCTTTCAGATTATGTTACGAGTTTTTTTACGCTGATCAAAATTTAAGTTCACTACTTGCTATAAACTCTATGCAAAATATACAGAATTTCCCAAAATTAGTCAAATATATTATAATGAGTAATGTATGTGGAAGTTTAGGGAATAACTTGAATTTTTTTTTTTTTTTTTTTTTTTTTTTTAAAGGACTGAGGGCCTATTAGTCTCAATCTGGGATTTTTGCGTTGTCGTTTTCGATAGTTGGACATTTGTCGAAATCATTTTTCGATAGTTCGACATTTATCGAAATCTAAAATTTATCGAAAATATAATTGAATAATTTGAAAGTGATGTTATAATTGGGAAGAAAAAAAAAAACTAATAGTCCTCCGTCCTAAACTAAATTCTGCTTTTGCCAGAATTTCATCAAAATAATTTTTTTAAGAAAAAGAAAAGAAAATTTATACAGTATCTTTACAAACGATATCGAAAAAGTTTTTTTTTTTTTTATAATTTTGAATCAGGAAATAAAAAGTGCTCTAGCAATATGAAATAGAAATAAGTAAAAAAAAAAATGAATTTAATGATTTAAATTTTATATAAAACATGATCGCATTCTATCATAAAAAGTAGATGTAAAATTTAAAGCTTAATTTTTTTGACAACAATTATAAATTAAAATAAATAATTTAATAAAAGTTTAGAAGTTAGAATTTATATATATATATATATTTAAATATATTATTTAATGACAGCTTTAAAAGTTTTATAAATGTTGCAAACAACAATATTCGAGTGTAGTTTTAGAAAGGCAGTAACCCCTTTTACACAAAAATGCACGTCGAATAAGAATGTTTCCAAATCTATTTTAACTGGTTTTTCCTTTTCTTTCTTTCTTTCTTTCTTTCTTTCTTTTTTTTTTTTTTTTTAAGTGCACTGGAAATGTTCGGATATAATATCTTTTAGCTTAACTTTATTCTGTATGTTTATAATACGTATATAGTAATGCAAAGTAAGAGAAAAGTGAATACTGCATTATATTAATTATAAAACATTTGTTCTGTATAAAAATTAAATCATGTCAGAGTAGCGTCGATTATCAGAAAAAAATATGTAAATTTAGATCACGTGTTTTAAATTTAATAATCATAACATATTTTCAGTTATTTCATTAGGAATATATAATTGATGTTTCGAAATAACAAAAGATTCCAAATTTTCTCAAGAATTCAAAATATTGATTATTAAGAATTATTGATTACATTACAGATTAAACTATTATTTCTTTATCAATGATTATAAATATTTTTTAAATTACTTTCATAATATATGCTGTAACAGCTACAAAAAAACGTGTACTACATCAATTACTTAAGACCATGTATTTTAATTTATTTTAAAATGAATTATTTTAATTAGAGGTTGTATAATAAAAATCTAAAAACAATTTAAATACAGTAACCGCCGCTTAATAAAATCGCTGGTTAATAAAATCAGCCGCTTAATCTGATCAAATTGCCAGGATCGGAATCAAATAAATACAAACTGTTGTTGGAACCGCCGCTTAATAAAATCAGCATCGCCGGTTAATAAACTCAAAAAAATATCCTCAGCTTCCAAAATTATCATTTATGCATAATAAAAAAAATTATTTACATTGTATTTTTTTTTTTTAAATAAGAAAAGAAATTAAAGTACCCGTTATCGCCCATTTGTCGAAAATTTTACACTTGCAGCATAGTTGCAAATTAAACATGCCCCATACAATTTCCCCAACAATTTCAAGGAACGTAATCTTTAAAACGCAGTAATAAATTACAAATTTGATTTGATTTGCAAATCAAATGTCAATTAATATATATATATATATATATATACATATATATTAATTCTTAATTATTAAAAGACAATTTCTAGTTCTTATTTTGAAATAGCTATAAATTAAGAGGTTCAAATGGAAAGATTTTAAATTTATAAGAAAAGCGTGAACTTTTGATAAAATAAAATAATGATGATTTTCTTTGAAGGAAAGAGCATAGAAATTTGGAATGCGTTTAATTTATTTATATCGGAGGAATAAATAATTATTTATCAAAAATTAATTAATATTGTTTACTAATTCCATTATTTGTTACCTTTTGAAATTTCTTTCCAAATTCAGGGAAGTAATACCCTTTCCTTGAGTGGAGGAACGTTCGCTGGATATAAAAATCAGCCGCTTAATAAAATCAGTTTGCCTCAGAACGAATGTGATTTTAATAAGCGGCGGGAACTGTATTTGATAAAAATACTGCACTGTATATCAACCGATTTATGTTCAACATTATGAAAAAACAATAGAAACGTTAATTAAACAATTAATTCTGTGCATTATTAAAAAGAAAAGAAAAGAAAGAGAAAAAGAAAAAGAAAAAAGAAAAAAATGCAAATTAAATACACAACTTTTCGAAATAGTATTCTGAATTACACAATGGACTTTAAATTTATTATCTGGTATTTTACAAATGGTTGAAAATGTCTTTTTTATTTATTTATTTATTGAAATAATCCATATTTATCTTCTCATGCATGATATCTGTAGCGATAAAAACTTATTTTCTAAAAATAATTCATTATTCACTTCTACTGCCCATTTTTATATTTTTAGAATATATTTTTAATCTGCTTATAATGAGAAGATAAACATGTTTTAACAAAAGTACCAAGGGAAAAAAATACATTCTAGAAATTATATTTAATCTTTTTTATTCATCTCTATTCACATAAAAGTCTTTTTTTTTTTTTTTTTTTTTTTTTACTTAGAATATTCAAGGGATTTTTTTGTTAAGAAATGTCGAAACATTTTTTTCCTGTTAAGAATAAATATGTATCAACAGTCATATTAACATTTCTTTCTTTCTTTTTTTTTTTTTTTTTTTTTTTTTTCTTTCATTCGGGAATGAAGAAGAAAAAATAAATATGAATTTTTTGTTTTACTTTTACAAGAAGGAGTTTCAGAAATAAGAAAGGTTTTCTACGGTACTCGCTGATATGTTGAATAATGTATATAGCACGGAGTAGAATCTCCTAATCCGTGGTATATAGAAATAAGGTTTGCATTTGTATTTGAGTCGTCGCTGTATGATCATTTTTTGTCCGTTAAGAAGACTCATTAAAAGCAAATAATACCAAATCTCGCCGACAGCCATGTCCCATGTTATTCTACGTGAAACTTTGTTACCACAATTATGCATTACCTAATGCATGTTTTTTATTATTCCATTTTCACATTCAGAAAATTCACAGCCGTTAGATTAGTATTCCTTTTTTATATTTATTTTTATTTCAGTTTTATTTATTTATTTATTGATATCTTTATTTCATTTATTTATTATTTATTTATTTTTATTTATTTATTTTTTTTTATTTATTTTTTTTTTTTTTTTTTTAATAATTAAATACGTTTTTCGCATCTTTTAGCTAAAAAATAAAATATTAAGAATGTGAAAAATCAATTTTTTGAAAACGATTTCATACGATTGTGATTTCTGAATCTGAAAACGAAATTAAAAAATATATGCATTAGGTAATGAGTAACTGTGGAAACATATTTTCCCATACAATAACATGCATCTTGGCTGGCTGGCAGCAATACTGGGTATTGTCCGATCATAAATCGAACCTACGGCTTACACTGTATGTAAAAACGACTTAAATTATCCTTAAAGTACATTCCGAAACTCTAGGAACATCCCTTCCTGAACCTACATTCGATCATGGTAGCACCTGGCAACTAAAAGTCTGCACGCTAACCATTCGTGTATATACATGGGAATCCAAAAAGGAAATTTCATTAAGCAGTTAAATGAAAAAAAAAAAAAAAAAAAAAAAACATTATTAGAAAAATGCTTTTGTTGCATAATAAAGTATAATATTTACATTATTTTTAACAGTGTTGTGCAAGTTCACGAAAAAAACGAACTAGTTCAAACTCAAGTTCATTGTGTAAAAAACGAGCTAGTTCGCGCTCAAACTCATGTCTGAAAGAAATGAACGCGCTCAGTTCAAGTTCATTTTTAAAAACGAGCGAAACTCACTAAAAGTTCATTTTTACGTACATTTTTTTTTTTTTTTTTTTTTTTTTTTCTAAATAGATCTTATCCTCTGTGAACACTTTCATAGGTAATTTCCCTTTTTCTAACATAACCAATTACCATGAAAATTATTTTTAATTTTACGCTTAATTAAACTTATTAACTTATAACTCTTAATTATAACTTATTAATTTAATTGTAGTAAAAATTTATTTAGCAAACACTTCTGAATAGTGTACCCACTGATTTTGCATGGTTTTTTATTCTCAAATTTTCAATACGTTTCTTTATACGCATGAGAACTTATTACTAAGAGACAAATTCTATCATTTAGAGGTTCCATCGTTTTAAATCAGTGTTGCGCAGGACCGCATTCATGAGTTTAATTATTTTCAGTTTTGAGCTGAATTTCGCTCGTTTTAGTTCCCCATCATACTATAGGTATGGGGAACTTAGGTAATCGTCAAAATTTTCGATCTCGGTTAGTTCCCCATCATACTATAGGTATGGGGAACTTAGGTAATCGTGAAATTTTCGGCCTCGGTTTTTTTTACTTTTTCACACGTTTTCAGGTGTGAGGAATCCGAAAATGACAAAATTTGTATGGTGTCCGTCTGTAGGGTGTCTGTTAGTATGTTAGTCCGTTAGTTTGTTAGTCTGTTTACACGATATCTCACGAACAAATGATCGCAGAGAGGTCAGACCAGTTTTAAAATATTACTTTCGATACTGGCAAGAACCCTATTCATTTACAACATTCGAATTAAAAACTTCGTAAGTGATAAGAAATTTACTATTTTCTTAACATGGGAGAATAGGACAAAATTTCACTTAAACGTGCATTAAATGGAAACTTTTTACTGTAAAAATGTCAGACCAGTTTTAAAATATCAGTTTTGATGCCGGAATGAACATCAGTAACTACAAATATGCAACTTTGAAAATTTCGCAAATTATTGGAAATTTACGAATTTCTTAACATGGCAGTATGGAGCGAAATTTCACATAATCGTCAATTTTGAGAGATACTTTCATCGTAACGATGTCAGACTACTTTTAAAATATAATTTAGGATAGTGGCATGAATATCACGGACCATGAATTTTCCAATATAAAAATTTCATAAGTTATTAGAAATTTACGAATTTCTTAACATGGCAGAATAGGGCAAAATTTCACACAACTTCTCATTAAGATCTTTAAAAAAAGAAATGGAAATTTTTAAAGAAAAATCTTAAGCATTCTGCTCTTATGATTGAGACAGTATTAATGTTTAGCAGCATTGATAAAGAAGCAACCATGACCCCTCATGGCAAGTGGCAGTAATGTGCATGTTTGTATATATATACACATTATAGTTATTTTTTTCTTCCTGCTAAATTTAACAGAAAAAAGTATCAGATTTGCAAAAAATCTTGACTTCCAGTTTTTGATTTATTTGCATGTTTTAAGAGCTCTCGAATATAATTCGAATATTTTTTTTTTTTAAATGTCTGTCTGTATGTGCTCCTAGAAGTAAAGTAGTACCTGTCAGTTACTGAGTTATGTTTTATAATTAAGGGAAAGCAATAATGGGAAAAGGACCCAAAATCCAGAAAATTCCGAAATCCGGAATTCTTCTGGTCCCGTGGGTTCCGGATAATGGGTCCTATACTGTACTATCTAAAAGGATGAGTTTTTATTTATTTTATTTTTTTTTTTTTTTTTATTTATCTTTTTTTTTTTAACTGTTTTAAGCTTTTATTAAGATTTATTTTTAGTTCTGTAATATACATTTAATGAAGTTTAAGATTTATAAATCAAAGATTGAATTTTATGATGTATATGTTGCTTACATAATTAAAGGCTGTAATTATTATTTTTCCTTAATTGATTAAATAAAAGATAAAATTTCTACATCCCTATATTTTAATACTTGTGTGGAAGAAAAAAGAATTCTAAAATTTAATTTTTTTTAAATTATTATTATTCAACATTAATAGTAAAATTGCTGTTAATTGAGGTTCAAGATATAACACTTTCAGATCATTATCAATTGATATTTCTTGAATATATATTCTAAAATTGAAAAGGGTTTGAACTAAGAAGTTTTGTTTATATAATTTTGGAACAAATTAAAATAATCATCTAAAATATTTTTCTTGCTATAGTAAAATTGTCGTGTACATGCTATTAACAATAGCAGAGATTAAATTCATGAGTGAGAAAATCGTGCTTTTGAAACTGTTAGATAGTCCTATAAACTCCTTTTAAATTGATTTCTTATAAATATGTTCAAATTTTGATACCTAGTAATTCCACGAAGATTTGAGAAGATTACAAAAAGTACGCAATTTTTCTCGCTAATATTTCTGAAGAAATTGAATAAATCTTAAAAACTATTAAAAAAGTGAGAGTAGGAGAGAGACTAATACTATTTTTAATATGTAGTATTTTGTAGATGAAACTTATACAAAAAGTTCACTCATTTTTTGAAAGAAGACTTTAATTCATGTTTACTAGTTATTCATATAAGGCGATTTCTTTGAATTTCTGGAAAATGCAGATAAAGGCAAACTCATCGTTTTTTGTGAACGCTTGCTAACGAGAGGTAAGAGGGAACCTTCCTCCCCCAAGTCCTACACACACAATGTTAAAACAAACTGGCACATTTGGTAGATTTCAAACTTAGTTGGCAAACTTCTTAAACACTTTTCAGTCAAAAACTATAATGCATTTACACATTCTAATTTTGCATTTCTTTCCCCCTCCCCTTTTTTTTACTTTATTCTATATTCAATAAAAGAAAGTATTGGATTCCTAAAAATTTTCGGCTTCCGGTTTTCGATGAATTTACACGTTTTTAAAGGTCCAGAACACGACTGGGCGATTTTTAGAAAATGTCTGTCTGTGTGTGTGCGTAAATTTTTGGGGACTGTATCCAGTGGCGTAGCGAGCATAATTGGCGCCCGGGGTACGATTCATTTTCGGCGTCCCCCACCCCCCCCCTCCTTATGATTATGATTTTTTATTTTTATTTTCTGAATTTTGCTTTAAATTTTTGAGTAGTTCTTCGGTCAATATTTGTAAAAGAATGAAATATTTTTCGTTTTTACTTTTTCTTACCGAAATATAGTAGAGAAGATAATCGTTTTTAAATGGAATTTTGGAAATTGAGTTTTTGTGAAATTTGCACAACTTGAGGTCCCTCCAAATCCTAAAAACAGGTCTTATGCTGATGATCTGTATGTGTGTCTGGGATCAGCACATCTCAAGGACAAATAGTAGCAAGAAATGCAATCTGAAAAATCAAATATGGCTATTAAAAATATGCTGTTCATTGGCCCTTTTACTGTTTTGGCTTTAAATAATCATTGTATATGCTCATAACTTTTACATTAAATAAAAAATATATACTTAAGAACCTTTTGCTTTTTAATTTTTTCGTATGCTTTTTTTTATTCTACGTCTCTAACTTGACCTTCAGTACACAAGTTTTAAAAAACTGATATTTAAAGAAAAATTATGTTTTAATTTCTAGTAAATAGTTCTAATAAAAATAAATAAATATTAAGTTCCCTAGACCACCGATGTTTCTTTCTCCTTTTGTAATAGGATACAATATATTTTTAATTTTTATTTAGAAACAGCCGTCCATATTTATAAAATCCCAATAATAATAAAAAAAAAAAACTTTCATCATTTATAGAATAGATTTCTGATAATTTCAAACTGTCGTAGAAGCGTATTGTGCTGCTTAGATAACAAACAACATTAGCTTGCTGGTGTAATATTGGGACGTTATCACAATGGTCACAGGTTCGAATACTGGCATGATCCCTCTTCACTCTTGTAAATAATAATAATAATTTAGTCAGTCTTAAAAAGGTATATTTTATAAACATTTAATTTAATTATTTGACTGAAAAAGAAAAAAAAAGTGTAATTAATTTGGTGCAAAATAAATAAATAAATAAATAAATAAATAACTAATTAAATAAATAAATAAAAAATAAATAAATAACCTTCTATTTGAATTACTCATCCAAAAAAAATTAATATCTAACATACTCTTCCTCCTCAGCTTCCAAAAGAAAATCTGCCAGTGTATGCGATTTCGACACACAAAGCTTAAAATATATAGAATTTTTTAAATGAATAAAAAAAAAAAAAAAAAAAAAAAACAGAAAACCAAATGCAAGTTAGTTTTGTAGTTAAGCACCTAAATAAGACGTGCTAAATTGTATAAAATTTAATTTTATTATGCTTAGGTTTAATAATAACAAAATAACTTTACTTTTTAGGTTCTTTGATTTTACTCATAAAAATATTAAAATAATCAATTTATACTAGCCAAAGAAAACTACATTTTAAAATAATAATATTTAATCTCTGTTATAGCCGCCATTTTATAAGCATGTTAATTGAAGTTGCTTTAAACTTATTTTATATTTCTAACCTATTTGTACCAAAATGCATATTTATTAAATCTCTATTAATCAAAAATAAAATATGATTCTCCACTGTGAGACTATGAAATTCATTCTTTATTAATAATTATGAAACATTTTAAATGTTCTTAAATTTTTAAGATTATATATATATATATATATATATAAATTTATTTATTTATTAAAGCAAAATATATAAACATCTATATTCAAAGGCGTGCAGTCAACTCTTTATTTTAGATACTTATATAATTGTTTTAAATAACATACAGCTTTTAAGTAATGAAAAAAGAGCTGATATGTATTATTTGTATTAAGACTTCTTCACATTTTTGTAGGGGAAGAAATAGCCTAAGTGGGTAATCAACTGTAAGTTATAAATATATTATTTTTTTTATTATTATTATTATTACCGTTACAAAGAATTTCATGAATTTAATTACGATTATCAAAATATAACCACTGAATGTTTAATTTTATATGCGAAAATTATATATCATACATTGTACATTCTTTAATTATTTTATATGCTATGCTGTATAAATAATATGAATCAGTGTTTTTTTTTTTTTTTTTTTTTTTTTTTTTTTTTAAGTTTTTATACACTTAAAATGTTTTTATATTATTTACTGAAATTTCATTTACATAATTAGAGGTATAAACTAGTAATTTGTTTATGTATTTTTTGATTCTCTGGAAGATCTGTTCAATAATATAACTGTATTTTGTGTAATAGTATATTTTAATTCAGTTTCTTATACAATATAAATTAATAATATTATATTACACTCTCGAGTTGAGTTGTATGTAAATCAGAAGGTATGAATTCGGGGCGAGTTCCGAGTCTGAAAACTGTTTGTGGGCCAGATTGAGGCTGTAAGGACATTTTGCGGGTCAAGTTTACGTGGCCCGCGCAGGACTAAGTCAGATAAATCTGTATTAAAGTTAAATAAAAGAATAATGTATCAAGAAGTTAAAGTCATGCATCATGCATAGATAATGACTTTCCAACATTACACAATATAATTACGTGAATAAATAAGGGAATATTTGAATAAATTCTGTTTTAAAAAAAAATGAATATATATATATTTAATATGGGTCAATCATAAATTATAAACTTGTTTTCATATTTGTAGGGAAATCCATTTGTTCAATATGCTATATATATATTGCGACGTACAGTGATCAGATATGAGGAACGAAAATTTTTATTTATCAAGGTATCAATGAAATACGGAAGTAAAAGATAGCATTTTACAAAAAAGAAATGCTGAAAATTTTAATAAATAAAGAAAAAATAACCTTGAAAATTTCCCCAAAAATGTTGTATGTTTATAAAGGGAAAATAAAAGAATTATGGCAGGGTAAAGTATAGAAAGTTGTTAATATAAAATTACTGTCACTGCCCAACAACTCAAAAAATTTCAATAACGAATTAAAACATGTATAATTTTAATTTGTTTAAAACAAAACAATTAAACACATTAACATTTAATTTTTCATTTAAATAAAAGAAAAAATATATGTACTATAGTTTTTATTTTCTTTATATATATATATAAAGAAAGAAAGAAAGAAAAGTAGCAAAATTAAATAAATATGAAAATATGTACGCACAACAATTTTAATAATATTATATAGAATTTTTAATATTAGTTAATTATTACATTGCTGTTGCTTTATTTTACTTTTGTGAGATGAAACAATTGCAAGGTCTAATTTTCCCAATCTATTATTATTATTTTCCAGTCATACTATAGGTAAGGGGAACTTACGTAATCGTGAAGATTTTTGATATTGATTTTTCACTTTTTTACACGTTTTGAGGTGTGAGGATTCCGAAAATAACAAACTTGATATAGTGTCCGTCTGGTAGAGTGTCTGTTAGTGTGTTAGTCTGTATACACGATATATCAGGAACATTGAACGCAGAGAGATCGGACCAGTTTTAAAATATTACTTAAGACACTGGTCGCAAGCCCACAAAACCCTATTAATTTGCAACATTTTAATTTTAAAACTACGTAAGGTAATTGAAATTTACAGTTTTATTAAAAGGGGAGAATACGACAAATTTTCGCTTAAACATGCATTAAAAGAAATATTTTTATTCTAAAGATGTCACACAAACTTTAAAATATGACTTTTGATGCTGGCATGAACATCCTTGACTGTGAATTTTCTATTTTAAAAATTTCATAAGTTATTAGAAAACTATGAATTACGTAACAGAACAGTAATTTAAAAAATTACTTTAATTAATTAATTAAAAAATAGTGTGAGTATTGCTTCACAACTTTTTTTTCTAATACACATAAATTCGAACATAATAATAACTCCATTTTCGCTGTATTTTATATAATATATATACAATATATATATATATATATATATATGTATTTGATTTATTACTATATATTATTTCTTGCCTTTAAGCTTACACACACGCATATATATATATATATATATATATATATCAATATTTGCATATTCAATTTATGATTATATATAATATGATTCTTCTTTCGTAAATTTTAAATTCATTTAAATTTATTAAATTATAATTCATTAATGAAAGGTAAATCGACTAAAAGTTATTAAACAGCCAATTTTTTTCATTTATAAAGACGACAGAACTATTTTTCCGGTGTTTTTTTTTCCGCTTACATCATAGACCATAATGCAATGGCAATCTTTTGTGAACCCCCGCACACAAATCAGTTGCAATATTTATACAATTTCCAGTAGGCAGCATGATAAACAAAGTACAAAATCACTATCAAACATTGGATAGTCTTAAAATGCTAAGACAAATGAAAATGCAATTGTACTGATTTTTAATTATAGCCTTATTGAACTTAAATATTTTTTTGTGGCCCTGTAAACCTTTGTAGAAAAAACATGAAAATGTCATATTTTTTACATCCCTGAAGTTTCAGGGTAATTCGTCAGGTATTTATTCTAGATATTTAACAAAACATCTAAATTCGAAAGTATCCGGTGATTCAGTCATGCCATTTATAGCAAGATATTAATGTATTATCTAATTAATTTTCAATACTTACTCTTATTGGGGATGAACAGGATGACTGTTGTTTATCTTCATGGGTATTCGGTGAATTTGAAGAACTCGTAATGATGAAATTTGGCATTTTGGGAATTATTTTTCGTACGAGATCATTTCTTTTTGCTAATTCAAGTGCTCTTTTCTTACGATTTTCAGCACCACTAACTTTTTTTTTTTTTTTCTTTAAAGAAATCATGATTATTTTACATGAAATATTAAAATTATAACTAAAAAATATTTCGAAAATTTAATGTTCGGTTTTTAAACACAAAATATATTCGATAGAATTTTGCTAGTGCTAAAGGCTTATGCTTATCGTAACTAGCGACCCTTTACTGAGATTATCCAGGGTTTCTAATCGTAACCACCCAAAAGGGCATATTGCTGCGAGAGCATGCTAATAAAACTATCTTGTATAAATCTCCATTCTCCAGTAGTTTTTTTTTTTTTTTTTCTTTTTTTGGCCGAAAGGTTGTAAATCGGACAGTTGTCATTGATCTCTATGCCATTAGTAGCTACCCCCCGCAACGTGTTTTTGATATTTGGCTTTCTTCGACGAAAGATCTTATCAGTCCTGTTATGGTATGGGTCATCCTGTCTTTTCTTGTTAAAGTTTCGGCAAACACTTTCTTTTCTCTTTTTAAAAATAATGGGTGGTCGGTATTCCTATAAATGCAAGAAGAGAAAATTGTACGATTGCAGTTATAAATCTAGGCGACATGAGATCGGGTGCGGAGGAAGGAGAAAGCGACAGCTGTCCTGAAAGGCATGTTTTTTCTTCAATTACGTTTTTATCCTGAATGTAGAATAACAGATTTGCAGGGGAATTTGTACCCGTTATCGTTTATCTTTCAAAAAATATTCTCTAATTCAGGAAAAATAAAATATAATGGAAAAGTGAATTTGGAATATGAACTTCTTTCGGTTGTTTTAAAGATGAAAAAAAAAAAAGCATGGGGGGTAGAAGTGTAAAGTATGGAAATGGTTTAAAATAGTGTTACTTACTCTTTTAATTTCTTTGAGAAAATTCGAAAAAAGTAATTCTGGCTACACATAAAAATTATTAAAACATACAACCTGAATACAATCATTATTATTATTATTTATTTTTAAATAGTCTTTTTAATCGAACAATGACAATAATAAACAATATTAATAAATAATTCTTGTGGGAAAGAAAGTGAGAAATATAGATAGATTTTATAATAAGAATAAAAAACATTCTAGGATATTTGTACTCCATCTCTTTCTCTCTCTCTTCCCCCCCCCCTCCCCGCCCATGGATTACTTTTGAGCTATACACTGATACTTAAAGAACAACTGTCGCTATGTACCATTTATTACGAAAAAAAAGAAAGAAAGAAGAAGAAAATAAAGAATGTTTTTGGTTAAAAACATAACTATAATTTTGAATATGAATAAATAAATAATCATAACCTAGATATTATATACAATTTAAGAATAATTCTCAGGTTCAGGAACCTGTAGTTATTTGAATTTCATCCTGATGCCGAATATTATAAATTGCTTTCGGTTAATAAGAATTTTTTAACTTTAGAATATCTTTCACATACATTAAAATTCAGTTCTTAAATATATATATATATATTATTGACTTGTGGTTCATTCACGCCCCCCCCCCTTAAAAACAACAACAACAACAACCTTTAAACATTTTCATATTGCCAAACTTTTAGTGGAAAACATGGGAAATATCTTTTAAACTTCATAAATTTTTGTTGCAATTTTAGTGCACTTTATAAATACTACTTTTTGTTCTGTAAACTTAAAAAAAAAAAAAAAAAAAAAAAAAAAAATTAGAGGGAGAGATTGACAGTGTATAGAAAGGGGAATGTGATAAATTCTGTTACATAAGTTAATGTGTAATTATGACATGGGTAAAATAAAAAGAAGGCAGCCGTATGCATTCTTAAAGTGAGTGTGTGGTATTGTGCTGACAACCTATTCTACGGATACTGGCTTGGCACTGGGATTTCCTCCTCCTGGATGGAGGCGGTCTTTCTGAAGTATCCTAGCAAGTATTCTGGTGAGTTTCAGAGAAATCCGCGGAAAGCTTCGAACGGCTAGAGCGACGAGCCCGAACTGGATTCGAACCCGGTACTCCCGGTCTATCAAATTCGAAATAAAATCTCTAAAACACTGGTGGGGTTTTTCAGCTGCAGAAAAAAAATTATGCTAGAAAAGGAATTTTTGACAGACTTGAGGGTGAATTCGGCTGACAAGATATTGGCACCTGTCAACTCATTTGCACTGTATTGAGAAGTACATTGCCTCAGTTCAGCCGCTCCATCACCGTGGGAAATTGACAGCATGCTTCTTTCACCCGAATTATGAAATTTGATCTAAAGTACTTTTATCTTTCACAGTTTTCACAAAATACAAAATTATAATTAATTAAATATTATGATAGATAATGTTTGTTTCATGAATGTATTAAAGTATAAACTTCAATTTCTTTATTCACCAAAATAATATTGTTTAGATACCAGCATAGGAATAGCTTGCGCTCCCCCTTTCCCCTACACGTCGTATTTTATTCTGATGGTGCCTATGTGTAGTAATACATTACATACGGTCAGGGTATAATCCGTATAAAGAATGCGTTACGGAACTATTGTAAATCCATTTGCTTCAAACCAATAAGGGACGGTAAATAACATGTCAAAGGGGGCCTAGAAAGCATTCTTTATAAACAATGAAAAAAAATATATATATATATCGACCTGCATGCAACTTTTATTTTAGTCACTATCTTTTTTTTTATTTTTTTTTTTATGTCATTTTAAAATTTTTGGCGTCCTTAAAACCGCGGCGCCCTTAGGCCCGTGCCTCACGGGCCTGAGCCTAAATCCGGCACTGGGTAAAATCTAAGAAATATGTATCGTCTTTATTTCTATTCAGTTTAACAATATCCGGTCAGTAATAGCTCTTGTGGATACTCATTTGTAATCTCCCAATTAGAAGATTCTCAGAATGTACATGTTTAGCCTAAACTAGTGTTGTCTGAAACTTTCCAGGGAAGTCGACCCTCAGTCGGAAGGTTTGTCTTCCCATACATCTTCCTTAACTGATTGGCGAGTTTTACTAGAAAGTAATTTTCCCCAACAACTTAGATTATTTTTCTTTAAAAAAATAAACCCTTTTATAAAAATATATCTTTCTGAAACTGCTTTTTCTTTTCGTGCTGCATTTTAATGATTCAAGCTGTGTGGAAACATTACTTATAACACATTTTATCGGACAAAACAAGAAAGAAAATATTTAATTATATTACATATTAATTTAAAGTATACTTCCCAGAAATCGATCAAATCAAAAATGAAATTTTCCGGGAAAACTTGTTTGTCTTGCAGGTCATTTGGCGCCCCTCTGAGAGAGGCGCCCGGGGCATGATAACCCCCCTCGCTATGCCACTGACTGTATCTCAGGAACTACTGCCCAGAATTACATGTAAATTTATATGCAGATGTACCTTGACTAAAATTAGCGCCTACGAAATCTTGGTATCAATTTCTTAAAAGGTGGCGCTGCTAGGCCGCGATTTTCACAGTTTCATGGAAGGCTATATCTCAGGAAATGCTGCCCGAAATTGCATATAAATTTATATGTGGACGCGCTTTGATCCAGATTAGTGCCTATCAACTTATGGTGATCATTACTCAACATGTGGCGCTACTATACCGCGATTTCTACAATTACAGGGAAGGCTATATCTCAGGAACTACTGCACGAATTTGCTTATAAATTTATATGCAGATGCACTTTTTCATTAAAATCACTAAGAAGGTAATATAAAGAAAATTATTATCTTTCAATCTGCTCCTGGACTCCCCCTTCCTCCAGGTATATACTAAGTGAAAATGGTAACAATTTAAATGATTGAAATTTCTAAAAATGTATTATGAAATAATTCTTTAAATTTATTGTTTAATGTTTATTATTTTTGCGATTTGCAAATTGCAAAAATGCCCTTTTTTCCTGTGCCCTTTTTTCCGGGTGCCCTTTTTATGAGTGACTTTTTTTCCACGCGCCCTTTTTTTCGGGATCTATTTTGCACAATTATTCTCTTTTCTGTCCATTTCTTCTTCTACTTTCCTTTTCATATTTCAGACAGAAATATTTCATATGAGTTTGAGCTTGAATTGCTTTTTCACGCTCAAGTTCGTGAAAAAAACGAGTTTCGCTCAACTCAAGTTCATAATTGAAAAAACGAGCGAAGTTCAACTCAAAACTCAAAATTTTTGAGCTACGCTCATGAACGCGTTCAAATGAACGCGTTCGTGCACAACACTGATTTTTAACACAGTTGCCAAAATTGTCGAAGCATTTATTATCATGGGGCATGAGCTCTTGTATGCCCTCGTTGTAGAAATACCTCAATTTTGCAATTCACGAAAAAGTGAAACCCAATTTGATGAAGGGGTGAACGAGAAATTTGAAGAACACGCAGTGACCGTGTCATAATGGTCAATCTTTGGTTCTCCCTAATCTTTTCTTCAACTTCGGTAAATAAAACATCGTCATCAATAAAAGACTGCTGCCCACTTCGTTCTCCATCGTGATCTTTTTCACGTCATCATTGAAACTTCGCGCCCATCTCCTGACCATTAAATTACGAACTGAAGTTTTTTTTTTTTTTTTTTTCCCCTAACTTCATGAACTTTTCTGTGAATTTGTATTTGGTTAATGTTTCTAGCATTCAGAAATTGGGTGACGATCAATAACTCGCACGTGGAGAGATATTCAATTTTTTTAAACATTTTAAACGCTCAACATGCAGCCGACCTGTCGCATTTCTCAGCGCTCTACATATAACTTCAATTGTTTTCTAATGAGTCATCTAAGTGAATGTGCATGTGTGAAATCACGAACGCAGCACCTCTGCAGCATACATTAATAAAAAGAATTTATCCTCCTCGTATATAGGAACAAATGAGTATGAACGTGTATCTAATAATATTAATATAGGTATAAAATATATTTAAATATGTGTATGAATAATACGTATGTGTAACATATGTGTGTATATATGTTAAAATGCGCATGTATAAATTTATATATAAAGTGTGTGTAATCTAAATACATAATAAGTGTGTTTATGTACATGCGCACACATTTATTAAACAATGTTTGTATGTGTAATAATATTATTATGTGTAATATTATGAATATTATTATATATAGTTTGTGCATAGTTTGTCTGCATTTCGGTTTTGTCAACTAGAACAGTAAATATTAACAGCTGATAGCATTTTGCTTCACGTCACTAATCACTAATTACTACTAAGACCATTAAGAATGACAGAAAAAAAAAGTACTATTAATTATAAAAAATTTACTTTAGTTTCATGAAAACAGCCACAAGAAGGAGAATAATCTTTCAATTATTTATGAGTATGAACTTAAATTTATTTCAAAATGAACTACTGGAAATATATTGTATGATAAAAGTTCTATAAAAATTAAACTTTTAAAATATCTGATAAAAATACTGCAACACTACATACCAAGCAATAGACATACGATTATACAATGAGTGATCAAATTATTAGAATTTTTTTTTTCTTTTTTTGACATTTTATCGATTATCTAAAAAATTACTAGACGAAACAGCCTGACATTCCATATGTGCAAAGAACATTTAAAAACTCATATTTTTCCCTATCGATTTAGTCCAGAGTACAATTAGGGTACCAATCACAAATTGAAGAAGAGTGAAAATACTTTGGATCACTCAGTATCACAAAAAGCTACAAATGACTTATAACTTTAACACCTTGTTGCACATACTGTGTATAGTATCTGTATATTTTGGTGCGGGAATTGCGCAATTATTTAGGCAGATATAATTTTTTTTTAATCAAAAATTATTAATTTTTTTGAAAATTTTTTTGCTTATAGCTACAACGAACTTCCAAAACATTTTACAAAACTCTGAAAAATTGATACAACATTAGAGAAACATTAAACATAAAATTCACACGTGTAATATTCATTTAAATATGAGCATTTTTAGTGAATATTATTTTACTGCGCATGTGCGAAAGATAGAAAAAATCTTTTCACATAGGTTGAGAGCTAAATATATTGAGAAACTTTATCAAAAGTTCATTTGAACAGAGCAAAAATTAAGCAAATTGTTGGCAAAACAGCGAACTAGATTTTAGGTATTTTTAGAAGATTTTTATTGAAGTTGGATTTTGTCATCTTATATTCGTGCCAAGCTAATAAAAAGACGCTTCCATTTTAAAATTAATGTAAGCAGTTTTCGTCACCCGCTGGCTCAGTTGATCAGAGGGTCGTGTTGATGATGCGATGGTCGTGAGTTCGATCCTCGAATGGCCGATGTTTTAATTTTTGCATATAATTAACAGAAAAGGTATCAATTTGAACAGGGAGCAGCCCCCGCTCACTGCTCGAAGAGCGGTGTTGAGCGCTTCTAGGAAAATCCACGTGAGCTGCTCCGACGTTTATTGAGGGAAAAAAAAATTACTTCATGCATCGCCTGGCTTAGCCAACCCGCGACAAGGGGCGATGCAAATGGACATGGGTTTTTACAAGAGCGGCGCCAGGCACCAGTCTACCCGCGACACGGGGCGCCGCTTGATTATAGGAGAGCGGGTGCCAGGCTGTGTGGCCTTCCGCGAAAAGTGGCACGCTACCAGTTTAGACCCTTGCATTTATGAGGGCTACAGCAGCATCACGAACACGGGAAGATAACAAGGAGATAGAAGATTAATGTGCTTAGGAGAAAGAATTTTTCTTTAGTTGTGATTTTAGTTTAGTTTGTTAGGTTACATAAATCCATTAGGAATGAGAAAATTTTATTTAATTTATTAATTAAGGGTTTCCTTGTTAAAATGTTGTCCAGCCAATTGATTGGTCTGGGAGAGGGATTTCTAATATGATATTGTGCAGTTGGGGCAGTGGAAATAATAGTGTTGCGGAGTTCCCTCCTCGCCGCAAGAACACAGGGGAGAGCGTCGGCAGTGAAATTTGTAAAGGTAAGATGGGAAGGAGCCATGACCTGTTAAGAATGCCGTGATAGGTGGGGTTAGGGTCCAAGAGTTAATGCGAGCCTGTGGGATCAGCGAAAAGGTGTGCCTACCCTTCTCTGAACTATCCCACAGGTTTTGCCATTTGAGATTAATAATTTCTTTAATTCTATTTTTGACATAGGAGGGTGGGGCAGGGATTGCGGAACACTTGGTAGGGAAAACAGTTGCTTCTTTTGCAAGGGAGTCAGCTAGTTCATTGCCGATCACGCCCCTGTGGGCAGAAACGTGTGCCAGGGAGCAAGTTAAGTTTGGATTCGTTAAGAGTTTTTTGATCTGTTGAATTTGTGGGTGTCTGCTCCGATGCCGAGCTATTGCCTGAAGGCCCGAGAGACTATCGCTGAAGATGTTAAAGATTTCATTCGTGTTCGAGTCGCCAATCCAGCGTATTGCTTTTTCCATGGCATAGATTTCCGCTTGTTAAAAGAAACTTTTCAATGTCTACAAAGTATCCTAAAAATTTTTGAAGAGTTTTTTAAGAAAGGTTTTTGGTTTTTTTAAAAAGCTTTCCTAGTTACATGCAAAAAATTTCTCAAAAAAGTAGTACACTCATTTGCAAAATTTTAAGACCAGTAGCCGATTTTCAGTATTTTAACACATTGCATTATTTGCGCAGATTATTGAGTCATCTCATGTGCTGATTGCATCAGACGCATTCTACTGCTAAAAACAAAGGTTGCCGGCACGTTCATCGCCAGGTGTTTGCTGGATTTTGTCGTAACCAGTGCTGTTGTGTAATTATTGTAATGGGTAAAAAACCTTCACTTACTGTTACAAAAAGGTCAAAAATATTCACCCTGAATAAAATTGGATTTTCTGAACATCAAACAAATTCCAGGGTAAATGTGAGGAAGACAGCTGCGCATCAAGCCATTAGTAAATTTAGGGAAAATTTGTGGACCTTAAGAGAAGCGGTCACCCTAGAAAAACGAGAGCATGTGATGATCATGTGATAAGAAGGATGGTCTTACGAGATCCAAGAACCTCCTGCGATACGATTAGACATTCTCTGGATGCAAAAGGCACCAACGTCAGTTTGATTACTATTTCAAGACGTTTGGCCAAAGATTTTGGTTTATCATTCCATAAACCTGCAAGGAAACCTCAACTTACTCCAAATATGAAAAAGAAACGACTGCTTTCGCCAAACAATATCAGAATTGGACAGTACAGCAGTGGAGTAGGGCTTTATTTTCGGATGAGTCAAGTGTGCAGCAATTTTCTGCACGTGCTACAAGTGTTCGCCGCCCAAGGGGAAAAAGGTATGATGAGAGATATACGAATCAAACTGTGAAATATCCTCCAAGCCAAATGATATGGGATGCAATGTCTGTGTCCGGTATTGCTAGTCTGTATTTTGTGCCACCTAAAACCACTAAAAACGGAAAGCGGTACCTTAATTTGTTACGTGATAAGTTGAAGCTCCACATGCGTGTTCATAAATGTTCAATTTTCATGCATGATGGGGCTCCGTGTCACAGAGAGACGACTGTCAAGAAATATCTGGGAGAACACAGAAAATCAAAGTACTTGGCTGGCCAGGTATCAGCCCAGATTTGAACCAAATAAAGAATCTGTGGTGTATTACAAAAAATAAAGTCGCCGAAAAGCAACCATCCATTGCTACGGCACTTGTTGAAGCAATAAAGCATGTTTGGTGCACAGACATTTCTAAAGCTTACTGCAAGTCTCTTATTTATAGCATGCCTAATAGGATTGCACAAGTTATTAAAAACGAAGGCGGTCCTACAATATACTGAATTTAATTGCAGTAAATAAACACGCACAGTCTATTTTGTTCTTTTATATGTAAAATATGTATGTAATTCGATTAAATCTGATTTTTCTATGGGTGGTCTTAAACTTTTGTAAATAACCGTAATTTTTGTGTAAAAAAAAAAAAAAACTCATATCCGCCAAAATAATTGCGCAATTCCCGCACCAGAATATACAAATATTGTACATAGTATGAGCAATAATGTATTAAAGTTACAAATCATTTGTAGCTTCTTATGATACAGGGTGATTCAAAGTATTTTCACTCTTCTTCACTTTGTAGTTGGTTCTCTTATTGCACTCTGGACTAAATCGATTCTGAAAACAATGAGTTTTTAAATTTTCTTTGTATGTTGGAAGTTCCAGGTCATTTCGTCTATTATTTTTGTAGAAAAATTAAAAAAATATCAAAAAAAAAATTATTTCTATTAATATGATTACCCATTGTACAAAACAACAGAAACATTAATTAAATTAACATTTAATTCTTGCGCATAACAGAACACAAACGCATGCTAGAATACACAAATTTTTCGAAACAATATTCGAAATTACATAAGTACATTTTTTATCTAATATTTCACAAATGGTTGAAAATTACCTTCTTTTTCTTATATATAAAAGGAATTCAAATTTTATGATCCTATACATGATATTTATAGCAATAAAAACTTATTTTCGAAAAATAATTCGTTTATTCACTTCTTCTCTCCATTTTTATACTTTTAGATTTTCTCTTTAATCTGCTTGTAATGAGAAGATAAACATGTTTTAACAAAAGCACTAGAAAAAAAAAAAATTTGATTTAGGGTTTAATCTTTTTTATTCGGCTCTATTCACTTCACACAAAAGAGTTTTTTTTTTTAATCAAAATATTCGAAGCTTTTTTGCTTTAAAAAATCGAAACATTTTTTCCTGTTAAGATTAAATATGTATCAGTAATAAATTTAACAGTTTTTTTTTTTTTTTTTCTTTCATTCATAAAAGAGAAGAAGAAGCAGAAACTTTTGTTTTAATTTTACAAGAAGAATGAATGGCAGAGTGAACGAAAATATTTTTTTCTGCGGTACTCACAGAAATGTTAAATAATATATATTGTTAAGAATTTGTAAATAATAGTAGTTAGTTTTATATAATTTTATTCAAAGAGGCTTAGTCAGATTATAAAACGTTAATTTTCTCAATTTCTAGGTCATTTTGGCGTTAAAATAAAAATAAATAAATAAATAAAAACAAAAACTCGTTAAAAAGCTTCACCAGAGTAGACAATGACCTTGGCGACAAATTTGGCGACAGTTCACTCCTTCGCGACATTTTGGCGACCTTGGCGAGAAAATTCTTATTATCGATACATCAGTTATCTAAGCTCTAACTCGATTATTTTGGAAGTTACTGGGAAATTCTGGATTAATAGGAGGTTGTAAAAGGAATCCCGTTCTGACCATTAAAACCAGTTTTCACGCCATACGGATTGATATTAATAGATCCCTGACTGGATCTCTGCTACTGTTTGATTACAGCCTATAGATGTGCGTTAATGTTATGGAACAGTTTATGCTGTTATTTTGATGTTGTCAGCTATTATTGATTGAAGTTGTGTTTTCTGGTGAAACTGAAGTTTTACAGACCTGTAATCTTGTAGAATATTCTGTAAATAAACTTTTAAGCCATATCGAGATAGGACGTTCCCAAAAACGAATTACTCGCTAGCATATGCAAAACCAATATGAAACGTATTTACGGTTGAGCACACGACGCTGCCAAAAAAATAATAACAATAAGTAACCGTGATTACACGGTCCGAATGAAGAAACTGGAAATGATCACACTTGAAACGGCGAGCAATGTGTTAATATTTATTTTTTACTTCAGCCAGAGCAAACTGAAAAGTTTGGGAAATTGCGTCAGTACATACAATTGTGCAAAAAATATTAACTTGGATTAAAAATTATGTGCTCTTTTGTGCGAGAATTAAGGGGAAAAAATGGTTACAAGAAGCAACATTTGAAAACTGATAATTGTGGATGGAATATTTTTTCCAGGGTGAAGACCGATGGCGCTGATTTCCTAACAACAATTGTGCGGTAGGCAGTGTAAGTTCTACTACCCGTCAGATAGTTTGAAATGCCAAGACAATTGAAAACTGATCTTCCTTATATGTACATGCCGTGATTCGTGATTCGTTTCATATGGGCAAAGAATGTGCTGCTTGCTAAGTGAGGGTGTCATTCTCCTGCATTACAAAGTCAGGCCCAGTAGTGTTCGCCAAACTCAACAAATGCTGAAAGGTTCGATTGGGACGCCTGGTGAAAACCCCCTCCTCCATATACCCAGATTTCTCCCTAGGCGACCATTTTCTTTTTCCGAAATTAAGAAATATTTATCTGGCAGAAGATTCTCTTCAGACAATGGTGTAAAAACAGCTGCTGAGAACCGACCCAATAGGCACAGACGTGATTTCTGCCGAGTGGGGTTAAAAAGTTTGTTTTGAATCCAAATATAAATGCAAATAGTTTTGGTGACTGTATGTAAAAGTCATCGTCAAATATGCTTTTTAATTACCTTTTGTATTTTTTGTCTGTTGCTAATAAATATTTTTTATAATCCTCTTTTTCTTTTCTTTTTTTTTTTTTTTTTTTTTTTTTTTTTTTTCCCTTAGATCCACCATCGTTACCATTCTTAACATAAAATCGCTCTTTCTTGAGTTTAGTTTGCCAAATCAATGGTGAATGTTAATATGATTTATTTTAAAGCTATATCTATTAGGAATAACTTTTTTAAATGCTTAAATGATTTTTATTAAATTTCACCAATAAAAGTTCGCTCATTTCGCAAGTGTAAACTGTTTGAAAAGTCAGAAAGCATACAAATGTTTAAAATAAACTGAAATTCTTTGACAAGTTTATTTTTTCTCAAAACGTGCTCTCGAGATAAAAGATCATTTTATGTTGAAAATAAAGTTTTCGAAACTCTATTTTCTGAAATAAAACATAAAAGAGGTACTTTTCTCTTTGACGCTTACCCACCCTTCTTCCAGATGGACTTCTTACTGCATATCTATGGTGCCTAAAGGCATTCAAAAAACTTTTACTTTTACCTCATGCTATACACATGTGTGCGTATATGCGTGTGTATGGGTATATATTATCTGTGTTTTCCTATTATAAAATATATGCAAAAAGTGCATGTAATAAATATTCTAATTTTCTTTTAATTATTTTCTTTAAATGAATTAACAGAATGTTGAAAAAAAAAATCTTTTAAGGATAATTTCAATAAAAAATATAATTGCCAAAACGTTGGTTGAGGCCTTCATATGCAGAGTGAAGACTCAAAAGAATTTTGTCTGTTTGTCTGTCTGTATGTATGTATGTCTCGCGATAGCGGTCGCAAAAATCGCTCTATTGACTTGCAATTTGGTACACATACTCATGGGCTCACAGAATTAGCTGTATCGTTTTCAGTGTGTATTCTAGTTGTATTTCATGTACGGGGACACACGAAAGTTTTTCTTATCATTATGGCCTATGAACAGAATTTGTATATACTGTAAAAACGGTCGAAAAAATCCCCATATTGACTTGCAGATTGGTACACAGGTTTAAGCGCCACACAGAAATAGCTTTAGAATTTTTGGTGTCTATATTGTTTACGGGTCATGTACAGGAACACACCAAAGTATTTCTTATCATTACAGCTTATTGCTATAGTTTCGCTAAAACGCATCTTATAATGGTTAGGCTGCATTCAACAAAATAAAATTAACACACATTATTGAGATATTTAAAAGGATATTTTTTGTAGAAAGATATGTGCTTAGATATAACAATTAATGTACAGGACCTTACAAAATAGTTTCGAAAATATCACTTATTCATCCAAATTATGTCAAATTTCGAACAATATTTCAAGAGCTGCATAAAATATGTTGTATAATTTTTACTTGTGTATACGATATTTATGACTCGTTTACAGGGACACAGAAAAGAATATCGTGACCTTATAGGCTATGGACATATTTCTATTTAACCGCATTTGAAAGCGTTTATTCCGCATTCAGAATTACAAAATTAAAATACATTATTAAGATTCTTAAAAGCATTTATTTTTTCTCTAGAAAAGAGTACGTATAGGCTAAATAATTTTACAGGACCACACAAAAGAATTCCGATGACATTCTGTAATCATCCAAATGATGCCAAATGTGGATTAAATATTGATGAGATACAATGAATTAGTTGTATACATTTGATTTGTGTATATAATTACTGTGGCTCCTGTGCAAGGAAATACAAAAGAATTTCGCACCATTATGGCCTATAGGCGGTATTTCTTATAAGTGCATTTTAACATGGTTACTCTCTATTAAACATATGTTTCAAAACATGGTTTCTGTGGAAAATATAGTGAACAAAACGGTAATTAGTTTATAGGGCCACAAAAAATAATCCCGATACGCTATTTAATTATTTCGTATCAAATTTGGTTCAAATATTTGTTAAGCGACATTAAGTAAACATGTTAAGTGACATTTCTGAAAAAAAGAAAAAGATCTCTGGATGGACGAACTTATTATGGTCTCTTCTGAATATAAAAGCTTTACAGCTTTTCTAAAAACGCAAATAGTAATAATAATAATCGGCATATATAGTTAAGCTCATCAGTGTCTGACTCTGTCACGCTTAAAAAGGCTTAAAAGATTCCCTTGGACTCTGTCTATGTGTGAACGCAAGTTGCCACCTTAAAATATTAAATCATTAAAATATTACTTATTTTCCTACATTAGTTAATTTTTAAAAATCTAATTGCCCGATTGGTAAGCTGTTTAATCCGACGGATTCAGAAAAATCGCCCCTTTCATTTTGTACCTTATTTGTCACGATTTTTTGATTAGATTTTTTTTAATTAATTAAAATATGAAAATAACAGCTTAAAATAGACATTTAAATTTTTAATTGTTGCTTTTTTTTTTTTTTTTTTTTCATGCATAAAATAAAATATGCTTTCACGTGAAAAAATATATATATATATATATATATATATATAATATTAAATTTGCTCATGCATAGGAAAAAATGATGTCTATAAAATAATAATAATAATTTTAAATTTTAAAGGTAACAAAGAGATAAATAAAGTGCAAAATTTTTGAAGTGAGAAATAAATAAAATGAAATGATCATTTTTCAACGAGCGTCTTAGTCGCCCTACAACTAACTAGTAATAAATATAATAACAAAAGCAAATAACAAATCTAATAACAAAATCTAATAACAAAATCTTCTAACAATGCAGTTATCAAACAGCAAAGTTATGTACATGTGTTTAGATATTTCAATACCTCTTTACACTCGAATTTCTGAAATTTCCTAACTCGTCGCATAACAAATTCGTCCACCAAGCTCTTCAATTATAGATTGTTTATTTCTGTAATATTATTTAACATTTAAAAAATGAGCACGAAATGTATTTTGAAAACGCATATAAAAAATGCAAAAGACTAATTACACGAAATAATAACCCTTTAAACAATCATCTAATAATTTATCTTTATAATGAAGTCTCTTTTCTTAAAAGCAAATTAAAAATACTAAAGTTATATTCAGCCTTTTTGTTTTCATCTACCTTCAAATCGTAAGCTACAATTTATAATATCATTTACTTGTACATTTCTAATGAGTTTTAATAATTATCTTACTTTAATTTAGAAAAAGACAATCGCCCTTCTTTTTTAAAATGTTTCTTTAATTAAAAAACTTTAATATTTTTCTGGAACCGCTTGATTATTTAAAAACTAAAGATTCTGTAATAAATACTTCTGAAGCCTTTATCTTTCATTATTATTTAATTAAAATTCTTCAATAAAGAAAATTTATCGAAGAAGGATGTGTAACGAAAATCTTTCGAATTTTGTAAACAAGCTCCTCTTTTTTATTTTTAAAAGCAAAAACAATCAATATTAATAAATTTGGAACTGAAGCCATAATTAAAATTGATTCTTTTGTATTTTTAATTGATAAAAGAAGAAACATGATAAGTTTAAAAAAAAAAAGAATAAGATTTTAACTTTAACTTTGTTATTTGTAAAAGAAAGGATTTATTTTTAAAAGTATAGAACTATGTAGAATTTTAACACACAAAAATGAAATGAGGCTGTTTAAAATTTCAGTAAAATTAGGAATATTGAAGAAATTCACTGCTATGTAAATTTTTGTTGGTAAAAGCAGAAACCTAAAACGTTTTTTAAAACGACAATAAAAATTTACTTTTGCATGTTAATTTAAAATAAGAGGAAAATCCTTTATAAAGGAATAAAACTCTGTGGAAGTTTAAAAGGGAAAATAAAAGTAAGAAATTGCTCTGAAATATTATACCAGTATTAAGTATAGGTGAATAAAACTTTCTACGGAAACAAAATAAATTTAATTTATTTAAAAAATGTTTTCAAGTGGAAATAATAAAGCATCACTTCTCATTAGATTAGATAGAAAAAGTAAGCATGTGTGTTGTAATAAATTTGAAAGAGTGACAAGTGCTATAAAGCAAAAGCATATTTAGAATTTGAGTCATTGCATACCTATGATGGTATTCATTAACTCTGTATATTAACTGCTTTCTAATTTAGCCAATATAAACAAGATTGCACGAAGAACGAGTTATAAAATAGACGACAAGCCCATTCTTAAAATAAACTGGACCTTTAAGAGAATAAAATATTGTGATGTCACGTTGGTCCTGCAAGGATCGGGTAAACTTATTATGCACCAGACTTGCAAAATGACTTAGAACCCACTACCGGATCCGAACTCGCAGCTTCAAGCCCGGAACGCAACCCAACCCGCAAACCGCATAAAGTATTGTTAAATTTGCAAAAAATAAAAAGCAGAATTAAAACTTTATTACACAAAATACAATTAAAATACTGCTGAACTGACCTTTCAAAGGATAAAATATGCATTACATAAAAAAAAACTAGTATTTAAGTCTAATAATAAACAAAATTTAGTGTACAATATCATAAAAAATCAAATATATTAAAACCTACAATGAGTATTAAAAGATCCACTGTTTCAAATGTTTTAACAGCATTTTTTTTTTTTTTTAAGCAAAATAAGGAAGCAACTATACATTGGAAAGAAAATATTTTTTTCCCTATAAAGTTTTAAACGTTAAGTTTTAATATTTATGTAATTGTAATTAAACTTGTTTTAAGAGTTTGCCTTAAATTACCAAGGAAGAATAGAATGTCATCAAATCTTCGTATTAAAAAAATTAGGTACTTCAAAAAAAAAAAAAAAAAGAAAAAAAAGAAAGAAAAGAAAAAAAAGAAAGAAAAAAAGAATGAAAAAACGAAGAGAAAAAACATTCGTGGGTAGAACTACGGGTTTATTCGAGGGTAAAACGTTAATAGGAATTGGACCTCACCCGATCCGCAAAGCGGGTAACCCTTGAGGTACCCGACCCAGTGAGGATTCTATATCAGATTTAGCAAGAGATTTTAAATACGTAAGGAGTTGATGGACGTTGAAAATAATTTATTATTATTATTAGGACGAACGACTATTAGTTTCAGTCTAGATTTTTTGTAGACCAGTTTTGTGTAACCCAAAAATAAATTAGAAATATCAGTCCTATCGTTACAAATTTGGTATCAAATGAAAGGGGTGATATTTCTGAATCCAGGGGTGCAAACAGTTTTTTGACACAACAATTAGATTTTTAAAATGAACTAAAGTATGAAATTTAGGTGGCAATACTTCATTTTAATTCACTTCAGCCATTTTGAAAAGTACGTGGCCCAGTTTTACGGTCAAAAATTGAGATAAAAAGGAAACTAAAATTAAAAATTAAAAAATATATATATATATAATAAAATTTTTACAGATTGAAATTAATAGTCCTCCGTACTAAACTAAATTCTGTCTTTGACAGAAAATTTTTACTTTTTATTATTATTATCATTAATTCGGACTTAATTTTGCATGCACATACATTGAAATGAAACAAAAAAAATTTTTTTAAACTATTTAATTAATATACATATATATATATATATATATATATATATATATAAACCAAATTTCTATTTGTTTTAAACTGGTATCGCCCAGTGGTCAAAACTCAACCACTTTTTTGCAAAGAGAAGCAAGGCAAGGTAATTGCCTTCTCCTAAACGGAATTAAATTGCAACACAGCTGCGGCAATTGTTTGTCGATATGCACTCCAACTGAATCAGCAGAGTTTTACTTAATATATTTCTCTAAGTTTGAAACACTATAGATGCTGAGCCTTTTCTGAAATGACAGGAAATCACAGCGTGAAAGCACCCCCCTGTTGGGTGATATAGCCCAAAAACTAATCTGCACCATGTCAAACCAAGGTCCAATATATTATCAAATTCGGTTAAATTAATTCCATTGGTTCATAAAGTACAGTGAACTCAAAAAGACAGATACCTTCTGAAAAGAATCGAATGGAGTTCAGAAAATCTCAAAAGGTGTAACTTCATCAAAAACCGAAATTCTAAATATTTTCTGAATCTTATACTTACTTCTTATATATGCTGAGGATAGAATAACAATTCCACTTTTTTAAAAATAAGTATTCAATTTCAGTTGATTGAAATGCAAGGAAATCTCAAAACGTGTAAATTCATCGAAAACAGGGAATCGAAATTTTTTCCGCATCTTCTATTTTCTTATTATACATGCAGAAGCTAGTAATAAATCCACTTTTTTAAAAATAAGTAGTTAATTTCGAATAACTGAAGTGCAAGGAAATCTCAAAACATGTAACTTCATCGTAAACCAAAAATCTACACTGTAAATACAAGTGTCTGAAATTCAGACAAAATTGTGTCTGAAACGGGTGTTTAATTTTAAGATGCTAAAAAGTGTCTTAAATGGCACATCGTTTCACACTCGAAACGTATAAAATTCCGCCATCTTTGATCCTGTCTGAAGTGAATATTTTTCATAAATAAATAAACAAAAAGATGCGTTTTATACTGTTTACCTGTGAGAAACAGATTTTAGTATCTCCTAGAGCATATAATATATATTTTAATAATTTTTACAACAATAGTCCCCCGTTGCCCCCGGCGGGAATCGAACTGACAACCTACAGATTCAAAGTCGAGTGTCTTCCCAATCAAGCCATCGGTGATCACGGTGTACTCCGCTTGTATAACGAAATATAATCTAGTATCCGTAAAACAAATTGAAGTTTTATGTCTTTGCAATAAAACTGTTCATAAGAAGTGAAGCTTAATACATATTATCTTAAATTTCATGTGTAGAGGTTTAGAGGTTTTTTTTTTTTTTTTTTTTTTTTTGTAAAATGTGTAATAAATATGAAAAAATAGTAGCCTATGGATTTTAAACGATTTTTTTTTTTTTTTTTTTTTTTTTACTGGTATTTGCAAGAAAACAAACTATATACATGAAACAAAAAAAAAAAAAAAAAAAAAAATGCTCTTTTACATTTTGAAGTGTAGGGAAACATAAAATAATTTTTAAAACGCGAAAAAAAAAATCAATTATGCACAAATTGTTTAAGATTGTTTAGCTATGAATTCGCTTTCTTAGCTACAAGTTACATGCTTCGTTTATCTTAATATTTTTTTTGATTAATTACATGTGAGAATTTTACATAAAAATTAACTTTGTTTTTTAATTTTTAACAGAATAAGATCCGTGTCTAAGTATTTTAAATAAGTTAACTACTTATATTACATAAACTAATGTCAAATTTATTTGTTTAAAAAAACGTTAAAACAGGATATGCATGCTGCTTAAAGTAGATTCCATATGGAAAATTTGTTAATATTTTTGCAATACAAATGTCTGAATTTCTAAGTGTCTGAAATTTGTAATGTCTGAATTTTTAAGTGCAAATTGTAAAATGTCTGAAATTTTATGTGTCTGAAAATGTTATATGTCTTAATTTCAGACATATCGACCTTATTCAGACACTTATCTGAGCTCATTTTTAAAAAAGACACTTACGTGTCTTAATTTAAGACAGCACATACGTTTGAAATTTTGCATGCGTAAGTGTTTCAGACATTTATGTGTCTGAATTGACATTTCAGACACACTTCTGTCTGAATTTTAGACGCTTCTATTTACAGTGTAAGTGTTTTCTGAATCTTATCTTCTTGTATATGCAGAAGATAGAATAATAATGCCACTTTTTAAAAAATAAGTAGTCAATTTCAGTTAATTGAAATGCAAAAAGAAAATCTGAAAACATGTAAATTCGTCGAAAACCAGAAATGCTAGTAAGTCGATAGTAAATTTAACTGGAGTAAAATTTCGACAAATTCGACAATTGAAACAAGTTTAAAGACAGCAAGATGTATGCATGGAATTCTAAAACTACAAATTTACTAAATATTGCCACATGTCAACGACAATTCTCTCACATAAACGGTTAAGTATTAAGTCAAGAATAAGTATAACTGAAATAAAATTTCGAAAATTTCGGTACTTTAATTTTAATAGCTGATGAATAACAATCCAGGAAACTTATGGCAAAAAGTGCATAGATAACAGAATTATTTATCATTTGTAACAAGTTGAAAGACGGCAAAATATATGCCTCAAAATCTGAGTATCTTTGAACATTAAAGAAAATTCTTTCATTTAGGCAGTGAATGGTTAACTGTTAAATCGAGAATGGGTCTAACTGGAATAAAATTTTGACAAATTTGTGAACTTAATCTTAATAGCTGACGAATAACGGTCCAGGTTAATAACAAAATCTGTATAGATAACAGAATTATTCAAATTTCGAACAAATTGAAAGACAGAAGAATGTATACCTCAAATTATAAATTATAATCTGGTGTGTCACTCACACGACTTCCTCTTACCCTGAAATTTAATACTATAAATACAGGTTGCAGATTAAGAGGTAAGATAACGAGTACTGTTATGTAAACCTGTGATAAACAATTCAAATTAGACTTCGGAAGAGTTTTATATGATAATTAGTTCTGTGTGAAGGGGACTGCCGCCCCCCTCAACCCCCCGTTTTATTAATGCACCTACATTTATATAGAATTTAATTCGGTTACTAAAAAATAATTCAGTTTTTAAAAAATAATTTATTAAAAATTTATTTAAAAACATTATCTTTTAATGTAATGCAGACGATTTCCATATTAGAGAAATAGCATAACACTAAATATAAAAAAAAAGTTGCATTTATTCTCAATATTACATTTAATTTTTTTTTTTTTTTTTTTGGTTAAAAATGAAAAGAATCGATTTATTTTAAATTATCGCAGATCGATGGTTCAACTATTCGTTTTAAAGGTATTGGCGAACTCTTTTGAAAGATACCCATCATGAAAATTTACTCCTCTCGAGGGGGGAGGTGAGGCTTCTACATACACAATTTTTTTTTCCCAGTTGACTATCTCTATTTCGAAAAATATATATTCGTTTCATTTGGTTTAGTGCAGTCTATAGATGTTAAACTCTACTTACCTGCAATTTCCTCCATAGACGTAATGTCTTTGAATACTTTTGAGTGTCCCTATGCACGAACCATTTGCTTCATCTTAACGAAAAGCTTACTGTAGCATCCCTATATGATGCACATTTAGAATACCGAGTTTGAAACTTCTGCTACTATTTATTCTTGAGATATGCTGATAACACACACACAGACAGACACACAGACCATTCGCTAAAAACATGATTTCGTATTCAGGGGACCTCAGAACATGAAAATATAACAAAAACTCACATTCGAAAATTTGACCCTAAAATAATACTTTCTCGACCCTATGGGTAAGAGAAAGTAAAAAAGCAGTGCAAATTTTCGAAATATTGCCGAACGTCAAATAAATTTCTCTTACAGTGAATGTGAGTTTAAGTGTTAAGTGTTTAGTGCTAAGTCGAAAATATGTCTATCGGCCGTATTCACCATTAACTTCAACTCCCGGTTCAACGCAAAAACTTGAAAAGCGTCTAAAGGCAGAGTATAGCTTTCTAAAAAAAACTGACAGGTTCCTTCTGCCATCTAGCGACGAAGATTTCATATAATCTTGGATTGGTTATTTTCCGCTAAAAAATCTGAAAGTAACAATGCCGCTAGATGGCCGAAGCAACGCATCAATTTTTGCTGAAAAGTTGTACCTTGACATAATGCGCTTTTTAAATTTACATCTTCAACCAGGAATTGAAGTTATTGGTGAGTACAGTCTTAATTTAAATATATTTAAAACACTTTAAACACACGTAAATATAAATTTATTTAAAAGATGTTAAAATTTTTTTATCCAAAGTTTTTCGCTTTAATATTAAAGCATCATCAGGGATTTATGATTCGTTTCTATTGCGCAGTTTTAAATATGTTTAAAAAAAAAAAAAAAAAAAAAAAAAAAAAAAACATTTTTAAAACTGCGCAATGGAAACGAATCATAAATCCCTGATGATGCTTTAATATTAAAGCAAAAAACTTTGGATAAAAAAATTTTAACATCTTTTAAATAAATTTATATTTACGTGTATTTAAAGTGTTTTAAATATATTTAACAAATGACACGTGTTCAATTTACCTCTTTATTTTTTAGAGATTATTTATAGTCTTAATTTAAATAAAATTTCTACAAATTCCTAACTTTAATCTTAAAAGCTCATGAATAACACAGTCCAGGAAATTAATGGCAAAACGTGCATAGATAACAGAATTATATATCATTTGGAACAAGTTGAAAAATAGAAAATTTATGCCTCGAATTCTGAATAAACAAGAACGAAAAATCATGTATTACACATTAATAATTAACACTTTCCACTGTACGTACTTCTTGTATAGTATGACTTTCAGTGTTCTTTGCATACGTTATCACACAACGGACGGACAGGAGGACCGAAAGGCATACAAATAGAATATTTCTATTCATAATCACTCTTAAACATTGCTGGAAAGTTTTAAAAATACATAACGCAAAAGAAAATGGAGCCTTTAATGTATTTGAGTATTTTAGTGTAGCCCTTTAAATCTGCAGGTTAACCGTATCATATTTCATACAAAACATTATTTTAGAATAGTAACAATAAATGTAAATTTCGTAATGATTTTTACGGTAGAAGGTTATTTAAATGTGATTTTAAAAAAAATGTCTGTCCTAAAATGCAATATCTGGAATTTTTTTTGGGTGTTCCTGTATACAAACCAGTTGTACAGAACCTATTAATGCAATTTTTAATAAGAAACCTTTCAGAGTGATTTTTAACGTACCATAGTCAATTTTTCGATTTCTGAAAACATTTAGGGACGCTGGGGGGCAGGCAAATGGACAGATAGGAAGATGGATAGTGAGACAGACAGATACATCAATTGAAATCGTATTCACAGTTAAAAATTATTAGAAAATGTTAAAGATGTTTAATATAAACAAAAATGCAATTCCAGTCAATTTCCAACAGTAACCATTAATGTAACTGAATATTTTTTGTGTGGCCCTGTAAATTTAATGCTAATCATAGCATATTCCATAGAAAGAATTCTTTGTGCATATAAATAACATATTTCAATTTCATTAAGATTTGTGCAAAGTAAAGTTATTAAAATTTGGTTTATAAAGATACCTCTCTTAGAACGCAATGCTTTCGAATACTTTCGGGTATCCCTGTACGCATACGAGTGATGGTATTTACTCCATTTTCAACGGGAAACATTCGATAGTGAACTTGAATAACATATTTAAATATCATTAAGATTTGTGTAAAGTAAATGTATTAAAATACGTTTATAGAAATACCTCTCATAGAACACAATGCTTTGGAATACTTTCGGGTGTCCTTGTACACAAACCAGTAGAGGTATTCACTCCATTTTCAATAGGGAACATCCTATGTTGTTGTTGTTGTTGTTGTTGTTGTTGTCGTGTGCCACTCGGAAATTCCGAACCCCGGTAGTAGAACTAGCCGGATATTTTTTAAGGCATGAGGGGGGTGCGCCTTCCATTATTAGGAGCGCCTCATAGGGAGGAAGAACGATTTTAGCTCCAGAAGCTGGTGGAAGATGGCAGCACCAGCCAGACAACAGAGACTCGAATTTTGATCCGGATCAGAGCGAGTTAAATCCATGTTCCGGTACCCCCCAGAGGTATAATTTTTGAGGAACATCCTATAGTGAAGTTAAATAACATATATCAGTTTCATGAAATTCCATGTATATTTACGGGAATTAGAGCGGACAGACAGATAAACTGAAGTCATTAACACTTTTCAACCTCGTTGGAAAGTGTTAATAAAAACACTGCAAATTTGCGAAATATTTCCAGTTTCAACAAAGATGTATCTTACCCCACTCCTTCCTCCTCCTCACCCCGAAATGTTCAAGATTTGTAGAAAATTCTTGAGTTAAACGTCATTTTTAATACACAACATTATGTACTAAAGTTTGAATCAACCCACCCTCCGATATTTATTTCTGCCTACGGCCTTGAACGTCAACGAAAATTGTCTAATTTAAACACCGGACGGCTAAGTGGAGAAAAAGGTCTAACTGAGTTAAGATATCAAGATATTCGGGATCTTATTCTGCAGACAAGTCGAAGAAATTAATGTCAAAATGTGCATAGTTAATTGAAGCGTGTAATTCATCATCCCGAATGAGTTGAAACACAAAAAAAAAATGAATGCCTCAAATTTTGAAAAATCTATATATAATGTATTCATAAACGGCATTTCTCAAACATGTGAATTATCTTGAATCAAATAATGTGTTTTCGACGCATATTATAATAACCAACATTCACGCATGTTTGGATATTAATCTGGACTAATCATACTGAACCGTGCGATGTAACGCACGGTCCAGTGTGAAATGATGGGGAAAAAAAAGGGGGGGGGGAATGCACCACTTAAAACAAATGCTGGAAAGTTCTTACACAATTCATTTATTTTCTTCATAAACGTTAAACAATTATTATCCTGAATGTTTCTTTGGTTGGACAACACTCTAGCAGCCTCTATGTTGTCCAGATTCATTACCTTTAGACTGCCATTTGTTTGACCTTCACGAAAAAACAATAAAGAGAGAAAGATTTTTTTATCGGATGAAGAAATAATAATAATAATAAAATGAAAAAATAAATCGTATGACAATTGAGTTCTACATGTCTGACTTATTTTTTAATTTACGAGAAATTAAAAAAAAAATATATATATATATATTAATGCGTTGGAGAACTTGTGTAGATCTCAGAAAGGCAAAGTATAAATAAATAACAAAAGTGTCATTTTCCCCAAAAAAATTTAGAAATATTATCTTAGAAAACTCTTGCTTACATTTGAAAAATATGTAGCACCTAAGAGAGGAATACATTAAATATATAGAAAACTCATTATTATTTCAGAAATATAGCTTTAAAACAAAAAAGACACATTTGAACTTGATTCACTCCAGTATGCAGAAAGTTCTATTAGATTTTTTTTTCTTATTGAAAAAATAACAAATTAAAAATTAATCAAATTTTCAATTTTCTCAGTTATAAGTTTTGTGTTTCTTATTCTCTATTTTCCATAGATTGTTTTATGAATAAATTCATAATAAATATGTCATTTTGTTATTCATTCGAAAAACTAAATTTAGAGTCGGGTGAGGTGAGGCTTCGAAAAAGGGGAGGGGGAGAGGGTACTTTGACAATGAAGAGAAGCGTTGTATAAAATTGGATGTATATATTGTACTAACATGAAATCGAATATGTTAAAAAAAAAAAAAAAAAAAGATTTTTTAATTAAATTTTCTTTAGAGATTGCAAAGTTTGTTTTCAAGACATGATTGTAATTTTCAAGAGAAATGTATACTTGAAGATTCATTAAAAATATTGACTCTAAAAAATGCAGTTAGTTTTAATTAAAATTACGTAAAATTAGGCTCAAAATTTATTTATTTCACATTAAATTAACATAAAATGCAATATATATATATTGAAAATAGATTAATATAATCTCAGTTGCCGTTCAGTAATAATTTAAACAATAACTTCCTTATTTTTTTCTTCTTCTTTAATGTTTATTAAAAGCTTGTGTTTTGCAGAGGTAATTGTGAAAACGATAAGTTATGTTTTAATTACAGTTTAAATTAATTTTTTTTTTTTTTATCGTATTAAAATAATTATGAGCTGCCATTTGATCAGTTGATAGAGCACGAATATATATATACACTGCATAAAAAAAGTAGACGGACACTTCTTTACAATTTTTTAAAACCCCGTCTTTGTTTGATAGAAAATGTCAATTAAAATTCTTTAACATGTTTATACTTATCAATCTTCATATTTTTGACAGACAAATAAAAGTATTCAATTATTTATAATTTTAGTGTAGGGAAATGCAGAAAAGTGAAAAGATATACTTTTGCACAATATATTTTTTTTTTTTTTTAAAGTAGACGGACACTGGTCAAAAACTACAATTATCTAAGTGAGTGTTTCTTGCGGAATACCAGTTTTGCATGTATATGTACATTTGGTATTTTACCAATTGTTAACGTGCTTGACAAGATGGTTTTACGTAGTTAAATTTCTTGGAGATGAATGCACCATACCACGAGGAATTCCTCTAACCGATTACGAGAAAGGAAAGTTTATAGCGCTGAAAAATGTTAATAAAGGAGTTTGAGAAATCAGTAGGCTACTTCTAATAAGCAAAAGTAGCATCAGCGATTTTCTACGTGCTCCTGAAGCCCATGGCGTAAGGAAAAAGAGTGGCCGGCCAAAAAAACTTTCGCTATGAGACCAAAGAAAAATATTTACTGAGCTGAAAAAAACTGGAGCATCAATTCCCAGAGTTCGAATAAGCACGGGAATTACTAACGTAACTTCTCAGACAATTTATAACTACATTAAGCACTCAGATCTCTTTCAATATAAGAAGAGAAAACATCATCCATGCTGGAAGGATCACCACGTGACAGAACGCCAACAGTGGGCTCAAAACCATATGTCTGGGACTACAGAATGGATATCTGTAGTTTTTCAGATGAGAAAAAATTTAATTTAGACGGCTCAGATGGATATCAATATTATTGGCACAGTTTGGAGACGTGGACTACACTCGGCAAGTTGGTGATGGTGACGTGATGGTGTGGCTAGCTGTTGGCTATGGTAGAAGGACAAATTTCGTGTTCCTAAGTAAGAAGCAAACTCACAAAGATTACATTGAAACATTAAGCAGTGAGCTTCTGCCATTTGCGTGTGATCTTGGAGGAGAAAACTGGATTTTCAAACAAGATGGAGCGCCAATACATACCGCTAACAACGTTAAAAAATGGTTTCATGAGAACAACTTCAATGTTTTACCCTGGCCAGCCAAGAGTCCGGATATGAATCCTGTAGAAAACATTTGGGCTATACTTGTTCATAAAATTTATGAGGTGGACGTCAGTATGAATCAATTAACCAGCTCAAAGAAGCTCTTACAAACATTTGGGAAATTTTCTGTCAAAAAAGGATTCAGAATCTCATTGATTCGATGCCTAACAGAGTATACGGACTTATTAAAGCAAATGGGAGACGAACCCCTTACTAAAAATATTTTATTTAAGAGATACAAGATGTGTCCGTCTACTTTTTTTAAGAAAAATTACAGTGCAAATATGCACCATTTTTGTTTCCTGGATTTTTCCACTACATAATTCAAAAGGATTGAATCTATATCCAAAAAATAATAATATATGATGTCTCAAGAATATAATCATATTAGAGAAATTAACCTCATATCTCTAATTAAAGAAATAAACGGCTTTAAAGTATTACAAGTAAGTGTCCGTCTACTTTTTTTATGCAGTGTATATGTATATACCGGGTGATCCAAAAGTCAGAGAAAGAAATAAAAAATATATTATCAAAAAGTATTGACCGTAGAATTACATGATTTTCACTGAAATGAGCAGAAAAGCATAGGGATTTTTTTATATATTAAAAAAATGTTAGTTACATTTTACACTAACAGATAGCGCTCTATTTGCTGTATTTCCTTTTAATCAGATCCGCTTTTTCGAATGACGTCATATTGTGAGTACTGATTAATCTGATTTTGGCATGTTGCATATAATTTCAGATGTTAGCGAATTAGTAAATTAAACATTTATTGATTATTACTGCTGTTATAGTTCTAAAAGGAAAATCATGATGTTATTAAGAAATAAAGATTTGTTAATTAAACATTATTATGAAAATTCCCAATGCGCAACGTCTGATTGATATCCTCGTGAGAGGCATCTGTCAAACCGAACATTTATAGTCCTTGTTGCGTTATTGATAACACTGAACCACTGCACAAATGTAATTTTACAATATAAACGCCATCTAATGGAGAAGAATTAAACTAATTTTTTAATAAATCTGTTGTTACTTAAAGAATGATAATACTAATAATTAATTAATTAATTAAAAATTAAAAATCCCATGCTTTTCTGTGCATTTTAATGAAAACCGCTCAGTTCTACGGTCAATACTTTAACAATATTTTGTTTTTCTGTAACTTTTGGATCACCCGGTATATAGTTACAAGATTACGAAATGCAAGAAAAACAGATGATCAAATTCCAATATTATCCACAAGAATCAAAATAGGTATATTCAGGAATTGTTTAAATAAATATATGAAATAATTCACAATACTCACGTTATAATGAACCATAAATACCCGTATTCGCGAATAAGGCACTGATTAAAAAAACAAATTGACTAGGAATAAGAATGACTATGCATGCCAAATACCTATATCTATATATGTATTTAAAGAACATAAATAGTATGCTACAGCTTCTGATTTACAGATTCACGAGAATATCTAGTTTTAAAGAACGAAATGTCTTTCAATTTCATTTATATTTTAAACGTAGGTATAAATGTCTGGTAAATACTTCTTGGTAAATACTTTTAATTTAATATATACCCCTGTATATGTTACACTTACATGTTTTATGCTCTTCACAGATACTACAATATCTTAAATTTACAAAAAAACTCTATCACTCCTCCACTGCGGTGATCATGAATATTCGAATCTAAAAAAGGATGCTAAATTTAAGTTCATTATTTTCTTGGTAAATTTTCGTTTTTCACAAAGCATTTTTAAAAACACCTTAATTGTTACATAGAATAAGTTTATAAGATTATTATTATCTGAAAAGCTTATTTAAACCGGAAACTTTACCTAATGAAATGCATATATAATAGATTTTATTCGGTAAACAGTATCCTAACAATTATTAGGATTCTAACAGTCATTAGGAATATGTGATCCTAACCGTTATTAGGATCGCAGTAAGCCCCACTCAACTATATAGTGCGATCCTAAATATCCGAATATAAAAAAAATTATCTTAAATACCAGTACAACACGTATATTAAACCAGTTATTATGTATGGGAGTGAGATCTTGATTTCCACTACCCAGGAAAATATGAATGTACTGGAGAGAGCCCAAAACAAAATCCTTAGAATAATTACTGGAGCAATAAAATCAATCCCGATAGAAGCAATGCAATTATACACGTCCAATAATTACTTCTTTTATGGAGTTATGAAACAGGCTGTAGGAGTTCATGTCAAAATGAAACACTCAAGTCGTGCAGAATGGTTGCAGACATATGAAAAGAGTACGATGAAAACTCAGACATCACCTATAGACTTGTGATCGTATCCTCAAGGAACTGGGTTTTTCGGTCAGCAATGTTCTTCACGGCGGATTTACCAACCCGCTGACTTTTATACAGACTGAGCATTCCCTTTTAGATGGAGATGAGGGGAAGAAGAAAACCACTGACTTGCTTTTGAAAGCCCTGTCCTTGTATAATCTGAACGAAAAATATCCTTCACCCGAGTGGATTAGGGTCTATACAGACGGTTCGCAGTTCGAAAATACTTCAGGTGCCAGAGTTTTTTTGTGATTTTTTCTCCAGATCAGCTCCTGTAGGGAGATATATGTCAAATTACGATGCAGAAATTTCGGCACTCGATATGACCCTGAGTGAACTTATAAAGTACAAGGACTCTGTCTCGAAGGCAGTGATACTGGTTGATTAAAGTTCCGCTATCCAAGGAGTCACCGATAACCAAAGAAAGTGAAACTCCAATCCTTTCAAAGATAAGAAGTAGTATTGGAACCCTCAACAGCTTGAACAAAAACATTGTGTTCCAGTGGATTCCCTCTCACGTAGGAATTGAGGGAAATGAGAAAGCGGACGCCCTCGCAAAGGAGGGTACCGAAATTCCACAGGGGGATTTTCCAGTCCCCATCGAGACTTTAAATAAATTGCCCAGAGGAAAGTCTTCGACCTCCAAAGAGGATGTTCTCTCCGATCATTCTAGAGAAAAAGCATGGGAGAACATGCTGAAAGACTGGACTAAAATGAGTCAAAAACCAAGAAAGGAAGCAGTGGCGGTCTTTAGAATTAAGACTGGTCAAGACTAGCTTGCAGAATATCTTCACAGAATAGGGTTCCTACCCACGAAGGAGTGCCAAATCTGCGGTGAGGGTATTCTAAATGCAGAGCACTTAACATATTGTAGTGGACTAAATCGTGATGCCCAAATGAGAGGCGACCTGTGTCAACTCTACTGGGAAGCCAGGACTCATCTTCTTAACCTCCTGCGAACTGTCCCTGCCTGAATTTTATTCTTTCAGTCTATGGCTCTTGCTTTTTTTCTGCTTGTGTTGTTCATTTTGTATGGATTTCTTTTTCCAATAAAGCCATATGTGTAAAAAAAATAAAATAAATAAATAAAAAATAAAAAAATCTTAAATGTCAGTAATTACTTTGTTAGTACTTTTTTATCTTGATATAAGGTAGAAACCCGTTAATTGTTAGATTAGTTTTCAAGTCTACTATATTAAAAGCTTATTAAAGTCTAAAACTTTACCTAATAAAATGTATCATATCTTTTAGAAGTAAAAAATAAAATTTTGTTCATTAATTTAAATTTTTTGTTTTAAATTAGCATGTCTATGAAAATAGTAAGTGTAAATTATTTCATAATGACAGAATGTAAAAAATTAATTATTTGTAATATAATCAAAAACTAAATTAACTGTTTCAAACAAAGTATTACATTTTTAATACTCGTTGTTATATTTAAATGTCACACAGAGAAACAGACAGTGAGAGAAAAGATGCTTTAATCAACTGATTTCGTGAAAACCTTGTGGGCGATCTTAAAAAAGACGCCTCCTTCTTTTGACGTAAACTTTTCAAGGTTTACGATTGAATGACACCGAAAATTGGAAAAACAAGACGACTTTGATATTTGAAATGGCGGAGAAAAGAGGAAACTATTTTTGTTCTGGCATCAAGTGAAATCTACGAAAAAAAACACTGCAGTGTAATTTTAAAGTGTATTTCAATGACACTGATCATTAAAAAAGTGTGAAGTGGGCACCACATTACTTCCTATTACAACATTGGAATAAACATATTGTTACGAAAACATTGACATTTTTGTGTGAGGTAACTGGTTCGTAAATAAACAGGCAGGTTCCAGTCCATGAACATTTCTGAAAACAAGCCATAATAATTATAATAATAATAAATCATTATTTGCATTATAAAAGTCACGATAATAGGATTATATATACCGTAAAGAACGAATATAGCAGCTTGTTCAGGAATAGTGTTCTACAACTTATTACCGAATCTCTCATTGCCAATAGCACAACTTAGAGTTCAATGAAATTCACTCGAGGTAGATGGCCTACTTTTGTTCTTTTTGGCGAAAATTAATGGCGACAAACGATACATTATACCAAAACAATCAAATCCATTAAAACTGTGAAAGGGTTTACTAATTCTAGCTACCCTGAAATAATATTTTCTGCCAAATTTGATCGCTAATCTCGCCAAGTTGCTAATTTTGTCACTAACGTAAATTTCGGTCTTGGTATCGAATTTGGCGATTTAGAGTCCAATTTGATAACTTGACAAAAATTTGTAGTTTAGGGTTGCGAAAGTTTGGAAGCACTAACTTCAATAAAAACAGAGTTCTGGAATTTTCGGGAATGTTTCATTGGTTTCCAGCGTAAAACTAACTTTTTCGAAAGTTCTATATATGACTAACAAGACTATGAAAGAGAAGAGTCATTATGCTTATAGACTTGAACTTGCCTACTTCTTTACGTGAAGAAGAAAAGGTGGAAACAGATGGTAGTTTCTTCGCTTCTGCGAAAGTAAGCATTGACTTAGAGCAAAATTAGGCAATTTGGCTTTCAAATTTGATGAAAAGTGCTAGTTTAGGATTTCTAAAGTTTGGAATCACTAACTTCAATAGGAGTCGAGTTCTGGAATTTTCTGGAATGATTCATTGGTTTCTAGTGCAAAACTACATCGTAAATTATATAAACCATTGATAAAATTCTCGAGGAATGCAAATTCTATTCAGACTTAGAACTATGCGGTTGATCATTGTTCCTGAATTGAAATTTCTCCTCTGCAATGTATTTAACTCTGTTTTCTTGACTTCTGTAGTAGGAATGTCTGTTTTATTGGATTGTTTCGAAAATATTCGTTAATTATTGATTTTTGTAGTACAACAAAAAATAAATAAATAAAATGTTCAACTGTTTCCAATTCATTAAATAAAGTGCACTCGTCGACTAGGAGCCTACTTATGTCTTTACGATTTACTTTCTACTCGCAAAAATATCGGCAACTTGCCAAACAATATCATTACAGGCTTAATCATTAGCTTCTTTTGAATTCTCTATGACGGTAGGTCATATAATATGGCCAAAACATTTTTATTTTTGATCATTAGTAATATAATTTCCGTCAATATCTCCAAAACGGATAGTTACAGAAAGACCAAAAAGGCAGGTGGTATTAAACACTACTAGATGTTATGACAAATCTATATACTCATTTGTAGCGTTGTACGTTCAACCGTTTTTGAGTAATGTGAGATACGCATACATAAGTACATGCAGACACCCCGAAAAATCGTATAAAATTTTAGCTATCTCTAGAAAGAGAGCTCGTGTCAAGACCAAAGTTAAAAGTATACAACTAGACGTCCTGATAGCTATAAATTTACAACATTTTGCTACCATTCGTTTTTGAGCTATGCGAAATACAAAATCCATTTTGCAAATCGGGACTAAATACTTCCTTATACTTTGTATAGAGCAGTAAAAATCTTATGTAACATATACAACACAGAAGATAAGAATGGATGATCATATTCCATTTGTTTCGCGACAGTTAATCTTAAGGCTGGACATCAGTCAGATAGCTCCCTTTCTCCCTTCCCATGTTATCCAATGGGATTTCCGTTGCTTCATTTTATAAAAATATCTCATTCAAAAATGAAGTTTTTGAAATTCTGTTTTTTGAATATTACTCTTTGAACAGGTCGCCTTTTAGATTAGTGAGCAATTTTTCGAAAAATGAATTTAAATATTTTATTTCAATAAGTAAATTATGGATTATGTTTGGATCTCGAAATAAAATATTTAAATTTATTTTTTCGAAAAATTGCTCACTAAGCTAAAAGACGACCTGTTCAAAGAGTAATATTCAAAAACAGAATTTGAAAAACTTCATTTTTGAATAAGATATTTTTATAAAACGAAGCAACAGAAATCTTATTGGATAACATATGGGAAGACGGGGAGAACGGGATAAGGGAGAACGGAAGCTATCTGACTGATGTACAGCCTTAACTAGCAGTTTTGTGAAAGCCACAGCATGTTAGTTTCTTTTTTAAATGAATAAATTTCATAAAAGAAAACTGTCAAAACTAGTAAAATTCACCAGCAATACACTGCACACGTTAGAAATTATTAATTTAATCCTCAAAGGGAAGTAATCAACTGTAAAATTTCTTCGGACATATTTAATTATTTTTAGAACTGCTTAAATCAAATGTGTTTATACACACTCTTAATTTTATATATTGTGTGATTATCTTATTTCATTTAAAATTAAGCTAATACAATCTTCCCTTATAAAATTAAATTATGTTTTTTATTATATATATATATATATATATATATATATATATATATATATATACAGTCGGTAACAAAATTATCCGAACACTAGCAACAATTTCTATGTAAAAAAAGTAGAGTTAATACTGTTTTGTTAAATAAGTCCTTGTCGAATCATGTTCTTAGACACCATACTGGTCCGACCTCTCTACGATCATTTGTTCGTGAGATATCGTGTACACACACTAACAAACTAACGGACTAACGGGCTAATGGACTAACACACTAACGGAGTAACAAACTGATAGACACCACACCCATTTTGATATTTTCTGATTCCTCATACCTGAAAACGTGTAAAAAAGTCAAAAAGTCGAGGTCGAAAATTTTTACGATTACCTAAGTTCCCCATACCAGTGTTGGGCATAATTGATTAAAAAGTAATTGAATTACAATTGCATTACAATTAGATTACAATTATAATTGTAATTATTTTACTGTCAATAAATTAACAAATAATTTATTACAAATAAATTGAATTACTTATTCAATTTATTTGTAATAATTCAATTTATTTGTAATCAATTACTTGTTAAGCGATTGACAATATATATATATATATATATATATATTTGTAATTTAATTGTAATTCATTTGTAATTCAATTACTTTTTAATCAGTTATGCCCAACACTGCCCTATAACTATAATATGATGGAGACCAAAAAAAAAACAGTGGTTATATGCGAAATTCGTTGTCAAATAATGTGCTGTGTTTCCTTTCTTATTATTCCCATTTAAATTATTCAATGTTAATTTTTACCATACTTATATTACAAACTAATTAATATTATATATTACCTTTTTTAAGCAGATAACAAAGCACTGATCAAATCATAGAATTCTTAGGGTTATTCAAATTTTATTAGATAGTAACAAGAATGTTTTCGCGTTTTGTAATAAAGTCATTTATTTTGTAGCCTGCTAAATATATATATAAGCTACCCATATATATGCATGTTAGTATGTTATTTACCAATTTAATCAAATAATTCTTTTTTAAAGTTTTAAACAACGATGTTTTCTTACTTATTTACCATTATATGGCAAAGAAAATTTTGTTCTTGGGTCAAATTTTCGAAATTTTTTGATATAATTTCACGTTTTGAGATTCCCTCAACTTTAAATTCAAGTTTTTAGACGTTTGTTTGTGTGTGCGTGCATCAGTAAATCTGTTATCAGCATAACTCATGAATAAATATCAGCGGGAAATCCAAATTCGTTATTCTAAATCTGTATCATATGGGGATGCTAATTAAAACTTTACATTGAGTTCCGACAAACTTTTCGTGTATAGAGACGTAAAAATGAATTCAAATACATTACGACTAAGGCAAAATTTCTCATTGGTGCATTGTAACATCTATAAGCTGCACTAAACAAAATTAAATCAATAATGGGAGGACGGGGCACAGTCTACCTAGGGACACAGTGGACCACCCCTATTTAAATCTATTAATATTCAACTCTTTTAGTTCATATGGATACACATGTATGGCAGCATAATACCAGTTGTATGCAGCCAAAACAATCACATGGGAAACAGTAAGATAACTATTTATAGCAGTTTTTATGTTTTGAGTTGCTCAAAGTAATTTTTTCACATAGAAGTTTTTAAAATTTTATAAAGATTGAACTAGTGACTATAAATACTATATAGCTGTTAAAGGAAGGTAAGATATTGCTGTTTTTAAATTCCTAAAAATTATTAGCATATTTAGAGTCTACATATTATTTTATTATTATTATTTGTTTTACTCTGACACGGGACACAGTGGACCACCTCTATATGGAGCACAGTGGATCACCTTCCAGTGTGCCTAAAAGTACAAATTAGATTTAATATATTTGTTTTAGTTAAATACAAATATAAATACAAATGTAATGTAAAATATATCTCAAATTAATAAATATCTTAATGTTATAATAAAATAAAAATAATAATAAATTTCTGAAAGAGTAAGTGTTTGAATAGTAATATAATTATTGTTAATATCTAAATTTATTAACTATTTGAATTATATAGTATTAATAAAAGAAAAAAGAAAAGAAAAGAAGAAAAAAATCTAATTTAAATTAGATTTTTTTCTTCTTTTCTTTTAATAAACAGTAGGAATTATTTATTATTATTGTTGTTTTTAGAGATAACATATGAAAAGCAAAAGAAGTAGCTTAATATATTTTATTTAAATTTATCCTACAAATACAATGTAAATTAATTATGTCTCAAAATAATTACAAAAATATTAAATATTTGAATAGTAGTATAATATTTATTTATATCTGAATTAAAAAATATTTGATTTATATAATATTAATAAAAGAATAAAAAACAATATCTATTTAAACTTAATAAATTTTCTTACTGAGATTTGATTTCTTATTTTTTTATTTTAATTTAATTTTGGTTATTTTACTTCATGAAAATGCTAGACTTATGTTATTTAAAATAGAATAGTACAAGAAACTAATTTTAGAGAAAAAAGAAAAGTAATTTATATTAATTTAATATAAACAAAAGAGGCTGGTCCACTGTACCCCGGTGATGGAGCACAGTGGTCCACTTTGTGAGTGCTCGCAATTTATTTTTTAATTCATAATGTATTAGAAATATTGTTATAAAAATTTCAAGACATATTAAGAAGGGCTTGAGGTTGTTTTATTTTACATTTATTAGTTTTATTAGTACATTGCTCTTCTGTTTTTTGTGAAAAAAAATTTAGAGTATAAAAGTGATCCACTGTGCCCCGATCTCCTCTATATTTTTATATGTACAAAGCATGTTTTACATATAACATAATATGTGGCCTTATTCTTCGTT